>JAVBJF010000093.1:0-600000 GCA_033439095.1 Pseudococcus viburni
TGATCGCCGGAGTCGCTCCTCAGCTTCCTACTGGCACAATACGTATGCCCTATCCAACAGGTAGGGGTGAAATACAGTTGCCTTTCGGCCCTCAAATTCTTTCGAATTGAGGTGAAACACCCTCTCTTTCGAGAGTCGCACAGTCTTAAGTTGTTAGTCGACAGGCAATTTTTCGAAAAGTAGGCAAGTATAAGGGCTTACCTTTATTCTACTCGGGCGCCAAATGAAAGGGGTGAGCCGATCATTGGTTCCTCACCCGGATGAGAGGAGCAAATGCTCGGGCTCACAAAGCCTTCTCACAGTTCTGGAAGCAATACGTTCAGCATACAAAGTATGCTGTTGAAATACGGAGCCTTACAGCTCAACACACGATCACACTAAAAAGCCTCACATGTGCTCAACTACTTGGAAGTGACCTCCTTCACGAATAAACATTAGGAAAGCCACTGACGAGCTCGGCGCTCGGATAGAGCATCGTAGCTTCGCTAGAAACATCCACCCAGTGTTACCAACACCAACCTTACGATCAGTGTTGTTTCTGGGGGAAGTGGGACAATCCCTACCGTGACAAAAGTATACTTGTGTGACATTTTTCAACAATTTTTACGAAGTTTGGATACTTAGGTACTCATTGGTAAATTGAAAAAATTCATTTAAAATCTATTTTCAAAAAAATAATAAATTTCTGACGCTTTTGAAAATTTTTTATACATAACTACTTCATCATGTTTGATTATTGTTTTTGTAGAAATTTTCAATCATTTTCACAACCTTGGAAAGTACTGTTTAAAGGGCTGAATCGATCTTGGAGGGAGAGGGAAACGTTCTTGAAAAATAACATGAATAATTGTATTTCTGGTCAACAAACCCAAATTATGGGATTTTTATTGGAAATTCAGAAAATCCTGCATTTGTGAAGCCAAAAAATTGAAGAAAACTTGATTTCAGTAAGAAAAATCTCAAAGATATTTTTTCGATTATAGGTCCCTTAATGAAGCAAAGACGATGAATTGAAGCCGACTTATTAAAAAAACAAAAAATTCAAAAATTTTCGACTGACGGAATTTTTCTGATTTTTTTTCCAACTCAACGTACAATTCTATCTTTTTTTTTTTCAAAATAAAAATTTCCTTAAAAAAGCACCACTTTTAAAAAATTCGGCGAGTGGTCTGCCATACTTCATTTTGGCATACATACAGGGTGTCCGATAAGTGGTCTGCCATACTTCATTTTTGGATATAACCGGGTACCACTAAAAAAAAAAAATCGTTAGATGAACAAGTTGCATATCTTGAAAATTGAAGGGGTAAATGATGTTTTTTAAAAAATCACATAAATTTTTTTTTCAACCATGGGAATGGATAGTACTTTAAAAATTGAATAAATTTTCATTGCAGGACTTTTTGCATAACTTAAAAATTGAAGGGGCTACAAAAAATTGTGTTCAAAAAATTTTTTTTAATAAACTAATCAAGGAAATGGATAGTAAGTATATTTTGAAAAATGAACAAATTTTGTTCTACAGACTTATTGCCTAACATGAAAAATGAAAGGGCCACGGGTCATCCAAAATTGAGAAAATTTAAAAAAATTTTGAAGCCCTCTTATTTTGAATGACCTGTAGCTCCTTCATATTCGACGTTAGGCCAAAAATCTGTAGAACCGAATTTGTTCATTTTTCAACATGCTATCCATTCCCTTGATTAGTTAATTTTTTTAGAACGTTGTTGAACAAAATTTTTTGTAGCCCTTCAATTTTCAAGTTATGCAAAATGTCATTTAATGAAAATTTTAATTCAGTTTTCAAAGTACTATCCATTCCTATGGTTGGAAAAAAAATTTACGTGATTTTTTAAAAAACAGCATTTGCTCCTTCAATTTTCAAGATATGCAACTTGTTCATTTAACGTTTTTTTTAAAATGGTACCAGGTTATGTCTAAAAAAGAAGTATGGCAGACCATCCATTGGACACCCTGTATATTGATAAATATTCATTGTCCCATTCAATACTTCTTTCATAATTCGCATTGGACACTTACACAACTGCATCTACAAATATTATTTCAATGTTTCAACAAAATTCTATTAATATAGTATACAGGGTGTTCCATGAATCGTCTGCTAAACATATTTTTTTGGATATAACCGGGTACCACTAAAAAAAAATTGAGATGAACATGTTGCCTATCTTAAGAATTTAAGGGGCAAATGATGCTTCTAAAAAAATCACGTCAAAAAATTTTTTTGACCATGGGAATGGATAATATTTTGAAAACTGAACAAATTTTCACTATATGGCTTTTTGCCTAACTCAAAAATTGAAGGGGCTACAAAAATTTTTTTTCAAAAACAATTTTTAAAAAATCAACCAATCAAGGGAATGGATAGTACGTTGAAAACTGAAGAAATTTTGTTCTGTGTACTTTATGCCTAACGTCGAAAATGAAGGGGCTACGGCTCGCGCAAAATACATGGGCTTCAAAAATTTTTCGAATTTTCCCAATTTTGAATGACCCTTGGCCCCTTCATTTTTGATGTTAGGCAAAAAGTGTACAGAACAAAATTTTTTCTGTTTTCAACGTACTATCCATTCCCTTAATTAGTTTATCAGAAAAAAAATTGAAAAAAATGTTTGTAGCCCCTTCAATTTTCAAGTTAGGCAACGAGTCATATAGTGAAAATTTGTTCAGTGTTTAAAGTACTATCCTTTCACATGGTTAAAAAAATTTTTTGACGTAATTTTTTTAGAAGTATCATTTGCCCCTTAAATCCTCAAGTTAGGCAACATGTTCATCTCAAGTTTTTTTTAGTGCTACCCGGTTATATCCAAAAAAATATGTTTGGCAGACGATTCATGGAACAATGCCTAGATGAAGTAAGATTGCTAAAAGGGTACCCCCGGTTAAGATAGGTGAATCGGCCTAAGGGCTACTTTTTGAAACTAACCATCAGACATAATTGAGGACTCCAAAAAATAATTTTAAGGCACATTTTCCACCTCCCACCTCACTCCGTTTCACCCCCCCCCCCTCCAAAAAAATATTGTTTTTTCTTCAAAAAATCACATTTTGGAGCCCAATAAACCAAAAATTTTGAAATTTATGTGGTATACTCGGAAAGTGGTAACCAACTTTTGGGGATTTTTTGTATTTTTTTTCACTGCCTTCTAGCCAAACCCCCACTTGGAAACCTTAAAATCGATCTAATTTCAAAACTAATGGACATACATTTTTTCTTTTTAGTACAAATATGGTCCTACCTTAATACAATATAATGCAAATTTTTTCAAATTTTTTGGTTAGGGAGAACCGGCGAAAAAAATGCGTTTTACTATTCAAAAATACCCATTTCGTCATTCATGCAACTAAAAATTTTGAAATTTATATGGCATGAACGGGAAAAGGTAGCAAACTTTGAGAATTTTTTCAAATTTTTTTGCAATGCATTCTAGCCAAAAACTCACCCTCAATCTTTCATAATTTTATCGTTTTTCGCCAAATACATGTAAAAATTCGCATTTTTTTTAGATAACATTCAAGTGTTTAGAGAAACTCTAAAAAAAAATTCAAAATTTTTGGGCAATTTTTTGCGGAGTTTGCCTCTTTGAAAATTTTGAACCCTTTTTGTAATGGAGGGTTAAAGGGGCAATGGAATTTTTTTCCTCAAAATGAGTGCCATTTATCCATAAGTACACCACATAAATTTTGAAAATTTTGAAGTGGTGGAAGTTCGTCAAAAAATACACATCGATTACACATAACATACACACAGTTCACAATACTATATTCGATAATTTACCTCCAGGCCTTAGACTCGAACCACTCCACAATTAAAACCCGTCAAATCGCGGATTTCATCAGCTCCATCCATCTCACCTCTGAAATTCACCCCTTTTCATCTCACCTTCCAACAACCATACAGCAAATTACCCCGCATCCATCGTCAAAAACACCATTAACCGAACGAAACGCCCTCGAGGTATCTATGCTGGGTGCTCTGGTCATCAAAGCAGATCGCACATTTCGACGAGAAAAAAAATTACAGCGCAAAAATAACGAAGCTCGACGACTGTGTTTTTTCTCATAAGCCCATTTCGACATCCTCGTTTCTCTTTACCCCAAAAATAAAGGGAATATGAACATCGCCGAGGCGATTATTTGTATTACGATCAAAAGAATAATAATGGTCGTTTATTGTACGAGTAATATGGCAGGACGAAAAAGGCACACGGTACAGCTACCAAGGGATACATCCTCCTTTCTGTTCGTTGCGGGTGAATACTTATTTCTTTTTCTGGTTCATTTGTTAATTTCTACAAACAGGGTTTGCTGATAAGAGTCTGCCAAAGTAAACCTTACTCTGCGGCGGAATGCTTAAAATTCAAGAAACGATTCGACATTTTCCATGACATCATATCCGATAGGTAAACTTTAAACTTAACTGCAGCGAGGGCTTCTCCTTGCACGAATGGGACAGCAGAGCGGGGGGAGAGGAGTACCAAGACTTTATACAGTATTTATCTGTTATACAATAGTTATACGAACGTACGTGGTCTATAATTCTCGCCACCGCTCATCTCCATTCTTCGATACAAATACACTGAGCAGATACCTATCATAGTTCCGTGTACCGTGAATGCACAAAAGGTGATAAAGTTTCCTTTGATGTGCAAAATAATACTCCACGCAACTTATCCGGGGTGAAATTATCCGTCGCGCAGATGGCAATAGATAAAACACAACCAATTTAATTCAGCTCCGCGGTATCAAACGAGACTATCTTATTGTGTCGAAATTCGCAAATTTCAACGTAAAAATATAATTACAGGGAAGACCGATGACGAGCGATGCCGGAATTTGGGTGAACTTTGCCAATGCTTCTGAGATATCGGTTTCGCTACGCTGATACCGTTTAGGTAGGTAATTGAAACCCAGCATGCGTGATACGTAAATTAAACGCTTCTGTAAATCCCAAAGATGTACTGCCAGAGGTGCACGTATAGGCTAACACTCGTACTAAAATATTCTCGTACTGCGAGACAAAGAGGCAATCCTTTCTCGACTGTGTAATTTATCTATGCTCAATAAAGTACCCATTTACTCTCCTCTATTGCCTTCCAACCCTCGCACCAGGTCTAATTTAATGGTAGAATTGACGACGAGATATACTCCGCACACGTCTCAAAACGTGCTTGAAACTTTCGCTATCTTCGTGAAAATATTGATAAGTTCGGAGCGATAAATACCCAGAACATTCGAAGCTACGAGACCAACAATTACTCAACAGTTAATGAATAATCGGTAATATGTTAATATTAAATTAAGTCGAGAGATTATATCGATATTTCGTCGAATAGTGAATTTTTTCTTATCAGTTATACGTCGAATGCCGAAATCGAGCTTTCGTGCGATGATAAGAAACTGATATTTAGAAATTTTCAAAGGTTTCAGGCTATTTATCGAAAGGGGTTCCAGTTCCTCGTTCGTGTTTATATAGTTTTTCTCTCTCCAGAGAGTTGTTTATTGACAAATTTTGATATTCAAGAGGTAAGTTATGATCACACAAAACCATAATTAGGTACAAATATACTTATTTAAAGGTCAAATTTTCGAAGTTTTGATTGTTTAGTGCCAAGTACTGTATTTTATGAAATTTATTTCATTCATAGACGCACCCAGAAATTGTGTAAAGGAGGGGCTCAGATTTTGAGAAAAAAAAGAGGGGGGCAAAATTCAATGATGAAATGAAGTAACCTGTTATTTCAGTGGGGCTGGAGTAGTTGGGATATTTTCAGTACTCTTGAATAGCCTTTTACCTGAATTTGAAGGAAATCGCAGAAAATTTTTTTTTACCTCCTCATGAAAATGGGAGTGAGAGTGCCTCTCCAGGAAACCATCGAGATTAGGACGATGTATTTTTACTACACTTTCTAGTTATCATACAGAACATTTCCTCGGTGCAAAAATTAGGTCTTTTTAAAACACTTTTTTGACTCTATTTTCCCTGAAAAAATTCGGAAGTCCCATTTTTCAAAATGCCACTAAGTACTACTTTCTCCCTTAGAGTTGCAGAAATGGTATGTAAGTAAAGAATTTTTTCATAAAATTGCAAAGAAAATGAAATAGAAGTCAAAAATTGATTTTGGGGGATTTTAATATACCATCGAGGGATCAGCGATGGGGGTGGGTGGAGTGGTTAGAAGTATGTTGATTAGGGCATAATTTTTTATTACCTACCTTCTATATTTCGGTTTGTTTTCTAAAAACTCCTTATTGACAGGACCGTTTTGTTAGATTTTGGAAAACAAAAATTTGTACATTGTGTCCCAAAATACCCAATATTTGGACATTGTGTCCCAAAATACCCAATTTGTACATTGTGTCCCAAAATACTCAATTTTTGAAAATCGTGTCCCAAAATACCCAATATTTGGAAATCGTTTCCCAAAATACCCAATATTTGGACATTGTGTCCCAAAATACCCAATTTGGACATCGTGTCCCAAAATACCCAATATTTGGACATTGTGTCCCAAAATATTCAATTTGGACATTGTGTCTCAAAATACCCAATTTGGACATCGTGTCCCAAAATACCCAATTTGGACATCGTGTCCCAAAATACCCAATACTTTAACATTGTGTCTCAAGATACCCAATTTTTGGATAAGTGTCCCAAAACACTCTATTTGGACATTGAGTCCTAAAAGAAACAATATTTGGACATTAAGTCCCAAAAAACCCAATTGGACATTGGGTCCCAAAATACCCAATTCAGACATTGTGTACCAAAATACCCAATATTTGGACACTGTGTCCCAAAAAACCCAATTTTTGGACATTGTGTCCCTAAACACTTTATTTGGACATTGAGGTCCAAAATACCCAATTTTTGGACATTGAGTCCCAAAATACCCAATTTTTGGGCATTGCGTCCCAAAATACCCAATATTTAGACATTGTGTCTCAAAATCTCCAATTTTTGGACAATGTGTCCCAAAACACTCTATTTGGACATTGTGTCCAATGAAAAACCCAATTTTTGGACATTGCGTCCCAAAATACTCAATTTTTGGGCATTGCGTCTCAAATTTCCTCAATTTTTTGACAATGTGTCCCAAAACACTCTATTTGGACATTGAGTCCTATGAAAAACCCAATATTTGGACATTGTGTCCTAAAAAAAACAATATTAGTACATTGAGTCCCAAAATACCCAATTTTTGGGCATTGCGTCTCAAATTTCCTCAATTTTTGGACAATGTGTCCCAAAACACTCTATTTGGACATTTTGTCCTATGAAAAACCCAATTTTTGGACATTGTGTCTCAAAATACTCAATTTGGACATTGTGTTCCAAAATACCCACTTTGAACATTTCTATCCCTTGGTGTCTCATAGAATTTTTTTTTTTTGAAATTTAGACATACCCTCTCCTCAAAACACAACAATCTCCGGAATGTCCCGACGATATTTCAACAAACTTTTCAACCCTTTGGCTTTTTTTATTATTTCTACCTACTTATAACATTTAAAACAACTAAGTATGATTCTATTTCAAAGCAGTTCAAAAAATTTACAATAATTTTAAGCATTTCACGAAAAAGATCAGTCGAAATGAGTATAGTGTCGTGAAGATGGGGTAAAAATTTATCCTGCGATCTGAAAAAAGGTTTCAAGTTATTTTTAGCTACTTTTAATCTAAATTATCTCACCCAAAATCATAAAGCTTGATAAAATTAGGAAACTCTGAAAAATCTCGTAAAAATTTCATTCTCTTCTTCAACTGCCCATTTTTTCAAAATCCATCAAGTACCTACCAAAATATTTCAAAATAATTCATTCTCAAATATCATACCCATCTATTGTTTTTGTTTGTACCAAATATCTATTCTATCGTAATTCACTCAAAATTAATCAATGTGAACACTTATTTAACATAAAAATTTTCAAAATATAATTACTTTTAAAAATTCTATGGATATTGTTAATTTAATCTAAAAATTTATAACGTTTATGTATATTTGTCGCTATTTAGCTGAACTGTAATGTGACAATAAATAAACCATTTAAAAAAAAGTCGGAAATCATAACTTCTAAAATTTTTCATGGTGAAAATTTACTAGGAACTCTGTTCCAATTTCTTTACCCCATCTCCTTCTCAATCATCACCCATTAATTTTTTTCCTTGTTTCAGGTATCCAAAATGCTATCACACCTCATCCTCCTGATCATCGCGTACTTCTCCTCGGCACACTCAGACCCCCAACACCCCTACCTCGACCTCGTCGACACCCCCTACTTCGTGGACAAAAGCGAACTGCTCATAATAATATTCGAAAACTACTCCTACGCTCATACGTATTTCACACTTCCCAAACATTTCGGCAGCACTGCCAATCTCCAAATGATCGATTTATTCGCCAATATCGAACTAGACTCATCCCTACAACCCAAAAACTACACCGAGACCGTATCATATCAAATCTTCAACCAGTCCAAATTCGGTCAATGGGACCTCTACCGTTATATCCTGGACGCTCATTTAGCTCAACACCCAGTAATTTACCTCGACCTGAGTACCAGTTTACCAAAAAATTTCGGTGTCCAAAGCATGATCAAATACCTACTGCACGCTTTACAGAAAACTTTCAAAAGATACGAATGGCTTTTGAATTTACCAGAGAATCGTCTGAATTGTGGTCCAGATCGAGTCATTAGTAAAGAAGATATCGGTTTCGTTGATAAAGTTATCAAAGGCAGGGTGAACCAGGCAGGGGTCGAAGACGCCCTGAAAACATTATCTCGCGTTCTGCATAAATATTTCGATCGAGAGGTGGTCATATTGGTCGATTCTTTCGATCACGCCCTCAGCCACGCTTTATTTTACTCCAAAACTGAGGTACAAAGTGATACCGAGATGTTCGGGGCGTTCAGGATACTCAACAGAATGGTCGCGAATGCTTTTCAATTTTTACCATTCACGAAAAGTTTTATGACCGGATTGAGCCATGCTCCATTCGACGATATTTTCTACTGCTCCGCACACTTCAACTTTTTGGATTATCACAAATACCTGGGATATTTCGGATACACCGAAGACGAAACTGATCATTTACTCATCAACAACAGCTGTCCAATGCCCGAACGAAATGGAGTCGTGAGGCATTACAATGGATACAGAGTGGTCGACGGCGAAACAAAGCTTTTCTCACCTTACTCCATAACAAAATATCTTGAAAATCGCTCCAACAATTCGGAATTTTACGAAGTTGGTCTCAGACCTTACTTCTTCGGAGCCGACCAGATTTCGGCGATAATGAAATATCTCCCAATACCAGTCTTCCGCCAACGTCTGATCTCATTAGTGACCGGAGAATCCATTTTGTTCTGTCCAGTGATTCATTTCCATCGAATGCATTTCGAGCACTATTTCTTACTTCGAAATAATAACTTCACTTTTGCCACCGGGTACTCCGAATCCTTCGCTGAATCTTTACTATTGACAATGATCTTGAAAATGGGCTACCTTTGTTACACTCGAGAACGAAATTTCATTTTACCCAATCCCGAAATCGAAACCTACGTGAGCGACGCTTTGAACAAGTTTTACGCCCCACAGAAAGAAACCTTCTATGAAATCGGATCGTTATTTTATACCATCATAGGTATAGGAACCGACGACCAAGAACGAAAGGATACCCTTGTTCGTGAACTGGAATCAAAAATGTCCGAATTTTTCAAAAGGTTGTCGACTATTTACGACTACACACGTATTAACGATCTGGAATACAGGTTTGTCACGCATAAGGCTATTAAAAAATACCAAAAGGATTCTCGCGATAAAGGAAGTGTCTGGACGAGTGGTAGCCAATTGGAAACTGTGCTTATAACGTCCAAGGCGAATAACAGAACCACTGCGGGGGTGCTGCAAATGAGTTGTAATATGACTGCTGTTGATACGTTGGGCAGAGCTATGAAGTATATTCGACCACGGGTTGGCCAAGCTCCGGTGACTTATTTTGGTATCAGTATTGATCAAGATGTGAATGTGAATATTGAAACGACCGCTATTACGGGATGAAAAAGAAGGGATGAGAATTATAATTCAGTATTTCGATTTACCAGCTCCTGATAATTTTTGTCAAAAATGGGATTTCGATGGCCAAGTTCAAATTTATTCCAAGTTCAAATTTTTTCAATTTCTAGAATTCGACTTTTTTTTTTTCAAAATGGCATCCAATTTTTAAATTTTTCCAACAAATTTTTTTTCAATTTGAATTTTCACAATTTTTTTAATTTTAATTTTTAAGCTTTTTCCAATTTCATATTTTTTTTAATTTCTCCCAATTGTTGAATTGGATTTTTTTTTAAAAACATGAATTTGGAAAAATGCTTTGAAAAACTTAAAGTTGAAAAGAAATTGAAAATTACTGGAAAAAATGGTCAAGTTCAAAAAATTCAAAGCAATTAAAATGGGGGAAAATTTAATTCTAAAGATTTTTCGAATTGCAGGATTTTTACAAATTTTAATTTTCTCAAAATTTTTATAACTTTGATTTTTTCAACTTTCATATTTTTTTAATTTCTTTAAACTTGAAGATTTTCCAAAATAATTTTAAAATGTTTCTTCGCAGTTCCTTTCAACTCAATACTTGATAGGAAGAAATTTTTAATAAATGAAATTGAGAAAAAAATTAAAAACATTAAACAAAATTGGAAAAATTTGAAAAAATTTAAACTTGTAAATTTTACAGCGAGAAATAACTTATAATTGGATATAATTTTGAAAAAAAAAGATTGAAGAAATTGAAAAAATTTAGAGTTGAAAAAATCTGAATTTAGATTGTCGAAATCGCATTTTTGGAAAAAATAATTAAGAGCTATGTAGCTTCGATTTCAAAAGGTGCAAAAATGAATTTAGAGGCGAATTGGGCGTGAAATTTGATAAGCTCAACAAAATGAACACCAAAATTTGATTCAAAACATAGTTTCGTACTACGTAGGCACGTATGTCATCGAACGAATCAGCAAACCTAATCTGAATCATTGACAGATAGATACGAAAAACCCAACACCTTATTTTGGCGTTTGGCGTTATTTCAAATAACGCGCCAAAAAACAAAAAAAGTTTGTTTGAACTACTTAGTATTACATTAACCTTTTATTTTGCTTGATTTTTTTTTACGTAAGTGAATAAGTATCACGAATTAAAAAACTTCCAAATTCTTGGTAAATTCATTTTTTTTTTAAATTACAATCATTTTTTTCACTTTAAGCAAATTAAACATTTATAGAATTGTGAGTGGATTCAGGGAGAATAAAGTAAATTTCGCCAATTTTAAATTGTCAAATAGAAAAATTTGGGTTGGAAAGTTATCAAACTTCAAATTTTCTTCAATTTTACCAATTTTGGCATTTTTCAAACGAAAAACACGTTGGAAGGGGAAGGGAGAATGGCGCAGTTGGTCTGCTTTCCGAGGAAAGTCAGAATTCTGAGACTATTTTTGTAAAAATTATGAACCTACAGACAAAACAGGGAAAATTGTTGTATAATAATACATCCACAGCTCAAATTTCCGATTTGTTATTTTTCTCAATCTTCAAATTGGAGGGTAGAAAGGAGGAAGGGAGGTCAAACCTGATAGACCAAATTAAATATACCTACCACTGAGAAGGGAAAAAACTCGCATATAAATACCAGTCCCTATACTTGGAATTTTTGAAATTTGGTATCCCACTTCTTCAAGTCTGTCTCTTTATTTTTTATTGCAGTAAAGTGCCAATGATGCTAAAGTGACCCAAACTTCAAAAAAATTAAAAAAATCCACAAATAAAATATTTTTTAGGCTATAAAAAAATCTGAAATTACAAAATTTTAAAAAACTGAAAAAATTTAAATCGAAGTAATTGATATTCAAAATTTTTCCAATCATAAAAATAGGAAAAGTCTAAAATCTTAAATTTTGTCAGAATTCAAATTTTAAAAAAATCCATGTTTTGTGATACCTACGTACTTACATATTTCAAAAAAAAGGGCCTGTTACACATAATTCAAATTAAAATGTAAGTATTTGAATCTTCAATTTCTTCAATTACCTTATAGATATGTTACCCTCAAAAAATACCTTATGGTAAAAGAAAAGGGGGATTGTGAAAAAGAATGCACACAAAAATTTTCATAACACAAAATTACTGATATCGACTTCGCAGTGAGTTGGAAATTAATCGAGAGGTTCCTACATATTGCAGGATAGACTGTTGAATACACAATAAGAAAATGAAACACTCACTTTGAAATTTGTCATTAAATTAATTTTTTTCCAGTAAAATTGTCAGCCAAAAAATATAAATTTGAACTCAAAGTTGCGAATATCGGAAAATTCTACTTTATTCGATCAAATAGGTCACCAATATTGGTTATCTGCGATTAAAGGTGCTGATGTTCATATGGACCACTTTTATGGGCTTTTCTCCAGCACCGGAAAATTCCAAATTTTTCTGACGGCTTCGAAACGTCTCGAAACCGCTTCCAATTGATTCGGGAGGTTGAAAATAGGGTATATACCAAATTTCAGCTTTTTTCGTTGATTAGATCAAATTTTCATATTTCGCAGGGCGGAGGTAATTTTGAAATTTCAAAAATTCGCCAAAATTCGAGAAATGAACTTCAGCACCTGAAATTTTGGATACGGGGTCCTGTTATGATGTACTTTCGTTTTTTTTTGTTTGGGCTCAAAATTTTACTTTGATTTGGGATACCTCCCTTGTAAGGAAAATTAGATTTTCTACGAGAAATAAGTACTAATTTCGACTCCTCTAATAATGAGGGGTTGGGGGTAAAATTGTCATAGTTTTCTGTACATTTGACAAAAAATCATAGAATTTTATTCAATTTTTATCCAATTTTTTCATTTAGAACGCTGAGCCAATTCAAAGATCTACTTATATTGATCAATTTTTTCCGATAGAAGTAGTTTTTTTTGAACTTCGAAGGTAGAAACTCGATCTGAAATTCATTTTTCAAAATCAAACTCTTTATGGATACAGCAAACGAGTCAAAAGAAAATTGAAAAAAAAAATTCATCAGGATCCTGTAAGAACCATAATCATTTGAATGAACAAAATAAAGCGTAGTAAGTACACCATCTGCCACATCCCCTCTTCCTTTCATCCTGCGGAGGTAAAATTCTGGTAAAATCTATTCTCACCTTATTCGCCCACAGAATACGTTAATTTTCGTAACAACGATCGCTCAATTTATGCCTACGAGTTATTCGAACCATAATTTATTATTTCAATAATGCTTTCGTTCGTATCTTAAGGTTACACGTTCCTTTGATGAAAAGGCCATACATCGAAGTCTGTTTGCTTTCTATTCGTCGGCTTAATGCAAACCCATGCAGACGAAAAGCTCGACTAAATTACCGGCTTCGGATCAATAAACAATGTAGATAAACGCTTTTCATCTTTGCATTATCCATTATACGTAGGTACCTAATCTAACTATACACAAAGGTAAGGAAAGGAAACTACAAGATACAATCGAGCCAGCAGCTACCGCAATTAAAACATCATATTCGTACTTTTATTCTACTCGCTGCGCGGAGCCGCATTTACCTAATGAATTTACACGACGATTTATTCGTCTACTTTTTTCTCTGCTTTTAAATAAAACAAAAAAAAATACCAGAAGAAACAAGCTATAAATGTTGCGGAAGCTTGAAAAAGGTTTAATGTGCGTTCGCCAGTGACCGGAATTATAATGAAGCTGCCGAGTACACGTACACACGAACATTGCAGCGTTAAAAAAAAAACTACAACGAATAGTTTATTATTAAGGGTGAAATCTAGGTTGTAATTCTTATTCTTCCATGTTTCGCTTTTGTCAATGTGCGTGAAAAGCAACAAGTAGGTAAGCGCGAGCCGATTCCGAAGTTGGTCGTGGCTGAAAATGGAATAAGGAAAATGTCGCTACAATCTTGCCACACGTAGTAGAGAGGCTTCTTTAACAAACCAGGCACGTATTATATGTCAGATTACGACAGTTTTCCTTATCCCGTCTTCCGATCTATGGACAATTTATTTTTTTCTTTGCTTCTCACCCAATCCGACATGTACACTTTTCTGACAACTCTTACGATTACTTTTATACGCCGAAATGAACCGCAACTGCGGCTGAGTGTGAGTACATTTATCTACTTATCTGTACATGCGAACTATTTACCTATTTTAGAAGGAAAACCGGGCGAGAAAACAGAAAAGGGATATTTTTGTACCTTTGAAAAATTCCAATTAGTACGGACGATTTAGCTTAAAAAAAGCCAAAAGCCAAAAAAAATTACCGGAAACAGGAAAGTTCGAATATAAGCTTTGTAAAGGGTGTATTTCAAAATACCCGGCTTTCCCTAAAATCGGTGAATATTTTGACCCCTTTTTGAGGGGCGAGGTGGTTCAAATTTTCGGTTTTCGGCTATAACTTTTAAAATTACGTATTTACAAAAAAATAGTTGGAACAAAAATTGTAGAGAATAAAAAAACAAACAATTTCGTTACTTACAATTTTTTCCTAGGACGTCATGGGAGGGAGCTAGGGGCTTCAGAAAAAAATCAATTTTGAAAATTTTCCATTATCAGAAAAAATCACCAAAAATCGGGTTAATCGACTTTTAGGAGCGGCTCTTTTGCATAGTATATCCTATTACTATGTAGAATAAGAAAAATGAACAACCGACCCCTCATCTCAAAGTAAGGGGGTGGACCCCCTATAGAAAAAGTTGTATTTTCCCCCTGGAATATGTCAGCTACAGTGAAAAATTCGAAAAATTGGTTCAAACAAACGTTGTAGAGCATAAAAAAACGAACATTTTCCTTTTTTTTACATTTTTTCTACGTGGTCTTGGGGCCGAGCTAATGCAAAAAGAAAAAAGATCGACGAAGCGTTCGAAAATTTCTCACAAAATTTTAAACCCCCTCTTTTGGGGTCCAATTTGGGTCCAGGGGTTAGATGATTATAAAAATCGACTTTAGTGACCACGAAAACCCCAGAAACCCACTTGTTGGGCTATTGGTTCGCTAGATTTTATACCAGACCTATTTATTGAGTTGATGAAAAATTTTCAAAACCTTCGTCGATCTTTTTTCATTTTGCATTAGCTCGGCCCCAAGACCTCGTAGAAAAAATGTAAAAAAAAGGAAAATGTTCGTCTTTTAACGCTCTACAACGTTTGTTTGAACCAATTTTTCGAATTTTTCACTGTAGCTGACATATTCCAGGGGGAAAATTCAACTTTTTCCACAGGGGGTCTACCCCCCCTACTTTGAGATGAAGGGTCGGTTGTTCATTTTTCTTATTCTACATAGTAATAGGATGTACTATGCAAAAGAGCCGCTCCTAAAAGTCGATTAACCCGATTTTTGGTGATTTTTTCTGATGATGGAAAATTTTCAAAATTGATTTTTTTCTGAAGCCCCTAGCTCCCTCTCATGACGTCCTAGGAAAAAATTGTAACCAACAAAATTGTTTGTTTTTTTATTCTCTACAATTTTTGTTCCAACTATTTTTTTGTAAATACGTAATTTTGAAAGTTATAGCCGAAAAATGAAAATTTGAACCCCCCCTATTGACATTTTTGCTAGCAAAATACTAGCATTCCTAACACATCCCTAACAAAGCTAGCAAAACACTCGCATCACTCTAGCATAAATCATGCTAGCAACAGATTTGCTAGCAAAATGCTAGCATTTCGCGAGCACAATTTTCTCACAAAAAATACAGTAGCACAATACTAGCATCGCACTAGCTCAAGTCAGACTAGCATTATGTCTGCTAGCAAAGTGCTAGCTTTTTGCTAGCACAACTTGCTAACAATCAGTTACTGTAGACAAATACTAGCATCACGCTAGCATAAATTGAGCTAGCATCCCATCTGCTAGCAAAATGCTAACATTTCACCACTAGAAAAGTTCTAGCATTTTACCGCTAACAAAATGCTAGCATTTTACTAGCATAAATGATGCTAGCTCGAACTAACTTCGCATCTGCTAGCAAAATGCTAGCGTTTTACCACTAGCAGAGTTCTAGCATTTTACCGCTAACAAAATGATAGCATTTTACTAGCATAAATGATGCTAGCTCGAACTAACTCCGCATCTGCTAGCAAAATGCTAGCGTTTTACCACTAGCAAAGTTCTAGCATTTTACCGCTAACAAAATGCTAGCATTTTACTAGCATAAATGATGCTAGCTTGAACTAAATTCGCATCTGCTAGCAAAATGCTAGCGTTTTACCACTAGCAAAGTTCTAGCATTTTACCGCTAACAAAATGCTAGCATTTTACTAGCATAAATGATGCTAGCTCGAACTAACTTCGCATCTCCTAGCAAAATGCTAGCGTTTTACCACTAGCAAAGTTCTAGCATTTTACCGCTAACAAAATGCTAGCATTTTACTAGCATAAATGATGCTAGCTCGAACTAACTTCGCATCTGCTAGCGAAATGCTAGCGTTTCACCACTAGCAAAGTTCTAGCATTTTACCGCTAACACAATGCTAGCATTTTACCAGCATAATGATGCTAGCTCGAACTAACTTCGCATCTGCTAGCGAAATGCTAGCGTTTCACCACTAGCAAAGTTCTAGCATTTTACCGCTAACACAATGCTAGCATTTTACCAGCATAATGATGCTAGCTCGAACTAACTTCTCATCTGCTAGCGAAATGCTAGCGTTTCACCACTAGCAAAGTTCTAGCATTTTACCTCTAACAAAATGCTAGCATTTCGCGAGCACAATATTCTAACAAAAAATACAGTAGCACAATACTAGCATCGCACTAGCTCAAGTCAGACTAGCATTACGTCTGCTAGCAGAGTGCTAGCTTTTTGCTAGCACAATTTGCTAACAATCAGTTACTGTAGACAAATACTAGCATCACGCTAGCATAAATTGAACTAGCTTCCCATCTGCTAGCAAAATGCTAACATTTTACCGCTAACACAATGCTAGCATTTTACTAGCATAAATGATGCTAGCTCGAACTAACTTCGCATCTGCTAGCGAAATGCTAGCGTTTCACCACTAGCAAAGTTCTAGCATTTTACCACTAACAAAATGCTAGTATTTTACTAGCATTCCTAACACATTCCTAACATAGCTAACAAAACACTCGCATCACTCTAGCATAAGACAGGCTAGCTACAGATTTGCTAGCAAAATGCTAGCATTTCGCTAGCACAATTTTCTCACAAAAAGTTGAAGTATCCAAATACTAGCATCGCACTAGCTCAAGTTAGACTAGCATTATGTCTGCTAGCGTAGTGCTAGCCTTTTGCTAGCGCAATTTACTAACAATTAGTTACAGTAGCCAAATACTTAGCTTCGCATCTGCTAGCAAAATGCTAGCGTTTCACCACCAGCAAACTTCTAGCATTATACTGTCAACAAAATGCTAGCATTTCACTAACATAAATAATACTAGCTCGAACTAGCTTCAAATCTGCTAGCAAAACGCTAACATTTTGCCACTAGCTGATTTTAGGCTAGCAAATCTGTAGAGCCTGACTTATTCTATGCTAGTATTTTGCTAGCAAAATTTTCAGTAGGGCTAAATCACTAAAGAATGTTGCCAAATATTACACAATTTCCAAGTCTTACCCTTAGAACCCCTCACTAACCAAACAGAAAAATATCGCCAAATTTGTAATCTTCACCCTCTTGAAAACATTCATTTTGATAAAAGTTGAAAAAAATTACGATTATTCCAGATCTCATCCATCACCCTCTACATAAGAAACAAATAACGCTATATTCCACATGGAAATATCGCAATATTATAATTTTTTCAACACTCACCTCCTCAACCCAATGCTTCATTTCTTTGAGACGTTTGAGGAAAAGTATTGTCAAATTTGTACTCCACATCCTCGAGAACCTAGGTTTTGATACATCACAAAAGAAAGAATAGCGAATCGTTTTTCAAGTCTTGTCCCTTCTTCCAACCCCTATCTTTCTTCTCTAAGAAAAAAATATTTCTGGATTCTTATTCTACGTCCTCAAAATTTAGATTTTGATACATCACTCGAAAAAATTGAAAAATTCACATTTTTATAAGTTTTACCCCCCTCTCCACCCCCACGTGGCGCTTCATCCTTACGAGAAAAATATTTCCAGATTCATATCCTTCACTCACACAAAAATATAGATTCCGATATATCACCAGGGAAAATTGTGTAATTCAAATTTTTCCAGGCATCCCCCTCCCCTTCCCTCTCATCACACCCTATACCTTCATCCCTAAGAGAAAAATATATTCGTTTCCTACGCTCTCTAAAACATGGATTTTGATATATAACACAAAAAAACTGCAAATTCAAATTTTTCCTGCCCCCTCCCTCTCTTATCCTTGGCCCGTAAGAGAAAAATCTTGTCAAATTCTTATTCTATGTCCCCGAAAACATAGATTTCGATATATCAATTGAAAAATGAAAATTTTCCCAGTCTCAACCCCTCCCCACTCCTCCACACCCAACTCTTGAATTTTCAACGGAAAAATATCATCAAATTCGAATTCTGCGTCCTCGAAAACCTAGATTTTGATATATCACTTGAAAAATTGAAATTTTCCAAGTCTCATCCCCACTCCCTCCCCCGCATTCAACCCTAAATTTTCATCCCAAGAGAAAAATTTTGTCGAATTCGTATTCTACGTCCCCGAAAACATAGATTTCGATATATCACTCGAAAAATTAAAATTTTCCCAGTCTCAACCCCTCCCCACTCCTCCACACCCAACTCTTGAATTCGTAACGAAAAAATATCATCAAATTCGAATTCTGCGTCCTCAAAAACCTAGATTTTGATATATCACTTGAAAAATTGAAATTTTCCAAGTCTCATCCCCACTCCCTCCCCCGCATCCAGCCCTAAACTTTCATCCCCAAGAGAAAAATATTGTCGAATTTGTATTCTACGACCTCGAAAATATGGATTTTGATGTACCACACAAAACAATTTCAAAATTCAAATTTTTTCAGTCATTATTACACCCCCCCCCCCTCCCCCACCCTTCATTTCCAAGAGAAAATTATGGCCGATTACATATTCCTACATCCTCAAAAACATATATTTAATATATCACACACAAATTTTACAAAATTTAAGTTTTATTATATTTTATTTCCATTTTGTTCTTGAATTGTGAATTTTGGGGCTCCAGCCCCCAAGGGGAGGGATAAAAATTTGTTGAATATGTCTTAGAAATTTTGTTTTATTGCAATATTCTAAAAAATCAAAAAAAATTCCAAATTTGGTCAAAATTGAGGAAAAAAAATTTTTTGACTTCCAAGTTTAAATATTACTTTTAATACCTAACATACAACCTGACATGGTGGCGTACTCCTCTAACCCAAGACCCAGAGCAAAGGTAAGTACATAATATTAGAAGTTAAAACAGTGTAACAATTGTTAGTAAAATGTTTACAGAATGCTAGCACAGCATACCAGCAAAACTGTAGAACCATGCTAGCATACGACTACCAGATGAGGGTTAGCAAAATGCTAGCACACCTTACCAAAGAATACTAGCAGAATGCTAACATAAAGTGCTAGCAAGTGCTAGCACACGTAGCACACGTTGCTAGCATTTGCTATCATCATTTTAGACACTTTTGACCAAGTTTTGTTAGCAATTATGCTAGCATTTTATGCGAGCACTTGCTAGCAATATTGCTAGCTTTACGCTAGCACATAAAATGCTAGCACGCTTTGCTAGCATATGCTATCATCATTTTGGACACTTTTGAACCAGTTTTGTTAGCAATTATGCTAGCATTTTATGCGAGCACTTGCTAGCAATATTGCTAGCTTTACGCTAGCACATAAAATGCTAGCAAAATGCTAGCAAGGTGTGCTAGCATTTTGCTAGCATTTTTCATTTTTTTTTGTCAATAGGGCCCTCACCCCCCAAAAGGGAGTCAAAATATTCACCGATTTTAGGGAAAGTCGGGTATGTTGAAATACACCCTCTACAAAGCGTATATACGAACTTTCCCGTTTCCGGGAATTTTTTTTGGGTCAAAACCTAAAATGACCGTACTAAATAGGGAGGTATTCCAATCGCCAGTGAAATGGGCCGAAATAAAAATAAATCGAAAGTTCGTGATGAGAGAATCCCATATCGAAAATTTCAGGTACCAAAGTTGATTTCTTTTGAGGAATTTTTTTAATTTCAAAATTACCCTACTGCCCTACAAAAATGAAAATTTGACCTATTCAACCAAAGAAGCTGAAAATTGTTGTATGCCTTATTTTCGACCTCCCAAATTAATTGGAAGCAGTTTTAAGACGTTTTGAAGATTCCAAAAAGTTACTCGAATCCATTCCTCTGAAAGACATTTCCCCGAATGCTTTGTACCCAAAATACAAACACTCGAAAGTTTCCAAAATTAATTTTATTAAATATTACTCAAGCATAAAATATTGTATGCTAATGAATTTGAAAATTCTGATTCTTAGCATTTATACACGTTACGACAAATTACGTTAACTGAAAAATTATGAAAAATTAGGATAATTTACCAAAAAATTACATCAAATTACGGTAATTTACCGACAAATTACGGTAACTTACCGACAAATGACGATAAATGACGGTAATTTACTGAAAAATTACGATAATTTACCGAAAAATTACGGTAATTTACCAAAAAATTGCGGTAATTTACAGAAAAATTATGACAAATTACGGCAATAACTGAAAAATTACGACAAATTACAGTAATTAACTGAAAAATTATGAAAAATTAGGATAATTTACCAAAAAATTACATCAAATTACGGTAATTTACTGAAAATTACGGTAATTTACTGAAAATTACGGTAATTTACCGATGAATGGCGACAAATTACGGTAATTGACTGAAAAATTACGGTAATTTACCGAAAAATTGCGGTAATTTACTAAAAAATTACGACAAATTACGGTAATGAACTGAAAAATTACGGTAATATACTGAAAATTACGGTAATTTACTGAAATATGCGGTAATTTACCGATGAATGGTGACAAATGGTAATTTACCGAAAAATTGCGGTAATTAACTACAAAATTACGACAAATTACGGTAATTTAATGAGAATTCTCGTAAATTACAGTAATTTAATAGAAATTTTCGAAAATTACAGAAAGTTGCAATAATTGATTAGAAATCATCGTGAATTTTCAATAATCGATCAAGAATTAAGGTATCGAAATTACGCTGATTACCAAATACAGCTAAATTACGATTTCCAAAATCGATTCAATTTTCAACCAATTTGAGAGTCTCAGCTACATAAAACTTCTAACCACAAAAATCTCCAAAACCAATCCCATAATGGATTTTTTTAGCTAAAAATTTTACTGAAGAATAATTTTACAATTCTTATGTAATCTTCATGACAAACAAATAGAAGAAAATGAACAACTATTATTTTAATACCTACCAATTCGAGGACAGCTGAAAAAAAAAATCATAACCACGCAAGAAACTCCAGAGTGGATAGAAAATCAATCCAATTGCTCCTCGCAGCAAAAATGATCAAAATGTTCACACATTTTCATTTCCATGGCAAAGGAATTCGAGGAAATGTATTCGGGGATTTGTCATTAGGAGAAATGTCTTTCGGGGGAATGGATTCGAGTAAATGTGGGTACCCAAGAGAAAAGCTCGTAAAAATGGAGGTCGAAAATAGGGTACCTATTAACAAACCTGCAGGCATTTTCAACTCGAATCGAAATTTTAAAATCGAAATCTTGATTTTTCGAATATGGAGAACGGGCGGCGCTCTCTGTTTTTACCCCCCCCCCCTCTCCAGATCCAAGAAAAACAAGAGACAACTTTTTTAAAAAATTGCGATTTACTAATAATTACAAAACAGACATTTTCACCAATAATCACCTCGTATAAAGGAGTCTCTCGACTGATTTCAATCAATTTCAAATTCAAATAAAGAATTACTGACTACTTTACCTAAAATTATGATTCAAATTGATAACTTCCGATACTTGAATATTCTGAACCCGAAATATCTTTCGATATAATCGATAACCTCGAGATAAAACTACCCAAATTTCCTCAATCGTTCCTAATTCATCATAACACCCACTTTTAGTCCACGTGTTTCAATATTTGAACAACTATTCTAATTTCAGTTATGTAGTTCGAATCGAGTAATGAATTTATTTATTTTGATTTTCTGGTGTTTTGATTTTATTATTAAAACAAGATCAGAAGAAGGTAAGTTCGATTTTATTACCAGAATTACCAATTAAAATTTCGCTTCTATTTTCCAACAATTTTTTACCATTTTATAGCTCTTTTTTTTAATCTAAAAAGTAAGCAACTCGACGACATAAAACATTATCGAAATCTCTTCACGAAATTTCCCGCGCTGACTGCCTGTCCACCATCGACAGACAATGAGAGGCAAATCAACGATGAAATTTCTATCACTGGGAACAGTGTCTTCTTGCGAGATATTTATAATGGTGACAAGTACATCAAGGATATTCCAGTCGATATTTGTGACAAACCTCTCAAACCAGCGGTAGTGGACGACTCGAAACTAGTTACAGAAACTTTGATTGGTTATGAGGTGGGTTTGAATGAGACTTTGATAGAAATTTAGAATTGTGGTGGTCTGATTTCAAATTTTCATTTCTCTCTGCCTAGCTCTATTATGAAGACGGAAAAGTTAAATTGGAATGTGGAAAATATGATGCTTACAAACCGATAAAAAAACACAAGGTGAGTTGTTTTATAATAATTTGACTTAGTACTCTAAAAATCTTAAGAAAAAAATTAATTCGTAGCTGTTTCATTGAAATCATGAAAATTTTTCAAAATTCCAAATTCCTTGCAATAATATACGATCCACTTTATTCAAAATGATAATATGGATTCAGAGCTGGGTCGATCGAGAATCAATGCTCACTTTGCCCTCCCTCAAAAAACAAGAAAAATTTCAAATCAAGACAGAAAATTGCAAAAATGTTTTTCTTCTTAGGAAAAATCAGACAATATTCTGAATTGGAAAAATTGAAAAAAATGACACTTTTGAATACAATAATTTGCATTCTGAGTAGAAAAATTGAGTTTTTCAATCAAAAGTTTTCACTAAGAGGTATTTTTGTTAATTTTTTTCAATTCCCAAATAAATTCACTTTTTTTTATTAAATAGGTGAGTAATGCAAACAAAACGAATACTTCAAAACCATTGGTAACCAAACACCAAGATTGGCATCACACAAAATTCAAATTTGTCAATGGTTCTTCCACATTGGTAAGTCAATCAGATCAATATTTGAATAAGATAATTTCAAACCAATTAACTGGACAAAAATTGCACGATGAGTTTCTAATTGATTTTTTTCAATGCTGCATGAGATGGGAGTAAAAGCCCCTCAAAAATGATGGCGAATGAAGTAGGTATACTGGAGGTCGATTATTTTGGCTGAATTATGAGCCTTTGAAAATTAGAAACATGCCAAATAGTTGAAAACTTGAAGTGACCTGAGTAATTTTTTTTGTGGAATAACAAATCAGAAAATTGTGATATTTTCTGATTACATCTTCGAGAAAATAATTTTTGAAGATTGTGATTCATGGCAAAATTACACGACTCAGCCTCAAAAAAAATAATATTTACATTTTTATAACACCTCATCATTGGGTGAATTGATGAAAAATTTGCATAAAAATGATCTTTTTTTGGGGAAAAATACAACACTAGGCCTAAAAAAATATTTTTTTTTTCAAGATTCATATTGATAAAAAATGTAGAAAATTGTCTTCCTTTCAGAAGCTAAAAGAAATTTACAAAAAAATTGCATATAATGGGCTTCTGAAAAAAAAACAAACAGAATACTGCTAAAAATTGTAAATGTATTTTTACCCTTCAATTTGTTCAAATTTTTCTCAACACACTGATGAAGTATTTGGGGAAAAAATTGAAAGAACATAATGTTCACTGTTCAGGCTTATCATTTTGCTTTTTTCCCAAAGAAAGTTTCTTATGCAAATTTTTCGTCAATTTGTTCGCAAATTTTAAATGAGAGTGACTTTTTTCACATTTTTGACAAAATACTTATAAAAAAATCAAAAAATGCAAATCCCTAGGGAACCAATTTTTTTCGAGTTGAATCGCTTTATTTTACTTCAAATCGCAATCTTCAAAAATTACTTTCTCAAAAATAACAAAACAAAGTAATTTTTACAATTTTTTGAAATTAATATTTGTCTGCATTAAAAGATCAACCAACTGAGAATTTTTCAAAATTTTTACTCGAAGAAGTCGTATTTATTTTCAATTTCATGTCTTTTGATCAAAATTTTTTGTATCACGAAAAATAGCAACACTGATTTTGTAATCATTGATTCATTTCACTTTTCAAAAATCAGCCATCTTGCTAAATTTCAAAGTCTCACAACTCCGTTGAAAAAAAAAATCATCGATATTTCTGGTTAAGTAAGTATATCAATCTTTATCGTTCCATGGCCTCTACAT
Organism: Pseudococcus viburni; assembly: GCA_033439095.1. Lineage (NCBI taxonomy): Eukaryota > Metazoa > Arthropoda > Insecta > Hemiptera > Pseudococcidae > Pseudococcus > Pseudococcus viburni. The sequence goes on from JAVBJF010000093.1 coordinate 24,549, forward strand.
GTGTGAAAAATTTGAAAAAAGAATTAATGAACCACCCTGCAATTTTTTATTAAGTTAACACGATAAAATCCAATTAAAAAGCAAAGAAAACTTAGTAAAACCATAGAGTAAGATACTATAGAGTGCTGTTCTAAATGGGGCGATTTACCGCTCTAAAATCCAACTCCCTCGAAGAAACCTAGATGGTGTTACTGTCAAAATTCAACATGAAATCAGTTCATTTTAGGTATTTGAACCAGTGTATTATACCTGCTATCTTCAGTCCACACGACGCGACGGGGTGTTTTTTTTTTACAACATTCGATACCTTTTTTCTTTTGTATGAAATCAGCAGGTCAGAATTCTCACTTCCAGGATTTTGTTTGTACCTAAACCCCTTAGAAACTGTTTTTAAATATGCACGCATAATTCTCTCTTTTTTTTCATAAGTTCATTTGGATCCATTACATTTCGATTTCGTTGCTTCGTAATTCAAACTCATTAAAAAGCGAATGGTGTAATCAAGTATTAATTTTTATAATTCAATCGCATGTTAACAATTTATGAACAAAACGAAAACATCAAAGTAAAGGTAAAACAAATTACAAAAAAATTGTAAACGTTTTCAAAAAGTTGACCAATTTTTCGAAAAATTGGAAAGTTGTCTTTTTTTTTTTAGAAATTTAACCAAGTTTTAAAAAACTGTTTGATCTAATCAACGAAAAAGGTTGAAATTTGGTACATATATACTCTTATTTTCGACCTGCCGAATCGATTGAATGCAGTTTTGTGAAGCTTCGGAGCTGCCAGGAAATTTTGGAATTTTCCAGTGTTGAAGAAAAGCCCATTAAAATAGTCCATACGAACTTCAGCTCCTGAAATCGCGAATTACCAATAGTGGTGACCTATTTCATTGGTTAATGCACAATTTTCCAAAATTCGTATTTTTCAGTTCAAATTCATATTTTTGGGTAAACATTTTTCAAGGAAACAATTTGAAAATCCGCTCACATCGCACTCATCGAGATAAAAAGCTGAAAACTGGTAGATACCCTATTTTTGTTCTCTCAAATTGTTTGGAAACAATTTTTGAGGCAGTTCATAATCCCCTGAAAATTTTGAACCAGTTTCAAATCAATTCGGATGGTCAAAAATAGGGTATCCACCAACTTTCAGTTTTTTACCTCGATGAGTGCAGTGTAGACGGATTTTTAAGTTCTTTCAAAAAAAATTTTTTACCCAAAATATTCGAAAAATGTTCTTTAAAGGTTGTCAAAATTAGGGTTTCAAAAAATTTCCAAAGTTCTTTCAAAGAGAAAGGACTATCTATTTCAAAAATGTTCTAAAATTAATTTTTTGAAAAATTGTTGAAATGCTAAAGAATTTTAGAAGTACTTAGGTAATCGATTTTTAAAAAATTGTTGAAATGCCAAAGAATTTTAGAAGTACCTAGGTAATCGATTTTCAAAAAATTCCAAGTCTAGTCTTCCAATATTTTTCAATTACAAAATTTGTTCCCCCGAATATTATGTTCAGAATTTATTCCCCGAAAATTTCCTTTTCTGAAAATCTTAAATTTTCAAATCTTGACCCTTGCTTTGCTAGGGCATATAAAACCCAGAATATAAATCGGAGATGAAGATTGGGGATTTTTCCTCCTTTTCAATACAAAAAAAAAGTGATTTAAAACATGAAGAATTTTCAGCTTATGGATGCATTATTCTTGAAAAAATTGTCAAGTTCGCTTCGCCCAGGCTCAGAATTCACACAATCCGTGTTTCAAATTGTGGTTTGAACCTTTTTCCCTTCCAGCCCAGACAATTAATAATTTTCAAGTGAAAACAATTTATCCTTCTCATTCATTATGGGACCTAAAAGGGAGGTATTCCAACTCAAAGTTAAAATTTGAACCCAAATAAAAATAAATCGAAAGTATATCTTAAAAGAACTCCAAATCCAACCCCGCGAAATATCAAAATTTGATCTAAACGACGAAATAGGCTAAAATTTGATACATATCCTATTTTCCACCTGCAGAATCGATTGAATGCGTTTTCGAGGCGTTTCGCCCTGAGCGAAGGTAAGCAGTTTTTGAAAAAACGCCTCACATTTACTAATTTATTTTACCATTCTAAACAACTTTTATCATAACAAGTGTCACCGTATCTCGTTTATTTTTGATGAAAATCGCAAAAAACGAAAATTTGAACATAATTTATGACTGTTCTTGGAAATTTGACGACCTAGTATTTGGTTTTTTGAAAGTTTTGTAATACAAAAAATTTGCAGAACTTGTTTAGCTGTTATTAGAGCCCAAAAAAATCAAAATCGGATGAAACCCCTCAGAGTTACAACGATTTTAAGGAAAGGGATGTAGATTAAGGATCAATATCATGAGATTGCTTTTAATATTTCGATCGAGCGGAACCACTTTTTTTTAAACATTCTGCGACTATACCAAATTGGTGACCGATTTTGTTGATTAAAGCAAAATTTTCCAAAAATCGTAACTATAAGTTTAAATCCCATTTTTGGGTAAAAATTTTTCCAGTAAAAAATTTAAAAATATCGATAACTCTTTGAAAATTTCATTCGAGATTGCCACTCAGTGTCATTTTGAAAAACAATGGTGTATTTATCGAGCCTGAGTAAAGCGAGAGCGAACATTTTTAAAGAAAAAGGCATCCTGATGCTAAAATTTGTGTTTTTTTCGCACTCCTTTTTCGACTTCTAAAAAACACGATAGATTACATATGAAAATAATTGAAAATTATAATTTATGCAAGCCTTCAAGTAGGTATACAATGACAGATGTATTGGTCTGGGAAACAAATGCTAATAGCATGAAAGGAGTTTATTCTCGATTTCAAAATTACTAAAAAATGGCAATAAGAACAAATTTCAAAAAACTAAATTTTTAATTATTGGTGCTTCGCGAAAAAATTAGCCACCTTCTGCACAAAATTTCCAATTCCATGTCCTCTTTACTGTCTAGACTCCGCGAATCGGTGTTCTAAATAAAAATACTGGCGAAAAGTGTGTAATTGATCGCCGAGCATTGATGTACCTTTTCTTTTCTAACAAAATAGCTTTTAAAAAAATAAGGAAACAAAGCATTCATTCATAAACCTGATTCCCTGTCACCTAAAGGTTGAGAAGGGTCTGGTAAAAAGGTACATGTGGATACCATCAATTTGGAGGGGTAAGAGGAGTTGTCAAGATGGCACGCTCCAAGTGGCCGGGTCCACAAGTTCTGACTTCTCGGGATCCATTTGAAACGAAAAAGGAGCGGTAAAAATTTAACATTAGAACAGCACTCTATAGTATCTTACTCTATGGTAAAACCATTTTATTATCATCATTTTCCAACTTTCTGAAGGTTTTTCATTGGATACCTGTCCTCTCAATCAAATCCATCTCCAGCCATCAAAAACGTATCTACTTCAAAGACCTTCAAACTATCAAATACAACGACCATCCAGCAGATAAATGCGAAAATTACAACCCAAAAAATGACTCCATCGACTCTTTATATTCCGAGGTAAGCCTCAAATGCTCAGTTTCTCCTAAACCAATCAAAACTTGAAATATTTTCGTCTTTTTTGTAGGAAAATCAAGCTAAATGTTTGAAAGATATTATTCCAACATCTTCACCATCAGAAAACACCACCGCGCCATCAGAAAACACCACCGAATTTTCCTGCGGAAATCCATACGGATGTTTGGAAAAATACTCGATAATTCCTCTATGGTATTTTAACACGAGTTCGGGCAAGATCGCTAGTTGCTCCGATCACAACACAGCACCAGCTTGGAAAAGTATTACGAAACATTTGACCATGGTTGACCAATTCTTCTACACGTTGATGAGAGTAAGAAAAAATACTTTTTCAATCAATCAGTATCAGTTAAAAATTATTTGTTATCTAAAAAAATTTCTTTATCCTAGTACATTGTAAAATACCTCGACGGAGAAGGCGAACTATTCTTCGGCGTATCGGGCACATTGGCAATAAACAAAACTATTCCATCAAATCACTCGCAAGAAATACACTTATCAGATCCCGATACTCAAACGACAATCCCAATACCTAAGATATTTTATCGAATAATCCACTGTGGCGTATGTGTTTGGGAAAAAGCAGCCATCATAATCCATAATGACCCCGAAGTATCAGATTCCGAGAGACTTTGTAGCGAAGCAGCCGAGCTGGAAGGTTGGGACGCGATTAAAAACACCCATAAGAAAAGTGGACTGACTTACGTGTGTCGTGTGACGAGAAGAATCGATAATATTTTGGGATCGCAGTCGTGCAAAGATGCCGAATTTAACGAAGTTGTGGGCCTCAATTTGAATATGTTTTCTTACAAGTGGAAAGATGCTACTTACGAGCAGCGAAATATGGATCTTAATTGGTTACCGTCCAAGAGTGTTCAATATCAAGATATGAGATATCGAATTAATAGAGAATGTGATACTTTGTTTGATACACATTTTACAAAATATAAATATTGAAAATTCTACAAATAATTGACTTTATTTGGGAATATTTTGAAAAAATTTGGTACCACTTTGGGAGGGAGGAAAATTTTTATTCCTAATTTTTCGAGATTAAAAATCGTTTGTTGAAAGTAGAAAAAAATCAATGAAAGGTAATTTTATGGTTATCGACCGATTGGTCAAAAAAATCCAGAAAAAAAGAACGGAGAAGTAAAACTTCTTCAAAAAAATTAAAATTCCATTTCTTAACTATTATTACACAGATTTTATAGTTTGATAGAATTCAAAGGCAGCTAGAATTTTTGGAGGGGGGGGGGGGCATGAAGTTGATTACAGTTGTCAAGCCAGAAAATCGCTAAAAATTAATCATACAAAAATTGGAAAATACAAATGATGCTTGAAAGAATTCATCAACATAAAGAGATAATCTATGAAAAATAAAAATGTAATTAAAAAATAATGTTAGGCAAAATCGATTATTCGGAAATAATTGACAATCAATTAATCGGCAAGAAAAACAATCGAATCACAATAGAATATTTGAACGATTTTTTCCTTGATTTAGAGCCAGCGTAGCAATGACATCACTTATAACGTTACTTGGCTTACTTGGCACCTAATTCTGAAAAAAATGAAGTGAAAACGTACTTACTTCAAATTACATATGTATATTGCATGTCCTTTTTTTATAAGTACGTTTTTTTTCTAGAGAGAGATCTTTATGAATTTTCACAAAAAAAAGTAGGCGAGAATGTAGAATGCCATTTGAGATATGGGAGGGACATGATTTGAATTTTAAAATTTTTTAGAGAATTTTTTTTGGTGCCATAATTGCACAAAAATGTGAAAAAATGGAACCCAGTACGAAAATTTTTGAAAAAAAGGAGTCTACGCCCTAAAAAATACAGTTTTTTGCTAATTTTTCATCATTTTTCTAAGCCTCTTGAAAATTTCTTAAAACGTGAAATTCCTCAAAAAATTCCTCAAGATTGAGAAAAATGCCTTAAAGTCCAGGAATTCTGAGGTTTGTGAAAGGTTTAAGGAATTTCACATTTTGAGGAATTCTGAGAAAATATCGAAAAAATATGAAAATTCACAAAACATCACGCGATTTTTAAGTCAAAATCTCTATTTTTTCTGAATTTTCTTCAAAACTTTCGCACGGTGTCTCATTTTTTTAATTTTTCCCCAATTTCAGTTCAGAAAACGGAAAGGTAAAAAACAATCGATTATGCGATTATTTGTGATGAATAATCGATTAATCAATTGTCCGATGTCGGTGAAAAAATAATCGCATTTCGATTATTTTTCATGTCGATTAATTCGCCCAACACTATTAGAAAAATTGACAGAATTTTTTTTTGAAAAATCACGTTTAAAAAAAACAAAAAATTGGTAATTTTTTGAATATCTGACAAAACACTGATTTTAATCTCAAGAAGGGCAATCCCCCCTCCCCCAACCACCTGCACTGGCTATACTCCTGAATTGGCTACACTCCTGGGCTGTGTTCACTTGTTCAGAAAATGGTCAACAGAACAATAGATCAACAGAGACAAATTTTATTTTCAAAAATTAAACTGAATATAAATCTTGAATTAAAAAAAAGAGTATTTCTTCAATCAGAAAATGATTTTTCATTTGAATTAGAACGAATTTTTCAATTTAAGACGCATAACTGTTTCAATTGACCATTTTCTGAACGCAACCTTGTTCGAAAAGAAAGTTGAAGAATTTAAAACTCGAAGAACTAAAACTGGATGGAAGGATTGAAATTGAAATAAAGAAATAGGCACCTACTGGAGACTGAAGTTGATTTTTTTATTTTCAGTTTTCTATCACTTTTGATTCTTTTTGAACGAATATTTTGTTTGAGTATGTTTTTAAAATTGATTTCTTACACGAATGAACAATTTTCCTTAGGTATATTTTTCAACTCAAAATATGCCAAATATTCCAATTATTCTAAAAGAAGTCACATTACTTTTGGATATTTTTCGACATAAATTCAATTTTTTCGATTGAAAATGCAATTTTGTCCTTTTTTAGGGTAGGATGGGAAGATCCAATGAACGAAATGAACGATTGAAAAAATAAACGAAAATTGAAATTAAAACAGTAAATAATTCTAAAAACTGAAAAAATTCCAAAAATTTTAAATTTTCAGCTTTCCAGTTCAATTTAAAAGCCTCCAATTTCTCAAAATTACAACGCATTTCGACGTAGCTAAGTACTGAAAAATTCGATTTCCGAGTTTTTCAATTTTCAGTTGGGTATTTTGGATATCTTGGAAAGCAGCAAAATTGCAGTTTACGGTAAGTGTACTATTTTCCCACATAAATTCATCCTAAATGCTCAAAATTCACTTAGAATTTTCATTCCATACAATGCATATTATGTTACGCCTAATCCTTGTAATTGGCGAATTCATGAAATAGGCGAATTTTTCCCTAATGCATGAGTTAGGCAAAGCGACTGCCAAATTCATAAAAATTTTAATTCAAAGGTTTCTACCATTTTTTTTTATTCTACAGGAAAAAATTCAAGATATTTCGGCAAAGAGAACGAACTTCCAGCTACATTTCAAAAAAAAACCACCTACGTCAATTAGACAATTTTTTATACTGCAATCAAAATTTTTCATTCGTTATATTTTCCATTGAACGTAAAAATTTTATCTAATTGAAGTAGCTGGATGAAATTTTTTTTGAAATGTAGCTGTAAGTTTGTTCTCCTTGCCGAAATATTCTGAATTTTTCTTGCAGAAAAAAAAATAGTGGAAAGCTTTGAAAATTAAAAAATTTTATGAATTAGCCTGATTCATGCATTAGGCAAAAATTTGCCTACTTCATGAATTCGGCAATTACACGGATTAGGCGTAACACGATCAAATTTTTTCCCCAAAACGATCGATTTTTATTTTCATGACGAAAAAAATTTTATTTTCGCGAGCCATTATTTTCACAGCAATAATCCGCTAATACTTCGAATTGATTACTACGCTTTACGCCGTACATCGACGATTTCTTTTGGGAATTTTCTTCTTTCTTTTTTTATTGAAAATATTCACGTTGTAGGTAACACGAACAATTCCTTTTTTTCATCATCGCTTGGCAATTTGGAAGGGAGGATGAGCAGCTAGGTGAAGGGAAGAGGGGTGTAAATGTTCAAAGGGAATTAAAGTTGTCATATTTTTAGCCGAGATGCCTGTAGCGTTATGTGAGACTATATGTTCGCTATATAAAAGTTGAAACTACTTAAAATGTAAAACAATATGCCTTTAAGTGAAGAATCGCGCCTTTTGAGCAATACGAGTAATGGAAGTACAAAAGGGGACCTTTATTGGTTCTTCGTTCATCTTGTGTGAAGAGAAAGAGCGCAGTTTGATCTCTTTTTTGGGTAACGAGCTGAGCAGGGCTGTATACGTAGAGGGGTTGTCGTGCTGTACCAAAAATTCCAAGATTGCTCTCGTCTTCGAAGCTCATCGGCGTAAATTAGGGTGATTTATTTTCTCCCTTCGAACTAAATCTTGTTTCATCATAAGCAATGACGTCACGAGACCTATTTTTTCGACTTACCAGTATTCTTGGCTCGTTTCGCGACTGCGATTATTCCACCGAAGACGAAACCCAGGCAAGGGTGTTGTACAACTATATTATATACAAAATACGAGACTTTACGTGTAGCTAGTAGCTAGCTAGCTACCTAGCTTGGTCGGAGTTACTCATCCGAATGTACCGTCAACGTCAATTATGGTTCAAGCGACTCGTGAAATGTTATTTTAAAACAGGAAATCATTTTTTTTTCGACGCGACTCTCTTATTCGCTTTTCCAAGTCGAACAGTATCGCAAAATCTGACTCCCTCGGGGAATACCCAAAGAAGCGCCGGGAATCGGCGCAGAAATGAAAAATTGAAAAATTCGCGGTCTTAGGAGGTCGAGGAGAGTACCTGCGAGGTGTAATCCAACCCTTCCCTCGTCCTTCCTTTTCAGCAGCTTATAGACCTTTTGTCTTTATGACTTGTACCGGAGTGTCTCGAAATATAAATGTAATTGATTTGACGGAAATTGTTATCTTTGAGGCTTTCGAATGCCGAGTTGGAGAAATGGCGCGAACACAATGTACGAGGTGAGATAATTGAGTAAGAATTTCCACCAGAAGCGGTAGCTCTTTCGACTTTCTGCCTTCTGGAAAAGAAATCTAAATTAAAAAAGTTTTTTACAATGTAAAAAAAAATTGTGTATAAAATTAGCTTACCGAAGCGTAATCGTGTCGAGATTTAGAATTTGTGTACGCTTTAGTTGGAGGAAATGCGCCGGAGTTCTATCATTGAAATAATGGAAAGTTTTTGCAGTCTCGCGAGACACCAAAGGCGTCTACCCCTGCCCCCCGGTCTGTAATTCTGTTCGGTGTGTACTCGTACAACGAGCAATTAGAGATTTCATCGATTGAAATAATATCCCAGTAGTGGATTTCGTTGAACTTTTGTAATGTGCTCGTAGGCGTGTTGTAATTGTCCCCTTTCTTGCTAGTTTTGCTCTGCTTTGCTGGGGAAAGGGTATGATGGGGAGTGGATGCCCGCAGGCTATCGGTACCGCGATTCCTTTGTATGCGGTTGGCAAGTTCCGGTGAAGAAGTGTTTGAAGTGGATGTGATTGGAAATTATGGTGCTGGGTGGATGAAGTTTGTTAAGAATTGAATTTTGTTTGGAAGAGTTTGATCGGTGTTGGAAAAAATGCAATGGAAGGAAAATTGGAGAAAATGTTTTAGATTTTGATTATATAGGGTTCTGGGATGGAAATTAATTAAGGAGATAATCTGGATGTTTCGAGTGAGTATATAAAATTAGGGATCTCATAGTGAGAAATGTTGAAATTTCGCTGTGTGATTTTTTATTTCTTCAAGCTTACATACAGTTTTTAAAAATATTTTTCCTACATTTTACTTTTGTCACGAAAGAACTCAAGTTTTGTTTTTTTTTTCTAAAAAAATTAAGAATTATGCTCATTTACGAAAAAATTGGAAAATTGAAGGGAAATTGACATTTTTACACTCTTTGTTAGAATTTTGTTAAAAATAACGATGGAATCAATGTTTTTAATTTTTTATAAAGAAAAAATAGCAGGAATTTTATCACGTTTCGCCCTTTTTGAAGATTATGATTTTTCATTCGCTTTTCACTTCTTCAAGAATTCAAGAAGTATTCAATGTTCTAAAAATTTGAACTTTTGTTTCGACTGAAATGTGATTTTTAACAATAAATTTAAGTGCGTGAAATCAATGGCGCCACTTTTAAAATTTGAAAAAAATTACCTAAATGTCCAAAATTCTCACGAAACAACGATGTACAAACCGTAAAAATGTGAAAGAATTATCAAGTGTCAATTTTTCAAACGTATAAGTAATGAACGCATTGAAAAAAATTGCAGTGATTTTACATATGTCGGAAAATAGAATTTTCAGTTTGCCTTTGATTTTTTTTTTCGTTGTAGAAAAATGTCACCATCCCAGAAAAAAAATACATGTCAGAAATTTTTTTCGATTTTTTGAGCTTGTGTATATAGTGATGTGGTCGTTTGTAGATAGTAATTTCTTGAAAAACTGCCTACGAAAAACGACCTATTATTTTCAATCCGGCGAAGTCGTTGTTTTTAGTCGTTTCTTAAAAAACGACAAAAAACAAAAATTTTTCAATCAGGTAAAATGGTCGTTTCCAATCGCTTCTTAAAAAGTGACAAAAACGACTTTTTTCCAATGTTTTAATGCGGTCGTTTGTGGTTGTTTCTCAAAAAACAATGAAAAAGGACCATTTTCCAGTATTGTGAAGTGGTCATTTCTGGTCGTTTCTAAAAAAAACGACAATTTTCCAATCCGGTAATATGGTCGTTTCAAAACGTTTCTTAAAAAACGGCGGAAAACGACAATTTTCTGCCATTGTGAAATAGTCGTTTCTGATCGTTTTTCGAAAAACGACCGTTTTCCAGTCCGGTAAAGTGGTTGTTTCCAACAGTTTCTTGAAAAACGACAATTTTACAATCCGGTAAAATGTTTGTTTCTACATAATAATCGTTTCTTTAAAAACGACAAAAACGACCATTTTCTAATATGTAATGTAATGTTGCCATTTTTGATCGTTTCTTGAAAAACGACAAAAAACGACCCATTTTCCAACTGTGTGAAATTATTGTTTTTTATCGTTTCTCGAAAAACGACGGAAAACGACTATTTTCTAGGGATGGTAGTCCGAATCGAACCCAGAAACCGGAACCCGAAAGAACCCGATACTTTTGATAAAACCCGAACCGAACCCGAACCCGAACCCGAACCCGAACCCGAACCCGAACCCGAACCCGAAACCGAACCCGAAAAACTGGAAAACATGAACCAAAAAAGAGCATGAAATTTTTTTCCCCCTAAACTTAATTCGAATTTTAATTTAAAAAGACAGAAGCTAAGAAACAATTTTGAAAAAATTAACGAAAAAAATAAAAAAATCCTGTATTTTTAATCTTAATTCGAATTTGAAAATTCAAACCCTTAAAACTAGTAAAAAAAAACGAAAAAAATTGAAAAAAAGAGAACAAAGTAATAATTTTTTTTGGGGTACAAATCAGAAGTTTTAGTTCAAAAATAAATTTTTTTCATTTCGAATTATGAAAAAATGAACCCGAACCCAAAATTTCATAAATATCACTGAGTTTTCAGTGAATTTTCATTGATTTCCAGTGATTTTCTTTCAGTGAAAAAATCACTGATTTATTACTGTGCTGCTGCTCTGACTGGTTTTCAGTGATTTTTGATAATTTTCACTGATTCAAAAATGAGAGAGCAGGAAAAGCTGACCCGGATCATCATTCGATTCTTTTGAATATCCCCAGAAAGAAAATTTAATTTGGTTTCTCCAACTAAAATAGCAAATTTTTTCACTGAAGAGAATTTTACATTTAAAAAACAAATTTTTAAAAAAATGGAAAATATTTAGTTTTGCCTGGTAGTGCGAAGAAAAAGAGACTTTTGAGGGGAAAATGTGACTATTGAGGGGAAAAAAGTAACCAAAATTGACTGAAGTCGAAAAAAGTGACAAACACCCTAAAAAAGTGACCGATGCCTGTAGAGGACAAGAAGGAGCATACAAAACAATTTATTAATGGTTTTTTTTACCTACCTGATAATCAGACTTTTTTTACCATAATTTTGTCCTTTTTTTGTATCCAAACGTATTTTTTTTTGTAAAATCCTTCAATAACTTTTGTGGCGTGAAATAATTTTTGTGGCGTGAAATAATTTTTGTGACGTGATATAAATTTTTCTGGCGTTACATTGTTTTTTGAGGCGTTCTTGACGAGGGCGTGCGATTTACTTTTTGTGGTGTGCTAATCAATTTTTATGGCGTGCTTTTAAATGTATGTCAAAAAATTCAAACCTTATGGTCGAAATTTTATATTTTTTTCAAATTTCAAAATTTACTGAATGTATTAGAATTTCTAAAGCATGTCAAAGTATTATTTTTCTATCTTTTAAAAAATTAAACAAACAAATTCCACTTTCATTTTTAGAAGTTGTAAAAAACAAATAATATTTTTCATGCCACCCTCAAAAAATGGAGTAAGAGAGAACAATCTGAAAAAATATTTTGAGATAAAACTACCAGTAATGAATCTATTTCCAGTGAAAATTTCAAACACGAGTAGCAAAATGGTTTTGAAACTCTTAACTCGAACCCATTACCTTTTTGACTTTTCCTCTCACCATCCATTAGGCATTTTACTACAAAATTTTCATTTTTTTTATCTGACATAACAATATTACGTCAATTTGGTACTTTTTCGAGCTTCGTTCAGGCATTTCAAAAGCCTCTTTCGTTCGCCCTTTCAGCAAAATTACTCTATATTCATTCTCACACTCGACGCTGCAATTCAATTACCTACATCGTTTGGAAAACGTCTGTTGCAATTTTCTCCATTTGGTCGTCGACCAAAAGCCGCAGCGAATAAAAATGCAGCTTTTTTTTGCCCATGAAAAAAAAAACCATTCGAGAGTTAATCTGGTAGTCTAACCCAGCCACTCGGCGTTTCCATCGCATCAATATTGAGAGTGGTTTAATTAAACCATACGCAAACGCTTCAATTGTCAATATTTAACGAACATATTGAAGTTGCCAGATTCCTGCGCCCTTCCGCCACGTTCTCTTTATGGTTTGCGCCAGTTGCATGCCCAACCCAGCAAATTCGTATAAGTGTGTAATTGAATCGTTTATTTTAACATGTTTGTTGCAGAACAAAAACAAAAACAAAAAATTGCCAGTTGAATTTTTACGCTTCGACGAACATCAGTTTAATTTCGCAATTTAATGCATACCGCCTCTTTTAAACGCGCCGCATTTTTCATACAAGTGTGTAAATATTCCCATCCTGTATGGCGTTCTGCATACTCTCGTCCTCTCTGCTTCTATCAAGTTTTACATCATATACGAAAAGAGTATACCCTGTGCCAGTATTATAGAGGTCCGCGTCCGTTTCGACGCTGTTATATAAAGAAACTATACACATATGCATACAGGCGAAGGGATGACAAGGGATACGTGCGAGTTCGCGTTTTCCAAAATCAAACATGGTATAAACGTATACGAGAGTAGGTATATGTACATAATACACGTAGAACTTTTAAAGCATTGATGTACATATAGACGAAAGTAATTCGTCTCTCTCTCTATTTCTCTGCTATACAAACAATGCAAAACTCAGCATTGGCGTTGACTTCGCTCTCAATTATAAACGAGTTTCTTATACTGAGATAGGCAATTATGGTAATAAGGTCGGCGCTTTGCTTCAAGCAAAATGCCAGCGCAGCCATATCGATGCCAAATTATGATGTCTGGAATGATTCGACATGATACGTGGAAAACTCTTCGTTTTACAAACGATATAACGTCAAGATTGAAATAAACTTGGTTCATAAAAAGTGAGATTTTTCGATTCTCTGATCTTCATAGAGAAAAGTTATGCAAGTGGAGGAAGCTCTCGCACAGATTCGTCAAGTTTTCAGGAAAATTATGCAAAAATCATGAACCTGATTTAGATGAAATCGAAATGTGAAAAATGTTCAAAATCTAATTTCAATTATATTTTTTTGAAAACTTCAAAAAGGTATTTTGAAATCTATTTCATCTATTAGGTAATATTTGAGTTGGGTGAAATGATTTTGATAATACCTATTGAATCGTCAATTGACTATAATAGAAAAATCAGTCCGATTATTCAATTCCACGATTCCCCTGTTATCATGACATTTTACTGCAATCAGTGAAAAATTAGATTCAATAGTGAATTTGATTATTGAATCAGTAAAAATAATTGACTGATTTCAATCATCAAGCTCGTCAGGGCACCCCGAAATTCTGCCCCGCTTGCCTTCAATTCATGTGAAATTTACGTTACAGTTCATCAAATAGGATTTTATAGCATTAAACATGTAAAACGTTTTGCATTAATCCAATTTTTCAAATTCCCCTCGTTTGGATACAATACCTTTTGTTAATTTATAGACAAAGTCGTAGATGGTCTTTTTAACCTCCCATTTTAGCAGTCAGTCATCCCCTTTCCACTTGAAGCAGAAAATTGTCACAATGGCTTTGTGCAATTTTCCATTCTTACCAATCAGTTTTGATTTCAATCATGAATTTTCTAACGTAAAATTAAATTTCCTTATGGTAAACATCCTTTTTCACATTATTTCTCCAATTACGTGCTTTCCAACAAACAGCATCTTCATTAATAGCATACACAGTATATTTAGAATCAGTCAAAATTTTAATTTTTTTTACTCCTTACTCCTTAGGCGATACCTATTTCCATTGCCTTTTTTTTACAGCTATTATTTCAGCCAAATTATTTGTACAACGATACTTATCATGATTAATTCTTTCAGATATATTGTATTTTGAGTCTGGAGAAAAACAAATAAGCGCCATCGACTACTACACAGAGATACCCATCATCATCTGAAATTGTTTGACTCAGATCCCAAGGCATATTCAAGACTTCTGAAGATGTCATAGACAACAGCGTCCTACCTTAGTTCATCTATGGCCAGCAGCTGCGCCAGTTCGAAAAATGTTGGTTGGAGCCTCGTCGTGACGTGCATACGAAGAAGAGGACATTTGTTCATAAATTTGTTTTCCCAATTCATCATGTGTCTGTTTGTTGGATAAAATACGTTACATAATTTATTTTTCAACATAATCAAATCAATCAATAACAACTTTTTCGTTTATAAAATCAAAAGAAATACTTGTTGCTTCTCGTTAACTTACGCGTCATTTCAAAACCACTCGTCATCATTATGTTCACAACTGCACTTCGTGTTTGTGAACGGGCCCAAGGAAGACAACACCTATAGTAAAACGAGGATTCGTTGGTGTGGGTAGAGAGGTATAGCAAATTATCGGTTTCACCGATATCACTAATATATTTAAAAACTTGAAATGCACTTTTTTTACGTAAAAACATTAAAATACGATGAATAATAATTTTAAAATGTACATTAAATGTAGTGAGGAGTGTATAAACGTTGAAAAATTGGGTTTCATTGTTTTTGCAGAAGAATATAGCGATAGTATGACCTTTTTTTTGATGAATGACGAATGAATTTCAATTTGAAAAATACAAATAAACACAATAAAACAAATTAATTAATAACGAGGTAATGTTCTGAGAAATTCATTCAACGTTAATTGGAATAGTTATTACCTCATGCAAAGTGAGTACAAATGATTCAGACAACAACTGCAACTGTATCAAGTTTCCTTTTCTTTGGTTGCTTTTGTAAAGCAGTTTCTTCGTTTTGTTTTCTACAGTAGTCTTTCAAGAATGTATTCGTAGCTGATCGCATGATAAATTTCTATACTTTTTTTTAAAATTATCTTTGGTATTACTAACAGAGTTATGAAAATTCATTTCAGAGTCGACTGCTTTCATTACAATACTCATTGTAACTAGACTTTGATTACAACATTTCAAGAAATGTCCTTCATTTTGTTTGTTTATGAGTAGAATGATCAAAGTATACGTTAACAATACAGTATTCAAGATGTCAGGGTGGGGTAAAAGTAAGCCACCTCAATCAAGGTTCATAATCATGTAGTAGTTGTTCAAAGAATTTAAATTATCGTTGATCTGCACGTCTGAATTTTTTACAATGATCCAATGAGCATTACAATTTTCACAGTTTATTATTTTTTTTGTGTAACTCTCAAGCAACTTCCGGTGATGTAAGTTAATGGCTCCAATACTTCCAAATTTTCCAAATGATTATCAAAATCCATATCAATATCAAATTCATAACAACTAACAATATCTTCATTTATATCTTCATCGGAGATTTCAATTGCTTCAATATTATCGATACTTATAAATCCATGTTTTGTAGATAGTAATTTCAATTTCACGGAAGGTAAGTAATTTTGTAAGCGAAGTTCATGTTCTACTTCGAAGATTTGGCGAATTGAAACAAGATATTGACTACCAGCTAATTGGTGATATTTACCAAAACGTTCCTCTAGCAAATCTGTCTGCAATTTTCCAATAAGTACATAATCGAAGTTCAAATCATTGACACAAAATTTGGTCAATTCAATCAATGCATTTATGGTTTAAGTCAATGCTTGGAATATTTTTAAAGTAAGACCATTCCAGTTACAGTTCTTCCAACGTATTAACCAGGATAAAAAGTTGGTGAGGTACATGATAAGGTTCATTATTTGGAACTAACACTTTTGAACACAGTTTTGGTGTTTACAACACACCACCAATCAGAAATAATTCTTATAGGAGATTACACAGAGTACTTTGTATCCGGTAGCATGTAGACCTTAGATAATTTTACAAATACACTTGTATAAATCTTCTCTATTGATGCTTTTTACTGGTACAATGTGAGCAACTTCCTTAAAAGATGATAAAAGATGTATCGTGAATACGTATGCTGTTTTGGCTGCCAATTCGCTATTATAGGATCCGCCAACTATATTACAGTCTTTATAGTCGAAATATCATTTCAGATGAATTTCATCCATCAAAAGTGCAACGATTCGCTGTCTTTTGTTCAATGTATTGACTATTTTGGAAACATAGTTCAAAAAATTTGCGTCATCCTGCTCCTTTATTGAATTCATATCAAACTTTGCACATATCCTAGATATTGTTTTCGGGTGAGGTAAAATAATGTATCCGCTGCTGCATACGAATCAGTAGGCATGAGATGAAATAGACATGAATAAAGAAGATAATATCGTTAGATTTGTGGAATAGTGGTAGTGATTTTTACCAAGAAGTAAAAAGCTTATCGGTTCCAGAATGAATTGTATAATTTTTTCTTCATCTGAGTGTAAAGAGTTGCTTTCAAGTAGGAGATTCAACTGATCAACGATGACGTCGATGAAATACTTCTTGTGATCACGCTGTGATTTATTAGAAGTTTGGCACAATTCTAATCCAATCGTTTTCAAGATGTCATCAATTTGGTTGATATTTTCCAATTTGAATGGAAAGTTAAACTTACCAAGTCGTGTTAATTGTACTCCGTTCAAAACCACAGTTACTTTACATTCATCATCCACAAACACAGAATGTTTTATTTCTGGTATAGGATCATATCGAAGCGGGCGGAACTAGGAGCAAATATTTTTTATGGTTCAAAATTGTCCAGTTTGATATTGAGGGTGGATGTTGATTGAAACATTCCAGGAACTCTTCAAAAGTCGTAAAATTAATTTCAGCTTGATAATCTTCATAGGAAATTTTCACTTTCAGGCAGAGTAATAATAAGTTATTCTCTTTCTTTTCAATTGGGAAGAAGAACAGGAACGCGCCGTCTTTCAGCCGAGGTTTATCAAGTTTGGTAGTGGGGGTTCTACCAGTCTGTCACCTCGTGGTAATACGATATTTCCCTCAAAACATCTTCGGGAGTAAAATGCTTTTCACAAACCTAGCAAATAGACCAAAAATTATGACGTTATCGGTATGCAGATGCTCAACTTTGGGTGGAATTAAAGTAATTTTCATCAACTTACAACTGAATTTTTTGAAGGAATAAATGTTTCTTCACGTTTAATATTCAATAACCACGTTGATTTCAAATCTGGATCTTTTGGAAATTTAAACACAGGCACTTTTTCGCATCCATCGTAATTACTTCGACATTTTGGTACACAGCACTTGTTCACCATATTAATTGATTTCACATTAACATTACTAAGTATCAACAATTAAATATTACAATTTATAAGAATTGATCAAAAATCAACTTAAAATTGCATCAAAATTAAAACAATTACTCAGTAATTAATTCAAACTAATTTGAATCTAACTGATATTCAAATGAATTGTTTACAAATTTACAGCCTCTTCATCGTGACATCATTATCACTGCACTCCAGCCTTGTTAATATAGGTGGTGTTATCATAGAGGGGAAATTTTTATCTAATAATTCTCTAGGACGTTTCAATTTATATTTAAAGTTTCTTTTATTTCTTTTTACAGGTACATAAATCCACAGTCAATGATTCCTCAATACCCCAGCATTCATTAAGACAAATACCAAGAACATTTGGCTGATCATTGAGCTACTGTTTGACATCCTCAACATATTCATCCCATCCTTCGTGAATATAATATTTGTCAGGATATTTTTTGTTTATCCTAACCCTCAATTTTTCAGCCAGACACCTAAAAACTTGTTCTATTGAACTTCCCCTGGGTGAAAATGGTGAAGTATATGCACATGTTACCCCTTTTGACTTATTAAATTAAATCTTAAACATTTGTTTCATTTTCCCTACTATGGTATTAAGATTAATATCTGTGACTAGGAAAATCCATACTTTCGACGTGAAAATGTCTTTAACCTCAAATTACCTATTTGTGGTTAAAATTTCCCCTTTAATCACAGAAATAGGTCCACAGATATCCGCAGATAGAGCTTCACCCTTATGATATGCTTCTACTTGAGCATATTGTAACCTCCTTTTAGGCCCATAATTTTTATTGATCTTACAGACAATGCACATATTCATGTTCATCTTTATGAATTTCAACGCGTTTGGATGAAAGTATAATTACCTAAAAATTAATTCCAATTTATTACCACCTACATGTCCATAAATGTTATGTACATAGATAATATACCACGTCCCTAAATAAATCTTGTGACAATCCTGGTACATACTTTTGTACCATCAAAATATTTACGCCATAGCTTCTCTTTCCCATTTTCTTTCATAACTTTGTATTTTTTACCAACTCTATATTATTTTGCCTGTTTCTGTCTTTCAGTCAAAAAATCATCTTTGACTTTAGGATCAATTTCATCTAAAATTTTCTGACAAAAATCATCTTTCTTCTGCCAACTCTCTAAATCGCACAATAACTCCAATAAATTTTTCCTGAAATTTTGAATTTTATTCAGTTTGATTAAAAAAACCATTTTGAACAACCTTGGACATGCGGTGACCCCAAGATGGAAAAGACAATGGACGTTTTTCAATTTTTTCAGATTTTAAAAAAGAACATTTTTTGAAAAAATGTTTAAAATTTAGGTCTCAGTTTTCTGGGAATTGATTTAAAAAACGACTGGAATTCTCATGGTACATAAATTCAAAAGTCAAAAATTACTGAAAATTTACCCAAAAATTGTAAATATATTTCTAAAAATTAATTTAAAAATGAATGAAATAATATGAAACAACCTCATAATACGAAGGCAATGGACACTCAAATTTAAAAATAGTTACAATCAATAATAATAATTTTTGATCGCGAATGTCACCATTCTCAAAATTTATTTTCAACACGTAAAAAAATCCAATTTCAAAGAACATAGAATACCAGCAAAACTTCATCACCACAACATCGTTCATTTCTCCCAACAAAACATCTCATATCGCACGAAATCAATTCGAAAAATTCAATAAAAAACCCCTTCATCTCGAAATGAAACAAAAAACCCACTCGAAAAAAAATATCGACACCATCGTCACGTTCACCCGAAAAAAATCACATAAAAGACGAAACATTCGTATCAACGCCACACTACCCACACCCCACGTACACGAGCTTGTTCCGCACACATCTCGAGCACCCCTCCCCAGCATGACATCATTTTATCGAAAAGCAAGGAAAAATTGCATTTCATCGTGTATTTCGGGCAATTCTTGGAATCCTAACTCAATACGCGAAAAGCCCCCGAAAGGAATAAAAATACAGTCGCATAAATCACTCCCATTATTCAGCAATTACAATACATAAGGGGAATACGTCTATAGTTCCGGTGAGCTCGTGGTGCCCAAGCAGGGATGCAGCAGGGTACTATGAACTAGATCACTGTGTACATTACTTACACATATTCGCATACAGGACGAGAAAAGCCATCAGTACAAACTATATACTCGTGCAATATCGAAGATTGACACGTATATTGACGGTTACGCGGATGTTGCCATTAGTCACCGAGCGAGAGAAAGAAAAACCAATTTATAGGCGAAAAGGAAATGAAAAAGACGCCCATTCGCGTATAAAAATCGCTATCATGGGAATTAAGGCGTTACTTACTCATCGAGGATAAGCCCAAGTGCCGCACGTACATATTTTAACACCCCCTAAAAACCAGCGTACAGACATTGTCGTTGATCAAATATTACTCTATTTGAATTGCCTTGTTAGGAGACCCGGACTCCGGCAATATCGCGTTTAAATTCAAGATCTGCTTATCTTCCAATTATCAAGTCTCTCTCTCGCTTTACCAGATAATCCGCGCGTCCTTTCGTTTGTCGTAAGGCCTACATTGCTATCCCTATACCCGGTTGGTTGCTTGTTGAACGAAGCAGCCTGGGCCGACGACACAGACACAGAGAGTACTTCTATCAACAAAAGATCACCCTTTTCTATGTATATAGCCATCGTAAACATGTACGCGGAGAGTTTTCTTCGTTAATTTATGGTATTTCGCGTGACAGATATATCTTTATCAGTTACTATGCATGTACTATAAAACATCGTGCTGAGCCCAAGTTCGATTCGATGGCTCTTTTTATAGCCAATCGAACCGTCACGAATTTCCAATAGAGCCATCCGGACGCGGACGTCCCTCCGGCGACGTTCATGTTCGCGATTTTAATAGCTCGGATGGTCTGTAAAATTATCTAATTCGAGTATTATACGATGTTACGAACCTGGTTAACGAGGTTCTTCATTGAATGATGCGTGGTGACCCTGCACCACTCCGCTGTGGCTCGCAGATGGTTCCATTCACGCTGCGGTACGTTTCTCCTCGTCACGATGCACCTGGAAATGTGAATATTGGAATTAGTGTCGAATAAGTTGCCTAGATTTTGCCTGAAATAATAAAGAACATCACAATTAATGATGCACCCAGAAATTGTGTGGGGGGCTCGGATTTTGAGAAAAAATAGGAGGGGGTCGAAATTCAATGAAAAAATTAAGTAATTTGTTATTTCAGTGGGGCTGGAGTGGTTGGAGTATTTTCAGTAGGCAAATAATATATACCTACACTGAAAAAAATGACAAATGAAACATAAATAAAAAGTGTTGAAAAAATGAGAAATTTTATCCAAAAAGAGATAAATTTTATCCAAAAAAATGAATTTTATTCAAAAAAATCATTTTTATTCAAAAAAAATAAACTGTATCCAAAAAAATAATAACGGAACACCATTCACAAAATTGGCAAAATTTATTCTAAAAAATAATGATATTTATCGCGAAATTTGGTAAAATTTATTGCATAAAAATAAATTTCACCCAATTTCTTGTTAAATATCATTTTTTCAGAATGAATTTTGCCAATTTTGTGAATGGTGTTCCGTTATTATTTTTTTGGATAAAATTTATTTATTTGTTTTTTCAGTGTACAAATTTGAGCGAAGAAAAATTGAAAAATGGCGAGATTTATTGATTTTTTTTTAGTCAATATTACTTACAGATTTTTTTTTTTGATAAATGGGACAGTGACTGAGAAATCAATCATTTTTAGAAAAATCACTAATTTTCAATGAAAATTATTTTACTGATTAAAAAAGACAGAATTTTTGCAAATTCAACTGATTCGAATTTAAATAGTGCTATGTTTATTTAAGAAATAGTCACTAAAATTATTTGAACTCTTATGTAGAAAAAATTGGGAAACATGTTGCGAAAAATGCCTAGCAAGAATATCTCCAAGTTTGAATTTTTTTCAACATTCTTTCCAATCTTTTAAAAGTTAAAATTTTTACTATTTGTATTCTCAAGAATTATTCCAAGTTGAAATTTTTTCTCTAAAAAATATTTTTCAAATGCAAATCATCAGAACCAGAGTTGTCATTTTACATGTAGAATATCTTATTCTACATTTTACGTAAAAATGTAGAATAAGTTAAATTTTTACGTAGAATAAGTGTAAAATATAAAATAAGCTGTACGGCTCTTCTGATTGGCTAATAAGACAAAGGTGGCTGAAAAATCGTCCATAAAGCCCAAAAATCCCAAAATGATAATAAAAAAATCACAAATATTTCTACCCCGCGTATTTTTGGTTGAAAAAAACAGAGTGTTTTTATGTTCCACGTAATTTTTTATGTCCTGAAATTAAATACAATTTTTCAAAAAAGGATTGAAAACGTATTAATTGGTCTCTGATCGGTAAAAAACTCATGAATTAAATATTACAGTCGAGAAATTTTAACATAATTCAATGAAATTGACGTTTTTTCCGGCTTATTTTACATATTCTACTTATTCTACTTATTCTACTTATTCTACATTCTACATTTTTTCCAAAACTTATTCTACTTTACTTATTCTACATCTTATTCTACATTTTATTCTACATTTTACATTCTACATGACAACTCTGATCAGAACATTAAACTTGAAGAAAATTTGAACCATGTGGAAAAATTTTGATGAAAATTTTTTAAATTTTGAGCTTAAAAAAAGTAGTTGCGTATCGCCTAAAAATGGTAAAGTTTCAAAAAAATGTTACTAAAAAAATTTCCAGAGAAAAGAATACGGTTCAAAAGCAAACTGAGTATTGCTAATGCTAATTAAGGCTATGCGAAGTTTGAGCAACTTCGTTCATATCCACGAGAATTCTGAGCAGTTCTTCACACAAGCTTTTGAAAATAATAACACCTTACTCCTCCCCCTCCCCACCATTGATTTCTGAATTCAACAACATGGACTCAAAATATCATTCATCAGCTGTAAAAGTCCAATATTTTTGAACAAATTTTTTAATTTAAAACTTAAGGTTCTGCGGGGAAGGTGGGGGGGGGGTTGGATAATCATGGATTTAAAAAAAATACGTCTTATAGAAATCTTTTCACAACAATTTAATGTTACAAAAGCGAAAACAAAAAAAACTGACATATTGGGAAAGCGAAGAAAACTGAAAACCAAAAGTTAGAATTTAAAATTGCTTTTTTCAAAAAAAAATTCCTGAAATTCTCATTTTTTTTCTTTTTAAAAGAAGATTCGTCATTATTGATGAAAATTGTCATAAAATTGAAATAAAACATCAAACAAAATGTCCAACACTTTTTCCTTCAGAGTAAAAATTTTAGATCATGAATAACTTCAAATGTAAGTACATACTACATACTACTTTAGAGATGAAGCCGAACAGACAAAATTGTATAACTTTTCATTAAAATAACAATATACCTGATTTTTTTCAATTTTTTCCAAAGTTTTCAAAATTTCAAAATACTTTTTCTAGTTTTTTTTTTTTTCATTTTTTGAGCTTGATAAATCCTGAACTTGAAGAAGTCCAAAACTTCAGTACTTGAAAAGAAGGCTCAAGCTTGAAGAGAAGGCCCATACTTGAAGAGAAACCCCCAGACTTGAAGAGGAAGCCAGTGCTTGAAGCCAGTTTGAGAAGAGGAAGCCAGGACTTGGAGCTTCGAATTGAACAGGAAGCTCGAGCTTGAAGAGAAAGCCAGTGATTGAAGAGGAAGCCAGTGCGTGGAGCTTTGGATCGAAGAGGAAGCTCAGGTCTGAAGAGAGAGCCAGTGCTTGAAGCTCAGGCTTGAAAATAGAACCCCGGGCTTGGAGAGGAAGCCTGAGCTTGATGAAGCCTCCCGTTACTTGGTAAAAATTTTACAATTTTTTTTTCAAGTTTAACAAAATATTGATATATCAACGAGCATCCAAATTTTTTCCAAGTTTTTTCATGTCCAACAAAATATCATTATCTACCCAAAAGTGAGGGTAACGTTACAGAAAAACGTTACTTAGAAACTTTAAAGTTTGAAATTGTACCCCCCAGCCATAAGACATATCCATGTCAAAAATGACAAAAAAATGGATCACAAGGATAAGTATGGTTAATGATCATGTATTTTTCAAATTTACTTAATATTAAGAATTATGAATTTTTCTTACAAAACAAAAAATATAAAAAGGGGAAAATCTTGGAAAAGTTTATGAAAATTTTTTCAAGTTCCTTTTACTCTTATTTTAAAAAAGTGTTTTTTCATTTTTTAAAACAAAAATTAAAAGAAAGGACCTCACTTCAAAAGTTGCAAAAACAGAAACCTCACGAAAACCAAAATATTTTGTTTTTGCAACACTGGGTGTAGGCCTATCAAATTGAAATCCCTCTATGTAAAATTTTTTTAAGGGGTTCTCACTCAAGAACATTGCGAAACAATGTGGATACCAAAAAAAGAAGTTTGTGCGATTAAAAAAAAAAAAAAAAAAAAAAACGTGATTCAAGAAAAAATCATTCAAAATACAGAAATATGTTAAAGTACATACATAAATAGCAGTATACTCTTGCAATTATAAATCAGTGAAAATTATCGAAAATCACTCAGAAACAGTCAAAATTGCAGCACAGGAGATATTCAGTGAAATATTTTTAATGAAAACAAATCGGTGAGAAAAATCACAAGAAAATCAGTGAAAATTCATTGAAAAGTCAGTAAAATTTATGAAATTTGCTGAAAAATCAGCGAAAATTTTGCTGATTTTTCCTGCGCTGCAATTCTGACTATTTATCAGTGACTTTTCACTGATTCAGAATGAGAGAGTAGGTAAGGAGAAGTTCCATTCGAATTTGATCTTTCTAAATTGACCTTTGGACAAGGAAGGGGTCAATTAACTAAAAATTTTAGAATTTCAATCAAATAAACCATTTTGGCGAGATAATCAAGGTAGGTCAAAAATCCCAACCAAATGGTTTTGAAAAAATCATTATTTTTACACATTTTTTCAGTTGTTTTTTGTGCGAAGCTTTCACAATCATCAAAGGTGCTCAATTGAAAATTTGTTTTCATGAGAAACTCTCTCCCCTCCTTATAATTGCGGTCAAAAACTATACCCAAGTTGTGCTTTTAAAAAAATCTAGACATTCCGATCCAACTCTGAACACCTCCACCTCTCCCCATCATCTCATCCAATACATACAACACAGATTATCGCAGCTAATTCTCCATTAAATGAAGCACCCATACACAACGCCGAGGCAACAATCTAAAATAAGGCAAACAACGCATACTCGACTGCATCCCATCTTATCCCTCAAAACACACCCTTAAGACATAACAATCTCAGTTCACCTCTCTCGTATCTCAACTCTACTTAGAAAAACACCCTTTGTTTCTGTTTCACATTAAATATAGGGTCAAATATATAAGATTTTCATAAAATTTGTTTACACTCAACTTTATATCCCATCAAATCCAATAAACCGAAAACCCTCGCGATGGATGGTTTTTAAACCGAGAGACTAAAAGTTTGGCTATTTCGTTTAATACCAGTCTGACGACGTATTAAAAAAACCTCCTATTACTAGAAAGTTGCCTACTTCATCTAAAGGTATACAGAAAAATATATCTTTAAAAAACAGTTCTCTCTTTAGACATTACGTTTAGGAAAAAAAACCCTAAAGAAAGAAAGAAAGAAAAAGTAGAGAAACCTTATCTAAGTACTTATATTAGCTCGTCATTACTCGCGTCGGGGACCCGGGGTGTACAAAGAACTTGGGTAACTTTCAAAAGGAAAACGTTGAGTGAAAAATATGAGAGTTTTCTTTATTTTATTTACTTTTTTTTTTCAACTGCTCCAAAGACTGCGGCACACGCACACAGAAACACGGCGAAGGATGAAAAAATACCTAAAAACGTTGACAGGATGAATGTAAATAAAAGATAAATAAAAAAATAAAAGAAAAGTTAAATATAAAAGTAGCTATAGTATTTCCCTTTGTAAACGTCTATTCGACTCTTTCGTTTATTTTTTGCTTTCGATTCCACCAGCCCTCTCGACGACTGGAGATGAAAAACTCGAATACTTTCGACAGTGTTCCTTTTTTCTTTGTGAAGTGAAAATTCCACGCACCGTTCGCAGCGGTGGCAACCGGTCTTAGTCCACTGTTTAGCAAAACCTCGATGCCTGTTTGTTTTGGTCGCGGTAAAAGTCTCGTGTTCTATTTCATTTTCCAACATTATAAAATGTTGGTAAATATTTGAAGACCAATCCCCAGTCTCGATCTAGCTTTCGTCTGCTTCGCAGTTAAGAAGAAAACTCGTACTAGGCTGAGATTTACAATTGTACACATCATAGCTTTTCTCGCTTACAAATTCACTCGCCGAGCTCGTCGTCGCGTCGCGAATAAATAACTAAAGTAATTGAAAACGCTTTTAACTTCTCCCTCGACATTTGGGTTATATACAGAACGAAATACGCGACAGAGAGAACTACCTACAGGAAAGGAGGGAAAAAAATCCTAAAGAATTGTTAATGTAAAAGTTACTCAAAAAGACTTCCTCTATTCGAGGGTTTTCTTTTTGATTAAATTATATTTACCGGCGACGACGAGGGGTGCGAGAAGCTATACCGTTAAAAGAGGTGAAAAAAAACGTTTATTAATGCGAAAATAGTGAGTAAAAATTTACCCCCGGAGTTGCAACTCTTGACGTATTTGTCTTCGGGGAATACCCTTACATCGTAGAGTAATTCTTTATACTCGGCGAGACGCTCAATCTTCATTTAGGTCTTTTGATTGACCAAGTAATGCGGCAAAGTGGACTGTACATTCGTTCTAGGTGGACCTAAGAGCCTTAAGATCGTATACAGCAGAAGGCTGGATTCGAACTGGAAAACCACGACGCACAGTGGGGTAGAGTGGAATTTGGCAAGTCAAAAATACGATTTTTGGGTTATGGGGTTTAATGATGCATTGAATAATTTTTCGTGTTATTTTTTGACATGGGTGTGTCTAAGGCTTCGGGGTTAATCGTTTTTATGGTCAAATTGATGTGATAAAATTTTGTTAGACTTGAAAAAATGGAAAAAATTTGGATGGGCGCTGTCGTAATGACATTCTATTGGACTTGACAAAAAATTGTCATTTCCTCATTAACAATTTTTGAAAATAAGAAAAAAGGAAAAAACATAAATATTTTACTCTTTTTTCGATTTTTTTTCTCATCTTCAACATTTTTCGATACATTTTCCAACTTTTTACTTCTTTTTAAAAATATTTCTATTTTTTTTCAAAATATAGATACCATTTTTTGAATTTTATTCAATATGTTTCTTATTGATTAACGATATCGCGAATTTTTCTTTCAGCAATGCCAAATAAAATTCATATTTTATTCTAAAAAATTAGGGTATGATGTGAAAAAATAAAATAAAAATGAGAAATAAACAAGAAAAAGTATTTTAAAATGTTGAAAAAATAAGACAAAAATTGAAAAAAATATTTTGAGATTTCAATAAAAACAAAAGCTATGAAGTTTTTGTCTGTTTAAACGCAATAAGAAACAATGCCAATGCCTCATTTTCGAAGTAAGTATATTTGAACATATCCAATCTCAGGTTTTTACCATAAAGGAAAAAGTGTTAATTTTTTTCAAAGGTCATGCAACCCTCCTCCCCCAGAGGAAAAGAAATAGAAATTTTTCAATACAATCGTGTTCGGTAACAAAATAATGTTTTTTTAAAAAAAAGTTGAAATTATTTAATATTATAGAGTATGCCCTTTTAATTGCCAAGATTCGGCTTTGGAGAGGAGTGTGTGTGAGAATTTTTAAATTAATTGAGTTTATCTATGGTGAGGAAACAGGAGACATTTCGAAATACCCAGGGGTACGGTGAGGGTATATTCTTGATGAGAAACTCATCGTTGAAAATGTTTTTTTTTTTTTGGGGGGGGGGCTTTTTCGAGAACCCCATCATTAGACGGATTCCTCAAATGGACAAGTTGCACGAATTTTTTTTTGGAAAAAAATCATGAAAAATCGAAAGTAGACATTAAAAGATTAAGATTAAAAAAAAAAGAAAGAAATTTGGTCCATTAGAACTCTCGCAATGATTTTTTGAAAGTTGCGTTTTCTCGCAGTGTTCAAAAACGGGAATGTGGTAAAATCTGGTAAGGTGACGTCACACCATGAAATTTATCGCGAAAAATACTTGGCTGATTGACAATAATGAAGCGGTTTGAATTATTATACGTAATATTGAAGTTGTTGATAACTACTATCTTACAATGATTATCGACTATTTAAAATGCAGACGAATAATTAAAAACGTATTTGTAAAAAAATATGTATTTGAAAAAAAGAATGTAAAACAAAAAATTCGTAAAAATTCTTATGCGCGGGTGTGCGCCATACGCCACATAAAAATTTCTAACGCGCGAGTGCGCGCCACGCCGCGAATTATAAAACAAACATTGCATGGTGTGACGTCACCTTACCAGATTTTACCACATTCCCGTTTTTGAACACTGCGAGAAAACGCAACTTTCAAAAAATCATTGCGAGAGTTCTAATGGACCAAATTTCTTTTTTCTTTTTTTAATCTTCATCTTTTAATGTCTACTTTCGATTTTTCATGATTTTTTTCCAAAAAAAAATTCGTGCAACTTGTCCATTGGACCAAAAAAGAGTAGATATTTATTTTCTAAGTAACATTTTTGAGTACATCCTTGATATGATGGATTGGGGCCTTTACTAGTAAATGTATTCGGTCAAAATTGATCCAAAATGTTACTTTTAGTATAAAACCCCCAAAAAATTTGATCCTCAATTCCTCCCTTCCAGAATTATCACATGTGATATCTCTGGAAGGAGTAAATAAAAAATTTTGAATTTTCGCATATTGTAAGTTTTGACAGGTACTAAGTAAGTAAGTACATATGTATGAGAATTTTTTGAAAATTTTCTGTTAACATTTTTTCCATTTTTATATGTAGAAATTTTCAAAAAATTCTGAGGATCCCCTGGCTGGAATTTTTTTTTGATTTTGTCAAGTCGTCAGACATCAAATATATTTTTTCCTGATTCAAAATTTGGGTGCACCAAAAAAACATGTATTTTTCACTACCTTTTCATAATTAAGGAAAGGAAACAAAAAAAACAAGGTGCCTATCCCAACTCAAAGTAAATTTTGAGTCGAAACAAAAATACATCGAAGGTACATTATAAAAGAACTCTATATCCAAAATTTAAGGTGCTGAAGTGCATTTCTCAGATTTTGACACATTTTTGAAAAATATCCTGTTTTTACCACCGAAATTGATTGAAAAAGGTATTAAAATATTTCGGAGCCTCCAGAAATTTTACAATTTTCCAGCACTGTAGAAAAACCCATAAAAATAGTCCATATGAACTTCGGCACCTGTAATAGCTGATTATCTGTATTGGTGACCTTGATTGATTAAAGTACATTTTCCGAAATCCAGTGATTTTTAATTAAAAACTCATTTTTGACAGAAAATGTTTTTGAAAAAAAAATATAGATTTTAACTCCGTGTAACGAATTTTGGAAAATATGTGCTTTAATCGATCAAATAGGTCACCAATTGGTGTGCTTTGGTATTTTTTGTACTCCATCCCCTAATTAACATAAAGAAGTTTGTAAAAAAAATGAAGGCACTGATGAAAATGGGAAGAGGGGGACTGCTTGGGAAATTAAGGAGGGGACACTCATCGTTGACTGAGGGGGGTCACCGCACCCCTGGAAATACCATAATTCAATTTTGCTGGAGAAGGCACAGGAAAAATTTTATAATGCCACAATTTATCTCTGGTGGGAGCTACAGGAGTTGGACTCTGGAGGACATCACAGGAAGAATTTAAAAACCAAAATTCACGTCAGCTGTGGAAGGACGTACAAGAAAATTTCCAACTTTCAG
Organism: Pseudococcus viburni; assembly: GCA_033439095.1. Taxonomy (NCBI): domain Eukaryota; kingdom Metazoa; phylum Arthropoda; class Insecta; order Hemiptera; family Pseudococcidae; genus Pseudococcus; species Pseudococcus viburni. The sequence goes on from JAVBJF010000093.1 coordinate 54,231, forward strand.
AATTAAGCTCTGGAAATGGGTACAGAACGATTTTCATATTTATAATTCAGCTCTGGAGGGATGCACTTGTAGAAAAAATTTTCAAGCAGAAAAATTCAACTCGTGAGGGGAAGTGGTTAAAGAGATTTTTTATTCCCAAAATTTTGTATTGAAGGAAGATGTAGCAGAATTTTTACAATACCCAAATTCAACTCTGGAGGAGGGTTCAGGATAAATTCAGAAGTACAAAAATCCAGTTTTAGGTGAGATATAGGAGAATTTTTAATTTTCAAAATTTGGCTCTAGAGGAAATGCAGAAGAGCGAGAGGAATGTAAAATTTCTATAATTTAGTTGTCGAGGAGAGTACAGATGAAATCGAAAAAAACAAAGGGGTACAGATTTTTTTTTAATTTTCAGAATAGAGTTCAAGAGAGCAATATAGGATAATTTTCAATTTTTAAAATTTAGAAAAAAAATTCAAGTGAATTTGAATTATTGAAATTCGCTTTATTGTAGAAATTACGAGAAAAATTATAAAACAATCAAAATCCTGTCCTGAGAGGAAGTATGGTGGGAATTTGAAGTATCCAATTTCTGATCTGGTAGAGGGTGCGGGAGAAATTTTACCCTAATTTGCTCATCTGAAGCAACTAAAATACTGAAATCTTTTTTAGTGAACGAAGAATACAATTTTATATTTCATGAGGTACCACTGCAGACATTTCCATTTCTTTCAATTTTGTGAATATTACCAGCAGCTCTTCTATTTTCAACCGAAGTTGAGAATTTAAGATACCTTGAAAATTTTTTGAGTAAAATTTTCATTGCTCGTAAATTTTTAGATTTTTTTCCGCAAAATTGAAAAAAATACGAATGTGTTTTTGCTAAGCGTTTATATTAATTTTAATTTAATGAATTCTTGTAAAAAAAACGTGCACGAAGACCCACCTCATAAAAAATCCCAAAAAAGGTCTACTTCTTCATCAAAAAAACGTACCCCCTTCAAACGAAAACACTTGGCTAGCATCCTCTCGACCGAGCGGGAAAAATGAAAAATTACTCTTCGTCAGCGTCGCATCGTCGTCGGCAGATCTTATTGTAGGATCATCAAAGTCTGCCATCTCATCCGGCCTCACTTCGGTATAAAGTTTAAACTCATCTTTCATCAATCGTTACTCTTCTTCATTCATCCCTCGACTTTTTTACGCAATAATTACCATTTTACGATCATTAAAACGAATCCAGACACGCGACGTGGGCCAGATAGAATAAAAACGAAACAAAAAAACGATCGGAGAGAAAAAACACAACGTAATGGTCCTACTGGGTCTAATGGTTTTGCAATCTGTAGCAACGCGAAGAAATGTATCACGGTTAATTTACTCGAATGTGGTGTCAGAATGGGAATGGGGTAGCTCTATGTACTCTTCACTTGTCACAATGATTCGGCTTATATTATCGTACAGTATGATCCCCCTGTTCGGTATCTTCCTAAAAATCACTGCGCGTTGGAATTTGCTGGCTCGTAGAACCAGAAGGGATTACCTACATAAATCATCTAACTTCGTCAATCACTAAATACAGTGTTTTTTTTTGGAGAAGAAAAAAATTATTAATTATGAAACTTTCACTTTTGTCATTCGTGGATGAGATTTGTTGTACGTCGTGTTCATAAGGGATTAACCGAGAAGGTTTCAGACGTTTGGAAAATGCCGCCTGTGCCAGTCTCTCCAAGCGATCTCCATGGTAACGTGAATTATTATATGTGTAGAAAAGCGTATAGTCATCTTGGCGAAGAATAACGCAGACATAGTGCTTTACAGATGAGTAAAAATCATCGTACGTGGATTTTACGAGTACATTGTTGGAGTAAATTTTCAACCACGTTGTGGCTGTGTGGTTACCGCACTGAAGCGAAAAAATCGCGTCGTGGTTATGTGACCTTCAAAGAAAGAAAGAAAGTGAAAAATAAACTCAATCGGGTCGAAATATCCAATTTAAAAATAAATTTACAATTTTACAAATTTTTGTTCATAGAGGTACCGCGGGGCAAGACGACGCACGGGGCAAGAGTCCGATCTTTGATATCTCGGATTTCGATAATGTAGGGTTGGCGGGGTTTTTATTTTTTTGAAGTATACCTTGCACTGACAAAACCTTGAAAAAATCATTCGAATTGGTCCAGTAGTTTTTAATCTGTGAGCTATTAAAAAATTTTCAGCCGAAAAATTGTAATTTTTGCTCTACAGTTTTTTTGATGTTGGGATGGTAAAAAATTGTGAATCTGAGGAGAATATAGCATTTTGAGGAAGATGGTGAGGTAAGCTATCGGAATATATATAAGAAATCTTTTCTATGTATTAAATTATTTGAGAAAAACCAATTTTTAGAAAAAAAAACGGGGTGGGGGCAAGTGTACTACACCTTTTAAACTGTAAACAAACTTCTTGTTATAATATATTTTCTTTGCCAAAGTAAAGTTTTGATCAATTTTTTGGCATAAAAACTTGAAAACGAAATAAAATTAGATGATCAGTAACATAAAATGTTATGGTAGTACTCTTGCCCCACACTTTAGGTATCAAATTTAACATTAAGTTAAATGGCAGTACACTTGCCCCACACTTAGTACTCTTGCCCCCTCCTATGGGGCAAGAGTACTAATCAATGTCTCTTTGGGAAAATTGATTTTTAATTACCCTTTTATAATCAAATATTTTTTTTCTTGTTGAATTAATGAAGACAAAGGATCAAAGTAGTACCTAAAACAAAAACCTCCCCGAAATGTTGAAAATTCGATTTTTGACAGATTTTTAAACTTTTAGTGCGTCGTCTTGCCCCGCGGTACTCTAATCTCTTTCTTTATGTTGAAAGTATATGAAAAAATCGAATATGAATTTCGATACCTTGCTCGATAAAGTACAAAATTTTCTCAATTTTGATTCCACCTTCCCGTCCTGATAGTCTACTTTTAGGTTTGAGGTCAAAATAACTCCAAAAATTGATTCAGAACTTCAAAAAACACGGATTTTGGTACCTCACTCGAGAAATTTGAAAATCCCTCCATTTTGGCTCCTCCTTCAAGAGTTAACTTTTTGGTTTAAGGTAAAAAAAAAAAACCACCAAAAATGGATTAAAAAGTTTCAAAAACCCCCTACGAGATATTCTCCAAGTTTTTTCGAATAATTTTTTGAGCTGTTTACTTATTATTTCGTTGAACATTGCAATTTGATTGGACTCGTCTTTTCACTTTGAGGTAGAATCATTTTGAAAATTTTTCTTTCCACTAAAAAACTCCAAGGAATTGAATACTGCAAACCCAAAAGCTTTACGAGGAGAACCTGGAATGTAGTTAAGAACATTTTTCTGCGTGATTGGTGAGTTGATTACTTTGTGACACGAACAGAAAAAAATTGCACATCTGATGAATTTGAAAAAGTCACATATGGTACTGAAAATGCTTCAATTGATATTTTTGTGTTTTTTTTTTCAAAATATCACATTTTTCCTTTGATTTTCCGATAAAATATCAATAATTTGCCTAAAAATTGAAAAATTAACTAAATCAGCTGAAATTTTGATTAGGTACGAAGGTTTTAGAACGCCTCTTTCCAAAAATTATACTTCTATTCAAGTCTGTAATATCAACCTCAAATGTACCCTACCTACCCACTCGAGTAAATTTTACAAAAAATTTATGAGTTTTCATCAAGTCTTTTTTTACTGTTTGCATTTTTCCCCATGGTATTTTTCATCTTACCCCACCAATGGGGCAATATGCAAAAAAATTCTGTAATCTTGAGATATGCATCAAAAAGAAATTTTCTTCAGCCAAATGAAAGGAAAATGTTTGAACTTCAATTTTTTGCAGGAATCAGACGATTTGGCCAATTTGAATAGATTTGGCAAACTATCTTGGGTGGTGCATCACGTCCCAGGTTCCCTTATCTCTTTTTTCGCGACTTTCTAAGTTTAGGCAACACTACAAATAGCCCACTCTTATACAACTTAAGTGATTTATTCTTTCCAATTTTGAAATCTTGGAGTAATCTGACTTATCCCCCTCCTTCACGTTTTCAACAGGCTCCTCATAAAATTACAAATTTATTCCCACACAAACCTGAAAACCCATTTGCATTTAATTTAATTCAAAAATCGCCTCATTGCGAATTAATAATAAATTAATAAAATTGACCAAAATCACCAAAAATGATTAAATTACCAAAATTCATACTCCTCTCTCGACTGGGTCTTGCTAGAGGCCTGCACCGATGAGATTTCAATCGGCGGCGGCTTTGCAGATTTGATGATCGGTGACGCCGGCACGCTGACTTGAGTCGATGCTATCGGTGGCGCTTGAAATTTTCGGCGGTGGCGGTTCAGCCGACTAAAATGACTGAATTTCACTGCAAAGTTTCAAAAATTTTCAAAAGAATCTTCGAAGGCTCTAGTGTGGTAGAGTAGTCATTTGGCCTCTGGTGGAACTTGGTCAACATTTTTATGCCACTTGATTTGCCTTGATATGATAAAAAATAATTTTAGGGCGTATGAGCAAATTTTTATCTCATCCGGGGGGGAGGGGCAAAAAACGCGATTTTCAAGATAAAAATTCTTGACAATTTTATCTCCGCGAGTTTTCAATCGATTTTTTCCAAAGTTGGCACGCACGTACGTAGGTAGACGTATTTGAGGGGATATATATTTTAAAAAAACTGAAATTTTCACTTTGGAAACTCCTGACCTGCAGAGAGCCCCTAATATGGGGTTAATGTTACATAGCATTCAATTCCCAATGCATTTGGTTCATTTTGAGCCCAAAACGAGCCCTCTATCTCAATTCGCTGAGAAGTTATTTATGTGAAAGAATCGGAAGCGGGGGACAAAATTTCTCGACTTTGGGAACCCCTGGAACGAGTTTGCTATTCGATTTCAAAATTCTAATGGCAGTTTCGAAGTCGGGGAGAGGTCCCCTATCGAACGTATACCTCAAAAATTTTATATCTTTTGGGAACGATTCTTTTATAATTTTTGGTATGAATTACAACAATTTTTTTGTATATTTAACCACTTCCCACCAATTCACAAAATCTGTAAAAATTAAAAATTCTCAAGAGTGCGAAACACATAAAGGAATCCAGATTTTAAAAAATTCTGAGACGGCACCAAAACTGCGCCCCCTCCCTGGGCAATTTGAAAATTTCAACGTCAAATCCTAGGTCGTTAAAGTGGTCGAAAAAATCTGAAAAAATTTCGGGACACTTCCCTCTAGTGCCTCTACCTACATGCCAAGTTTGAAAAAAACGATTGAAAACTCGCGGAGATAGAATTTTCAAGAATTTTTAGCTTGGAAATCGTATATTTTGCCCCCCCCCCGGGGACGAGATAAAAATTTGCTCATACGCTCTAAAAATCATCTTCTATCAAGACAAATCAAATGGCATAAAAATTTTGACCAAGTTCTATCAGATGCCAAATGACCTCCTTACCACACCAGAGCCTTTATTTTCTCAATTTTTTAAGAGGGTGCTCTACGCTTTGCGGGAAATAATTCTGGTCCATCTGCGACTTGCAAGGCGCAAACCCGAATTTTCGTTTTTTTGGTTTATAAAGTGATAAAATGATGAAACAACGAACGAATATGATTTTAGAACGTAGAAAGAAGAAAATAAAAGCATTTGGAAGTTTCAATTGTCATTATAATTATTTTTATTGAACTTAGAAAAAATGTAAGATTTGATGACGGTTTTTACAAGAAATCTCTGGAACTACTGAATCAAATTTGTTGAAATTTTAATATGTTATATAAAAAAGCATTCCTGACAGGCTAAAAGAGCCCTTTTTTTGATTTTGATTGAAAAAAAAATTAAAATTGAAATATTTTTCGAAATTTTGAGGAAAATGGAAAAAGGGCTCTTTCAGCCTATCAGAAATGTTATTTTACACCACATATCCAAATTTCATCAAATTTGATTCAATAGTCCCCGAAAAATCTTGCAAAAACCGTAATCAAATCTTGCGTTTCTTTCAAGTTCAATAAAAATAATTATAATGACAATTGAAACTTCCAAATGCTTTTATTTTCTTCTTTCTACGTTCTAAAATCATATTCGTTCGTTGTTTCATCATTTTATCACTTTATAATCCAAAAAACGAATATTTGAGTTTGCGCCTTGTAAGTTGAAGATAGGCCAGAATTAATTCTCGCAAAGCGTAGAGCACCCTCTTAAGTTTAATTTTCTCAAATATTTTTTAAATTCCATTTTCTCAAAATTATTTAAAGTTCCATATCTCAAAATAATTTTTTTCGAAGTTCAGGGTTTTAAAATCTTTTCAAGATTGTTGGGAAATCCTTGAAGTTCTTGAATACCTACATACAGGGTGTCCCGTCTCAATATGGACACCCTTCAACCAGTAGTAGTGCAACACATACTGAGTCGATGTAAGTAGGTTTGCCTACCATTGGGATTGAAGGAGAAGAGTTATGCACATCGAAAAATTTTTCTTTTTGAATTTTGCTTGGCATTTTCAACTGTGCGCTATTCAACAACCAAGATAGGTAGGAGGTTACGCTTTGCGGCAACGTGTAGCCCACTTTCTCTAGAATTTTTCTATGCGATTGATAATTTTTGTAGGTGAACTAGGGTGGGTGTACCGCACCAAATATTTGAAAAAATCGTGTCAAAAAGTTGATGATTTTTTAAAAATTTCGTAATTACTAAAAAAGTATCCCTCTACTACTACCATTATTAGTAGTGTTTCTGGAAGAAAAAACTTCGATCTTTCCAATGGCGCTAACCCCACTCTTCTGTCATGCTCCAATGAAATGTTACGAGCGTCTAATTTGAATAAAAACACAAGAAAAACTTCATTTTTTTGATTTTTCAAATTTCAAAAATTTATATCTTTGTGACAAAATGAGATAGGCTGATGGAGTTTGGAGCATTGAACTAACCAAACTTCACACTACACATTGTAGGAATGATATTTTTCAATTTTACAAATAAAAAAATTTTTGCAAAAATTTTTTCCAATTTTTTTCAATCTCCAGTTAATTCAAAATGTTCGTTTGAGAGCAGCGTGGCGATCAGCTAAGCCGATTTCTCAGGCATCGGCGGCTTGAAAATTTTGAACAATTCAGCTGCAACGCAGGCCTCTGGGTCTTGCAACAAAACCATTATTACCCATAAACTCGCTACAACTGAAATTAAACCATCACTCGCATCTCTCATTCCCTTTTCCTCAATCTCTCACTCATTTAACCCTCCACCGACAAAAAAAATTCACCCAATGGATTAATGGTGTACAGGCGATGATGCTTAAACCCAGTTACATAAATATAAACAAACCCTTTTGCGTCGTTTGGGTTTCCCTTTTTAACGAGAAACCCAAAAACCCCACAAAAGCCTATCAACCCAATATCCCCCAGCTTGCCCATGGTACGATAAAAGCGACACTTTAAACGTTTAATTAATTTTTTAAATGACACTTTTAAATTTCCCCCTATTCGCAAACGTTTATTAAAAGGGGGAAGGGTGGGGAAAATAATAACTTTGAAATTTTACAAAAGCCCCACTGCGGGTCGTGGTAAATTACGTATGTGGTTAAAAAGGGAAAGGTCGGTATTTTCAATTTTTTGTCAGAATACCCCCAAAGGGTCGGGAATATCAGGCTTTTATTTGTGTCATCCAAAAACATCGCAGAAAAATCAAAAAACAGCCCCAGTTCCTCAAAATTTTAAAAAGGAATCTATCATCGTACGAGGTCTAATCAATTACACGTCGTTATCGATGACGTACGAAGTACCAATCGGTCTGGAATTTCAACCCCGCATGCAAATTTTTTCCAACCTGTTGAAAAAAAATATCCCAAGGCGTCGTGTAGGCGGAAAATATGCGTTCGAGAGCTCTTTCGAGACTTTCTCGCCGATATTAAAACCTAACGTACGTATACAGGAAACGCGAAAGATATATTTTTAATTTGATAGGTATCCTTTTTTTTTTTTTGGACGTCGTTATACTTAAACCATAACGTATATCTTGCGAAAATAGTTTCCCATATAGACACCCGAGAATGTGAAAAAAAACTACTGTGATTTAACGAATGGGATCCCCGAACCATAAAGAAGCAGGAGCCCGAAAAAAGATACGAGCAGTTCTGCGTGCGAATATTTACGCAGGGGCTAGAGTAGGCAAGGCTGGAAACTTATTTCACTATGATATATTGCACGAGGTAAAAGTCTATTTTGTATATTATTCGGGTATTTTCTTTTCACAGTTCGTACACCGCGCACGCCACCGTATAATTGAATAGCTGTCCGAGTACTCGTCTGGGTCTCTGGGTCTATCCATATCCCATATGCATACGTATACGTAAAATCGACTTGTACGCGAATATTTGTTAGAAAGCGTAAAATAAATCTTATGAGTCGTTGGTCGGTTCCCAGCGAGGTACACGGTTTGTAAGATTGACTACAATAAATGCTCCGCAGTCTAGCTCAGTGCGGATCCTAAGGCTGGCCAAAGCTATTGTGAAAATAACGTGTTAGCTGTCAACCGCAGCTTTATTCAATCCTTTATGAAGCCTTATTCGTCTTTTCCACGTATATGGTTTTTACAACGCCAACTATAAGGAGACAGGTTTACCTCCCCGAGCCCCCTCGACCCCCTTTTACCCTGTCGTGTGGTATCGTATGTATGGATAAGGACGAATGTATCGTTAAATTACAAATTAACCGCTCGTACGTCTTCGCTAACATTTTAAAATGTAGTTACCCATCTTTGTAAGGTTTGGATATTGGATTATCCCAGATTTACCACACGGTTTGATTAACTACGATATGTGAACGCGGAGTCGATTTTGAGTTTTGGAGAATAATTTCGACTCTGCGTGTTAATGAACCTGTAAAATTGAGACGAAAATTGGCTTGAATTTTATGGTAAGATCAAAATTAATCTCAAATGGTTGGAGATTGATTTATTAAATGGGTATCCGGAGGTGATCTATGATATTTCTGTTTTCAAAGCCAAATGTAAAAGTTAGCAAAAAAATCAAATTACACAAGTTTTTCTTCAGAGCAGAAGCTTTTTACAGACGTCCTTTCATTAAAATGTCAATATGTCAGTGGGGTTTCTAAGTCTGATAAAATGTAATTCATTTCGAATCATTGAAATTTTTTCATGTTTTTAAAAATGCAACCAAATACAAAAAGCCATTTTTTCGATTAATCAAAATTTTTTGTTTTTAAATGTCTGGCAAAATATCAAAAAGTTGCAGAAAATGTCAAAATTTGAAGTAGAAAATTTGATCTAATCTGTTATGAATTACCCCCAGCACAATAACATATCCATGTAAAAGTTCCACGTCCAAACTTTCAAAACAATTTGGTAAAAATTTCATTCCTTTGACTCAAACTTCTCCTCTCTTCCTCCAACTGAACCAAAATATCTGACTAAAATGGCTACAATCTTTAGACAATTTCACAACAAAAAAAAAAGTAATAATACTTACCCATTAATATCATTTAAAAGATCACATTTTTTACACGTTTTTAAAATTTAGGATGAAAAATTGAAAAATATTTGCACCAAAATCATTAAAAAGAAAAAATACTAATCAAATTTTCAAGTTGGTTTTTGAATTAAAATCGATTTTCCTGTCAAAAATTAATATTTCTTGGGGTATTTTCAAAAAAAAAATCATTTTAAAAGCTATAAAATTGAACTTTGGAAACATACAATTTGTTTACCCACTACAAGAAATGGTTACCTCAAAAAAATTTGAATTACAATATCGTACCCTCTAACCTTCTAGGGTGAATCGATTTTCAACTTTTTCGAATTTCGAAGAGCCCAGGCTAAAAATAGCTGTAAAATTATTTCCAAAATACGTGATAAAAATGAGAAGCTCGAAGTTTAAAAATTTTTAATTAAAAAAAAATCGAACTTTGTGTATTTTTGTGGATGGTTAGTTGTATTATAACTACCTACAGGGTGTTCCATGAATCGTCTACCAAACATATTTTTTGGGATATAACCGGGCACCACTAAAAAAAAAACTTGAGATGAACATGTTGCCTATTTTGAAAATTAAAGGGGCAAATGCTGCTTCGAAAAAAATCACGTCAAAAAATTTCTTCAAGCATGGTAATGGTTAGTACTTTGAAAACTGATCAAATTTTCACTTCATGACTTTTTGCCTATTTTTAAAATTGAAGGGGCTACAAAAAAATTGTTTAAAAAATTTCTAAAAAAATGAACTGATCAAGGGAATGGATAATACGTTGAAAACGGAAGAAATTTTGTTCTGAAGACTTTTTGCCCAACATCAAAAAAGAACGGGCAAAGGTTCATTAAAAATTGAGAAAATTTGAAAATTCTTTGAAGCCCATTTATTTTGAGTGACCCTTAGCCCCCTCATTTTCGATGTTAGGCAAAAAGTCTACAGAACAAAAAATTTTCAGTTTTTAACGTTCTATCCATTCCCTTGATTAGTTCATTTTTTTAGAATTTTTTCTGAACATTTTTTTCCATAGCTCCTTCAATTTTAAAGTTAGGCAAAAAGTCGTGAATTGAAAATTTGTTTACTTTTCAGAGTACTTACTATCTACTATCCATTACCATGGTTGAAAATTTTTTTGGCGTGATTTTTTTAGAAGCAGCATTTGCCCCTTCAATTTTTAAAATACGTAACATGTTCATCTCACTTTTTTTTTAGTGGTACCCGGTTATATCCAAAAAATACGTTTGGCAGACGATTCGTGGAACATCCTGTATTGAAGAGTAAAACAAATCCTGATTTTTCTCGATTTTTTTATAAGATGTTTACCTCGTATGTATACAACCAAAAAAAATTCTATACACTTTGGTCAATTTTGCGAGGTAGATTTTCACTCTGGAAGGATGTAAGACGACTCCCAACCCCATTTTTCTTTTTCAGGGAGCTCTCAAATTTTTTGCACTGACGTAATTCAACGACATTATCCTGTAATTTAACGTTATTTCACTGTTACTTGAGGACCCACCAAAGAAGGATGAAATTAGGGGATCCCCTTGCCCCATTTACAAGGAAAATCAACCTCATGCAAATTAATCAAAGCCTATGCAATTATTTTTCGTATTCACTTCCAAAATATCTCCGTAAACAGCGTTTTCGCACATAAAAAAATCATGTAAAGGAACCTGGGGCATGATGCACCACCATAGACCAAATGGTCTGCCAAATTTAATCAAATTAGCCAAATCGTCTGATTTCTAAAATAAATTGAAGTTCAAACATTTTCCTTTCATTTTGCTGAAAAAAACTCTTTTTGGTGCATATCTCAACTGTAAAAGAATTTTTTGATTTTTTTTTGCATCTTGCCCCATGGGTGGAGCTCATGAATTTTTTGTCAAATTTACTCGAGTACATTCGAGGTGAAGATACCACAGATTTAAATAGAAGTGTAATTTTTGAAAAAAGGAGTTCTGAAACCTTCGTAATAATAATTTCACCAGGCTTGGTTGATTTTCTGATTTGTGGGCATATTTTTGATATTTTATCTGAAAATTGAATCAAAAATGAGGTATTCTGGAAAAAATAGCTCAAGAATATCAGTTGAAGTGTGTTTAGTACCACATGTGATTTTTTCAAGAAATTCTTATTCAAAAACAAATGTTTGCAATATGCCCAATTTTCAAATTGCAACTTCCTTCACTGGCAATATGTTTTTTAAACGCACTGTACTAGAAAGAAAATACGAGAGAAAAGAGAAAGTGCCAACCAAATACATTATTCGACAGGTAATTGAATTTATTCAAAAAAAATTACCCAATTTTTTTCAAAATTCTAAAACAAAATATTTCACGAAAGGTATATCATCGTATCGATGTATCGAGCAACGGCGGTTTCACACAACTACTGGGAGAGGGGGGGCGAAAAGAAAGAATTGTCAATAAGCAAAAAAAAAGGTCGTCAGAATATTTAATTTGCCAACTGGACACCGAATTTTCCGACTGAACATCATTTTCACGGAATATTTGCCAATTTTGAAACACGTCGGGGGTAACCCCTCCCCCACCGTTCCTGGTATCGATGTATTGAGGTATCGAAATTTCAGGTTCCAGTTCCAGTTTAGTTCAATTGTTCAAAAAAGTCAAAAAAAATTTACAACTAAATGAAGAAAATATGATTTATGCATTTTTTTAAAATTTATGCAAATAACACAAAATTACATTATCTGATCAGAAAATTAATTTTATTTGAATTAAAAACGAAGAAAAAAAGAAATTCAAGTTTTTTTCTCAAAATTTTTTCAAGCTGCTAAATTTTCTTCTCGAAATGTTTTCAAACCAAATTTTTCCCAAAAAATATTTTAAACCCCAAAACTGCTTCTAAATTCTAAAATTTTTCAAATTCCGATTTTTTTTCTCAAAATTTTTTCAAACCAAAACTTTAAAGTTAAATAATTTTTTTCAACATTTTTTCTACTCAATTTTTGTACCAATCCTAATATTTTTTCATACTCTGAATTCTGGAATTCAAAAGTATTATGTAAAATAATGTCTCTTGTTGCACACCCATCCTGGTCACATCATGAAATTGTTTCTCATTTATTGAAATTTTTTTGTGGGAATGAAAAAATGATAAGTATTAGTATGTGAAAAAATCAGATTTATAAAAAAATGTCAACAAATTGTAAACTGGAAAAAATTTTGAGTTGAAAAGCGATTGGAAAACAAGTTGATAAAATATCTAAGGAAATTTCAGATTGAAAAAATTTCAAGAATGTAGAAAAATGTTTCAAGAAAAAGTTCAGGGCTGAAAATAATTTGAGTTTGAAAAAAATGTTCTACTTCAATGTGAGAAAAAAATGGGGACAAATTCTAATATTTGAAATAATTTTATGTTGGAAAGAAATTGCAAAAAATATTTAAAGAACAATTGATAAATAATTTCAATTTGAAAAAATTTCAAGGTTAGGAAGAGATAAAAAAAGTTAATAGTTCAAAAAAATTGAAAAAATTGAATGAAAATGGAAAGAAGGAGCTAAAAATGTCAAGTTTTCAGCTCAAAAAAAAAATAAAACTTGAGCTTAAAACTTAAAATTTTAAAAATAAAGCTTAGACTTATTTCTGAAAAAAATCATCGGCTTAACGGCTTAAAGCCTAAAGATAATCAAACCACCAATATGCAGAAAATTTTTTTCAATATCTCACACGACAATCAGTCAATTTGCATTCTGCCCCTTGGTGCATCATGCCCCAGGTTCACTTGAACGCCCCAAAAAATTGTTCACTTTTCAATAGTCAAAATACTACTAATAATCCACAAAAAATTGTAAATTTTAAAACTTTGAGCTTCTGCGAGGGGGGAGGGTTTAAACATGAACCAAAAAATTAAAAAATTTTACCACATCTTTTTCAGATCATTCCACAACTATTCTTGACACAAGCCTTTGAAAATTCGAAAAAACTCGAAAATCGCTGCACCCTAGCACCCACCCTTTCCTCTTCAACGTTAAACTACCTTATACTATCTGTAACTGAGACGAAACTTCATCGCGTGTATCTTCGCAGCAAACCAGTATTTTCGAATCCTTTAAATAAACGCTTCGACGATGCCTTCCGAAGAAGAAATATATGAAAAGGATAAAGGCAAATATTGCCACCGAACTCCTTTCGTTACCCACGCAGCTCCCTATTTCTTCCCAACCGTCGTGTATTTTTCGCACTATATAAAACGTAAATAAACGTGTTGCTTTTGGTTAAGTGCATCTTGGCGTGCAAGAATTACAACAGATTCCCCCTCATTTAGGTAGTTGCGTATCGATTGGATGAGAAGAGCGTAAGTAAGCATCGCGTCGTCGAAAAGACTGATTAAAATTTCATTTCTGCAATTTATATTCTCAAACGAGTGTGAAAATCGAGTGAAATATACGAGCTCGTATATTTCACAGGTAGAACCGAGTCTCATGTGACTGAGTCTGTGCTGCGAGAGTAAAAAGAGTCTCATACGTGCGATTTTTTTCGCTAGTCTGCGTTTACACCTACCTATACGCAAAATAATAGGTATAAACGAGGCGGAGGGAGGAGGTTTTTGTAAATCTATAGATGCGTTGCCTCATTACAATGTTAACTACGCTGAAAACAAAACACCCTTTAAATCACCGGTTAATAGGAGTTTGTGTAAAATGAAAGCTTTTCTCACCCCTTTTTCTCAAACATCCCTCGGCGCTTAGCAAAGGGACGTGGAGACACGAGCAAGGTGCGGAGGCGCGTATGCTTTATTAAATTCTTCCCTCGTTGTTGTAATCGAGTTCTTTGATATCTTTGCCAAAAGAAAGATTGCCATCCGTCCGCTCAGGTGAGCAATTTGCGATGACGTAACCCCTTGTCGCTTTTAGTATATGAGTACCGTTTTTCCAAACTGAGCTAACTTTAAAAACCGTGCATGAGGAAAGGGCCTTAGGTGCCATTTTTTTCAGAAAGGGCCTTGAGTGCAATTTTTTCTGGGAAAAAAATTGCACCTAGGGCCCTTTCTGGAAAAAAATGGCACCTAAGGCCCTTTCCTCATGCACGGTTTTTGAAGTTAGCTCAGTTTGGAAAAACGGTACTCATATATTTGTAATTTATAGTCGCAGCTACTCAGACGGAAAAACGTTTCGAAGTAAGAAAAATGCCACTTTACAAAGACCATCAACGGAAAAATGTATCAACGCGAGAGCGTTATGGTGAAAACGATCGTTTCGGAAAGGTTACCTACCATTTACCTACGTGACGACGAAAGTAAGGGGAAGGGAGAAAAGGACAACGGGGTAATTTGTAATAATAAGTTGAAAGTTTCGCTGCGAGGTAATTTAGACTCGAATATTACAATTTTGCCGGTATTTTTTATTTCTTTTTCGTTCGTTTTTGGAATATCGTTGTATGTCGATGTTCAAACGATGAGAAGTTTTATACAGAGTTGGTTTTAATTACGAAACTGAGAGAGATTATATTAAAAGTTTATAACTTCTTTTTTTCTATCGTCTTTTATTCTTTTATTAAAACGAAATAAAAGTTTAAAGTGGTGTAAATGTTAATAATGGTTTCGGATCTGGAGAAGGAAAGGCAAAAGGGAGTCGAGAGTTGTAATTGGTAGATTGAGAAAGTTCCACGAGTAGGAAATTTTGATGTTCTTAGAAAACTTGATGAAGGATGAATTTCATAAGTTTCTGAGCTCTTGATGTTTAAAAATAATCATTTTCAAGAATATTACTTTATAACCTAATTGTCATTGATAATATGACTCTTGGATATGATTCTGATATGGAAAACCTGAATTTGATTCCAAGAAAGTGAAAAAAGAAACATTTTTGTAATTTGAAGTAAGATCGTACTTAGGGTTTAAACGTGATCTAAATGTTGAGATAAAAATTGTGACGAGTTGTGATTTTTTTCCCCGCAGGTAGGTACCTATTTTTTTCGTATTTTACAGCATTATTTTTTATGGGGGGGGGGAGGGGGTGTTGAAAAAAGATGAGTATAAAAAACCTCAACCAAAAAATTGAACATGACTTTACAAAATTTAAAATTTGTTGTCTAAAATCTGCTCTAGAAATCTGAATCAGTCAAATTTAGTAAAATTCTACATTTTTGAATCAGTGAAAAAGATTCAACTGAAAATTAGTGATTTTTCATTGATATTTTAGTCAAAAATCTGAAAACCCACTAATTTCTGAGTAAATTCCCAACATGTCTAAAAAAACTACAATTTTAACTGAAATATGTATCAGTGAAAAATCGCTGATTTTCAGTAATTCAAAAAGGTAGAATTTTACTAAATTTGACTAATTCAGATTTAGAGAATGACAAAATATTGAAAATTTGTTGAAAAGTTGAAAAAAAGTTTTAATTTGTTATATGTACTAATTTATAATGTCTGGCAATTTGTTAAGCAATTTTAAAATTCAAAAAAAAAATACTTGACTTTTTGTTGAAATGTCAAAGAAAATAGTATGGATTTAAATTTATGAGTAATTTCTTGGCAAGTCTGAAAATTGGATATTTTAAAATGCTTTTAGGGTTTTTGTTTTTGAGAAAAAACTCTTATGGCTTCTTCCTGAAAATGGCTCAATTTTTAATTTTTTGTTTTTGTTTACTTGCTGGGAGATTTTTGCAAAAAGTACAGATATATTTAAGTGAAAACTGATTTTTTTCGAAAACCATTTTTTTCAAAGAAGGCTTCATTTTATTATTATTTTTTTTTTTAGTTTTCCAGAAACTGGTGCAAGACATAAGAGACCTGAGAAAATAAGATCCATTCATAGGCAACTTATAAAATTTCATATGCATCCTGATCAATTCCACATAACTCCCTAAACTCAGATTATTTTCAAAAAATCGGGCATCTGAAAACAGGGGGGAGGGGGAGGTAACTTTTCAAGCAACTTTTGAATAGCAGGTGTAGCACGATGCTACACCCAGAAACAGCTCGCTACACCCGGAAAAATATTGCTACACCCGGAAATTTTCAATTTCTCACAATCTACACGCAAATTTTTTTCAAATACATAAATGAGAAGAAATCTGTTGTATTGAGGATAACACAAGTCGACGTTGAAAATGCTGTTTGAAGTTTAATGAATGATTATTATAGTATTTTTTTTCACTGATTACGAGAAAAACAGTGAAAAAATTTCATCACCCAAGGATTTTTCACAATTTAAATTTTTTGTTGAACAGTTTTTCTACTTTTTTTTGATAACTTTGACACTTAAAGTCGATTTTCCAAAAAAAGAAAGGGGTCTACGAAAAAAATGAATAGAACATAAAATGAAGAGCGTAAAATTTTCTTCCTATAAAGTCCAATCATTACTCTCTTAGGAGGCTTAGCTTTCGAGGTGTTTTAGTTCAAAATTCAACTTTTTAAAAAAAAATTGATAATATCTCAAAAACTAAGTCTTCTAAGAAAAAACGAATCGGACTTTACAGAAAGAAAATTTTACGCTCTACAATTTATGCTTCACTCATTTTTTTCGTAGGACCCTTTCTTTTCCCAGAAAATCAACTTTAAGAGTCAAAATTCACTTTAAAAAAATGTAAATCAAATTTTTAACAAAAAATTCCAATATTATGAAAAATCCTGACGTGCTGGAATTTTTAAATTATTTTTCTCATGATCAGCGCGAAAAATACTATAAAAATTACCAAATTGCAAACAGCATTTTCTTTTTTTCGTTTTGATCACTGTTTTTTTTTCGTTTTAAAAGTGTAATGGAGAAATTGAAATCAGCGCTAAATTTTAGACCGAAAACAGTTGAACGTTTTTTTAAGAAGTTTTTGTTTTACATTGCTGACCTTTCTTGGTACGGTTACTAAATTTTGGAAATTTTTGCTACACCTGGAAAAATTCCAGGTTTTTTCCCTCCAAAAATCTTGGTTTTGCAACACCTGGAAAAAATTTATTGACAAATTTTCACAAAATCGAGAAATATTATTTTTGAAAAAATTAAAAAGACAGTTGAAAATTCCTAAACATGGCTACTTTTATGAAAAAATTCATTATTTTTAATTAAAACAGATGAGTTTTGGAGTAAAACAAAAACAACAATTTTATAATTTGTTTTGAGAATATATATACCTAAAATAAGTTTTTTTTTTCATTCACGATGTCCACGGATCTGAAAAATGAAAATTCTTGCTACTTTCTGGATTTTCCTTGCCATTTTCATGCCATTTTTTTTGTTTTAATTTTTTTGAAAAAGAATCCTCTTTTTGATATTTGATTAAAAAATTTAAGGGAAGAATTTTTTTTGAAAATTCTTGCTTTTTAAAGTAAAATTATTAAAATTCTGGCCATTTTCTGGCTTTTCTTGTTTCTCTTACCAGTACTGAAATTTTTCAACATTTTTCTCTTTAAAAAAAAAAAGAAGCAAAAAATTTACAAAAGAGAGTTAAAATTCGACTTTTTGGGAGGGGGGCGGGGTCGCTCTAGCCGGCTCTGTCAGGAGAAGCTTGTTTTTGAGAAAAAAATTCTCTGAAAATTGTTTAGATTTATTGTATTTTTCTTTAGAGGATGGATTCCTTTTTTCTCCCAAGTATGATTTTTTTTCTGTTTGTTTTTCTGAAAGTTGTTCAGTTGTTTTCTGAAAATGTATTCGTTTTATTGCTTTTTTTTGGGATCTGGTTTAGTAATTTTGGGCAAAATTTGAAAAAAAATCGGTGACCCATCTTTAAATTTTTGGTCGAGGTGGTATGGAATGAATCATACAAAATTTTAAAGACAATTTCATATGATATTTATTTTTGAACAATATTTTACGCTCTGCACAAATTATTCGACATTTTTTACAAGATTTGAGTCAATTTTTCCCATTTTTTATAAATTATATGAAAAAGTAACAATTTTAGTGCACCAAATGGGTAAAAAGAATGATTTCAACTGAAAAAAAATAAATGAGCACCAAAAAATCCCTCAATAAAAACGTCTCCACCAAAACACAGCTCTCTCACCAAATCGAACAACCCCCCTCCACACCCCTCCCAGCTCAAACTCCCATAAAATAATAAATCACCACAAAGTCATTTTAGCAAGAAAAAAAAAAGCACAAGAATATTTCCGATTATAAACACCATAAAAGTAATAAAGCGCCGGAATCGTTACAACATCCAAATCCATTGTCAACTGCGGAAATAGTCTATTTTATTGCATTCGTCGGCGCGACGATACGAAGAGAGGAAAACTAAAGAGAAGAAAAATTTCATCGTCTATCGAGACACAGCGCGGCGCTTTGCGTTCGCTCGACATAGCATTTTCGATGGCAATGAGACACAAACCGTTTGTAATAGATGGTAAAAGGAAGCCGAGGCAGGAAAACTAGTCTGAAAAACGAAAGCAATTTACTATACGTATCAATTAAAATGAGAAAATCCGCCTTGATTTTTACTGCGACCCTCTTTGGCGAAAATAGTAAGTATTCGTCGTATTTGAGTCGTTCGAGACACGAGGAAAAAAAAAGCTCATCCTTTGCAATGACTCGAAGCGCTCTGCCGAGTAAAAGTCTAAAATATATATAAATTCCATTATTTCATCAGTTTACTTTTAATTTTCTTTCGTCGGCTTTTTTTTCTCGTCTTTTTCTTTACCACCCCATTCTCTTCGCAGATTTTTCTTATTGCAGCGTCGCTGGGTGTATAGCGAGTGAGTATATTTGAAATAGACGACGATGGGGCGCCTGCCTGTTCGCCGACAAATACCAACAACGAGTTCTGCAAATAGTGACGAACGCGAATGCGGATATTCATGAATTAAACATTTTATACGATACGATGATGCGCTTCTATACTTTTCTTAAACAAATACCTGATAAAAGGCTCAGTAAAACGAGATGAAGCTATTGAAATATTTAATGAGTTATGTATCCTGAGTCAGGCTGCTCTGCTCGGGGTGTATATTTTCTATTATTATACACGGTTCAACCGAGGGATGGTAATGTAATGTAATCTTAAATACGTAGAAACGATATTTCGAAGCGAATTCAGAAATATTCTCAATGCGGCTCTCTTTTCATGACGCGAAACCCGGAGGAAGTCAAAAACTTTTCAAAAAAATTTCCATGTCTTGAGCAAAAATTTCCCTTTGATTTGACACTGAGTAAAAAATTTCCTGAAATTAGAGTTAGAAGTTGAAATGTTTTCAAAATTATGGGTCAAAAAATTTTCAAGATTTTGAGACGAAAAAACGTTTTAATTTTGAGCCACAAAGTTTCCAAAATTTTGACATTATTTATAGTCAAAACTCTTCAAAATCAAACAGGAGTCAAATACGATCGAAATATTAAGAAAAATAATTAAACTATACAATTTTTTTCCTATTTTTCAACCTGAAAATTATAAAAAGGACAGCTGTCCAAAAAAATTAAAAAAGGGCCATGATGTCCATAAAACTTGAAAATGGGACGTGACGTTCGAAAAAAGAGACACCATGGCTAAAAAAGAGGCACGAAATTTCAAAAAAATCTTCATGTCACATACCCTAAAAATTTTGGATGAAGCTCCGACCAGAAGCCAAAGGATCCACGATAAAGTAAACAGTCACAACTTTACATCGCCAAGGTTAGACAACTTTTCAAAATTTTAAGTCAGAAATTTCTCAAGTTTTGATCCAAAAATAAATTTTTGAACGAAAATAAGCAATCGCAATCTAAAAAAATTGACTTGGAAGAGTTTAAAAAATTTGTAAAACAATAATGTCGAAGTGTAGGAAAATTTTTCACTCAAAATAACCTACTTAAAAACATTTTTTCCAAATTATTTGATGCATCATTTAAAAAAATTGTTCAACTAAAAAATTTTCCAATCTAGAGCCAAAACTATAGGTACAGTCTAAGCCTGAGAACATTTTTTGCTCAAAATTTTCAAAAGTTTTTGATCCACATTTGAAAAAAATTTTTGACTTGAAATTATCCTAATATTTTGTTTTTTTTTATAACTTTTCAAAAACATGAAAAAACTTGCTATAATTTTGAACAAGAAAAATTTAGTAAAATAGTTCATAAAAGTACCAAATTTTAATCACAGCCGGGATTTTTTCTTTTTTTTTTACATCAAGCCTTAAATTTTACAAAAAGGGTACCTACTTATAGCAGGATAAGTATGGTGTTTTGGCCCCCGAAAGGGATTTTGATGAAACTTATCCCAAAAGATAAGTCATAATGAGGAAAAATTCTGACAAAAATTTTGGACTCCTGGTGCAAGTATTTTCTAGGGGAGGGGCCAAAATGTGTTTTTCAAACATTATTTTTTCATTTTTGGTAAAACACAGATGAAAATTTCATGTTTTTTAAAAATTTAATTTCAGATGGTTAGAGAAACCCCAAAAAATTGTTCTCAAAATTTTTGAGCCATTTTTCGCTGAGTTATGGTGTTTTAAAAACTTTAAGCGGCCATTTTGTATAAAAGTTTCAGAGATACAGTCTCCATTTTTTTTTTTTCAAGAAAATGTGTAATTCAGTGTTGATTATACCACATAAGTTTTAATGAGTTGGAGTAGGTGAAACAGTGTCGAAAAAAATGAAAACTGACCACCTGTCATGTTGAGCCCGAACAGTGATGTCCATTTCCCACGACGCTCTCGTGGAAAGTACAGTGTTTGCGCGAGCTTTGCTCCACGAATGTCACTTTCCACGAGAGTGTCGTGGGAAATGGACATCACTGTTCGGGCTCAATATGACAAGTGGTCAGTTTTCATTTTTTTTGATTCTGTTGCACCTACTCCAATTCATTAAAATTATGTGGTATAATCAACACTGAATTACACATTTTCTGAAAAAAAAAAAATGTAGTCTACCTCTGAAACTTTTTTACAAAATGACTGCTCAAAATTTTTAAAACAAAATGACTCGGCGAAACATGGCTCAATTTTTTTTTTTTGGGGGGGGGTCCTTCAACTCTCTACAATTGAATTAAGTAAAAAAAACACGAAATTTTTATTTACGTTTGGCGGAAAATGAAAAGAAATGTTTGAAAAACACATTTTGGCCCTTTCTCTCAAAATACGTGTGCTAGGGGTCCAAAATTTTTATCAGAATTTTTCCTCATTATGACTGATCTTTCGGGGTAGTTTTCGTCAAAATCCTTTGCGGGAGCCAAAACACCATACTCATCCTGCTAGGTAGGTATACGCTTTTTAAATTTCTTGATTGTCAACTCAAATCCAATTCTTCTTGTCTTTTGACATCTAGTTGAAAAAATTTCAAGATATTTTCTGACCATTATATCTTGGCAGTTTTTGATGTTCAGTGAAAACAGCAGTTCCGCATGAAATTTGCATAGGAGTTGCTATTTTCAATTAGAGTTTCAACTGCTTAAATATATAACGGTCAGACAATAAGAAAACAAAAATTTTTCGGAATTTTTAGTAAAAATTGGCAAAAATAAAACTGAAACACATCAAGATTTTCTGTGAAAATTTTACCCAAATTTTTTCCAATTATAGCTAGAGATTTTTATGGATTTTCCAATTTACCTACCTGGTTCACAATTTTATAAATTTTCCAAACTTTCTGACTTTGATTTTTGACATGAATAAGCTGAAAATTTCTGAAAATTAGGTAGGAGTGCATTAAAAACTTGACAAAATTCTCAATACACCTACCTACTTGAAAAATTTTACAATGCTGTAAATTGAAAATTTCTTAAATGTCAAGGAAATTAAAAAAAATTATTCAATTATTATTGTAGCAAGAAAATTTCACAAATTTCATAACAAAAGTTCAAAATTTTCAAATTTTGTTGAAGTTTCTGCGTCTAAATTTGTTTTGAACTCCGACATGAAGTTGAAAATTTTTAAAGAACAATTTTTATTTCTAGCGAAAACTTCTTTCAAAATTTTGCTTTGATCGTAAATTTATTCTCAATCATAAAATTTTCGTAGTTTTGACATCCACTTGACATTTTTTAAAAACCAGAAACAAATTTTGAAAATTTCAAATTAGCCTCCGGCCTTTCTCTAGCCCTCCTGTTTTGTTTTCTTCAATTAAAATGACATCAAAAACAGACTCGCTGCATCAAACCACAGAACCCTGCAACTGCTCGCAATTTCCACTGGTTCCACTCATCTCTGCTCGAATCTCACCAAAAGTTTCAATCTTTCGTATACCTGCAGATATCCGAACGCGTACAAATCCGAATCCAATTTTCCACCACACAATATTCCACTACTCCACTCCTTTCTCGTATCCTTTTATCCTCCACCGCAATCTCCCTCTAACCCAAACCACACTTCCTGCGAACACGTCTCCTTTTCCATGAATTTCCAATTTCCCACAAAAATAAACCTCTTACGTAGAAAACGCGAATTGTACCTAATCGATTCGCAAAAGCTCGAGCTGCAGACGTGTACGAGCTTTCAGCCTTCACGATGCTTTCACCGCCATCCCCAGTCACATTTGATTTACTCGTAGGCCCTTTCTGTATTCGGCACAAATAAATTAAATCGAATTTTCGCGTCCGCTTAATAACCAACAATAATCGAGCCGCTGCTGCCGAACGACTTCTAAAAATCGTACACAAACGTTAAAATATGAAAATAAGAAAATACTACGTCGGCGAGAGAGATCGAGGCAAGGAAAATATTATTTGAAATATTTCAGAAATTCATATACTTACTTCTATATCGCCGCCCTTAGCCCTGACTCTTTCAGACATCTCTCATTTATTACATTTAGTCGACTAAATGGAATTTTTGAGGAATCTCATCTCAAGGCTCTCTCGCTAAGAAAAAAGCAAACTGAACCGTTACCGCACCGGCCCCATCTTCTGTTAATATTGAAAAGCGCCGCCAACCTCGTGGTATAAAATATCAGTTTAAAAAGCTCTTTTATTTTTCTGGTTTATTTTCGAATTACCGCGCTCAGCCAGCAGCAGTAAAAAGGGCTTAGATTATGAAGATCGTGAGCTGAATTCTACGTATTGCTTTATACGCTAATAAACCGCACGAAGTATCCCTGTCCTCGCCGGGGTCCGTCGAGACCGACGTTGAACAGATAAAAATAAATTTATAATAATTTTATTAATACTCGGCGAGATGGTAGGAAATACTCGTACGTTATCGTTGCAGGCTTATTTTTGCACGAGCGATTCGTCGAATACGCGACGACAAAATTAACACGAATTATCGCCGATTCGTGACTCAGGTCAATAAAAATATACGCAGCGTATCGCAAGGGTGTTTGAATATCTCGACGGGCACGCCAGAGTACAAAAAACGAAATATTTTGTTATAAATAAAAACGCTCAGCTCGAAAGGTAAACCAACCAAGTTTTTTTCGTAAAATTTTCCTCATTACATTTTCGCATCTCTGGTCGTGCCAGTTCATTGGCCTTCGTCTTATACCCTCCTATGGTGGTGATGAGGAAATTTTTTCCACTCTCGACTGCTTCAGCAAATACCAACGCCTGTGTTGTTTGTCGAAAAATTTTCATTTTGCGAGTTCGATGAACTTTCGAGGCAAGTATTTTGTTTTTAGATTGCATCGCAGATTTTTCTCTTCGTTTGAAAAAAGCTATACCTTTGGCACAAAGGAACCGAGCATTGCATCATTATCGACTCGTAAAAGCTCTAATATCGAATATCATAGCACGAGTTTGCTTTGAAAAATGATACCAGGGTGTCTAACAAAATCTCGAAACCAAATAGTAGGACCTTTGCAGGATCAAAGCAGGACTTTTTGAAAATACTAATGGATATTATTCCCCCCTCCCTAGTAAAAAATTCAAAAAACTGATAAGAAAACAATTTTCAAAAAATAATACAGCAAAAGTAATTACTCACTCATGATTTTATTCAATAATAATTGTAAAATGTTATTTTCAATATACAGGAATAAGGAAGAACTAAAATAATTCTTATCTGAGGTATATATTATACCTAGGATAAGAAGGGATTATTTTTGTCCATGTGAGGCGAGGACGAAGATTTTTTTCGAAAAATTGTGCTGAAAAAAACAAAAAATGTTTTTTTCAAGGTGTCCACAATTATGTATAGAAATGATTTTCCCTGACCAGTGACGTAACTAGACATCAGGGCTGCAAGAACGAAAAATAACCAAGGAAAAAGAACCAAAAATTTGAAGAACGAGCACGAGAACAAGAACAAACTTTGAGAGCTTTGAAAGAACGAGAATAAAAAAAAGAACGTCCTTCATTAAATTTTTTTTTCTTTCCTAACTGAAGTAAATGGTCTGTGACCCGTGAAAAATGGTGAAAATTTTGCTGGATACCTACTTACAATTCGGGAGAAAATTTTTTTCAAATTTTTATATTGAAAAAAAATTTGAATTAGCGCTGCGAGAAGAACAAAGCACATGAAGAACCAAGAACCAAAAACAACCAGAAACTTCAAGAACGGGAACGAGAGCAGGAATCAAAATTTTTGAAGAACAAGAACAAGAACGATTTCTGAAAAACGAAAACAAGAACGGGAACGAAATTTGGGAACAAAAAAAAAGCGAAAAACGAAAAGTTCTGAGAAGGAGAACCGAACGAGAACTAAAATTTCATGGTTCTTGCAGCCCTGCTGGACATTCTTTCTGGGGAGGGGAGGGGGGGGGGGGAGGGGGAGGGGGTTGGAGAAAGAAATCGAGGTAATTTTGAAATTTCAACATTTCGCCAAAATTCGAGAAATGAACTTGAGCACCTGAAATTTCGGATATAGGGTTCTTTTATGATGTACTTTCGGTTTATTTTTGTTTGGGCTTAAAGTTTGACTTCCAGTTGGAATACCTCTTTGTTAGTATGGGTGCCTGCTATAATCCGAAAAAAATCATAAATGGCAATTTTTACCGCCCCCTTTCATCTGGGTTGTTTTTGAAAAATAAAGAAAAATGCTCTTTTTTAAAAAATTAAGTAGGAAATTGTGGAAAATCGCCACCTATGATTTTTTTGAGTAAAAGGTAAAAGTGCCAATATAGGTACTTACTTAATTTAATGATCATTTCAAAATTTGTTTCAAAAATAATGTTTTTCGAACTTTTAGGGAAAATTTAAAAAATATAAAAAATTATTTTTTCTCAACTCTCGCTAGAATGATTGGGTACCTCTACCTATGCGATGAAATTTTTGAAACGCCTGCGTTATGTAGAAAAAAACTTTCGTGTCGAAAATCTTTGTTCTTTTTTTTTCTTTTCTGATGCTACATGTAAAATTAATATTTTTTCAGTTATTTCATCTTTGAAAGTTTTTTGAGGGCGGGGAAGAAGGGAGAGAGGGAGGGAGGAGATTGTTCACTCCGCCATTTTTACGTCGCTGTTTCTGACTTTTCCAGATTTTCCAGACTTATTTTTCGAAGTTTTCCAGACCTTTGACACATGATATTCATAAAGGATGAAGAAGGAGGGGGGGAAATTTTTCCGCGTAATGTTCTTTCAATCGGAAATTTTGCAGATGAAATGCATGGTGTTTAACGATTTTTTTTTTTAAATCACTATTTTTATGAGACTTCTAGACGCCCTTATTCTAGTCACACAAACGACTCAAATAAAATTCTAATGAATTCTGTCAAAAGAAAGAGTGTAAATTACTCCCAAGTCGAGGGAGAAATTGTTTTTTAAAAAAATCATAATTTAATAAACAAAGACATATGAACTCAAATTTCTATTTTTTTTGTCCATCACGGTTAACAAAAAAAGGATGAATAAAGGAATCAATGGATGTAACAATTTGACCCGAGAGGACCGAAAATAATTTTTTTTTGAAAAAATAAAATAAGCAAGGAACACTTTTGTAGGCGAATGATCCTTCTTTTAGATTTTTAAAAAATTCCATTGAAAATTCCAAAATTTCCAGATTTTAATTTTCCGACTTTTCCAGGTTTTCCAAAAAAAGTACACTCTGCTAATAATTTATTGACTTTGACAATCAAATTCAGAACTTTTTCCATAGGTGTTTAATTTTCCCTAGTGATAAGGGTTTCAAATTTGAAAAAAGTAAGATTTTCAACTTGAAATGTATAAAAAGCATTACTTTTCAGGACCTTTCAGCAGAAATCAGGACTTTTCAGGACCAGCAAGACCAAGACACCCCGGACATCGCGAACGAGCCCATTTCAACGGCGACGAAAAACCGTCCACGAGTCTAAAAAAATCCAATCTCGTCGGCACTGCTGGCGACAAAACGAACGTCGCCGCCGAATCAAATCTTCCTCGAACAAGGTCAATAAAAAAAATGAATGAAAAACCTCGACTAACCGAAAATAAAACTCATTTCAGATAAAAATAGTTATAGAGAGAATCTTCAGCTCCTCCGGCCTGGTTCTTTGCCATCATCCCCTTATGATACTCATTCGACTCGTCTATATAGTCCAATTAAAGAGGGAGGGCAGCCAGAAATCTTAACTACGATTTCGCTGCAACAAACGAGAGAATTTCTCTCTCGGTTACGATATGAATGAAAGCTTTTAAGAACTTTTTTCATATATCCAAGTTCTTTGTAGCGTTATCGCTTTGCTCGAGTTAAATTCTATATATCTTCCGTTTATAGTATCCCACCACGGAGTACGTTTTACGGTCAACATTTTCCAGAAAATGGAAGCAATTTGCAGCGTGCAGAATTAATAGACGCGATTAAAAGCACACATACGCATATAAACTAGCATATCGTACTCGTCGCGTCGCTGGGTCCCCGAAAATGCAAAGGCCAGGCCACGCAACGAAACCCTTTCGCATATGGTGTACATAAATACTCTATTATCTGATTTGAATATAGAGGGTCCGAATCTTTGACTCTTTGTGCCCCGTATACGCAAAACAGACCGCCACCAGTCGTATATGTGTATCGATATAAATCAGATTCATTATTACACGACGCGATCCCTCTCCCCCGCCTCCCAGAGTCATCCAACTAGTGAAAAATATCCTGCGATGTGAACCACCCTCCTGCTTTCCGCCTTCCATCGCGTACCAACTTTTCAATGGATAATTCCAACAGTCTGCTGGTGATAAGTTTAGAAAAAATAATAAATGGGGTAATTTTTCCGCGCCGTTAATTAATCATCGACGATAGCACGATACGACGACGCGACACGACGAGCCAGTTTAGAGAGAGGCTCAAAATGGTCAATTATTTCGTACAATGCGGCGGATTTTCGATGTCTCGTTTGGAGAATGATCCTCGTCTAACACCCGGTTCGCAAGTATGTAAGTATTACATTCCAAAAATGTGCTAGTTAATCGCGTCTGGGTGTAGAAGGGTGGCTAGGAGGAAGAAGGAAATAACGTTTAGTTCAAGAAATAGTTCATATTTTTTGGAAATCGTGACAGCGGTGCAGCGAAAAGGCGTTTACTTGTGTCTACGAGATATTCAGACTCGTTAAATTTTACATAAGGCGATACAGAGGAGGAGAGGAAGGGAGGGGAAAGAAGGCTGGAAATATTCGATCGAATTTCATGTTGTGAAATAACAAATATTAATATAATGCATGATTTCGAAGCGATAGTGGCAGGAGAATACCAAAAAATACGATTTTTTCCACGTTCAATAATTATTCTTAAAAAATATTCCAGGCAGGATACCAATCGAAACTGAAATTCAATTTTAACTGCTAAAATAGGCCAAAAACCATGACCGAAATTTTAAAAAAAATAAATAGTCAGATCTCAATCGTACATCCGCGCGCTATTCCCATTAAAATTGATTTTATGATTGATTCATGTTCTGGACACTAAAACAAAGAAATTAAACCAATATGCCCATTTTCCCCTTCCCCCTTTCCCCAGGGTCCTCTCCCCAACATTTCAAATACGTGTATCGCCTTATTTATGGGTCGTAATGAAAAAAAATTCAAACAAAAATTGTTCCTTAGCACCTAATCTACATTTCGATTTCTCATCAAAATCAATTTTAAAGCAATTCTACCCTCCCAAATTTGAAAATAAAACATAAATGTATAAGGTATATTTTGAAAAATCTTCAAAATCACGTTTTCTTCATTTTCAACGAAAAGTTTCAGAGATACGGTAAAATTTGTACCCACCAAAAGTATTCATAATTGGATTTCCTTTCCAATGAGCTTTAAAATAACCATTTTCGCCAACTTTTTCCGACAGAGTGAACCTCATCCCCTTCCCCAGTATCACCAAAGTTGGACCCATGAACAACATTTGCTCCAAAATGAATTCCGATAATAAACGAAATTATGCATTAGATATCGAAGAACAAAAATCGCTCAAAATTTTTTTCGTGAGTCCAACTTTTGAGATAAGGGGGAGGGGGAGAGGTCCAATTTGTCGGAAAAAGGTGGTAAAAATGGTTGCGATAAAGCCCATTGGAAAGGAAATTCAATTCTGAATACTTTCGGTGGTTACAAATTTTTCTGTATCTCTGAAACTTTTCGTTGAAAATGAAGAAAACGTGATTTTGATGTTTTTTCAAACCATGTTTCATTTCCAAATTGGGGGGGGGGGGGCAGGAGTTCTTCCAAAATAAATTTTGATAAGGAATAAAAATGTAGATTAGGTGCTGAGGAACAATTTTTGTTTGAAAATTTTTTTCATTACGACCCTTAATAGGAATATCGTGCGGAAGACTTATGAAATCAAAACCAAAACAAGTAATCGAAACCAAAATAAAAAATTCGAAACCGTAACCACCAGTGGCGTCGGAAGGTGGGGTTCAGTGGGTGCACTGCACCCCTCAAAATTCTGGCTGCCCCCCAAATTGCATCAAATCGGGATTTTTGAAGCATTAAAACATGAAAATAGGCCTTTTTAGGGCATTAAACGCTCAATTTTTTCAAAGCTTCGCCCTCGCTTCGCTCGGGCATGAACAAAATCACAATTATATATATTTTTTGAGTCAACAGTGCGAGAAAGGTTCCTTTTTGCCCCTTCCCCCCGAAAATCCTTCTGTTATTCCTAGTTTTTGTACTCACTTTACACCCTCCCAAAAAAAAAGCTTCCGACGCCACCACTGGTAACCACTAAACCGAAACCGACATTTTTTCGATTTTGGTTTGCATCCCTGGTTTTAGTGCAACAGAAACGAAAATTCAACACGAATAATTAAACTAGAAGATTCAATCTCAAAATTCAAAGAACACATAAGTGATGCAAATCGCATTAAATTATACTTTTTTAAAAATTCCTGAAAATCTCTTGCAAGGTTAGTTAGGTGAAATTACCTTGAAATGATTATAAAGATTTTAGAAACCCATAAAAATGACAAATGAAAAAAAAGTCAAAAAAATGTCACACATGCTTGGATGGGTTTTACAATACTGGATTTCATCATTAACATGGATAATTATAACTGCTGGGAGTCAATCTATAAAATTGATGTTCAATAATTTCCAGCATAAAATTTTTGAGATCAGGTTTTTATGATCGTTGACATAATGACACTTCGCTAGATTTGAAAAAATCAAGTAAAATTTTACCCAGTCAGTATAGATAAATATTTTTTGTTAGACTTTTGAAAACTTCGAAAAATGTTGGCAAATTGATGAAATGAAATCAGATAAAATATCAAAAAATTTAAAAATTGCCAGTTAGATACCTATATATATTATCATTGTGATTTGTGACAAAATATCGAAAAGATGCAGAAAAGCCATAGATACAATTGATTTTTTTTTCAAGTCCGACAAAATGTCAAAATTTTACCAAAATCAAAAGTAAAAAAAATCAACAAAATATCAAACTACCACAGAATTCATTAGAATGTCTAGTAGGTACTTAATTCATCTTTTTTTTCATAATTGATGACTTTTTTTTTAAATATCAGATATTTTAGCCTTTTTTTTTTACTTTACAAAATTGCTAAGCAATTTCAATATAGGTAATAATAAAAATTAACGAAATTTTCACTTTCGGGTAAAAACCTTAGATCATGGATATGTTCAAATGTATTTTCTAAATAAATGAGAAAATGTTTCTTATTTGCTTGTGAAGAGACAAAAATTCATGATTAAATTTTTTCTCTTCTTATTTAAGTAAACATTTTTGAAAACTTTTTCAATTTTTATTCTCATTTTTTGCCAAAATGTGCCTTTCTTTCAAAATATACCCTATTAAAAAAAATATAATGTACCCTAGACATTACTGTATTAGGTTTGTTGCGAATTTAAACCTCTTTTTTAAAAATCAAGAGGTACGATATGTCTTGATCTAAAACCTTTCAAAATGTTACCCCCCGGCTATAAGACATATCCATCTAAAAAACTGAGAGTAAAAAAATATCATATTTTCATACTTTTCAACATTTTGTCAACCTTTTTTTTATTAATTTTGAAAATTTAAAAAAAAAACATAGGTAAATATACCTATCTGATATTTTAATAACAATTCATTAACTGAAGAAAATCAAATTATCTTAATGTTTTAATTTAAAAATCATCTTTAAAACATATTCATGATTCAAACGTCTTTCCTCTGAAGCAAAACACGAATTTGACCAAAATGAGAGCGAAAAGAGTGTTCATCGAAGTATTTGCACATGCTGCACAAATTCAGCGTTAGTTTTTCATACCGGCCATTTTCATTTTTTTCAAACTCAAAATTTGAAAAATTCCAAGTGAAAAAATGAATTTTGATATTTTTAAGTGAAATGGTCCTTAAAATAGTGTAGAAAGGGATAATTTAACGAGTTGAATATGTATCTGACGTTCGTTTTTCCATTCAATTATTTTTTCCACTTTGTTAATTTAGTGTGAGGGCTTTTCATATATGAGTCAATAGGTAAGGTATCTACTTTGAAAAATCTAAAAAAAATTAGGACGATGCAGAACACTTTCAAGCAAAGTCTTTCTACTTTTCATTATTATACTTATTATTTTTACAAGCTTCTAAAGTTTTCAAAACCATTTCAAGGTGATCTTTCAGGTAAAAAAAAAATCGTAAAATTCGTGTCAATTCGTATTTAAAATTCTCTATCAAATTTTCAAGGTCAACTTCCTTGGAAAAGGGCAGTAATGTTATTTTGTGATTAAAAATTATGTTTTTCAGCACCAAAAGATATTTTGAAAAAAAAATGTGTAAGACTTCTTAGGTCGATTCGTCTAGGTACCTCACCTTGTTTTGCTTTTTACTTAAAAATTATAATAAGCTATTCCATCCTTTCCTTTTTGTGGTCACCGGTGTTCACTGCTCCCAAATCACGTTCGTTATGCTAAAAGTTATGGTACAAGTATGATAAAAAAAAATAGGTAGATAGCGCACTTTCTACCTTTTACAATTTTTTGGAATACATCGGTACATGATAACTCTTATCTAAGTTTTCACCGAACCAAAGTTAAAACAACGAATAATAACTACGAAAAGAAGGTCTTGACACGATAAGTACGTATTTCTATTAAAAATACCAAGTAGAAAAAAAATCCGTCCACAATGAAACTTTAACAATTTACAAACACTTTGGCGTCAAGTTGGAAATTTACTTACTTATCGATTTTCATTAGAGAAACTAAAAATATTTTATGAAATGAACTTGAATGAGAAAGTAATTGTTTCGGTATGTGAAGGAAAAATTCAAGGGATCAAAAACAAATCAACATTTTCGGGAACTGAATTTTATTCATTTCTTGGAGTACCGTATGGACAATCAACAACAGGACAAGCACGATTCAAGGTAACATTATTCATTAAAAAATTTCCTACTGATTTTATCCGAATTGAAAAAGATTACGCGCGACAAATGCAGGATCCAGTAGAAGTAAAACCCTGGAAAAATATTTTGAATGCAACGACAGAGAAAGGAGGCTGTTTTCAATTCTCATTAATAAGGAAGCAGTTTAATGGGTCAGAAGACTGCCTATATAACAACATTCACACACCTCAAGTAATAACATAATCATTTTCAATTTTTTATTGAATTCTGGTTGAGTTTCGTTTTTACAAAAATCAAAAATATCAATTATTCAACGATTTGTAATCTCTGAACCAGCAGTAGCCATTCTAAAAGTGATATGTGATTTCAAATTGAGCCGCCAATGGTTCAGGGAAGTGTAACAACTCAGATGTATCTTTTACCGACTTTTCCATTTATGGAATCGGAAGACCCGACTTCATTTTTGGTCTTTTTTTAGTATGGAATGGTCCTGCCATTTTCATTTCCACGGAAAACAACCCTACCCTGTTCCTCGCACCACCCTTGTCCGCTTGCGAAAACTAAGGGATGTCTCCTATTGCAGATTCAATGTTAAAATAATTTTGTTTTTTATTTCAAAAGAGGTTAATAACCAAGTATAATGGAAATTTGAACCCTTCCAAAATGGTTTAAAAGCAAGTTTCACATCTCAATACCTATAGGAAGTTCAACATAGAATAAAATTTCACTCTTGACATTTTTTGATTAAACCTTTTATTTCGGTGGAAAGGCGAAAAACTGGTTTTGAGGGTAGTTTTTATTTTCCTGTGAGGGGTTGCCTTGCGAGGGTGTAAGTTTTAGTATGTTGTTTAGGCCATTCTGCACAAATAATGTAAAATCCAGCTTTCTACAAAAATTTTTCCCAGTTTAGACCTATAATGATTAGGTTACAAACGATTATTGAAATATTTGAGATAATAATCTAACAAGGTACCTACCCGTACTGAGAAAAAATTGTGGGACTATTCACCACAATTTATTGCATTTCTATTAATTTTAACGATACATGTGGTATTTTTTTGCCATTTTATGGTAAAAATTACCACCTAGCCAAAAAAAACACATATTTATAGACAAATGTACTACAATTGTGGTTAATTAATTTACTGCAACTGTGGTTAATTATACTACAAATGTGGTAACATTGAAATGTGTTATCATCAAAAAAATCTCTGAAAAAGAAGTAGTCCCCCGCCCTGTAGGGGTAGAAATGTAAGATATTTTTTGTTACCTTATGACGGGGAGTAGGCATAATTTATCTACGAATAATACCTATCTAGTTTCAATTTTTGTTCATCAGAAGTATTTTGGTAATAAAAAGTTCTGATATCATGGTGAAATCCGCCCTAACAAAAAAATTCTCCCACTTCTGGGAAACAAAGTGAAAATTTTTTTATAGTAAAATGTTATGATATCATGGCAAAATCCGTGAAAAAAAATGAAAAAAATTCTGGGCGGACAGAGCTCTTGGATTGAGGTTAGATTGTTAAGATTATGTAAGAGCTCTGCCCACCCCAGAATTTTTTTTCATTTTTTTCACGGATTTTGCCATGATATCATAACATTTTACTATAAAAAAAATTTCACTTTGTTTCCCAGAAGTGGGAGAATTTTTTTTGTTAGGGCGGATTTCACCATGATATCAGAACTTTTTATTACCAAAATACTTCTGATGAACAAAAATTGAAACTAGATAGGTATTATTCGTAGATAAATTATGCTTACTCCCCGTCATAAGGTAACAAAAAAATATCGTACATTTCTACCCCTACAGGGAGGGGGACTACTTCTTTTTCAGAGATTTTTTTTGATGATATCAGTTGTTTTTTATACGTAGTTTTTTTTAAATGGAATGGATAAACCAGAATACAGTTGTGGACTAAAAACTGACGCCCGTCACCAATCAAAGTTTAGAATATTGAGAAGAAAAAAAAACGTATTTTGTAAAAATTTGAGTCTTGAAGAAATTTTTTGAACGAAAATTAAATTGAAAAACATTTAGAAAAATTTTTGGAGTTGATAACAATAAATTTTGCCAAAAAAAGGTGGAGCTAGAAAAAATTTTTATAAAAAAAATTGAGCTGAAAAATCAGTCGGAAAAAATTTGGATTTGATAGAGTCGATGAAGATTTTTTCAGAAAAAATTTTGGAGTTAATGAAATAGTTGAGAGAAAATTTGATTTGAGTTGAGTTGACAAAAAAAATACCTAAGAGAAAATTCAGTTGAAAAATCAGTTGGAAAGAAATTTGGATTTGATAAAAAAATTCAGAAAAATTTGAAGTTGATGAAAGTATTGAGAAAAAAATTGATTTGAAATGGGGGAAAAAATAAAACTTTGGAGTTGGAAAAAATATTTGCAAAACATTAGAGCTGATAAACTTTTTGTCAGAAAAATTTGGAGTGAGAAAGAAATCGTAGAAAAAAAATTGAGTTGAAAAAGAAAAAAATTCAGTTGAAAAAATCAGTTGGAAGAAATTTGGATTTGATAAAAAAAATTCAGAAAAATTTGAAGTTGATGAAAGTATTGTGAAAAAAATTGATTTGAAATGGGGGAAAAAATAAAACTTTGGAGTTGGAAAAAATATTTGCAAAACATTAGAGCTGATGCTGATAAACTTTTTGTCAAAAAAATTTGAGTTGAAAAAAGGTTTAGAAAAAAATTTTACTCAAAAAATTGTTTGAAAAAAAATTGGAGTTTAAAAATACTGAGAAAATTTTATACTGGTGAAAATTGTCAAAAATACTACAGAATTGAAAAAAAAAAAAACTAAAAAAAGTGCATTCATGTGTTTTTTTAAGTAATCAGCAATCCATGGTAAATAATGTAAAAACTAAAAATATCGTTATTACGACTCCACTTTTTGTAATAGCAATCTGAAAAGACTATAACTAGTGCAAAAATAGAAGAGGAGAAATAGCTCCACCTCAAGGATTGATTACTATCACTAAATTTGCCAAATTTGGCAAAACTCTCCTTCTGAAATTAACATTAATTTTCAGAAAGGGTAACAAGCTTTAGAAAGCTTTAAATGATTTGAGATTTTAAACATGTATAGTTTATACATGTCTTCAATCGCCTTTGTTATTGCCAAAGCTCAACGAATAACAGTTATTTATTATTCGGAGCTTCAACTTGGTCAGTTTTCACATTTTTTAAAAACTTTAAGCTCCTATAAAAAACTCAAAAAAAGTTCAAATTTCCTGAAATTTGCGACAGTATATACATTTTTACGCAAGAAACACGTTTTTGGGGTTAATTTTCCGTTTTTCAAAATTTTGGGGCTCCAAATGGGGGGGTGAAGGGTCAATTCTCAAAATTTTGAAAATCCGCTTGGAACATTTTCTCGGGTTCAACGAATACAACCCATCCCCAAAATTTCGTAAACTTTCATTCACACAATTTTTCTCTATCTCTGTTATAATAAAAAATGATTTTGTTAAAATCACAAGTTTCAGCAAAATTTGAGGTTCCAGATCTCCGCGAAATTTTAACCAACAAAGTTCGTTTTGGTCTTAAAAGAAAGAGCTTAAAAAATTAAGAAACTTTGTAATTCAAAGTTTTTTAATTCAACAAGCCTTTTCCGAAAAAAATGAATTTGAAAAACTTGAAAAATCACGAAAACTGTGTCCAAGTTCATCAGAGAATAGATAGTGTGCACGCTGTTCCGACGTTTTCATTACATTTTACGGTTCTGACTGTGTAGGGCGGGGGGGTCACTAGCGTGACCCATGACTATAAGTGTGGTATCAACATGATGAAGCTACGTTGGGAGAAAAATGATTTAGAACAAATTTAGAAGTGGTGAAGTGATGTGATGTGATAAATTTAAAAAAATACATTTTCAATTCCTATGTATAGTAAATCAATTAAATTTGGAAATCAGGACAACATAAAAAAAATTTGACAAACGTGATATAAATTTTGAGATAAATAGGTAAATATAACATTATAATGCATCTTTTTAGACTCCCTTTGTTTCAAAATTCTGCTATCTTTACAATATTTCAATTATAATGTGTAATTTCTACAAATCATAATTAAATTTGACCAAAAGTGAATAAAATATAATTAATTCCTCTGTATGATACACGCACCCAGTGGCATAATGGTTAGGTAGATGTAGGTTAGGGAATTACAGGTGTAGGGTTCAGGGTTCAAATCCCCCCCCCCCCGTAGGTAGAAAAATTTGTGAGCATGGATTTAGTTGATAGAGACATGAAATCATTGTGATGTGTGTCCTGAACTGAATCATCGGTAAAATAAGCGAGCCAGTATTGAATTATATATTTTTTTAATCATTTTAATTTTATTATTGCACACTATAGTTACCATTAACTATAGCAAAGCTTACAACAACTGTGGCAGTTGAATTCAAAGTACTACAACTGTGGCAATAGAAATATGAAGTACCACAGTTGTGGTAGTCCAAATAAAAAGTAGGTACCACAGTTGTGGCAGTCGAAAAAAAAAAGTACCACGTTTGTGGTAAAAAGTGCCAATGCCACGAGCTCAGACTGGATCAGTTTTGCCACAATTTTGTAGTCGATATCACCACACTTTTTTCTCTCTGTGCGCGGTCTGGCATGTCAAAAACAAAATATTTTTGCAAGGGCTTGTAGAGCATCACAAAAAACATCCACAGCCAAAATTTCAACCCCTAATTTTGACCTGGGGGGGGGGAGTGTTATGGGGGTTTAAATTTCAAAAAATCGTCTAATACTAAACATCATAAGTTGCGGATTTATTTCAATTTTTTCATTTCTCACATAAGGTAGGAGTGAAAATTCACTCCCAAGGTGTTACATGCGGATCCAAGAGGGCCTATACTGAAATTAGTTCGTGGTATAAAATTTATCTCCTAAATACCATATGGAGGCAAATTATTTGGATTTTTGTGATTTTTTCTGTGCATTAGATTTTTCGAAATCCAAACCACCATAACCTCCTTCCAAGTCAACTTAGGGGCTGAAATTTTGACTGTGGAAGTTTCTAGTGATGCTCTATAAGTCTATATAAAAATTTTAATTTTTGGCATGTCAGACCTCGCGTAGGTCTCTTGTAAAGCGAAAAATTTCAAATAAACTTTGACGTTTTTAGTTACCAAGAAAAAATTGTGAGCAATCATTAAAAGCAGTGATAGTTTGCGTTCATCCTGGATCGTATAATATTGGCTCACCAGATCCAGAGTATTTTGGTTCTCCAGATTATATTATGCATAATGGCATAGTATACGTTTGCATATCATTCAGACTACATATTCTCGGTGGAATATAAATCATTCATTGATCATCTGATCTTACTAATCTGTTTGTAAGAAATTAACATTATGCACACTTTTTAGGTTTTTTAAATTTGGAATTGAAAGAATGTTCGGGTAACCAAGGACTTAAAGATATTATACTAAGCTTACAATGGATTCAGAAAAACATCAGCAATTTCGGCGGTGATCCTAACAATATAACATTGATTGGCAGCAGTTCTGGATCCGGATTAGTGCATCATCTAGTATTATCGCCACGAGCGAAAGGTTTGATGCCAAAACACTACTTAAATACAGTATAAATTTAAGGGTTCTTATGGTCAAGAAAAGTAATTTCACAATTCATAGAAAAGTTATACAAAATATCCTTATCGAATTTAAACCTCAAGATTTTTGATTTTGTGAATTACTAATTAAGATGAATCTACTGAATTTTCTATTGAATTTAATTCTAAACCACTTCAGTTTCATTCATTTTCCTGGCATTGGTCATTGTTTTGTGGTTAAACATATTTCTGAGGATTTTTAAAAAAAATTTAATCATTTTTTTTTTAATTAAATAATTTTATTATTTGGGGGTTTATAATTGCTAGACTTTATGCCCCGTGTTAAAAAGGGGGTTTGGGAAAGAAAGGGTTTTTTTTTAAATTGGGTTGTTTTAAGTTCTTTTGTTAGAAGGAGGAATTTTTGTAATTCTGTTATTGAGTTTGGTATTGTTGAATTGTTTTCGGAGATGTTTCTGTTTTGTCTCTGTTGTTTTAAATTAGGGCAGCAAAAGAGGAGGTTTTGGGTGGTAATAGGTTCTGAATTATAAAATTGGCAGTTAGGTTGGGGGCTGGAAGGTATAATAGGTTTGATTTAGTTGCATTTAGAAAAGCAGAGCATCCGTATTTAAGTTTGCTTCTTATTAAGGATCTATAATACTGAAGGAGAAGGGTTTATGAGGGATAAAATTTGGGGTTTTTCATCACTTTTAAAAGGTGAGAGACTTCTTGAGGTCCTTTTTCATGTTTAGGAAGAAAGTTAATCCAATAAATTTTGTGGTGGATTCACATTTAAGAATTTTACCTTCAAGTGTGAAAAGTGGTGGTTTTATATCATTTGCTTGAAGTGAGATGTTTAAATCGTCAGCAAAAATTCTCAAAGTAATTACCCATAAGACATAGTTTTGAAATTCATCCATTAGTAAGATAAAAAGTATAGTACTTAAATCTGATCCTTAAGGGACCCCATTTTGGATTGGATAGGATCTGGAGAATGTAATCAATCTTTAAGGAAATCGATGATAAAATGAGCCAAGTGGCCTCTTATTCCTATGAAATGGAGTCATTGTAGGATTTTATACCTCCAGGCTTCGTCATAAGCTTTTATGATTCACTTGGTGCAAATATTTTTAAAAATTTCTAAAAATAGTACTCACCTATTGATATATCTGGAAAGAAAAATTCCTGTATACCTCTTTTCATTTTGAAGATATTGGCGTTTTCAAGTCTTTTTTCTGTCAATATTTCCTCCATGGGAACAAAAATGTTGGAAAAATTCACGTAAAACATAGAAAAAATTGTTTTTTGCCTTTATATTCGAGAGAGTGGAGTGGGCGAAAAATTTTGGGCCCATAATTTTTTCTAGAGGTACCCAAGAATATTCAATAAAAAATTCAAAAGTACGAAAGCACGGGAATTTCACCATTCTTACTGCCCAGTACCTATTAATTTCAAATATCTACGAAATCTTTCTTTTTTTTGTAATTTTGACTATTGTGGTTTTTTATAAGAACCCTTCAATTTTCAATTATTCTACGGGGTAATTTTTTTGAGAATTTCCACACAGGATTATTCCATAAAGCGGTAATGATGGGTGGATACAAGTACCATCCTTCCGTGATTATTCGAGATCATAATTCTACGATTTCATATGAAGTGGCACAAAACCTCGGCTATAATGGATCTTGTGATAATAAAAGTGTGTTGAGATTTTATAAGAAATTAGACATGAAAAAATTTATTCTTTTCAGACCAGACCGTTCTCTTCTAAAGGTAAGTAATTCAACTCAGTATAATGAGAAAAATATAAATATGCCATAAAATTTCATTATCCTATTCGAATTTGATATAGGGGTATGCTCCATTTTATCCTGCTTCTCCGTTTCTTACAACTTGTGATTTTGGAGAAAATCCAGTGATACCAATGTTAGATAAACAAAAAGAACTCGAATCGATGCCTCGAATTCCAATTATGATTGGTTTTTGTGAAAAAGAAGCTGCAATGGGATTTCTGAGTAAGTTACATCCCTTTTAAACAGAATGCCGAGATTGCTTCATGAAACATTGAAAAAAATGACCCTTTCAGTGCCATATTTCGATTTATCCATGGAAAACTATTACCAAGCTATTCGTCAGAATTGTTGGGGATGGGGAAGCAAACTAACCGACAGTCAACTCGAACTTCTTATAAAACGCGTCGAATTGTTCTATTTGAATGGCAAATCAATTGAAAGTGCATCGATGACACGTCAATGCGACGTATGACCAATTTTCATGCAATCTTGAATATACCTTGCTGCAGCGGTTCATTTTGTCACTTTTGACTTTTTCCAGTGATTGTTATGTATCAATGTCTGAAATCTACACAAAACGTGTGGTACCAGGTCATTGGCTGAAATCTGCTCGCCGAGAGAAAGCAATTTTTGAAAAAACGTCTGATAAATTTGAAATTTTGAGGTACTTCTATACGATTTGGGACCATGTTTTCTGTAAATTTCCGACATTTTTACATCGAAATCATTGAAAACGTGATATCCGCATGCGCGATAAAGAAATACAATAAGAAAAATAACGAAAACTTTAAACGTACTTACTTTTCTTTTCTCGAAAAGTACTTTTTTCCGCGAAGTAGGTTTTAATTTACCCGATCACATATCAAATCAAGAACCCATTTTTTCTGCAGATTCAAACGGATATGGGTTTATCAGATTTGTATACTTCGCTCATCGACGTAGTTGCAGCAGATCTCCCTTCATCGGTCTTTGTCTACAAGTTCACATTCGAAGGAAACGTTATTTCAATGAAAGATCATTGCAAATATGTATTTAAAGAACAAATTCACGGTATCGACAAAACACGTTAAAACAAAAAATGAAAAAATACCAAATTATAATCCAATTACGTGATTTTTGATTTTGTAAAAGGTACTAATCATGGTGATGATTACCCCTATTGGGCTCACATCCAGAATCTTTATGACACGGAAGAGCTTCTTTCACCTAACACCGTACAAATAGTAAACACTTTCACGAAACTTATTTGTACCTTCGCTGAGACTGGGTAATTGGATATAGAAATTATACTTTTTCAAAAATCATATTATTGTATAATTACTTTCTCATATGGTATTTAACTGCGAAATAATTATGTTGCTTTAGCAATCCGAACTACGAAGGAGTAACCACAAAATGGGAACCTACAACTGTAAAAAATCCGTGCTATTTGAGTATAAACGACAATATACAGATGGTAGAAGGTAAATTGAATGGAAAACGAATGGAATTTTGGGAAAACTTGAAACGAGAAATAGAAGCAAACACCTGACATCAGTAAAATCATAACGACGCAATGATTAAAAATGAACATTTGCCTCTAGCCTTAGTCGCTGTATACATATGGGGTAAAATTTAAAAAAAAAAATGAACATTTTTCAGGAGAATGGAAAAACTGTCCAGCTATTTTATCTTATTTTCCTCCAATTTGAATTGTCAAAAAATATTTTTTCTTTGATGTTATTTCAAAAACGCGGGAAAAAATTGTAAAAAATAAAAAAATTGAATACCAATGTATATTTTTATATTAAGGAATTGAAAAAAAAGGTCAACTGATATAAAGGTGAAGTGAATTGAAAAATTGTTAATCCACTATATAACTTTTAAAAAACATAATCTATTAGATAGGCCAGATTGATTAACTTTTAATCCATCTTTTTAATAAAAATTGTCACGCAATCTCAAAGAAATCAAATCTATAAAAACTAACCAAAACATAAAATTCTGGACAAAAAATTACAATCGAGATCATCGTTATTTCCTAAAATTTTTGCCATAACATTATTTTTAAAAAAACACAAAAATTTTTCTTCGCAGCATAAACTTTTACATCATGGATTGGATATGTTTCAAAAGTGATTTTTATTAAAATGTCAAATATTTCGTTTTTTCAGTTATATACCTTACACTTGAAAATAAACCAGTAAAAAAATTTTTAGAAGGGGGAATTTTTGAAAATTTTTTCAAAATATTAAATGTTTTCTGGTTTATTTGCCCATACGTATTTTTAAAATTCGTTGATGTGCAATTTTTTTATCATAAACAAGGGTTCTAATCATTCAAAAAAAAGTTATAATTCTTATTCGAAATCACTTGTAAGATTTGGGCTTCAAAGAAATTC
This sequence comes from Pseudococcus viburni, assembly GCA_033439095.1. NCBI lineage: Eukaryota > Metazoa > Arthropoda > Insecta > Hemiptera > Pseudococcidae > Pseudococcus > Pseudococcus viburni. The sequence continues at coordinate 96,005 of JAVBJF010000093.1, forward strand.
TAATCGTCAAATTGAAAATTATTTCGATTTCACCCAGTATTGCCTTGCACAAATCTGCTCTTACCTGCATCTAAATCTGAACACACCCAGGGTAAAATTACATTTCGAACCTCTTCGATCGACGTAGCCATTTAATTAAAAAGAACAATACCGGTACCGGTCGTGCTGGCAAGGGGATAGTCAACGAAACACCTGAGACTGGAGCAGCGTGCGGAGGCCAATGCACCGGGAAATAAAATCTCATCGACGATCGGTAATTTCTTACAGGCGATAGAGAGGCAACCGAGTACCGTAGCAGCGAAATTGTCAACAAAGTTTAAAGTTTCTTCAACTTGTCGCATTTCGTACGGCTATAAAAAAGATAAATCGAGGAACGCGGAAGTTACCGAGACATCGGTACTTTAAAATATTCCTTTAACAGCATCATCGGCGCCATATGAACCCTTTAAGCTAAACATTGCTAAATTTGTTGTTGCTTTTATCAAATTCATGAATGGAATTTGTAATTTTTTAATAAGCTCTTCTGTATGCGAACGAGTTTCGTGTATAGATGATACGAAAACATACCAAGAATGGCGGAGGGGAGAGGCTTGGGCGCTTTTTTTCTATACTCTATTTAGCATTAGCTCCTGATTATTTTTGCCAACATGGGATTTCGACGGTTCAAGTCCAAATTAATTCCGAGTTCAGATTTTTTCAACTCCTAATTTTTTCAATTTCTCTAATTCAAAATTATTTTCAAATGTTTTTAAATAAAAAATTTCAAGGAAATTTTTCCAATTTCTTACAATTATTGAGTTGAAAGAAATTTTGAAAAACAAGAAGTTGAAATTTTTTTCACTTAAAATTGAAAAAATATTGAAAAAAAATCTAAAACTATTGTGAAGCAGTGAGAATTATTCCTTCCAGTTTGGTACCAAAAGGTGAACAGGGTTTTTGACTGCAGAGCTAAATTACGTGCACTGTGAAATGGTTCTCGCGGTTGCACAGTCAAGTATCTACATTAGTAGGTAGGCGAGAAAGAGAGATTTGGTAAGTAGGTTTTTGGCTTTTGACTTGTTGAAGGCACACTACTTACGACTAAAAGCTTCTAGAAAGTTCTACTCATACCTGGTTAAAGTGTAAAGCTTGGTCAGCGAATTCTTTCAGGGCAATCACATATCAACTCTCACACCCTGTGCCACTCCTTTGTTGATTAAGCAATTTGTTAGTTCATATTTCACATGTCATTGCGCAAACATTTACTTTGCGATGTATTCATACTTAGCCTAAAATTGATGTTTGGTGTAAATTCAATACACGTATTTTAATTATTCTCGGCGTTTTAATTACTTCTGCATAAACAACGATCAATGAATTCATTTGTGCTAGGTCGAGATATTGTAAGAGAAAAGGTCAGAGGTGCAACAATTACGATTTTAATTAATTTTAATCGATTCTCATCCCCCGATTGAAATAATCGGACGGGCATCGATTATTCCTCGATTAATCAAAGATAAGTAAACAAAAATTTCCAATCTTTCTGATTGGTCAAATTATATGCGACATAATTTTTTTTCTAATCAAAACAATTTGAGTATCTGACATCACGTATCTCTGGCCAATGAAGAATACTTAAATTTTAGGGACAGAGTAATCGATTATTAATCAATTATTTCCGATTATTTTTGAAAACACCATCGATGTAGCATCGATTATAATCGTTGCATCTCTGGAAGAGGATATTGTGTGGGTTTGAGGGCCTAAGCCTAAACCTCAGAATACTGCAATATCAGCATACCTTAGACCATATATGTAGTGTTAACATAGACCACCCTGTGGAAAATTTTCATGTTCCGACATTTTATTTCACATGAATTGGGTCCATTCCTACCGGAGAAAATAAGAGAAATTATACCACATCAGCAGTCAAACACTCATTAAAAAAAAGTGGAGCGAAATAGGAGGATGAGACTTCATCTTTAGTGCTTTGATCGTATAATCCGCCAAGTACCCAGTATTATTCACGTGAATTGGGACCATTCTTGCAAGCAAAATTCAGAAAATCAGCAGTCAAGCAATTTGCACTATAAATGGGGATTCATAGTGTGGAGACGACCTCGCACGGCAAAACCCTTCCTTATCACCCCGAAATGAAACACTGGGTACTTCGGTTTAGCGAAAGGAGAAGGTGCTGGATAGACGTGCGAATCTCGACTGAAAAGCCAGTCATCGACGATCATAATCGTCGATGTCCAGGTACGATGTTTTGGCCATCGAAAGTACCGTTAGGTACGTGCGGTTTTGCCCACTAAGCGATATTGGATCCGCAATGTCTGGTGAAGCATTCAAAAATTCGACCATTCGCCGGAAATCGAGGATCCCGCTATTTTCCCTGAATTTGGCCAAACACGACGTTACAATTGAAACAATTTGAGTGAATATGAAGTTGAAAATTTTTTTTAACTAAAGTATGTAGGTATGAGAGATTTAGAAAAAAATTTATTTGGAAAAAATTTCAATGTTAAAAATTTTTGAAAAGCTTTTCCAATATGCAATTTTAAAATTTTTCCTCAATTTTTTTCAACTTGACAATTATTTCTCCAAGTTTCTTCAAATTTTTTCTAACTTCGAATGAAAAAAAATTCAACTCATGTTTTTCAAAATTTCTTTAAAACTAAATGGGTAATTGGAAATTTTTTTTGTAAATGATGAAAATAAATTAAAAATCAAAGCATAAAAATTTTCAGAATACATTTTCAAGCTAAAATTTTTCCAACTGTTGTTTTTTCAAAAAAAAAATTCATTTTCATGCTTTTTATTAATATTCATAAGAGTATAAATCAGAAATTTTTTCCCAATAATTTCAAAACTTTCACTCAAAATTTTCTCAACCCCTAAATTTTTATTGAAAATTACTTAAAATTTTTTCCAACGTCAAATTTGTAAAAAAATTTCATCTTCATGTTTTTTGAAATTCGTGTCAGACACCCGCCCCGCCCATTCAAGCGATGGTGTGAGAGTGGTCTCAATCGATTGTGCTTGGTTTGTCCTCTCATGTGCTGGCATTTTCATCGTTTGTACTCACTTCCTTCCGTTGAAAATGAATATAGGTCAGGGCAGGGTGTCTGAAATGGTGCCCCGCCCATTCAAGATTAAGGGCGGGAGTGGGGTCAATCGATTGTGCTCAGTTTGTGCTCTTTGTGTTGACATTATTTTCATTTCTGCTCCCACCCTTTGATGGGTGGGGCATCAGAAATGGTGCCCGCCCATTAAAATATTGAAAAATGAGGCTGGAGCCAATTGATTGTGCTCGGTTTGTGCCCCCTTCCTTCTATGGGCGGGGCCTTGGAAATGCTTTCTGAAGAACCTATTGTTTGCGTTACTTACAGAGAAGTATCTGCACTCATGTGCTGCATTATAACATTCCGGCCTCTTTTTTGATCTGCTCAGATTTAAACCATCAGATCTGCTCAGATCTAAAAATTTGTCATCAAGAGCACAATTGAAAATAATCCCAGCACAAAAGATCACAAACAGAGCACAATCGATTGACCCCACTCTCGCCCCTCTATCTTCAATGGGCGGGACACCATTTCTAATGCCCCGCCCTGACCTATTTTCATTTTCAGGGGAAGAGGGTGAGCACAAACAAAAATAATGCCAGCACATGAGTCATGAGACATGAGAGCACAAACTACCGAGTACAATCGATTAAAACCACTCTCATCCCCTCCCTGGAATGGGCGGGGTGTCTGAATTGGAGCCAAAGAAATTTTTAAAAATAATAAAAATTTCAGAAATCAAAGTTAGAAAAATTTTGCTGACGGAAATTGTTTTGAACTGGATGTCATTTTTCAAAAAAAAAAAAAATAGAATTCAAGAAATCGAAAAAAAAATGGAGTTGGGAAAATTTAGACTTGGAAAAAATTTGGATTTAGATCGTCGAAATCCCATTTTCTTCAAAAATAAATAAGAGGAAGCGGTAGCGTGATGTTTTTTATCTTCATTACACTCGAAACATAAACGACTAAAATTTTCCTTCGGAGTCATTTTACAAATTCACAGTTTATTTTTTACATTACAAAAAAATAGTCGGTGGAGATACGACGAAGAGGGATGTCAACGAAACCATACGTCTTCTGGAGTCGGCAGCGTACGAATAATAAATACGTACAATTTTCACACATTGTAAAGAGTCATTTTTCCATCATCAATCGTTACATTCGTACAAGGGTTTAGGATTTCCTCGACACAATGCGGACCTGGGTCTTACCCTATTGTCTTAAAATAGTACGCAGGCCTGGGTACCTCGAGCTTGAGGAAGAGAGGAGTTGAGAATAGGCGTACAGAGGCAATAAATATGGCGTCCAAGTAACCGAATATTGTTTTATAAGCGCACGACGTCGACGACAACGTAAACATATAGCAAAAAATGTCAACTTTAAATATATGTAAAAAGAATGACGGTATTGGATTATTCATGAAACATTAAGTTTAAGTGATGGCGAGAAATATACGCGTAAGCATTCAGCACCCCGTAGGTCTTGCTGGCACCATGTGTTTCACAACCATTACCGACCCCCTAAGGACCATTCGTACATTGCACACGTTATACATCATTCTTTCCGAAACTACACATAAGAATCGTCGTCGATGCGCGATATCCATATCTACTTGCAACAACATACCGGAAATGTCGACAAACGCCGAATAAAGAGAGATAAGGTTCGCACATACGAAGCCGAGCACCGTACCTACTACCTACAATATAGCTTATGGATCCGAGACGCTCGTTAAAAATAACCCGCCGCAGTTAGTCATAATTTTCGTCCTAGTTATGATGATTTCTCGCAGTCTCGGCTTGTACTTTCACACCTAATCGCCTCAAAAGATATGCGACTTGTCAGCTGTCAAAGTGTACGCCTTGTCATTTAACCATACCCATGGCAAGGCACTTTCAAGTGCAAAATGCATACAGCTCCTCGCCGAGATACGAAGATCGTACCGCAGACCTTATGTGAATGGTTGAACCACCTGTATGACGTTTACTTCCGTCCGAGAATGTGATTTTCACCTGTTTAAATGGGTTCAATATGGGATACGATGATGGTGTACGAGATGAGATGGGTTACAGGTTGTTGGAAATTGTGATTCATCCGGAAATTATAATTATTTCTCGAGTATTTTTTTCTGAATGGGAGACTGGCGCAAAGGGGAGCGAAAAGTGACAAACTCGGAAGATAAAAAAACTTTGAAAGTATTTAAATTTCTTGATAAGTAAAAATAAATTGTAAAAATTGTTCATTCTCAAAAAAATTGAAATATTTGATTTGAAAACATCGAATCCCAATAACTATCGTTCAAATTATCACACAAATGAAATTATAAAATGTTCAAAAAATTATGTACCTAGGACCTACACTATAAAAACTGTTCTTGAAAGAGGCCATTAAAATCATCAGTTAAAATATTTCAAAAATGATTTTAAAATACCATATTGAAAATTTCAACACGTTCAAGGTAAGTATAAAAACCGTATACCGCAAAAGATATAAAAATTGATAGAAATTTAAAAAAATGATTCAAAATACTACAAAAATCGTTCAATAACAGAAATTAATTAAAAATTCGAAAAATAGTTTAAAATATTTCTTGAATTCCGTAAAATTATTTTAAACGTAGAATTCGATTCAAGATTTTAAAATTTATTTGCAAAAAAAATTGAAAACAAAGTAAAAGTGTTTAAAAAAAGGTCTGAGATAATGTAAAAATTGGTACTATAAGCATTCAAAACACCACATAAAATTTACTGGAAAAGTTTTTTTTTTTAAATTTCCAAAGTGAGTATTCATATTCGAAATATGTATCATAGAAATCGCTAGAAATATTGCAAAAATGTAACCCAAATCATTCAAAAAATTGATGAAAAAATACCAAAAGTTGACTGAAAATTTCTTGAAAATCAATAAAAATCATTTAAAAAATTCAAAAAATGATGGAAATAGTGCAAAATTTTGAAGCGGTAGCTATAATACCTACCTAAATTGCGCCATTGGACATCGTATTTGCGTAGACGAATACGTACCCTTTTGTCGGCAACGGCAAATAGGTACCTATTCGTATACGTATACGAGAATTATTTCTGTGTCCATTGTATTAGTCGATGGATATTTTCAAATTATGGTACCGGTTATCGCGTTGGCGACGTACGGTACAATAGGCCCCACGTAGCTTCGGCTACGTTGAGTTGCCTACCTAAAATGCTTATCGTGAACAACTTGCTTTGTCGGCGAGTTGTTTACAACTTTCGAACTTTCGACCGAGGGGAAAAGCTTCAGCTCGTATGCCGTCATTTCTGACGAATACGAGTCAACCTTCTCCTATCTCCATCGACTTTAACCAATGACAGACCTACAAAAGTTCATCCCTTCCTGTCTTGCAACCGGTGCTTACGGAGTACGAGGCACTCGAGCTTCGTAAGCTCGGTCTAGTATTCTTCGGAACTTTTACTAGCCTATACGTATATCGCGAGCGAAAGCTTATCGCATCGTTTTTATTACTCACGTGTACGAGTTTATTCGTTTGCACTTTGTGCTTTTTTCGTGTGCTCTTTGAGCTTTTACATGTGTTCTATTCGTGTGTGTAATTGAAAGTTTAATTACACGTATTTGATCGCGAATTGGTGTTTTTATTTCCACGAGAAAAGTCCAAGCAAAGTGTCAGGTACACGGACATGCGTTGAGTGATCTCAGACTTCGAGGTATTTGAGTCGGAGACCCGTCCACCTATCTTCGACGAAATCATCGAAGTAACCCAAAGGGTTCGAAGATTTTCACCCAACTCATTGGCGCCCGAACAGCGTGGGTTCTTGTGACGAATTCCTTCAAGGATTTTCCGTTGGAAAAATTCGAGAAGTCACCTGGTGGTGGAAAAAGTCGTCGAGAGAAGATCCAGTGGTTTTTCAACTCAGCGAAAATTCATCTCTACGAGTCAGCGTTTCTTTGGATCATCGAATGTACATCTGGTATCGTTATTTTAATCGATAATTTTTAAATTCGTGCGGTTAACGTTAAGCGATCTTTCTTCTCGGTTCGAATCGGTTCGTATATTTTTAAGAGACGAAATTCTGTAAGGTTTTTCTGTCTATTTATTTTTTAAGTGGAAATTTTCACAATTGATTCCACGAGTACACCGAAATCGGCGGGAAAATCGCATAGGACGGTTAGACTGAATATTAGCGAATTAGGAAAATTAATCGAAGCTAGGAAAATGACGAACGGTACGGAAAATTCGGTTGAGGAGAACAGACGTAGGGACGAAATTGAGGAAAAGAAAAGACGCGAGGAGTACAAAGCTAAAAAAAGCATGGTTTTTACAACAGAGTTAATTGACATCGAAAAAATAGATAGGACTGACGTTGCATATCCTTTATTTGAAAAAATCGGTATCTTTGGTGAAGTGGTCGTTGCTGAATTGAGAGCAATGAAAGTTGACGACAAAGCACTTTCTGGCAACTGCAACAAATTAAAAGGCAGGATAGATGGTTGTGAAAAGGATTTCGATAGGATTAACACGAGGATAACGAACAATGAGTTAGAATCGGTAAAACAAACGTCAGATGTCAGATCGAATCTAGAAACAAGGATTACGAATGTGATAGAGAAACAGAGTGAGGATTTTAGAATAATGTCGGAGTTCAAAACCGACTATGCGGTGATGAAAGCAACATTCGAAGTAGTGAAAGCTCAGAATGAGAATTATGAGCAGGAAATTAAGGATCTGAAGGAGGACATCGACAACATAAGATCGAGAAATGAAGGGTACGAAGGTATAATAGGTGAAATGAAGGAAATTATAAATGCCTATGAAACGGAAATGGTCGATTATAGAAAGAAGATTGAAGATTTATGTACATTAGTAAATGGATACGAAAGTAGATTGAAAGCGTGTGAGGAAAAAGCTGAGAAAGGGAATCCAGTAGGATCGATTAGCATAATAAAAGATACGAACATAGAGGCGAAAAAATTGAGAGAAAATGGTATCGAGTACAACGGAGCGAATTACCACCACCCTACGAGATTCATTACTCTTTTCGAGAATTTTATGAAATCATACCCGAATGTTTCACTAACCGAAAAAGCGAATTTGATGAGACAGTTGTTAAAATGGGATGGTGCGCAAAGTTGGAAAGGAAAGTCGAGTATGTTTGTCGAATATGAGGAATTCAAAAATGAATTTTTAGAAGAATTTTGGAGTCGTGCTAAAAAGAATGAGGCATGGGAATATTTTTGCAATATGGATATATCGCAAAAATGTACCTCGGCGAAAGAATTGATGTTGGAATTAGAGTTATGGGCTACGACTATCGAAGACATGAGTAACAAAGAAGAGAAGGACGTAATAAATAAGTTAATTTTAAAATTCCCCGAATGGTGGTTGAACAGAATTAACTGGCGTGAATTTAATTCTCCATATGAGTTTTTGGACGAAGCGAGCAGAGTAATGAAAAATTGCGAGGAAGATAATAGGTTACTTGACGTGTTCAGCAAAAATGCAAATAAGAATTCGTTGCGAAAGTCCTGGTCGAATAACGCAAGTACTTTTGGCAATTCGAATGCTGGCAACACTGGTCAAACGAACCAAGGCGGCCAAAATTCGAATTTCCAACAGAACAAGCAGTCACAAGACGTACGTTCGACAGGCAATTCAAATAATAATAACGAATCGCGAGCAAACACGAATAATAACAACAACGACAACTATAAAAATAGATTTAGGAAAAGTTTCACTCCGAATGAGGGAAATAATAGAAATTCTGGTAACTCTGGCTCGGATAATTCGTACAGAAACAACAATAACGGGAATAGGAATAATTACAACCAAAACGGTGGGGGTAATTTTAGGCGTAACAACAATGAGAATCAGGGATATCGTGGAAATAGAAATTATGATAATCGTACGTTTGGTAATCGTAATTTTAACAATAATAATAATGGTAACGCTGGAAATGGTCAAGCGAATAATAACGCGGCGCCAAATACAGCCAGCCAATCACACTCTACGCCAGTATCGGTGAACAGTATCTCTACGGTTCCAAAAAACGCAGAGGTATCAGGTACGAGCCAATAGGCATTAAAAAGAGAGTTGCCCATTATACGGCTGGGGATAGGCAGATAATAGGTGATTCTATTGCTTATTATCTCGCGAGACACAATCCATCCTCGAATCCGGCGGGGCTCGATACGACTCCATACTTGAAGGAGAACCTATCTCTTCACAGTCTGTATGAGGCGCTCGTATCTGTAAAATTAAAGTCGACAAAAGTATTGTTGTCCATGGGTCAAAGGGAAATGAACGTAGGTAACTTCCCTAATAAGTACGTTTTTCCGATGATGAAAAAAATCGTTCGCCTACTCTTAGCGAAGGGTGCGTCCGATATTGTTGTTCTATTTCCTATCGTAAAACCGCGTAGGAAAAATTTCGCTGTAACGTTGAGCAGGCTGTGGGCGTACAAACGTGCGTTCTACAGTCTTGAGAAATTAGGGAATGTCCATTTTTCAGCAGCACCTTCGATGTTGTTCGCTGAAACAGAAAAATCGAGACGAACTGGTCAATTATTTTATAAACACGACAAGAATTATTTTGTAAAATATGATAGGTCGAAGTTTTATTATAATAAGTATTTTAAGCGTTGGTTCCCATCGAAATTTATCTTTGAAGACGTAAAAACGGAAACTTTTAAATTTATGAATTCGGTTGTACCGAAAAGTACGAATCCAGCTGAGCCTGAGAGGGTGACTATTTCTCATTCCGCGCGTTCTTCGGAGGAAGTTAAAGATGAGGAGGGCAACGTAGTTGGTAGAATTGATCGTTCTGTTAAGATTTCTGAATCAAAATTAAAAGATGACTCTGTCATCCCTGAGGACATTAGGAGAGATATTGAGATTATGAAAGAGGAGAATGATTTGAGAGCAGAGCTGATTTCGGTGGCTGAGAAGTTAGAGAGCATCACCGGAGAGAAGAGCGAATTACTTTCCATCGAGAAGCCTACGCAGGATATAGCTGCGCCGTCAGTCCAGACGTTGAATTCCATAGACACCCAGAAGGTGTCACCTGACGTTATCGATCAGGAAAATGGCGTTCATTGTTTCGGACGAGACGCCGGAGTTACTTGTGTAGTGCCGACGAAAATAGGTGGAAAAGTTTTTCCTACTCAACTCGACACAGGTGCTCAACCTAACGTCATGGCCTACGAAACGGCTAGATTACTTTTCAAGGAATATCCTGAAAAATGTAAATTTAGGAAATTGAATAGATTAATCGAGGTACAATTAGCTGACGATCAGATCGTGGAAACATTACATTGCCTATTCTTTGTCGATATGAATTTTGGTAGGTACGAGATAAACGTACCATTTTACATGTTGCCTAAGTGCAACCAGGTTTTTATAATGGGTAGAATATCGATGACTGAATTAGGTATCGAACCGCGTATCAAAAAACGTCATGCTTATTGCCTTCCGAAGAACGCAACGGAGAAAGAATACCTTCCCTACCTATCGGAGGAGGAGTATTCGGGCTCGTTGAAAGTTAATACTATTAGACCGGCTAGAAGTTACGGTAATGAGATTAATAATACTATGAGGAAACATACCAGTGCGAAAGGCGATGGTCCGGACGATGTGCCGGAACCTGACAATTCGGCTGAAGTTTTCCTGAAAAAATTATACGAAGGTTTAAACGCTTATGAAAAACAAGGAAAAATTTCGAAAAAATGCATAAGCTGGGCTTACAATTTGCTGAGCGATTTTTCTGATGTTTTTTCTAAGTCTCCAGGCTGCTATACGGGTTCTCCGGTTCACTTTAATCTGTATGATGAAGAGGAATGGAGGGGACCGAATTACAGGCCATCGAATAAGATGATGCCGGCAATAAAAAAAGAGTTAAAAAATATGTTGAGAGATGGTATCGTTACTCCATCGGATACGATTTACATCAACAATGTATTAGCTAGAATTAAAGCGAATGGTTCGCTACGTCTATGTTTGGATCCCAAATGGTTGAATCCAAAATTACATAATAATTACAATGAACCAGCTACATTAGATAGGATCATTACGAAGTGTGGTGATGCTGAGTTTTTCTCCAGCTTCGATGTAACGAGTGGGTTTTGGAATCAAAATTTAGACGAATATTCGAAACAGTTTTGTGGTTTCGAGATCGAGGGGCAAGTCTATCAATTTGAAAGACTACCTTACGGTCTAAAAATTTCATCAGCCGAATTCATAAAAATGATTACGAACGTTTTACCCGATAAAGAATCGATTACTGCGTACGTAGACGATATTTTGGTCAGAAATAAAGGTTTCAAACAACACGTTTTGGACATTTTAGAAGTTCTAAAATCGATAAGACAATTTGGTTTGAAATTAAATGCTGAAAAAACTGATCTTTTCAAAAGTTCTACGAAACATCTAGGTTTTACGCTATCGACCGGAAAATTAGGGAAACAAAATAAGAAGATCGAGAAATTACTTCAATTTGAAGAAAAACACACGAAAGACGGTGTCTTCAAATTGAAAACGGTAAAAGATATTCAAACGTTAATGGGTCTTACAAATTTGTACAGGAGATTCATTCCGAAGTATAATGAAATTACGGCTCCGATGATGAAATTAACGCATAATGATAGTGAATTCATATGGGGGGAAGAACAAAATGAATCGTTTTTGAATTTGAAACGAGAATATTGCAAGAATTTTGATTTATGTACTCCTATCGATGGATTAGATTTTTGGTTGTATACTGAGTGTTTGGAAAATTCGATTTCTTCGGTTCTGTATCAAAGAGTCGAAGGAGAATCGCGTATTATTATGTTTCTGGATAAAAACTTAACTGATTATCAGAAACGATACACGATTACCGATAAAGATATGCTAGCGGTGACTTATTCTTTGAAACGTCTTGAAATGTGGCTACACGGTAGGAAGGTACACGTGAGATCGGACTTGAAAAGTTTGATCTCAAAGTATACTGACCTAGCGCAAACACATAGAAAGGCAGCTCATTGGATTACGATCTTGAACGGTCACGATCTTGAATATGATCTGAAATTGACAAAAACAGAGATTAATAGAGTTAGGTCAGGTCAAGATGACAGTTTAACGATCAATAATATTAGCATTATTGATCCCGATAGTACCCAATATACTGGTCTTGAACCTATCGAATTAAATAAAATTCAGAATTTCAGGAAAAATTTGCTAGAATTATTATGTGATTTAGAAAATTGGCAAAAGAAAGATGATTTTTGTCAGAAAATTTTTGAAGAATTAGATCCGAAAGACGAATTTTTGACTGAAAGACAAAAACAAACGAAGCATCGAGTAGGAAAAAAATATGAAATTACAAAGGACAACGGAAAAGAGATGCTGTGGCGTAAATATTTTGATGGTACTAAAGTACCAGTGTTGCCACAGGATCTTTTCAGAGACGTTGTTTATTATTTACACGATATTTATGGCCATGTGGGAGGAAATAAGCTGGAATTAATATTCAGACAGCTATATTTCCATCCTAACGCTTTGAAATTTATAAAAATGAACACAAATATGTGTATCGTTTGTAAAATCAACAAAAATTACGGTCCTAAGCGTAGGTTGCAATATGCACAGGTAGAAGCTTACCATAAAGGCGAAGTTCTATCTGCGGATATTTGCGGTCCTATCGCAGCGATTAAAGGGGAGACGAAATATTTATTCGCGGTTAAAGATATATTTACTTCGAAAGTTTGGATTTTTCCGGTAACGAATATAAACGCGAATACGATCGTAGAAAAGATGGATCAGATGTTTGAAATCCTCAAGAATTACAACATTTTACCTAGAAAAATTATTACCGATAATGGGACTCAATTTACGTCTAAACCAGTGTTGCAAGAACAGAACCGAAAACAAAAACCGAGAACCAAAAAGAACCGAATTTTTTTGAAATTCAGTTCTCAAACGGTTCTAAGAACCTAAATTTTAAAGAACCGTTTTCAGCGAAAATCGAAAAACAAAAAAATTCTAAGAAAACTGAAATCCGAACAAAAACCGAGAACGAAATGTTCGAAGAACCGAATCGAGAACGAAAACCGAATTTTTTTGGTTTTTTCGGTTTCAGCTCGGCGATTACCCTAAGGTATAATTGTTTTATTCGTTTCATTCGATTTTTATCATTTTTGATTTTTTTTTTCAAATCTTGAGTTAAGGTGATTGTTATACCTATTTATTTTATTCTAGTTTTATCAAACGTGATGCTGTGCAGTGAAAAAATCGAGTTGAAGTCTCGAAAATTGATTTTTTTTTAATATTTTGAGAGAACATACATTGAAAAACTTTTCGCATAACATTTCAGCTTGGAATAAATTTTTGAAATAAAAACTTTACAAGTGCCGCATCTCCGTTATGTTTAAACCAGTTTTTGATTTTTTTTCCTTAAAATGTTCAGAATACCTTCCTCTATCATTTGGGCCAAAAAATTGATTTCGTTTTTCTCCGACTTCTGACTCTACTTCACAGAGCGCATCAGAATATTTAATTTTTGTTTTAAAAAAATCGACTTCATTTTTTGTTTCAAAAAAATTGACTGCAGATAGAGCTGAATGTTTTATTTGAGTTTTATTGTTTTTGATTTTTTTTAAAATCTTTGGTAAAGGTGATTCTTTTATTTGAGTTTATATTGTTTTTAGAAATTAGGCTGTCTCAAACTTATTAAAACTTTGATTTTTAAACACTTATTTTTCCTTTTTTTTTATCGTTGATTACTCGACCCATCTACTAACACTTTTTCTCGAAAAGAACCGAAAATTTTGATGAAGAACCAAAAACCAAAAAAGAACCAAAAACCGAACGAAACCCGAATTTTTTGAGAACCGAAACCAAAAAAACGGAAAACGGAAAACTGATAAGAACAAAAACAAGAATTGAAAACAAAATTTCAAATTTGAGAACCCAAAAACCAAAACCAAAACCCGAACTGAAATTCATGGGAACGAAACCCGAAAACCAAATCCGTAATTTTCGGTTCTTGCAACACTGGTCTAAACAGTGGAAAGAGCTAATTAAATCAAAAGGTGTAAAATGTGCGTACACGTCGCCATTTTCACCGAGAGGTAGTTCAATTGAGAGAGTGTTTAGGTGTTTAGGTGAGAAATTAAGGGTAAAAATTAACAAAACTTATCCAGACGACAAATATACTCACGAAGGATGGGATGAGTATGTTGAGGAGGTTGAGCAACAGTTGAATGATCAGCCAAATGCGTTAGGAATTTGTCCGAATGAGTGTTGGGGAATCGAAGAGTCACTGACGGTCGATTTACCTGTAAAAAGAAATAAAAGGAATTTTAAATACGAATTGAAAAGGTTGAGGGAACTTTTGGATAAAAATTTACTCCCCTCAACTACATCTGGCGAAGTTCTAAACATGCCATGGGATCCAAACCATACGATTATCGATGGTGACGGTTATACACGTGTCGTTGTCGATGGTGCTTGTGCCCAAAACGGGAAACAAGGGGCAATCGCCGGCATAGGAATTTGTTTTTCACCGGATTCTGCCTATAATATTTCAGAGAGGATTAGTCACGATAAATATCGGTGCACTAATAACCTAGCTGAAATCATAGCGGTGAAAAAGGCCATGGAAATAGGTATCGCGAAAGGAATTAAAAAAATGAAAGTTTTGACTGATTCTAAATACACTGTGTACGCGATTAACGAAGGCGCTGTGAGATGGAAAGCCAGAAATTGGAAAAATTACGCGAAAAAAGACGTTTATCACAAAGAAATCTTTCAAGATATTTTGAAATTGAGAAGAGAGTTTGATAGGTGTGAAGTTAAACACGTTTTCGCGAGAAGATACGAATACATGAACGTGCTTGCTGACCAATTGGCCAGGCAATCAGTTTATACGTACGAGGTTCAGGTCGCGAGAATTGACGAGATGACCGATGAACAAGCGATGGAAAATTTTATTCGCGAAAAAAAGAAACAGATGCGAATTTTCGATGAACAAAATTTCAATAAATCACACGGTGATTTAATTCCGTACGAAGAAGGCGATTTGGTTTTGATTCAAGCACACAGACAATCGTGTGCTGATAAATTAATAAGCAAGAAATTACTAGAAAGAAGGTATGGTCCGTACGTAGTAAGATGCTCGCATGGTGCAAATTGTTATTCGGTGTAAGATTACGCAGGTATCACCGACGAAAAATGTGTAAACGCGAGGCAGATTATCATGTTTTTAAGCAAAGACCAATTAAACGAGTGCGAAACCGAACCGAGGTGCCAGTCGTTACTGGATACGAGGTCTATACAAGAAAGAATAAACGATTTTCTACGTGTGAATGAGAGAATGGGAATTAAAATTACAGCTCCTACGGTAGAGAATGAGAGAGAGATAAACGAAGCGCTAGAAAATTCGTTTGAAGAACCGGATGATGTGATGGATGAGGTAGAAAAGGAATTGGAAAGAGAATTGAAAGAAATGGAGAAAGATAGTGAACTGGGGCATAATGCACCCGTTATGCTTACGAATAAATCTGACAATCTGATAACAGATAATGAGAACGTTAATATACCGCAGGTAGATTCTGGTATTGATACCACGTTCGAATCTTCGGATTCGGACAATGAAAATTTGCAAGTTTCGTCCAGCGAAAGTCTGAAAGCACAAAATTCGATTAGAATAGGTTCCAATCCTATTTCTAAGTTACAGATTGATTCTAAATTCGCTGAAAGCTTACCTAAAACCGATCTGGTGGAAGGGAGGTTGACGAGAGCAAAAAGGCGGGAAATATTACGTTCAAATAATGATTCCAACAATTCGATCGATTTTGATGCGACAAATTTTAATGTGTTGGATGAAGCGAAAATTTGGACAAATGACTCGGACGATGATTTTGTTCCTAAAACGATAAAAAAGCCTGTAAAAAAATTGGCAAGGTCTATCGCTAAAAAGCGAGTTGAAGCAGATAGGAAAAAATTACCTATCTCTTCTGATTCAGAAGGAGAGCTCGATGGTACTGAGCAACTTCTGGACACTTATAATGATGTCAGAAAAAGACATAAAAAATACTATATTTCTAAAGCCGAGGGGCAAATTTTGGAAGAAGCCCTTCGAAAAAATTTGAGCACGTCTGTGCTAGATAAATTAATAGGCGAAGCCAAAGAAATAGTCTCGAAACGAGGTAAGAAAACGAACGGTGAGGCTGCGAAGAAAGGCAAGCCAAATACGAAAAAACCGTTACATTTGAATTATATCGTTTTGAATAGGCTAAACCTAGGCCAGAAAATGGTGATAGGTAACTATTTCTTAAACTTAGGCTCGTAATTTGGACGTTGGTGGCAATTGCCAGCCAATAAGATGGGTTTATAGGTAGAGTAGGGAGGAATCGGACTGCGGGCCGGTGTCCGGACTGCGATACCTAGGTTCTCGTCGATCTACGTAAACTGTTCTCCCGCCGTTTTGCGCTTGTTGTCAAGTATCTTTCGTCCAAGTCGTACCTTCGTTTTTTCGTACCTTTCTAGTCAATTTTTTCTAGTCTATTTTTGTTTCGGCGTGCAAAATTTTTGATGCTGGTGGCCTTTTCGGAGGTGTTAATAGCGATTACTTTCGGTGATCGTCTGTGGTTCTTCGATTTCTCCGGCCGTATTATTTTCCAGCGAAATCCTATTTTCTGGGATAGCACGATTTTTGCCGATTTTGAGGTACGCGTGGGTGTAAGTCGTCGTCGTCGTTGAAGCGGGTGTATTTATTTTTTCACGTAAGTTTTGAATTTCATGTAGTACTTGTAAGCGTTATCGTATCGATAACTTGTGACAGGCATAATTTTAATTCGACCAATATTCGCAATATATAGGTGTTCAGGGTATTGATGGAGCCGTGGCTTAACAAGCTTCAAGTCTCCAAGTTCGAATTGTTATTGATTATATTGGCCGCATTTTCGTGGAAGTTGGTATTGGTGTGCGTCGGATTTTGCGGATTCGCCTACGTGCGTGATATTTTGGCGCTACGTAAAAAATTGGACAGGGCGAGGAGGATCCGGGAGGCTGGTCGGGAGAGTAACGGCGTGCGAAGAGATTGGCAGAGGCCAACGGGCAACGAGCCGGCAGTACTCCGTCCGGTTAGGAGAATCCAGCCAGAACGTTTCCCTGGACTGACAGATACAAGGCCAGACGTAAATCCCATCGAGGACCAAATTCTAGCGGCGCTGCGTCGGGAATTTGAGGGCTCCGGTATCGACGTCGAGGTGGAAGAGTATACGCGGTGATATGGACGGCGTAGCGGCGAACGAGGAGGTGGCGGCAGTGGAGGCTCCCATGGCGGTGGATGAGGCTCCGGCGCTTCTGCCGTGCATGGGGTGCTTGATCTGTCGCCAAAACCTCGCTTGTAACTCACCGAACGGGTTGTATGCGGCGGCGCGAGTGTTGGTGGAGTGCGGCCATGTATTCCACACCGGTTGCATAATCGAATGGCTATCGAGGGCGGATCGGTGCCCAAAATGCAACATGGTGGTGGAATTTTCAAAATCGATGGATTTCAAGTACGTGGATGTCAACGAGGGAAGACACCTACCGGATCGGCATCAGCTACGATTCGTGGAACTCAACATCCGGAAGATCGAGATGGACTTGAGGATCCACGAATACGAGCTGATGCTGAAAAGGAGGAACGAGAGGATAAAGAAGCTCGCCAGGAAGACCAGAAGGGAGCGGAGGATTGTCACGCATCTTTCGAAGGGAGTGATGCACCCTCAAGTTTGGAAAGGCATCGTGAAGGTGGTGGCGCGCCAGTTCACCGGAAACTCCACAACACTCGCCGCCGGAAGTCGCACCATCAGCCGCAGGAGGCAAAATCGGAGCAGAAATCTCCGGGAGGTGAATCGAGTTCCGAATCCGGTGGAGGAGGACGATTCAGATTAAAGGTATCGTTAAATTCTCCTTACTATGTTCGATTTTCGATTATGCTCGTTTCTTCCCCCTCCGATGTCGTCTGTCGAAAATTTTTTTTCTCTCGTTTTGTAAATAGTTTTTTTTATCTGTGATACTTTTCTATTTCCTATATTTTTCTATTTATTTTCTATGTATGTGTTTGCACGTGTGTATCTAGTCAAAAATATCCGTCCTTTACGAATTTGGCAATTTACTAGTTTTTTTGATAGTCAAAAGATCGAAATTTCCGCTGGTCATAAAAAATGGCTATGAAGATTTATATTCGTTGCTGCTGGTCGGTTTCGGATCGTTTTTTCTTCTTCTTTTCTAGTCTTGTTTTTTTTACGTGCATTCTTCTATTTATTTATTTTTCTATGTATATTGTGTTGTATCGTGTGCTACGTTCTATGCCACGTACAAAATTTTCTTTTTCCGCGGGTAGAGTAGACGACGACGACGACGAACGACGATTTATTTTCTATTTTTTCTATGTATGTATTTTTTCTTCTCGTATTGCCAAAATTTTTTGATGTTTTTGCCATATCTGAATCGGTTAGGCTTCGTGGATCCATTATCCGCGGCCTGTTCGACGTTTAGAAGTTAAATCTTCTTCTACTTATATCTATAAAATCACAAAAAAATCACAAAAAAAAAAAAAAAAAAACAAAAACAAAAACAAAAAACAGAAAATACAAAAAAAATATTAAAAAATGGTAACTGGAGTTTGGTTACTTTCTTATAATTAAACTTATTCTATATGGTAACTAGGTTTTTATCGCAGCTGCGATCAATTTTATTTTCTTTGGCAATTTCGAACGTATTCTATGGCGAAAGATACAAATTTTTCTATGTTTTTTATTCTCCTTTATTTTTATGGAAAGGTCTATCGAGACTGCTCGAGTTATTTTTTCGAATAAAAAATTGCAACAAGCTAAAGTCAAAACGGGTCCGGTATTTATAAATTCACGCATATCGATCGGTTGGAAATATTTTCTATTTATTTTCCTGTAATTATTTTTCTGTCTGGGTGTCCAGCCGATTCGAAAATAGAGTTCAGTTTAACGGTTATGTCAAAACCCATTCGATATCGAGCATGTGCCAAGCTGGTCTTGCGATGTTACGACCGAATGTGGTAATTCTTAATTAGTATACACCCAATTCTTATGTTTAATATTGGTATTTTCCGGTATGTTTGCTCGTATGTTTTACTATGTGACCGTAAAGTCCATAGAAAACATACCGGCGTACGGGTATTTACTCGTCACATTGTAAATATTTATGCATGTATTGTTTATTCGTTGCAAGTGCATCGTTTATTTCTGCATTTCGCACTTGCACGAAGTTTTTCTATTTATTTGTTTTTTGAAAATTATCCGGCAAAAATATTTCTACTTACGTTTTGATCTTGAATATCGATAACAGTTCGGGTAAAAAAGCACCGATCCACGTGGATCCGGTTGCGTCGGGTACCTAAGGCTGTAGGGAAACATTTTGACTTATTAATTTCATAATACTTTACCAAAAACATTTTATAATTTTGAAAAATTGAAGCTTGCTTCACCAAAAAAAGATTTCTTCGTGTGTTTATCAACAAGTTTGTTGATTTTCGGTACTCAGGTTGAGTTTTTCAGCGGCTAGTAACGTGGCGTACGGTGCAATCACGTAGTGGTAGCACTGTACGTCTACGTGACGTAGTTCTGGTCGTATTTCCAGTTTTTATTTTTTATTTTTTTTTTTTTCCCTTGTTCTTTCGGTCAAAATGTTCCTGTTCTATTTAGGTTAATTATTTTTCGTTCGAGATCATGTAGGTAAAAATGTCGGTAAATTTTTCGTAACGTATCTTTCAATATCGTTCGTAATGTTCGATGTTTTATTTTTGAAAATGCATTTTATCTATTTTTTGCGCTATGCGTATTTTATCATGTATTTTTTGTGGTTTCATTTTTGAACCAGGTTTTAATCTTAGGATAAGTTTTTGCTACGTTCATACGAACGTTTCTAATTTTGCATATGTCATTTTAGTCGCTATGCGACATGTTTTTTTTAATTTTTAATAATGATATTCGTGGCAGAATATTGTAATTTTCTTATATTTTGCAAATATTTCATGTCATGTTGTTTTATAGCCTATGTTGTAAATATTGTTAGGGATAAAATTTCTTGTTCCTTTTTGGAAATTTTCATTACTTTAAATCCAAATTTGTTATTTGTAAATTTTGATGGAATCGAAAATTGGCCAAAAGCTAGGTAGGGGAAAGAGCTTACGACTGTTACAGTCCGTAACTTTTTCAAATTGTAAAAAGTCATAAAGGTCATTTTCGATAAAATTTATGTCAAATTTGGATGGTCGTATTCTTCATGAATCGGATCGTTGTATTTTTTATGAAGAATTAAACTGTGATATTTATTCTTAGGCGATCAAATGTTACTTTTTGTAATGTTTCGTTAGATTTTAGGTTACTTTGAATTTGTACACGTTTTTTATGTTCAATTGTCAAAGTTCCTGTACGTATATGTGTCGGTGCGATATGTAAATGTTACGTTAATCGGTAATATTTTGCGTTATTTCTGCGCCCATGTCGGAAAATTCGATTTTCCCAATGTATTGTAATATGTATTGAACATGTTATTTTGATATTTCATGCATTATATTTCGTTTTTGTGCATTATGTCATGTTTCAATGTCATATTCTCCGGGAGGGGCAGGAATGGACTCAGGTAGTCGTCTGTGGTCCAATGTCGCAATTCGAAGCTAAGGTTGTTCCCGAGAATATTTATTTCAACATAATCTCGTGGGGGCAATGAAGCGGTAGCTATAATACCTACCTAAATTGCGCCATTGGACATCGTATTTGCGTAGACGAATACGTACCCTTTTGTCGGCAACGGCAAATAGGTACCTATTCGTATACGTATACGAGAATTATTTCTGTGTCCATTGTATTAGTCGATGGATATTTTCAAATTATGGTACCGGTTATCGCGTTGGCGACGTACGGTACAATAGGCCCCACGTAGCTTCGGCTACGTTGAGTTGCCTACCTAAAATGCTTATCGTGAACAACTTGCTTTGTCGGCGAGTTGTTTACAACTTTCGAACTTTCGACCGAGGGGAAAAGCTTCAGCTCGTATGCCGTCATTTCTGACGAATACGAGTCAACCTTCTCCTATCTCCATCGACTTTAACCAATGACAGACCTACAAAAGTTCATCCCTTCCTGTCTTGCAACCGGTGCTTACGGAGTACGAGGCACTCGAGCTTCGTAAGCTCGGTCTAGTATTCTTCGGAACTTTTACTAGCCTATACGTATATCGCGAGCGAAAGCTTATCGCATCGTTTTTATTACTCACGTGTACGAGTTTATTCGTTTGCACTTTGTGCTTTTTTCGTGTGCTCTTTGAGCTTTCACATGTGTTCTATTCGTGTGTGTAATTGAAAGTTTAATTACACGTATTTGATCGCGAATTGGTGTTTTTATTTCCACGAGAAAAGTCCAAGCAAAGTGTCAGGTACACGGACATGCGTTGAGTGATCTCAGACTTCGAGGTATTTGAGTCGGAGACCCGTCCACCTATCTTCGACGAAATCATCGAAGTAACCCAAAGGGTTCGAAGATTTTCACCCAACTCAATTTGTTCTAAACGTTGGAAAAATTATTAAAAGTTGTGAAAATTACTTCAAAATATTAGAAAATGATTCGAAATATTGAAAATTGAAATACTTAATCATGATTTTTTCAATTATTTTAGGCATGCTTGAAAATATGATATATGATGTTAGATGGTCTTTTTTTCGGTCTTCCATTTTCAGCTGGACCTTCTCCCCCCCCACTTCCGTTGAATTGTTTGCTGTCAAATTTCTACAAAAGTGACAGCAATTTTCTAAATTTGTTCATTCCAAAATTAGGTAAAATTATACATTTTTTGAAAAAAGACATATTATTGGTTTAAAAACTACTAAATTAAAATTGTAGAGTTCAAATTTACATAATAATGATTGAAAACATTATTCATGCGAATAGTTTTGAAATCATGTAAAAATCGTCGGAAATCATTCAGAATACCGAAAAACTGATTGAAACAATTTATTGTAAAATTTCTCAATAAATATGCGAATTAGTCAAAAAAATCTGAAATTACGCTGTTTCAAAAAAAAAAAATGAAAAATTGCTGAACGAGAAGTGGTAAGACATGTGAAAGAATCATGCACATTATTTTTTTTAAATTACAGTGAAATCGACGAAAATCATTAAAAATATTAAGCAGATACTTAATTTAAATATCATTCAATTTACTTTAAAAAATGAAAAAATTGTCTAAAATTTGAAAACTTGTTAAAATGTTACAAAAATCACGGATAAAATTCAAAGAATTGTAAAAAATTGGACAATTTGTTTAAGAATTAAGTTGAATAATTAAAAATTAAAACTCTTGAAATTGAAAAACATTCAAAGTATTGAAAAAAATAATTAAAATTACCTACCTATTATTAATTTTCTTTAAAAATATAATGTAGGATTTCAAAATTTGTGCAAAAAGTTTTAACGTTGTTAAAATTAAGAAAAACTCACGACAATTGTTCCATTTATGTAAAATATCGAAAATCATTCAAAATATTTCTTCAAAAATAGAAGAAAAGTGGAACAACTGATGATGTAAAATTTCATGAAATTTCATCAAGATTGTCGAAAATGATTTGAAGTAAGTATTACTCTCATTTTGAATCAATGAAAAGTCACTAGTAAATAAGTAGTCAAAATTGCAGCACAAAAAAAATTAGCGAAATTCTTTGATTTTCAGCAAATTTTCACTGAATTTCAGCAAATTTCACCGATTTTTCAGTAAATTTCAGTAATTTTACTGACTTTCCAATGAATTTTCACTGATTTTCCAGAAATTTTTTTCATTGTTTGCTTTCAGTGAATTTTTCTTAACTGATTTATTATTGTTCTACAATTCTGACTGTTTTCCAGTGATTTTCGATCATTTTCACTGATTTGTAAATGAGAGAATAGAAAAACGATGGATACAACAGGAATGTTCAAAAATTGGCACAATTGGCACAGATTTTCAAAATTTTGAAAAAATTCCGTATACCTAAATCTTTAAAAAAAAACTTCCAAAATAGTGAGCAACTAAAGAAAATCTAGAATTATTTATTTGAAATTTATTTAAAATACTTTTTAAAAAAATAGAGAAAAATCACGAAAAGAAATAGTCTCATATAGGTAATTAAAAACTTATTAGAAGCACCAATCATGATAGTTGTAAATAGTGGTAAAAATTGTTCAAAAATACAAAATAAAATGGACAAAATTTGGCAAAAATTGTAAAAAATACGACAGAATTTGGTCGAAATACCCTAGAATTTGTTATTTAATCAATTTTCATGATATTTCTGTAATTTTTGAAGAATTTTGTCACAAATTTCATAATTTTTTGAAAAATTTACGAAGTTTTCAGCAATAATTTCCACCGGAATTTTTTTAATTCATACAGATTTTTTTCAACCGGGTTGACAATAATTTTAATGATTTTCGCGTCGATGTTTTAAGGGACAGTTTTAGAAATTTTTTTTAATGCTTATTTTTTAATGAAATCTTTCAATTTTGCATATAATTTTTGAGAAAAAAATGAAATAACAGGGTGTCTAACAAAATTTCAAAACCCCAAAACAGGACAAACAGGACCTTCAACAGGACCTTTAAAAAATCGGTTCTGATCGATTTTGTACCCCCCCCCCCCCCCCACCCCAAAAAATCCTATTCTGGCAAAAAAATTGAAACGAATTTTTTCAATAATTGTTAGAAATGAGCAAAAAATTTATTTTAAAAATTCAAGGACAATTAAGGAAGATAGAATAAAAACAAATCGTATCCTGTATATAAAAAACAAGAACGAACATTAGATAGTAATACTAAAAAAAAGTTCCAAAAAAATTAGCTATTTTTTAATTTTTTTAAATTTTTTTTCAATTACGATCATTTATTGAAATTTTTCTCTATTTTGGCGGGTGGAATTTCAAAATTGTTACAAAACAGGACTTTTCACTGAAAAAGCCCCAAAACAGTACAAAAACAGGACAAACAGGACCACTCAGCCCAAAACAGTACAAACAGGACGAACAGGAGTTGTTAGACACTCTGAATAATTGAAAAATTGATTTAAAAAAAGTGTATGTTTGAACAGGTTTGCTGACCCCTTAAAACCGTAAAAAAATATCTGCCTTTGTAGATTCTGATTAGTAATTAAAATGACACAAAGAATACCCAATTAAAATCGCTCAACGAGGTTAAGTTTTGAGAATGAAAGCTTATTCACTTTTGTTGATTTTGTCCATTTTACAGTGACACAAATTTAGGGTGTTTCGTCTAAAGCAGCCGCCAATTAACCGGTTGTGCAACCGCCGAATAACTGGCAGATTGGCATCTTTGTACTCCTGAGAACATCGTCTTTCCAAATAACAAAATTTTTCGTTCTGGAATGACATGAAAAAACCACCCCAGCTTTCAGCCTATAATATTTCAATAATTATTTCTTATTTTCATTAATAAAAATTTTTTTCCTCGAAATTCTGGTAACATCACAAAAAAAGAACGATATTAAAAAATTACTCGATATTATTCATAACTCCATCCTCGAGGGGAAAATATTTGGCAATATTTAATAACGTTCACGTCATTTACTAAATTAAAAAAAATCATAATCAAAAATAAATTGAAAAACACGAAATTTTAATGACAAACATATTTTGCACATTTTTCCTACTCCGAGTCCTTATCAAGCCAGGAAAAAAAATCAAATTAAAAAGTACCTACGGGTCGAGTATTGTAGTTATTCTCTCCCTTCACCCTGCACACATCGTTGATCGGTAGGCGATTATTTGATATGAAAATACGACCATAGATTAAGAATACTGTAGTATTCTTAATCTATGAATACGACCACTGCCTCTAATACTTTATCGATTCGTTCGTCAAATTATAAAAAACCGCGTATAATTTCTGTAAATACAACCTCTTCAAGTCCCACCTTGCAGCACACAACCCCCGAAAAAAAGCACAGAACTGAAGCAACGAAAAACATACAATAATATTTTCAATATATAAAAAGCAGCTTGGAAAAAATAATAAAAAGAAAATCGTATTTTTATTCTTAATAATAAACAAACATATTTCCGAATTGAAAAAACGAACGGAGGTAAAAAGAAAAACGGCAACTTGTAAAATTGCTGCAAGTTTTCACGGTTAATTTGATTTTTGAATAGGAAATGTTGCTTGGAAAATATACGACGACGCGACGTCTTGTTTATTAAAAGTTAAACCTGCATAAATCCGTTTGCTGCGCGAGTAGAGTCAAAGTCATCAAAAAATTTAACCTTTTTTTTACACACAGACGATCCAATTACCGAGCTCACTGGAACGTGAAAACTTTTTCCTTATACTCGACTGCATTTATTAAAGTGTTGTAGCCGTGGCAAAAAGAGAAAGGTTCTTATTACACAGTAAATAATACAGTACAAGATTTACTTCAAAAGAAAAATCGCTAAGTTATTTTTCTTAGTATAAAAGCAACGACGAAAAATGTTTTTATGCTTTGTAAATTCAAAAATGTTTTCCCATTTTAATACGGTTTTTTTTCTGCGCCGCAGTAATTATTCTCGGTATAACTTTTCAACGCGACGAGGTAAAAATGTTCTCTGCAAGATACCGACGAGACGATCGTCGGTCGTAAAAATGTACCTAAGCTTTGTACATGCATAAGGTACCAAGACCAACGACTTCCTTGTTTGTGAAATCATCAATCGACGAATACATTAAAAAAACTCTACAGGATATGGGTACACAGAACTATAGAATGATAAAAGCTCGATAAAGGCACAATGTAGGCAAGCTTTAAATAGCACCCGGGTTATATACGTATTTGATGTACCTATACTTTGTAGTGTACTATATGTATTCTCAATATTATTCAAAACTTATGGAAACGCACTGTATACACATAACACACCGCGAGATACCTTTTAGAAACCTCGTTCCGGTACAAATACCAAGGGAAATTAAAAGTACATTACACATATTCGATTAAGCGAGCCGATAGAGAATTTGTAATTTCTACACAATAAATGTGGCACGCACGCGGCCTATTCGGGTAAATTAAAATTTCATAAAATTAGTCTTCCAAATTGCGACGCGACGCTGAGCCGGATTCAACCTTTGTTAATATAACTTCCCAGCGTAATAATTTTGGAAAAGTTGAAGTTCTTCGTTTGAAAAGCTTCAATTGATGGGGTGATGTTTGATCTCGCATAAAATTAGACAGAAATTAGAGGAAGGTTATTTTTGAAAGATTGGAGGGAGAGGAGGGACGGAAAATGTAACATCAGAAAATAAATGAGAGTGAAAGATGAAATTAAACCGAAATTCGAGAGGATTCTTTTTTTTTGGAAAAGGAAAAAGGAAAACTGAGAGAAATTGAACGATGAGAGGTTTGAGTCGAAATGGTGAAAAACGAGGTGTTTTTTCTTCTAAAATTCACATTTGTTTTTCAGGTAAATGTGTCTGAATATTTTGCGTCCCCCCTTCCCTCATCCTCCTTGAAATATTATTCAAAATTTTGAGCAAACTTCAGTTGATAAAATTTAATTTGTTTGATGTGATGAAAAATTGATTTCATTCAACTCGGCCATTGAATTTTTAACGACGTTGTCATAAAGAATCATTTTTCTGATTTCGATCTCATTTTCTTCATTTTTTTTCAACTTTTCTTGACAATTATTATCCAGATCAAATTCTGACCCATGTTTGATCTTCAACTTTTCGAATCTGATGTTATGTTCCAATCACGATTCCTTTTCTTTTTCACCCTCCCCCCTCACAAAATTTTGTAACTGGCAAAGGAAAAATTTATTATTTATTCAACCAAGTATCATTTACCAATTTAATTGAGACTTGACCTGCAGAAGAAAATATCAAATCAAAAAATTTCAAATCTCAGATTTTTTTGAAATTTGTAAGTAGGTACATGAAAACCCATTCACGACATAGCTGAACCACCATTCCCTTTAAAAAATATGAACTCATCCCTCATTGATTACAAACCTTTGAAAAACTTTGGATTTTTTTCGATTTTTGTACTTTTTAAAAAAAAAATTCAAAACCCAAAATTCCGAAAATTGTAAAAATTGAGATATTTAAAAACTAACAGTTGCATATGAAATAGAGTTTTGGATAAGGATAAAAAATCATTGCATGCAAATTTTGCCTAATCAAAAATTTGAAGGGGCGAAAATTTACAAAAAAATCAAGTTTTCGTAAAACTGGTAACACCGTCTCCCCCACTCAACCCTTTTCAAATACATTTGAGTACAGCGTTGACGTTGTCCCTTGCCGACCTACACGTAGGCAATCCTTCGTTCAGATCAACGCAAGGCAATGTGGAGCGATTTCTCCCTAAAATACGACAAAAACGTTGCGTTCCGGAACTTTTGGGTCGCCCTGTGTATCTATTTTGGAATATTTGAAAACAATTGAAGAAATGGCCTTTATACAAACGACTTGGAAATTTTTCAGTGAAATATTCATCTAAAATGTACTTACTTACCTAGTATCTACTTACTTTTTTCAGGTTGAAAATTTTCAACATTTCAATTCAATTTATTTTTATTTATTTTAACATGGAGTGAAAAAATCTCAAAAAATTCGAAACAAAAACTATCTTTCATAATATGTAAGTACTGTACTCTTTTTTAGTTGCCAGCCATTTAAAAAAAAACTTGAAAAAAATTAGGTATTCTTAATTTGATTTTCTTCTCAAATATTTATTCTTGGTATTGGCATTTTAATAAAAAGTGGGATCACCCAAAGTTTGTTTGTGAAATTAAAATCCAACAAAATAATAATTAAAATATTTGGTTGGAAATTTTGCAAACGTCTATTCAGCTTGAAAGCTGAATTATTCTTAAACATTTTAAAATACCATTTCTCCCTCTTTGATGCTATTTTTTAATTTAATAATTTTCACTCCTTCTGATCCTTCATGACAAATGATCACATAAAATTTTGGCTCAATCTGATCTCCATCGTGCCCTGGTATTTCCTGGATCTGAAAAATGAAAATTCTTGCTATTTTCCGAATTTTTTTGCCATTTTCATGCCATTTTTATTGCTTTAAATTTGCCCAAAAAACGCTTTTTTTAATACTTCGATTAAAAAATTGAAGAAAAGAGGTAAATGTTGAAAATGTTTTGCCTTTTGAAGTAAAACCATTACAATTCCTGCTATTTTCAGGTTTTTCTTATTTTTCTTGCCAATAGACAACGTGTTTCTTCATTTCATATCATTAAAATAGTTGGAAACATGTTTCGATCATTTCAGCTGTTTTCAATCCCACTCCTCATTATTTTAAAACTGACAAAAAATGGCTCATTGAAATTCACCAACATCATTGAAACTTGATGCACAAATGAAAAATTAGGTAAGTTGAAGAACTTCAGATCTTGAAATTTCTTAACTTTACACTGGCATTTATCATTAAATTTAAGGGAAATTGTGGAAAATGTAAAAAATTATGGGGTTGCAAATGCAAATAATTTTAAAATCTTTCTCAATAAATTTTCATTTCAAGTATATTTTATTTGTATCCCGATATTTAAAACCCTAGGCTCATTTTTTCAATTTTTGAAAAATTTTCACATCGGAAAATTATCTATCAAACGATTAGATATGAAAATTCTTGGTTTTGAAATCTTCGAAAAGTTCATTTTGTCTATTCAAATTTCATCAAAATTAAGCTTCAATTTTTCTTGAAATTAAGGTAGCAAAGAAAATTTATGATTTATAATAATACGTTGTTTTTTCCCTGCAGTACCAACTCCTTTCTATGTTCAATACGAGTCTACGACGATTTTTCAGATTTCTTCTCTCAGGTATTATTAGGAAAAAACCACACAAGTTTTGTTTTAGAGCAAAAGCTTTTAAATCATGGATATGTTTTAAAAATGATTTTATATCAAATTGTAAAATACCTAGTACCTAGCTACCTACATCAATTGTAATTCAGTAGATGACTTTTTGAAAAATACAAAATATTTAGACTTTTTTATTTTGCTTAGCAATAATTTTGAAAATCGAAAAAAAGAAAAAAAACTCAAAAATGAAAATCAACTTCAAATTTCTAAACCTAACTCTCTCAAACCAAATCTACCTCTAAAATTATGTCTTGATTAAATAAATGTAAAAGAAGGTGGGTCAGGATGCAAAAAAGTGAAAAAAATTTCAAAAAATTCTGTAGGGTTGAGGTATGCAAGTATGCACCAAAATGGATTTTTTTTCAGAAAAATAAAAGAGAAATGTTTGAACTATAATTTGTTGCAAGAACCAGACAATTTAACCAATTTGAATAGATTTGACAGAACATTTGGCTCAAGTTGGTGCATTCTGCCCCACCTTCCCTTAAATTATTCTTCATCAAAATGTCAGAAATCTATTTGATTTTTTTCAACTTTCGATTTTTTGTTAAAATATCAGATATTTAGACACCTTCTTTATTTTAAAAATTTCTAATGAAATTTTCTTTTCATGTTTAACAGAATGTCATTGTGTTAGCGATCTTCAAAATTCGGTCATCAAAATTCGATCAGCAAAATTTGGTCCCCAGTTTTATTTATGTAGATTGATTCCAAGCACTTTAAAATATCCTTGTTAAAATTGAAAGCTGGAATAGACTGAACTCCTCGATTTCTATGAATTTTGATAACACCCCCCCCCACTCTCGTCCCACAGAAAGGAACCAAAATTTACATTAGAATGCTAAAAATTGAACATTTTTTCTTTCTCAATTGAAATTTTTCTCAATTTTTCCGATTCAAAGGACAAGAGTTTCCAAATTTTCTAAAAAAAAAATGGGTATCGATCTACAAGGGTGATTTTCCCATCCCCAAATAGTCAAAAATAGCTGCTGGTAAAATGTTGAAAACAATTTTTGACAAAAAAAGTCATACGTATTTCCTAGCTAAAATTTTCCAGATTCACAATCACAACTGAAAAAGGTCATCGTTTTTCCAAATTTTCCAGCTGCAACTTAATTTCAAGCCTAAAAATGCAATGTTGCCATTATTAAGGGACATACCACCCTTTCCCTCGTCCTGTCATCAGCCATATTTCTGAACATCGTCATTAATACATTCTTAAAGCTAAGCCATAAAATTAGTCAATATTTATGAAAAATCATCTCGCGTCAAAAAAGACCCATCAAAAACCTCTAAACGCTAAACTTGCAATAAAAATTTACGACATGCATAATCATGTCACCATCATAACGAGAATAAAGATTTGAAAAATGGCATTAAACCCCATAGGTACATACATTTCCCGTAATAAAAAAACACGAAAATTAACATAAAACACATTCTTAATAGAAAAAATACACACTAGAACGTGGTACTAATCGAACCAACACATTCGAAAAAAATTCCCGTACGTTATAACCCATCTTCACTAATTATCACCGCTCTCTCGGCAACACAACGGAAGCAAAAAACTTTGGTAATTTTTCTACTCTCGTGTCATTGTAAATTGTCCATAAATCAAACTCGGCTGAGTAAAAAAATATAAATAATGAAACGTATACATATATACGAACACGAGACCGAAATTCCCTCTAATTTGCGTTTAATTACTTCGAAAAATAGGCGACAACATGATCACTGGTATAGTGTATGAAAATGAAACACTATGTGCATTTACGAAATATCTTCCTCGAGTAAACACACTTACGA
Organism: Pseudococcus viburni; assembly: GCA_033439095.1. Lineage (NCBI taxonomy): Eukaryota > Metazoa > Arthropoda > Insecta > Hemiptera > Pseudococcidae > Pseudococcus > Pseudococcus viburni. The sequence continues at coordinate 126,743 of JAVBJF010000093.1, forward strand.
TAATAATATCGTGTGATATCAGTTCAAAGTCTGTACGTATAGGAGAGGAGAGAAAAAACACATCACAGACAGACACCGAGAGGAATTTTTTTACAACTTCCGTACGCTTGATTGAGTATACATAGCGCAGATATACAGCAAACGGCGCAATGAAATACGAAGTACGAGTATATTTTTTAGAACTTGATTCCACCATTTCGTGTACGTATGTCGGATGAATTAAAAATATTACAGACATGGCTCTCGCATTGTTTTATTAATGGTTTGAATGACCTGTTATGCATTGCCGTTCCATTTGTCAGCTGTCATCGTATGTGTTTTGTTTAATTCGGCGTAAGTTATACGTTGTATGTTTTTTTTTCTCCCCTTTTGGCTGGATATTTAAATTCTAAACACTTTAATAATTCATTAGGTTCGAGGAAAAAAAATTATTTTCGAGGATTGTGACCGACGTTGGTTGTTTTACTGTTTGTAAGTCGCGAAAATATAAACGAGATGAATTACCTGCGTGACTTTCGGAATATGGCTGGATTTTTTTTTCAAAAACCAAATTGTTTTGAAAAATTTGAAAAAAATGTGTTCCCATTGGTCAAAAATTATTTTAATTACAAATTTTTTGTCAAACTAAAAATAATTTCCCAAAATTTAATAAATTAAATAAGACGAAAAAGCCCAAAAATTATTTTAGATTTGAAAACAGTGCCACGAAAAGGAAAATGAGGACCCCTCGAGGAAGAATTTTGAAAAAGCGGGTGCACTTTTTTAAAACTCCTTTGAATATTAAAATGTCATGCCACTTTAATTTTGGCAATACCCCCCCTCTCCTTATACTTGGAATGAATTCGGCTAAGGCACAGCTTTACAACACCTCGTTTTTGCAGCACTTTCAAGATTTGCAGATAGGCTGGAACAAAGTGAGGTGTTTGAAACGAATCAACATTGTGGCAAAAATCGTGTTTCCTTTCGAAAATATCCTAGTTTGAGGTCTTTTATCTTAGCGTTTTAGCTCCATTTCCTTTGAAGCTAGAACAATCTCGTGATGATTTTTTGGGGAAGAAAATTCATTCCAATAACCACTCCAGCCTTAAAAACTAGGGAGAAAACGTGAGATGAAAATTCATTAGAAATTCATCGAAGCTCAAAAATGCTCGGAAAAATCGTGAAATCATTTTTTTCGGATGAAAATTCATTCCAATGATCATCCCAGGCTCAAAAACTCGGAAAACGCGGGATGGCTTCTGCGAAAAAAATCCTTCCCAAATTAATCGCAGATCGAAAATGCTCGAAAAAATTGTGGGATGATTTTTTTGGGATAAAAATCCAATTCACTGATCACCCCAGTCTCAAAAACTAGGAAAAACGTGCGATGAAAAATCAACCCAAATTCATCGCAGCCACAAATGCTCCGAAAAATCATGAAATGATTTTTTTAGGATGAAAATTCATTTCAATGATCATCCCAGGCTCAAAAACTCGAAAAAACGCGGGATAGCTTCTGCAATGAAAATTAATCCTAAATTAATCGCAGCTTAAAAATGCTCGGAAAATCGTGGGATGATTTTTTTGGATAAAAATCGATTCCAAAGATCATCCGAGCCTCAAAAACTAGGAAAAAACGTGCGATAAAAATTCCTCCCAAATTAATCGCAGCCCAAAAATGCTCGAAAAAACTGTGGGATGATTTTTTTGGGATAAAAATCGATTCCAAAGATCATCTGGGCCTCAAAAACTAGGAAAAAACGTGCGATTAATTCTGCGATGAAAATTCAACCCAAATTAATCGCAGACCAAAAATGATCGGAAAAATCCTGGGATGATTTTTTTCGGAAATAAATCGATTGCAAAGATCATCGCAGCCCAAAAATGCTCGAAAAAAACGTGGGATGAAAATCCATTGTAATGATCCCCTCGGCCTCAAAAACGAGAAAAAACGTGCGAATAATTCTGCGATGAACATTCATCCCAAATTCATCGCGGTCACAAATGATTTTTTCGGTATGAAACTTCATCTAGATAAATATTATCCCAGCTTTAAAATCGGAAAAACGTGGGATGGTTTCTGCGATGAAAATTCATTCCAAATTGATCGCAGTCACACATGCTCCGAAAAATCTTGTGATGCTTTTTTCGGGTTGAAAAATCATTTCAATAATAATCTTCTTAGCCTCAAAAGCTCGGAAAACCCGGGTTGTTCCTGCGATGAAAGTTCATCCCAAATTCATCGCTGCAACAAATGCTCGGAAAAATCGCGGGATGAAAATTCATTTAAATAGGTAATCATTCCATCACCAAAAACTCGGAAAAAACGTTTGGTAATTTCTGCGAGAGCTCAAAATTTTTTAGCCTAAAATTTAGTTTTATAAGAATATGCAAAAATTCCAATATTTTCGATTATCTGCGTGTGCGAAAATCAAATATTGAAATATTCGAATAGTATTAAATATTGAACGAAAAATTCAGAAAAATGAAGATACATGTTAAAATTTGGCAGAAAATTGAAAAATGTGGTTTTTTTGGCGGCTTAGAAATGTATTGAATATCCTATGGCTGGGAAATTGAAATTTTAAATTCAATTTTCGTATTTTTTACCATCAAAAATTTTTAATACCAGATTAAACGTACCTCGCTGAAATCAAAAGAATTGAAATTTAAAAAAAAATGTTTACTTATTCGAAAGTATTCGAATATTCGAATATATATTAGAATTGCGAATATTCGATATTCGCACCACACTACTACAGTTGACCAACTCGTCAATTTTCATCAAAACATAGAATAATAAATTAATAATAAAATCGATTCCAGGATGTTTTATTTTTCAATCCACCCTACCTCAGTTCCCTTCCCCGTCCCTCCCTGCCAAAAAGCAACCTCCCAAATTTCCAATCCCATTCGATACATTCTTTGGAAAATAATTTGCCAACCAATTTCATCACTAAACACACAACCATCTTTCCCGGCATCAAATCTGCATCCAACACGAATACGTATTCAACTTAAATACCGCATCAAAAGTTTATTTAAAGCTAAAAAATTTCCCTCGATCCCTCGAGACACTTAAAGCTCATTCAAACATCCCTCAAAAGTTTTTACTTTAACCGGCGGCGGCGGCACGAAACCAAGGACGCAGCACGGGGAACCCAAGTCGACGTTTTTTATAAAACCCGCCACAACCGCGAGTAAAATTTCATTCGATCCGAACCCAGCGAGCGTTATTTTTCTCTCCATATTCACGCACCGATATACACACATTGACGATACCGATGGGCCACAAAAAAACGCAGAAAACCCAAGCAGCAAATCTCTTTTAAAAGACTTACACGGTTCGCTTGCCTTTTTCCTAATCGCCCACCTCCAATTTACACTACAATTCTTTTTGGTCCGGTGGCCAGGGCAACACTGGCGTCGACTTGCGCATATTATCAAATCCACGTGCTTCGGAGATTCGAAATTACGTTATCAACTGGTAGCTGCAATTGAAGGTTAGTTAGCAGCTTTTCAGACGACGGGTTGGATGTGTTTCGCGAGCCTTCGCGGTCGTTCGAGTAAATTACGTAAAAGTGAAATTCGCGAAATTGACGAAAAAATCGTGAAACGTGATGAATAAAAATTATTCGATTAAACGATGGGATAATCGTTTCGGTATCATTTTTTGAAAATTTCCGATCGAGTGAAATGTTTCGGTGAAAAGTGGTTGTATAGATTTGCACCATGTTGAGGGTGTTTTTGGTTGTGCTGATTTCGGTTCCTTGGTGCTATGGAAGTTTCAACGTATCCGTTGATCCAGACGACGTTACAAAATTTCTGGGTAAGTTGAATTGGAAAAAAAATTATTTGAGCTTTTTAAAAAATTAATTCCATATCGAACCAAATATTAAAAATTAACCCACTTCTAAGGCCTAATTTTACTCCCAAATCGCGCATACCATCTCCAAACATCATTATCACCATCGTCCAGGGTACGTCGGATAGAACGATACTAATGAAAAATTCATATCTGGCAACTACGTTACATATTCACAGTCATCAATAATGCATTACGACCAGTAAAAGCTAATGTACTGGTACTCGGCAATTCTAAATCTATGCCTAAATTATCATAATACACATAGAACTCGCTACAAATACGACAACTTTGGGCAGAACGCGTATCGAGCCTTTCCCCTTTTAAACCTTCATCAATCTCTGGACGAAAAACACCAATTTGTAGTGCCAAACTGTGTGCCCAATCGGGAGAAAAAATTCTTGCGAAAAAGTTTAACAAAGGGCAGATTATTTTCTTAGAAAAAGTTTTGTTCGAAAACAAAATATACTACTCGAGATTTACCAACGCGAACTATTTACGAAATGATGCCACTAATCTTTCTTTCTTTTTTTCTGCCCTCTCTTCGTACCTCAGTTCTTATATAGTTTCAACGTATGGACCATTATACCAAACTCGGCGTCTGCAAAACAAAAATTTTCTCTTAAAGGGTACGAAGTTTTTTCGCATAAACTGGAATACATCCAACTAAGCCATCAGGGTTATACAAAATACAGTGAATTTTCTGTAAGGGGGAGTAATCTCACCAAAGAGGCTTATTAATAAAATCTTACGTAGGTATATATTTTTCGAGAGCTCGAGTAAAATGTATCTACACGAGTGTTCGTTCCCCCTTTGAGTGCATTTTTTACCTCCGGATTACGAGAAGAGGTGAATTTTCGTAGACTTTAATGAGAAGTTGATTTACAATTTTCGTTATTGAAAATTACGAAGAGTTCGTAGGTACCAATTAATTAAATCGATAGGATATTTATGCTTGGGGGATTTTTATGCTTTTTCGAGCTGTTAATGAGCATCGATGTACGAAATACTTGAATTTAGTGCTACGCGAAATCTCGTCGTTTGAGTACGTACTTGTGAAACATGCTTACCTCGAATAGAATTAATTTCGAGATTCACTTGTTGCCGAGTTTTGAGGGTTTTTTCCTGCCAACATGGTACTTGGTCGTTTGTAATATTATTTTCCACGAAATTCATTTACATACCTGAAACAGAGAGGAAAAAAACAAATTTGAATAATTGGTCAAATTGAACAAAACAAGTAATTCGATTAACTACTTAATTAGTCGACTAGAAAATAGAAAACATGGGCTCATAAAATTTTTGAAAATGAGTAATAAAGAAGTTGACTAAACTACGTAGATTCATAATTATTTTAAGCAGCACGAATTCGCATTATAAAATTACTTACACGAAATTCAAAACTTTTTAAAATTTGAACTAAAGATGGATTTTATTTCATCAATTTGTAACTTACGAGAGATAAATATTAGAGAGAAGATATTGAAATAATAAAAATAAAATCAATATTGAAGTAAGCTCATGAGTAAGCTCCAGCAGTGCCGATCAAATTGATATAAACAATAAATACGCCTTGAAACTTTTTCAATTTTTTAAAACTTTTTCTTTTTAATTTGCATCCGACGAGGAACTTGGGGAATGTGATCACATCGAAGGAAAAATAAGTTGATATTTTAACACACCATATCAAAAAATATTTTCAACAATAATTCGCATAATATTTTCAGTTTTTCTTTTTTTTTTTCAATATTAAGATTGAAAATTTTAAAGAGTTGAAATGTAATGGCCCACACTGATTTTTTAATTTTGAGAGAATAACTAAATACGTAAGATGAACAGATAAATTTTGACACGATGTTTAACGAAATTTTGAAATAAAATGATAGTACTTCTGAATGACTTCATGAATTCTAAGTACAATAAATATCTCTCAGATCTCATTTTTTTCAAAATTGCAAAATTGATATTTTTACCAATTTTTTAGTTAGTCTGAATAAATTCGAATATTAACCCTATCACCTTCGTATCACTGCAAATATATACTCATTTTTTATTATCCTCATATTTTATTTTCTTGCGAGGTAAAAGGAAGAAAATAATGAATTCAAATTTAAAAATTGTGAAGTTTTTCATCAAAAATTTTTTTTGCAAAATTTCTACTACATTTACCTACTATTAACGAACTTATGTCTCTTTTTCTATCAACTAATATGAATGTGAGTTCCAAAAAAGTAGAGTGAAAAAGAAACTCCAACCACAGACGTACCTACCAAAATTGAATTATTGGAGAGGAAAAAATCGAAAAATTTCGACTGAAATGAATTTTTTTTACAATTTTTTAAATTTGATGTAAAAGTTTCTAAAAAAAAAATACATCACTTTTGGAAAGTTTTCGAATGTAACTAAATTTTTTAAACTAATGATTACAAGTTTGCCATTATGAGGGAACTTCTCCTTTTCTACCACTCCATTTGGTTCAGCCGTGACTTCAACCCTTACAGGATAAGTTTAAATAAATCCAGCTTGAATACTTCCTCACAAAAAGAAATTTTCAACAAAATTTAAATTCTAGGTACATATTAAAAAATTCAAAAATTAAAGAGCTAATTGTAAGATTCTTCGATAACAAGCCCCCTTATTTTAAAGTTCAGGAAAAATTACTCATCATTCAAACATTTGAAGAAATTTTGTTTTTATAAGAAAAAAAAATCTCCAAATTTTTTCCATCATCCAAGTGAAGTTTTTAGATCTGCCTCATTTAGGGTTCGGAAATCAAAAACAAAAAATAGTGTGGTGGAAAAAGATGAAAAAAATAAAAATAGAGTGCAACATGTTTTTTTTTTCAAATTTTCAAATAGGTTTTATTTAGCAGTAAATTTTGCTGGGAACGTTCAAACTTTTTTAAATAAGAAAAAGTGAAGCTTCATTTTTAACAATATCTCAACAAGAACGATGTTCCCTGAAGATTCTGAAGAAATCTGTACTGCTCTCCTTCTACCCCCCCCCCCCCCGAAATTATCAAGTTTTGACCTCCGGTCTCCCTGTTATTCCTCACGGTGAAGGACATAATGTCCAATAAGTAGGTACTACAAATCCAAAAAAACAGAATTCATATTTTACTTTTTTCATAATTTGGTAACAAAATTTTAAACTACGTAAATTTTAACCGCAATATCTCTTCAGTCCTCCCACCCCCTTTCCCCGCTCTAAAAAAAAAAGGATTTTGAACCCTGCGAATATTATACAAAAGTTTGGATCATTTTACTCCAATAACTGTTGCAGAATCCAGCAAAATCTGTTGAAATTTTTCCAATTTTCAACAAATTTCAATATTCATCTAATCAAGGAAAAAGGAAAAGCATCTACTGGATCTTAAAAACGAAAATCCTTGCCATTTTCTGGATTTTTTTGACCAATTTTATACAATTTTTCTTGCTTCAAACTTCAAATTTGTTCAAGTAGGGCCACGTATTTTTACTCCTCAATTACAAAATTAAAGAAAGAGTGAAACGTTAAAAATTCTTGCTTTTTTATAGTTCAATTTTTGACATTTTTGCTTTTTCTGGTTTTATGGTCAAAAAAGGAAAATTCTTGCTGATTTCTACGTTTGTTTGTTTTTTGCTAGTAGACGGTAGACACCCTGAAAGAGGAAAAACGTATTAGAGAGAATTGCAATTTTTCAAGTGATTCTCTTTCATTTTGAGTAATTAGAATCAAGAAATTGAAATTTGGAACAGCTTTTAGAATTCAGACTTGATGATGATTATTTTTTAACAAAAACTAATAGCTTTGGGAAATGAGAATGTGAGAAATGAAAGGAAATTTTTTAATGCGAAGAAATTTTTGAATAAAACCCAGATTAAACAAGTTTTGTACTACTCAAGGAACCCAAAATATATTTTCGATTGAATAACATGTCCAATCAATTCATTAAGTTCAAAAATTGAGGTTCTTAACGAAGAACTTCGTAAACAGGTTCATATTGCTCAACTCTCTTCATTTTTGAATAGAGGACCAGGAAATTTCTTAAAAATCTGTTATATCACAAAAAACAACAATAGTAAAACGGTTTTTTTTCCATATGATCTAAAACCAACGGATTTGAATAAAAAAAACCTAGTTTATCTTGATCAAAGTTTGAATAAGGACACATGACACATTCTTGATCAAACAATCAATTTTATTGAATTTCAGCTTTCAAACCCTGGCCCTCAAATCGATATTTTAACCGGTTCACGGTCACTTTCACAAAACCAAGTTCCCGAACGAACATTTTCCCGAATAGGATATTTCCCGAAAACCTTCATCCTCACAAATGTCTTCTCCCGAAGGTGAATTTCCAGAATAAAATTCTCGAATGGCTAATTTTCCCAATAATGTATTTCACAGAAAAAAAAGAATAAGGTGGAAATTGAAAATTTGTCGATTCGTATTATATGAAATTTTTCAGAATTTTTTTCACCCAAAATTCAATACTTCACATTCCTTTTACAACCAACCAAATGTACTTTCAAAGGATGCAGAAAACAAAGGTTTTATTATCGCGAGGAGAAGAGAAGGAGGAAAAATCAAAATCGAAATTATTTCGACTAGTATGGAATTTTTAATGATTTTTCTGATTGAAAATTCAAAAAAAATTATTTTTTTCATAACAAAACCACATATCCTCTCCTCCTCCTCCCCCTCCCATTTGAACAGGCCTCAAACTTTGACAACAGAAAAAAATTAAAACACTGTGGAGTAATTTTTTGAAAAAAATTTCAATCAAATCGTTCGTGAACGACTGAATGATTCCTCCATTAAAAAAGCGAAACTAGCAAACTCGTAGATAATTTTATGTAAAAAAGTTCTTTAAGGAATTACGATGGATACGAGGGAAGAGGGCAGAAAATCGAATACCACAAATTGAAATGGAAATATTTTAAAATTGCGTTCGAGATTTTTACCTTCGAGAAAAAACATTCGGGAGGAAACTTTTCGGGAAATATCTTTCGAGAAAATGTCCATTTGCGAATTTCGCTTCGGGAAAACGAATGGGAACCACTGACCTTCTCCATTGATTGATTTTTCATTAATTTCTACTTCCATACTTCTTTCCGTTTGTCCTAAAACATCTCATATATTCAATAAATAGTACACTTTCTTCAACCCGAGTACGTCTTTGATCTCCTACACTCAAAAATTAAACCGTCTAAATTCCCCCTTTTAAAACCCTTCTATGTGTGAAAATTTACGTCATAATTAAAAATAAATTCCGACATCAATTATGCATCCGGTACACGGTCGAATCGAGCGAAATTACAGCCAAAAGCTGGAAAAAAGTAATTTTTCATTCGGCAAACACCTCCGCACGCCCACTCGTCGTAATTTACCAACCAGCAAAAGACGAAAAAAAACCTCAACTCCCGAAACATAATTTTCGTTACAAATTAATTTCTTCGTAAAAAAGGCTCGAGCCTACGGAAGGAGGAAATTTTCGGACCGTTTAAAGTACATTTTAATTCTTTTAAGAGTTGCAAAACTACTCGACGCGGCAATCAGAGTCGAGCTCGCAGTTTATTTCCTCCGAAAAATGGAAATGGCCGGGAACCAACGTTAATAAAGTTATGAAAAAAGTTATACAGTAATAAACAATTTACAAAGAACGATATTAAAAAAGCAGATTTCCAGTTGCAGATGCGTGAGCTTGAGCCATAATCTCGTGGCTGGAGTGACCTCAACGCCTGGCATTTCGTTTAATTACCGTGGTAACTAAGTATTTCTCGCTCGCGTTAATTTCATTAGTCGGTAAGCCTCAAGATTTCGTTGCTCTTTTTTTACGCATCCGCGAATCTAAACGTAAATTTTTCCGAATTAACGAGGGTGTACGAAGGTAAATCATAAACGAGCCAGAAAAAAACGACCGAATCGAATGGAAGAGGGAAAAACCGCTTGAATTCACCTGTTCCGCGGAATTGGCTTCGTTATCAAATTCCAGTTAATATATTCACCTTTAAAATGATGACGGTTATTTGTAGCAAGATTTCCGGGGTCTTTAACGCCGCTTCCCTCAATTTCACTACGTTCATTAATATCAATTTAAAGTTTAAGGTTAAGACGCGTATTTAGGGTTTGGCTCGACTTACGACCGTAGGTAATATGGGTATTTAACGAATGTTTATTCAAATACGAGCTCCGCTCGAGCAGGATACGATGCACCTCGATCCCTAAGCTTTTAACAGCCGAGAAAAACGATGCGAATTCCATCAATGCCTTTGGTCTGGCTGAATCCTCAAAAAGTTTATTTTTCCTCAGCAGAAAAGTAACGAAACTCCATCTCAACATTTCATCGTGTCTCGTTTGTCGTCCCGAGTCCAAATCAGGCCGCATTCGAGCTAATCTGGAATCGTATCGTTACAGCACGAATCTGCACTAATGACGTCGCGATGACAAAACAAAACCATAAAAAGGGTCATGTAATCATTCAAAAGGGACACAGATAAGACCTTGCTTCGGTGCGGCAATATTGTACCCGCGGTGATCGCCGAGTCTGATAACGTTGACGTATTTCCTCGAGCTGCGTTTACAAATCAAATGGCAAAGAAAATTACATTTCGGATCCTTCGTCTAAGCGTAAAATATTTCCGGCATTTGGTACGGCGCTCTTTTCCCCTCGTTCTTCTATCTACCTTCGACAAAATGCAAATAATTCGAAAAACCGGTAATCATCAAATCCTGCGACGTATTTGGCGTTTCTCGAGCCAATCGTTATCGTTCCTTTCAGACAGTTATTGCCATATTTCCATGATCGATGGAGAATAAGCGTAAACTTTATTAAATATCGAGCCATATAGCGACTATTTTTCTGTCTTTTACCGTTTTTTCCTTCGTAAAGGGCCTCGCAAAAATCCGACCTCTTTATTGCCCGCGTTTATCGTGCAAAAATGTTGCTTTTTGCTGTTTCGATAAATTTTCCGGATGGAGGGATCGAATTTGGCGTTTCAATTTTCTAAAAAAAGAGGATTGGATTTGAAAGTGAAATCGAGTGATTGGAAAATTGATAAGGTGGTGTGTTCAGCAAGTTGATTTTTTCTGCACAAATGAGAACTTTCGAAAAATAATTTGAAAAACAGGATACTTACGAAATTGATGAATTTACACAAATAAAAAAAATTTCAGTAAAAAACAGTCTCAAAACTGAATCCGGATAGTTTACTAAAAATAAAGATATTCCAGTCAAAAATTACTATTTTTTCTGACAAATTAGTAAGTAGACCGAGATAACAGCAATTTCGACGAAAAAATGATTTTCAATGAAAATTCATTTCACTGACTCAAAAAGACATAATTTTACCACATTTGACTGATTCGGATTTAAAAAACAGACACCGACAAAATCAAATTTGAAATAATAATGACTCATTGAAATTTGTGAAACTCGACAAATTCTTTACCAATTTTACACCTTGAAATCTAATTTGAGAGAATTTTTCTCGAGCATCAATTAGTCACGATTATTGAATCTGAGCAAAAAAAAACAAACAATCTGAAAACCAATCACTCTTTTTTTTAAAAAACACGACGTTTTCTTCGCAAAAACCAAACATTTCTAGGCTTTTGGATTTTTCGAACTTTTTCGACTTGATTGATTTTTTTTTTTAATTTTTCAGACTTGAAGTTCGTAAAAGTTATTATTTTTGCAAAATTGCCAACTTGGATGTAATTTTTTGAAGCTACGTTTACTTAAGATTCCTCGCTTGGATTTTTATCGTGAAGGTACTTTGGAAAGTGCTAAACACAAAAATGTCAAATTTGCCTCTCCCAAGAAGATAGAAACAAGAAAAATGTAAATTTTACTATCAATATTCTTTTTATATGGACAAGAGATGAATTCCGAAAGTAAAGAAAAATAAACTACTCACCGCACCGGTCTGAAAAAATATCGTCACATTCGTATTTTAAACAGGGTTGTGCAGGATTTAAAATCCAAAAATCTCAAAATCTGGATTTTGGATTCTTGATTTAAGTCTACGTACTTACTCTTTAACGGATTTCGAATTTTTTGATTATTTTTTGAAAATTATCTTTGCCTAGATTTTGGATTTTGGATTTTCGAATTTGAATTTTAGATCCACTTTCTGAAAAGATTTTAGATTTTTAATTCATTTTTGCGGAGGATTTCGGATTTTAAATTTAAAATCCTTTTGTCTCGGATTTTGCCCAGCCCGTAATCTCAAAAACATGAATTTGGACCATCAACTCGAAAACTTGAAATTTTAACAAATCACATACTTTGGTTCCTGGATCCAAATTTTTCAACTCAATTTCCACTTGACATTCCTCTTCCTCAAGCTCCAAGAAAATCATTTCGCTAAAATCGAATTTTACCACAAAGAGACATATACTGAATGGATACTTTTCACAATTTTCTCAAAATCAATACTGAAAATTTGAATTGGAGACGTTTTTGAAAGCCTTCTAGCTCACAATAGTATGTCTAGAATTATTTTTTAAATATTTTACATAAATAACTTCAATCAATCAATATTTTATTTATTTAATGACGCCCGGCATCAAGGCCATTAACGTCTACAACCAGATTGCTTTACAAGAAAATAATAAATAACAAGAAGAAAAAAGTAACAAGTATAAATTCACAAAAATAAATAAATTAAACATAAGGTATATCACATAGGACATTTTCTAAATGTGAGTGTATAGATTGGACTCCATGAGGAATTTGAAGAGATTTTTGCATAATTTCTCACTGTCATCTTGAATTTGATCATAGCTAAAATTTGGTGTTCAACAACAATAATATTTGGAACAGTTTTCATTGTGATCGAACAATTCTAATGGGATTTCAAGACATCTTTAGAAATAGACATAAGGTTAGTGATCTTTCAAATCTGTGAATTGATGAAATTTTGGTTTTTTGAATTAGGAAACAAATTTTCGCTAGAAATTAACAATTTATCAACCGATTTTTTCAGTCCATTCACTGATTCATAATAAAAAATTTGGTGATTTTGGACTAAAAAAGAAGTCATTTTCAATGAAAAAATTAATGATTTTTGACTGAAAAAATTATGATTTATGACTAGAAAAATCAATGATTCTCATAATTTATTTTAAAAAATCGATGATTTTTTAAAATAAAAAAACTATGATTGTAGTTTTAAAAAAATCTACAATTTTAGACTCGAAAAATCTGTGATTTTTGACTAGAAAAATCTGTGATTTTTGACTTGAAAAAACTATGATTTTTGACTGGAAAAATCGATGATTCTCAACTTTTTCTGAAAACTCAACGAATTTCAACTTCAAAAAATCTATAATTACTGATTTATGACTTTTCACTATTTTGACTAGAAAAATCCATGATTTTGGAAAAGAGGAATCCATGATTTTTGACTAGAAAAATCCATGATTCTCGACTTTTTATAAACATTCAACGATTTTTAACTTCAAAAAATCTATGATTATTGATTTTTAACTTTTGACTATTTTGACTAGAAAAATCTATGATTTTTGACTAGAGAAATCCATGATTTTCGACTAAGAAAATTCATTATTTTAGACTAGAAAAATCTGTGATTTTTGACTTAAAAAAACTATGATTTTTGACTGGAAAAATCGATGATTCTCAACTTTTTCTGAAAACTCAACGAATTTCAACTTCAAAAAATCTATAATTACTGATTTATGACTTTTCACTATTTTGACTAGAAAAATCCATGATTTTGGAAAAGAGGAATCCATGATTTTTGACTAGAAAAATCCATGATTTTTGTCTAGAAAAATCCATGAATGCTGACTAGAAAAATCCATGATTCTCGACTTTTTATAAACATTCAACGATTTTTAACTTCAAAAAATCTATGATTATTGATTTTTAACTTTTGACTATTTTGACTAGAAAAATCTATGATTTTTGACTAGAGAAATCCATGATTTTCGACTAAGAAAATTCATTATTTTAGACTAGAAAAATCTGTGCTTTTTTACTAAAAAAACTATGATTTTTGACTGAAAAAATTGATGATTCTCAACTTTTTCTGAAAACTCAACGATTTTCAACTTCAAAAAATCTATAATTACTGATTTATGACTTTTCACTATTTTGACTAGAAAAATCCATGACTGCTGACTAGAAAAATCCATGATTCTCGACTTTTTATAAACACTCAACGATTTTCAACTTCAAAAAATCTATGATTATTGATTTTTGACTTCTGACTATTTTGACTAGAAAAATCCATGATTTTTGAAAAGAAGAATCCATGATTTTTGACTAGAGAAATCCATGATTTTTGACTAGAAAAATTCATGATTTTTGACAAGAAAAATCCATGATTTTTGACTAGAAAAATTCATGATTTTTGACTAAAAAAAATTCATGCTTTTAACTTGAAAAATCCATGGCTTTTGACTAAAAAAATACATGATTCTCGTCTTTTTATAAACACTCAACGATTTTCAACTTCAAAAAATCTATGATTATCCGGACCGCGCGAATCATTTCAGTCGTTCAGCGTTCAACTCTTTTTTACGTCTTATCATCCATCATTTGAAAGAGGGAAACTGGAGGATGATGAAATAAACAATTTCGAATTTCGTTGTCGGTTGTATTTGTATGATCAAATTTGCACAAAATTATGAATATTATTCAATAATTTTGTGCAAATTTGATCATACAAATACAACCGACAACGAAATTCGAAATTGTTTATTTCATCATCCTCCAGTTTCCCTCTTTCAAATGATGATAAGACGTAAAAAAGAGTTGAACGCTGAACGACTGAAATGATTCGCGCGGTCCGGATTGATTTTTGACTTTTGACTTTTTTGACTAGAAAAATTCATGATTTTTGAAAAGAAAAATCCATGAGCTTTGACTAGAAAAATTCCTGCTTTTTGTCTAGAAAAATCCATGGTTTTGACAAGAAAAATCGTTGATTCTCAACTTTTTATAAACACTCAACGATTTTCAACTTCAAAAAATCTATGATTATTGATTTTTGACTTTTGACTATTTTGACTAGAAAAATCCATGATTTTTGACTAGAAAAATCTATGATTCTCAACTTTTACAAACTCTATTTAAAAATTTTAAAAACCTATAAATTTTGACCAGAAAAATCTGTAATTTTTGACAGTAAAATGAGTAAAAAAATTACTGATTTTTTGTAAAAAATCATTTCATTTATTCGAAAAGACTCGCCAGATTTTGCCGATTCAGATTGAAATATTTTATATCAGTTTTCACGAAATTCCGAGCAGCAAATACGACAAAATTCTATCGAAACGCCAGTAGACCACCCTCGTTTACCCAGGCTAATTACAGTATTCTCGGAAAAGGAAATAGGTTAAAAAGTCGAAAAAACGCCGAAAAACATATCGTACACACGACAGCTACACCACGTTCGAGAAGTGTTTCAACATTGTGGAAATACGAAGAAGTGTTGTTTAAAAATGATATTTTGTGTACATTTCGACGACAACATTAAATAAAGAATTCAGTCAGCGTGTGACAAGTACAGAAGAGCTGGCTACTGCGGGGACAACACAAGACGGAACGCTTTGCTGTCTGAGGACCTCGCTGCGAGCTGCTACGCGGGCATGTTCGTTTTTGAAGTTATTATTAAAATAGTGTTCGCTTATTTCTTTCCCATTTTCCTCGTGTTTTCCGCATTCGACAACATCAAAGAGTCGACGACTATATGTTCGTTGTTCGTTGATCAAATAGAAAACAACGTCGCGTGAAATTAATTTAAATAGAAATACATTTCGCTCGATTGCCGAACAGCGAGTAAAACAGGAACAGGGAAGCGAGAAAAAAGCTCACAAAGTTATACAATAAAAGTGGAAAATTGAAGAAAACTCGTTTTTTTCTTCCCGTCGCCGGTATCGGAGCGAGACGAGAACCGATGCAGGTCTTTATCAAATGCCAAAAAGAGAAAACAACGTTTTTCATAAAAGAATAATTAAGTATCGCCGCGGGGGAAGAAAAAGAAAAAGTATGGTACGTCGAGACGGCAAGCTCGAGCGTGCCAGCCTGAAAATTGTTATTAGTTTTACCGCACCAGGAGATAGCTTCGCGAAGACGAAGCAAGAGGATTGAAGAACGAGGTGATGCTGCATTACGATTCTTTTGTCGTGTTTACTTTTGTAAAAGAAAAAAAAAAGTTTTCTGCATTTGCAGATGCGTCGCAGCGCGGAGAAAAGTTGAGGAAATTAGCGTCGTCGACGTCCTAATGCATTTTTAACTCGAGAACGTCTGTTGGCAAAGATGCCGAGTTTTACTCGGTGAATTTTTTTATTCGCGAGTAATAAGCGCGAGTTTATCGGGAGCTCTCCTCGCAGTGAGTTTCGATCGGCGAAAACCCATGAGATTTGAATGCGAATAGTTTTGTATACCGATGTATAAGCGTCTATGCCTATGCAAGAGGGTTATTCTATGCAATCTCCCCTTTTAACCTGTGAGTTGGTTTTGACTGCCCGACCTTGTCTTTTTAGACATGTTACCAGCACGTTCAACAATACGAGATGTCGTTTTATTCGGTTACATTTCATTTAATTTAGAGTTTTCGCAAAAACACCCGTCAACTTGTGACGTGTTCGGGAAAATAGCTTCGAGTTGAGCCGACAAGATGTGATTTGAGAGTATTTTGCGAGATGCGGCGTAGGAGATTCGAAGGGTTGGTTGGTATGGTCTTGGATGTGGAAGCTCATTGAGGATAAGGAGCGAGGAAATGGAAAATTATCGGATTTCGGTGCTGTGATGAAGTATTGGTGGCAATGGATGTTTTAAAAAAGTTAGAGGGTGTTGTGGATTTGATTTGGGAATAGGTGGATCAAATTTTGGGCCCTTCGTTTCAATACTTATAGTTATTTTTCCAATATTTAAGGCTCAAATTCAATCTTAAAGTTTTTAACGAGTAAATGCTTACAGAAAATAGTAAAAAAGTTCTGATCTTGTTCCTTGTTCAAATTTGCAGGTCAAAAAGTAGAGAACATTTCAATTTATTTCTTCTGTTTGGAAATTTGAAAATTCTAGGTATTCATTCGATTTATCATTTTTCGAAAATGAGTGTTGAAGAGGAGAAATTAATCATTTCTTTTTATACCTGAAAATTTTTTGGAATCGAACCGAAATTATTTTTTTGAGCAGCCAGAGAGGGGAGGGGATTACAGGGGGTATATCTGAGGTAAAATTATTACGTATGGAGAAAAAAAATGAAAATTTTCAACTCAAAAGCAAAGGAGGTACTTATCCAAACTGACAAAACAGCTTAGACTTCCTCTCTTAATTGATTCAGTAAAATTGACTAATTGAAAAAAGCAGAATTAAGTCACTGAAGAAATAAGTGAAAAATTTACTGATTCAATTATTGAATTTTCTTTTTTGAATCAGTACTTTTTTTCTTAACTGCTGAAATGAATCAGTAAAAAATTTTAATTTACTGATTCAATTCAGTAATAATTAAGAAAAAATTACTGATTCAAAAATGAAAATTCACCATTTGAATCTAATTTTTCACTGATTGGCAGTCAAATTTCACAGATTAACATGGAATCAGTGGAAATTCACTGTCACTCCAGTGACTCAATTTTGCCGATTTCAATCAATCTTCAGTTCGATTTGGTGAGAGAGCTGTGTTTTGGTGGAGACGTTTTTATTGAGGGATTTTTTGGTGCTCATTTATTTTTATTCGGTTGAAATCGTTCTTTTTACTTATCTGCTGCCCTAAAATTGTTATTTTTTCATTAAATTTATAGAAAATGTGAAAAATTGGCTCAAATTTTGTAAAAAATGTCGAATCTATCTAAAAGTTCCAGTGTTTAACATTTTTCCAATTTTGACAAATCTTTGGAATCGTTAATTACTTCATCTCCCATCGTCAATTTTGAGTTTTTTTTTAGGCGAAAATGTAACAACTTTTCTTGTCTTTTTAATGATTTTGATACAACATCAGATCTACTCGAAGATTTCAATGGGAGGAGAAGGGGAAGACATGCAATTTTTTACGACAGCATTTTATTCGATTTATTTTCTCTAGTAAGGAGTCCAAATAAATACGTCAAAAAGTGGCAAAAACCGAAGTTTGTGTGATAAAAAATCGATAAATGATGCGGTTTTCGAAATTTCTCTCAAAAATACAGGCATATTTTATAAAAAGAAAGAAAAAAGTATCGCAAGAGCAGAAATTTTAAAGAAAATTACGTTTAAGAAGAATAAATTTACAAACTATTTTCAGCACAGGGAGGGCAAATCCTCATTTCTCCTACTCCTACCCCTCCCCCCTTGATCCACGCTGACCTATGTTTGATAAAAATTCTCGAAAAATTATGTACATCATTTTTGTACAGTTTTGCAAAAGTTCAATATTTTTATTAAAATTTTGAACAGTTTTATTGATTCATTTGAAATTTTATTGAATTCTGCAATTTTTTAGGAGATTTTTTATGAAATTTCAACAATCTTACAACATTTTTAAGAACATTCTCAATAGTTTGAGCAATTTTAAAGAACTACATATCACTGTTTCAGATCATTTTTTTCAATTTTGTAAAAATTAATTGATTTCTATAAGAAATTAACAAATCCTCAATTCACTTTATGTAATTTTTGAACACATAATAATTTTAGTCATTTGGAACGATTTTTCTCACCATCAAAATTAAAAAAGCTCAAGGAGCTCAGAATTTTGGCATTTAAAAAATCATTACACTTTCCAATATTTTTTTTTCTTCGTTACAAGGTGTCTAATAGTCCTTAAAGCGAAAATAGTGATAAAAGGATCTTGCCAAGTGGTGCTGAAAATGAAAAAGTGCTCAAAAAAAGTCTTGCATTTTTCATTAAGATTTTTCTTCTAATTTGCCACCTAAAACCACTTGAAGTAAAAAAAATTGAACTTTTAATTAATTAATTTTTTTTAATCTCGTTTAATTTTAGTTCATTTTTTTTAAAGGGTAGTACCTAAAGATGAATTTTTTCGAAGCCTACAAAAGATCGAGATTTTTTCAACTTTTTCGAGAATGTTTTTTTTTTTTGGGGGGGGGGAGAAAATTTTGCTGACGATCCTGCGAAAATTCGGAACAATATTTCTATTTGAAAATTCTATACTAGAAATCTTGAACTAGAAAAGTGGCAATAATGAGATAGTTGATAACCCCTCCCCCTTCCACCTGCAGCAAACCATATCTCGTGTATCATGACTGATGATGCTTTAATTTGGACATTTTTCCTGAAATTTCGATCATTGATCAAATTAGATTTTACACCACTCTTCCACTAAATTAAAAATTATTATAATTCTTCAAAAAAAAAATCCACTCTCTTAATTTGAAACAGTCAAAAACTGGAGTTTGACTGATTGAAATCGACAAAATTGAGTCACTGGATTGACAGTGGAATTCGACTGATTCCACTGTTAATCTGTGAAATTTGACTGCGAATCAGTGAAAAATTACTGATTCACTAAGTGAATTTCCATTTTTGAATCAGTAATTTTTTTTCTTAACTGAAATGATTCAGTAAAAAATTCAATTTACTGATTGAACCAGTAAATTAAAATTTTTACTGATTCATTTCAGTAGTTAAGAAAAAAATTACAGATTCAAAAATTAAAATTCACTACTTGAATCAGTAAATTTTTCACTGATTTGTTCAGTGACTCAATTCTGCCTTTTTTAATCAGGCAATTTGACTGATTCAAAGTAAGAGAGCGCACATAGAATTGTAAAATTTCTAAAAAATATATATTTAAAAATTTTAATCAAAACTGACCTGTTTGGAATTTTTTTTATTCAAAACATAACATTTAAAATTTCCATATTTCAATTTTTTGTTGGATTTTATCGAATTACGTAATTTTTTGAAAGCAGTTTTAAAATCTAATTTTCATTGAATTGAATTTCTGTATTTAAATCGATTAATTCAATTCATTGTTCAAAATCCCCCCCGACTACAATTTCTGTTCAGTTGAACCAATTAATTCACCAAATATTCCAATAATTGTTTATTTCGTTGCTTTTCAAAGACTCAAGTGAACCTGAATCTCAAAATCAAGCCAATGTAATTTTTATTCATTAAAATTTACTACCTACTCAAAATATGGTCATTTCTAGATTCAACCTTCCTCTAATATCTATCCCAAGCAATCCTCTACACAAATATTCTTTTGTAATGCAAATAAATATCCTTTACAAAAAAGGAATTTTCAATTTTATCAATTTTCGAGCCATTCTACAATTCGTGCGTCCATTTATCCCCAACAAAAATACATTCCTCGAGTCCTATTTCAACCAAAGTTTACCAAACTTTGATCGAATCACCCTATGGTCTCTGGTACACAATCAACTTATGCTAATGATCTTTATAGCCAGCCCAGAAAATATTCCAGGTAATAAGATACCTGGGTTATTTTTTATTAAGACATTAAATGCATAGGAAAGGTCGGCAAGGTGGACAGTATTACTTATACGGTACACTGTGTACGTTTCTGTGGTCATAAAAACACGCCCTTAAACTTTAATAATATTGTAAACTTTCACTGAAATGGCCACATAACATGCAACTTACGTCAAGATATAAATTTTCCACAAAATCCCTTATTTTTTTATAATTAAACGATTATATAAAGGATATTCTTATATATAGTGGTATACTATGTTATAATACCTTATATTCTCGAACCGGGCAAATTTAATTTATTGGCTCGCGAGAAGGAGGTGCGGTTCGGGGCGACCATCCAATATAAAAACTCGGTTAATCGGAAAACTTTTCCGATGGATATCGTTTATTGTACATGCATCGCAGTACCCCACCTCTCCTGTACATTTTCACATACTTATATCCATACGAACGTGTCTATGTAAGATATATGTACCCACATTGCACATAACCCCAGACACGGATTCGAGATCCATAAATAAGGGAAAAAATCGTCCAAATACAAAGCTGCTGGCTCGTGCAAGTTGACGATGGATTTGAATTTTCGCCACATTTTTCTAAAACACTTATCGACGCAAGCCAGCTCATTAGGCATGAAAAGACAGCTCGTGTGCATTATGACGAACACGACCAGATAACATGACACTTATAATACCTCGTTTTAAAACTTACAATGGTATTTTTAGGGAGACCGTACGAATACACCTCGTTCAAGACGACAAAAGTAACATCTACGCACCCCCTTAAAGTTGACACCAGCACTGGCATTCCGAAAAATCACCCTTTTTTCTTCGATAAAACACTGCCTCTGCCGTTATGAACGGATGCTTCCTTTAACATGTGATTTTCATAAGTCTCTTTTTCGCGTCGAGCAAGGCGGGCGAAAAAAATCTCTCGGTATTTTTTATTAGGTGAAAAATGTCGTCGTTGGAACACAAAAAAACAGCAGGAAAGAACCCAGCAAGTTCGCGCGGTTACACGATGAATCGACTCTTTGCCAAGTTTTCAAAATATCCAGCTACCCATTTATAATATTACGTGGTATGCATACAATATGTGCCTAATGTAAAATCTGGTAGACGTATCATCTTCATTGTACCTTCGCGACCTATGCTGGAGAGATCGTATCGTACAGGTACTTCAAGACTAAGACCTGAGGTCTGAGGCTCTGGAACAGCGACTGTGGATCCTTTTTGGTCAAGTGTTGTTGTCGCGTTTACTCGTTATGGCATTCTTGAATATAAACCATTATTTTCACCCGGTCGAAACACGAGACAGAATTTAATTGTTTTGTTTATTGATCACGTAGCGTCGTAATTTCACGTGCCTGTAATATCATCACTTGGATACTTCATGTTGAACATCTTGTTCGATTTATTTGTAGGTATCAGCGAAGCGGACGAGTTGCCTTGTTTTTTTTTAATTCCATCCAACGAATCGTATTACCGAAAACGATTAAGACGTCCATCTTTGAGGATTTTTTGTCGATATCTTCTTAAAATCTATATAAATATAGGCTCGAGATTTTACGAGTTTTTTCTCTCTTTTATCATCGTATGTCCGTAGCAAAGGTAGGAATAGTTTACTTCTATAAAGCAAATGCGTCGTTGACCTGGTGGAAAGATATGAGATTGTAAGATTTACAAAAAAAAAAAAAAAAAAAAAAACTGTAAATTCATCGGTTTCTTTTTTCTAATCTACAAATCTTCAAGCAGCATATGTAGAGGTGTTGTAAATGTGGTCATGTGTTTGAGTAGGAATCATTTATTTATGAGTGGAATCGTTGCATGTAGAAATTACTAGTTCGGTTGGTTTGTAGACGGTGTTCCTCCAACGCTAAATTTTTTTAAGGAAGTTTGGTGAGTAATGACTTTTTTGGTCGGAAAGTAGGATCAATTTTTGAATACTCGAGTTGGCTGAATAGAGGGTCGATCGAATTAATTCACTTTTTCGTGGACGAATAATTCATCTTCTGGAAATAGAAACGTAAACAAAATATGTAAAAAATCATCGAAAATATTACAAAAATTGTTCTAATTTCATAAACTAATAAAATTTAAAAAACTTATCATTTTTGAAAATGGCATCACGATCGATGAAATATATCAAAAACATACGTAATGTCGCCAAAATATTTCACAAAACATTAAAATATCATAAAAATTTTCAAAAAAAAAGTATGAAAAGGATTCAAAAAGAAATTGAAACCATTAAAACAAATATTGAAAGACCATAAACATTTCAGCAATTTTTCCTATTTCATTTTAATCGAAACAAAAATTCACCCAAAAAAATATACCAATACCTTGGTCTCTTTTGTAATAAGCCATCGACACCGAAAATGGTCGCCGTTTTCAATTTTCACATTCCAATTAGATTCGCTATTGCAACACTATTCAAAAAACGCGGAATTGGTGGAAAAAAATTCAAAATGTAAGTAATTTAACTGAATTTTCAAAATCTAAAAACTTTATTGTTAAAAAATGAAGTTATGTGACAATTTTGAAAATAAGTAAATTTGTAGCTATAAAAAAAATGCTTTGAAAAAGTTGAACTGGTGGGAAAATTCCAAAATGACGTCAGTTTCAACAGCCCTATTAGGTTCGCTATTGCACCACTATTAAAACAACGCAACGTGAAGATGGGTGAAAAAATTTCAAAATGTTAGAATTCATTAAAACACAATAAAAATTATAAAAAATGCCACAAAAATACTCTCCCATTCCGAATCAGCGAAAAGTCACTGATGAACAGTCAGAAATGCAGCACAGGAAAAATCAGTGAAAAGTGATTTTTCACTGATCATTCAAAGAATTTCACAGATTTTTCAGTGAATTTCATATATATCACTGAGTTTTAAGTGATTTTTCACTAATTTCCAGTGATTTTCGTTTACTTATTTTCACTGATTTTCTTTCACTGATTTTCACCGATTTTCTTTCACTGATTTTTCACTGATTTTCCGTGATTTTCTTTCACTGATTTTCAGTGATTTTTCTATCACTGATTTTTCACTGATTTTCAGTGATTTTTCTTTCACCAACTTGCTTTTAGTGAATTTCCGTGTTTTTCTTTCACTGACTTATTTTCAGTGATTTTCCGTGTTTTTCTTTCACTGATTTTCAGTGATTTTTCTTTCACCGACTTGCTTTCAGCGAATTTCCGTGTTTTTCTTTCACTGATTTTCCGTGATTGTCTTTCACTGACTTGCTTTTAGTGATTTTTCTTTCACTGACTTGCTTTCAGTGATTTTTCTTTCACTGACTTGCTTTCAGTGAAAGAATGTTCGCTGATTTATTACTGTGCTGCAATTCTGACTGTTTTTCAGTGTTTTTCGTTAAACTTTAACAATTCAAAAATGAGAGAGTAGAAAATATCAAAAAAATTGATGAAATTACATAAACCTAACTTGAAATATAAAGCCAGTAAAAAAAATTATATTCTTGGTATGAGATACTCTTGATGTTTTGAAAGTAGGAGAAGTGCAAAATTTCCACCAAAGTTTAAACATAACAAAATTGATGAAAATATTTACAAACACAAATTTAAAAATAACAAAAGTTGATGGAAAAGTTGTAAAAAACTGTAAAATTGAACGAAATATTAATAAAATTTCTTGCTAAAAAGTATTATGAAAAAATTTTCACAAGTAAATAATTTAAATTATTGTTTTGAAATTTCTAAAGAAAATTAATTAAACTGAAAAAATTGTAAAATATTATAAAATTTGCCGAAATATTGTCAGTAAAAATTATTATTTTTCGCCGATTTTGATATTTTAGACGGATTCTCTCACTTTCGTGTGATTTCAGATTTTTTAAACGAAATTTCCATAAATTTTTGCAAAGTTTCATTTCAAATATACCTACGTACGAGCCAGACGAAATTTTCTTGACACCAAATACAACATTCTTCAATTTTTTCTAATCTATTTCAAAATTTCTGGAAAAATTATGAAAGTTGTTCAACTCGAACCTCATAGCGCTCATTGAAAATGCAATTTCGTTGTCATGAGGGGGGGGGGGGGTGTGCCAACTTCCTTTGAGTTCAGTTTGTCGGTTTGTCTCTGCAATTTTTCAAATTGAACAATATTTTCGAAATTTTTGTGGTATTTTCAAACTATTATTGCAAAATTTGATTGAAAAGTTACTTCATGGCTTATCAATCATTTTCAACACAATTTCCCAGGAAAAATTCAAAGTTGGCATTTATTGAGGAAAATAAAGATTGGGAATTTGAAATCTCCGACTGAGGTGAAAATTTTTCGACTCGAAATGCAATTTTCCTTCGCTATTCTACTAACTACATACGAAACGCAAAATATTTCAATTTCTAACAAAATCATTATCATTAGCAACTTTTTTTTTTGCAAACCCCCAGTTTTTCTGAAAGGAAATTATGTCACAAGAGAAGGAGGCGTTTCAGTTCAATTCGGCACTGTAATTTCCTAGATTCCAACAATTTTTCTGAAATTTTTGTACCATCAACGATGTTCCAGATAAGTAACCACTTTAAGGATTTTCCAAACAATTTTACCACAATTTTCTAATGAAACACCAAAGTTGGCATCATTGAAAATGCAAAAAATTAGGAATTTCCGACTGGAATATGATTTTATGACTCTAATAGTAATTTTACAAAATTTTTCAATATCGAAATATAGAATTTTACAAATTTTTCCAGCTAAAATTGAAATTTTTGTCATGATGGGGGAGCTTTTCCTCTCCTTTTTCTTCAGTTTTTCCAACCTAATAACTTCTTTAATTTTAATCATATTTCTGAAATTTTTGTAACTTCCCAAGCAATTTTTATAGAATTTTAATGAATTCTTGATCGCCTATTTCAGATAAGTATTTTTCGTATCTTTGTTTCTTGATGGACTTCATGATGCACTTCGCAATTTAAAAAAAAATGCTTCATTTTTACGGAGCTTATTACTTGATTTCAAATAATTCATTGTTCATCTCAAGGCACTAATATTCGACAATATCATTTCCAATCTCATAACGTTCCCTACCTCGTTAAAAAATTCGAATGAAAAATTAAAATCCACCTTTCAACTCGAACCTTGACCCAAATAATCTCAAATCATCAAATGTCACATCAAACTCATACCATAAAACACAAACTTGGAGAATAATTTCTTCCCCCAATGATTTTAAAACTTATAAATCCATCGTCCAACACTGCAAAACTTAATTCAACAAAAACCTTTCCAAAAAACCCTCCAACACTCCTCGGTAATTCCCACTGGAGCCATATCGACATCGAAAATCTCCCGACCCTTGAACCTCTTCACCACCTCGGTTTCAATAGCCTATAAATGAGTTCTGATTCACGTCCTACTGATTAATACATCCGAATTTCAAAAGGTAGCTTATCTCGGCACCATTCGTTTCAAAACCCATAACAAATGTTTTCAATGAAACGAAAACCTATTAAAAGGCAGGCGATAAAATCAAACGGTCGTTTCAACACGTTGACACAATTCATACTCGTACATACGTTTGTCATATGTGATTACATAGAAGAGAACCAGATACCGTAGTGTACATACAAACCGCCTGCGCCGCAACCGCCTCGCCCCAACTGGGTGTAAATTTCAGATCCAATTAAACCCATCCTCGTATACTCGATTTATCGCCATAATCTTTTATTCTTCTCGAATTAAAAATAAAAAATAAATTCAAAAGGTATTAGAAAAAAACAAACTCGTCTTATGACGACGTTTATGTAATCCAAGCCTTCCTACACATCACAACCGTGTTAGAAATGGTGATGTTTTCAAAGATACATACGAGTGTTAGCGCCATAAACACGATCGCGTGATTATAAAAGTATACCAAGGTACATATTTCTATTTCAAATATGTATTATGCATGTGAAAGGTTGATAAATTCAGTTAGCATATCGTAAACAGAACGACGATGAGAGATAGCACGCGACTGGGACATAATCGTGAGCATCTTCGGCCCCTAGTTTTGCTCTATGAAACTTTTATATCCTGACGCTTGGCAATTCGACGCTATTTTTTATAAGCTCGATTCCTTCTCTCAAATATCAATAAACAGTTGTATTGTGATTTGAAATTGAATACGGCGAAAAACGAGCCAGCTTTTGCAAAACTACGGTACGATTTTTTTCCTCGTCTCGAGATTTTTTCGGTCTTTTCCTTTTTCTAATACTCGTACGAGGCCGAAATGATGAGACGAGGTTACCCTGCTGCCGCATAGTGGGCTCGGTGGGCAGTTTAGGTGGAAAAAAGTCCTATGAAGATGAATTTGTATTTTTTTGGAACGGATATGTGTAATTTTTTACGCTGAATCCAAATTCGATATTTTTTTGCATCTAGGCCTTCAGAGGGGGGGGGGGTCAAAAATGCAAAATGGAGCATAAAGTTGATATGAGTGTTCAAAGTTACATTTATGATGCTGAATCCAAATCTGATATTAATTAAATTTGCACCTGGACCGTCTAGGAAGGGAAACGAGTTCGAGTTGTTTCAGTATTTTCTTTCCTCCAACAATGTCTGCTGCAATTCGTTGGCCAGAAGTTGGTGCAACGAAGCTTGTTTCTTCGTGGTTCTCATATTGAATTTCTATTTTGTTAAAATTATAATCTGAAAAAAAAAACACCTCATGCAGAAATAGCAATAAAAAAATATTTTTTAACTCTCTCCCTCACATCGAAAGTTGAGGTTAAAACTGATAACAGATTTCGATTTAGCATTCCTGAGAATGTAGATTTGGACATCCATATCAATTTTTGCCCCATTTCACATTTTTAAATCCTCCACCCCTCTCCTGAGGGCCCAGGTGCAAAATTAATATCAATTTTAAATTAGCACCCTCGATAATATAGATTTGAACACCCATATCAACTTCATACCTCATTTCACATTTTTGCCCTCCCCCTCCGTACCCCTCTCCTGAGGGCCCAGGTGCAAAATTAATATCAAATTTGGATTTATCACCCTAGAAAATGTAGATTTGAACACCCATATCAACTTTTCACCTAATTTCACATTTTTGACCCCCATTCCCCCCTCCCACGAGGGTCCAGATACAAAACTAATATCAAATTTGGATTCAACGTTGAAAATTACACATTATCAGTACTTGAAAATTTAAATTCCGTCGACCAAAGTTCCATGGATGGGGAGAGGTGGCCGATCAATTGGATTGGTGACAACATATTTTCAAAGAGAATGAACTTCTGAAACTTTTATGATCAAAACTATCAAAACTATCAAAACCATCACACCCTGGCTAGATTTTCTGTTTAAAAATTCAAAACTGTGAAATAAATGCAATTACAAAACAATACTCCGAAATCGTATAATTCAAGAAGAAAAAAACGTTTACGCTCTTGCAGGGAGAAAAAAATTCAAAAAATTTTCCGAGAAAAGGATGTAATTCTACGTTTTTAGAGTCCAAAAAAAACCTTCTCAGAACAATTTTTATCCGGTGTAAAAATCGGATAAAGAAAACAACTTTCAACTCTTTTTTTCATCATCTTTGAACTACAAACCATAAAGCTGAAAATGAACCAAGGCCTAGTGGTAAAAACTTTTTTTTTAATTTGGAAAGCCTTCACCTACCACATCCTATTTTTTAAAAACAAGCTCGACAAATGTTTACTCTCAACTTTAAAGATCTCTAATCGTCTAATCACTAGAAAATATATTTGAAATCTAAAATAAATTGCAAAAATGAAATGTACTGTTTTGAAATTATGGTACCAATAAATGCATTCGGATTACCGTACATTTTTCCGAATCCACTTTCTCGAAAGACATTTTAGTGCAGGCAAATAAGAGAAAAAATGTACCAAACCCCTCAAACATTAAATCCTGATTTTTTTCGTGTTTTACGTTCGTAATGGTCCACTACACAACATACTAAAATGAACACCCCACAACCCTCCGACACCCCCACAGGAGGGGTAAATGTCTGCTAAAAACCGGTTTTTGGTGAATATCTCCTCAAATAAGCCTCAAAATTGAAAAATAGTTATGATCAATCTTGTTCTACGTGTAATTTCCTATCAAAAAGTTTTTTTGTTTTTTCAAAAACACTCACTTCCTTGACCAAAAATTAAGGGTAAAAACACCTATTTTTCAACAATTTACAGCATTTTTTGAAAAAATCGAAACTTTTGTGAATATCTCCTCAAATAAGCCTCAAAATGGAAAAATGGTTATGAACAATCATGTTTTACGTGTAATTTTCTATCAGACAGGTTCGTTTTTTTTCGAAAACACCCACTTCTTTGCCCAAAAATTAAGGGTGAAAACGCCTATTTTTCCAATATTTACAGAATTTTTGGAAATGATGGAAATACGAAATTGAAAGTACCCAAAATTGTACCAGTGAAGAGTAATTTTTTTATACATGCTGGTAGGGTATTCCAAAAAAAGTCACCGCAAAACTTTCAACCCCTACTGTCAATTATAAGGAAGGTTATTGCAGGTCAACAAAATGACTAGACTATTTCCCCGAATGAAAAAATCCCAAAAATTGTTTACCCGAAGCCAGTAGTCCGAATGCTTTAACCCTTTGGTGTCCGAAGAAAAACTGATGGATAAAATTGAAAAATTTCCAAAGGCCAATAAAAAAATCCAAAAAAAATTTCCCCGGGTAAATTTTTTTTAGAAATGAGAAATTTTTAAAATTTACCTACATTTGTTTCCAGAACTATGGAAACTGCAATAGAAACGAAAATTGTGCAAAAATGTAAAGGACTCAATACATATATTGTAAGACAGTCGGAAAATAATTCTCGATCAGTTCAAAGGTCGAACCATTAAAAAAAATGAAAATTTTTCAAAAAAATGGGTCTTGTGGCATAAATTTTTTTTCTCATTTTTGATGAATTTTCAATACAGATTTTAATGGACTTCAATGTGATCTTGAAAAATCCAAATTCCAGATATTATTTTAATTTCCTTCGGTTCATGTCCTCATTTTTCCACAAAATATTTCTCTCCCTGTAGACTTTTTTCCAGCATGAATAAGTTTTGATATTTTTGACAGCACAGGTCCTATTTTTTTGAATTTTCTTTTTCTTTTTGTATGGTTCGACCTCTAAACTGATGACTGATGAGTAGATATTGTTTTCTGACTGTCTTACCAGGTATTGGGTCCTCTACATTTTTGCGCAATTTTCACCTTCAATTATAGCTTCCATAGTTTTGGAAACGAATATAGGTAAATTTTTAAAATTGTCTATTCCCAAAAAAAAAATTCACCGGGGTAATTTTTTGCTTTTAACTATTGGCCTTTGGTGTATTTCAGCAGTGTGAAAATTTTTCAATTTCATCCGTCATTTTTTTCTCCAAACACCAAAGGGTTAAAGCACTCGGATTTACAGGCTTCAGGTAAACAATTTTTGGGATTTTCATTCGTGGAAATATCTATCGGAAAAGTGAATGGTATTTCGAATTATGAAAAAATCATATTTCAGACTCGTTTGTGAAATTGACATTTCACCACCTAAACTGCCTACCGAGCCCACCGCGCGCCGGTTCATCTTCGATACGAAAATATTAAACGATTTTACATCAATTTAAATCCTCGCGGAAAGTTTTCTGCTCTTTGAATCGTACCGCGGCGACGACGATGACGAAGGAGCAGATTTTCCGACGAATTATTACATATTTAATGTCTAATGAGAAACTCGCTTAAATATTCGCCCGGTTAAAAGCCATTATCGTGTTTCCTAGCGGATATAAAAGGTTTGAAAGTTTTTCGAAAATTAACATTTTTGACTAAGCGTGTTTCTAAAATCTCGTTAAACTCAGCAGAAACATCTGCACATGAAATTGCGGTCGCGGATTTAATGGAAAGGTTGTGTTTAAAACTTTACACAAGCGCTTATTTGATTAAAAAATACAAATAGTTCGACGTATAAGTGCGTAGTCGTAAAATGTCGTTCGCATTTCGAGCTGCGAAACAAAAACAAAACTACCTAGTCGTATCACCTAACATATGTATACGTGTGGGTCTGGCTAAGTACATTTTAGCAGGGCACATCTTATCCTTTGAAATTTTCATTTAACCAGGGGTCTATTTGCAGCGAGCTGATATTAATACCCTTACCCCCTCGAGAAGTCGCCCGACGTAATTTTAATATTAAAATATATGCCGGCGAAAGAGTCTCCATTTCTGGCCAGGTACCTATATACGTACGCGGTTTGCATTTATTATACGATCGGAGCCCCATGCACTTGTCAAGGGATCGCCATCGTGGTGTGGTCATCTGTGAAAATACTTACTCGTTTAGGCCACACCGAAGTAGTAATAAACGCGTACGCGGCCTCGTAAAATACTCATATAACTTCGCAAGTTTTCCAGGCCTGGGTCGTGTAAAATCAACGTGGCACAAGGGAGGGTACGACGTACCATATCGCACACGTAATACGAGCCAAAATTTCCTTCCGAAAGCAACCGACGACGCAAAAATACCCCTGCAATGGCTAATTAATAATTCAAATAGCCTTTAAAATTCCGTTCGTATACAAAATGCATATTTCCAGAGTTCCTAGTCGCGATGCGAGGGCACCAAAGTTGAGCAGGAACCGGGGAGAAAAAGCTTTTATATTGTTTGACTTCCAAAGGCAAAAAAACCAACCGGATTTACAATGGGAGGAAATTTTTTCCCCATTTGGGGAGAATTTTCAAAACGATTACGTACAGTTTACTTATACGTAGGAATATTTACACGATATGAATTTATTACACGAATTCCCAACCGCAGACACAATGGTGATGTCGTCGTTTCGAGTTTACAAATTATTACATTAAAGCTACGATCGTCGCTTGAAATGCTCTATTTTATAAAGAGATCCCTTTCCACTTCCTTCCCTGGCATCATTTTTTTCATCAAATCGTTTATAAGCCGCAGATATACGAAGGAAAAATGAATTTTCACCTGTTTTTTTCACCCTTTCGGTACCAGCAACGCTTTTTTAAAATGCCTACGTCGTCGTTTTGATTTGCATAAGCACCCAGCTTTTGAAAGATACGATTGAATTATTATAGGTATAAATAGTACGTAAACGTACCAGGTAGGAGAGCTGGAGAATGGAAAAAAAACGGCCCAGTGAATCTGGGATTTTTCCAAATTTCGTAAATTTATTGTTGTCGACTCGGTAGGTGCGTATGTTACGGTTTGCGGAGTTTTATTAATTTTTATGAATTTTTACGAAAGAATTTTGAAATACAATGGGACAGCATGTCCAACAAAGGTTTTCGAATGGAGTGTAGTTTAACGTGAGTCATAAACAATCGAAAATATTGTTTAATTTTTTTTTGTGAATAATCATTCTGACATTAGTTAAGAAAATTTTGAAACACGTTAATGAGTTTTTAGTATTGTTTTATTTAGAAGAATTTGGGCAAATACAAAAATCTGTTGAATTAGGTGTAAGAAAAAAAAGCTAATGAGGTCTGACAATAAGTGCCCCCAGAAATTATGTAAGGGAAGGGCCGAAAATTCGAGAAAAAATGAGGGGGAGGGGTCGAAATTTGATGAAAAAATGAAGTAATCTGTTATTTCAGGGGCGCTGGACTAGTCGGGGTATTTTTAATACACAGATTTGAGCGAAGAAAAATTGAAAAATGTTACATTTTCTGATTTTTTTTTTAGTCAAAATTACTGATTTTTTCTGAACGGGGAATTAACTGAGAAATCAGTAATTTTTCATCGAAAAATCAGTGAAAAATCACTCATTTTCAATGAAAACTACTTCACTGATTTAAAAAGACAGAATTTCTGCAAAATTTAACTGATTCAAATAATCACTGGGCGAAATTTTCTTAAAAGTCATACTCTTTTTTGACATTTCTACGATAAAAAATCTCCTTGCCGAGCTTGGAGGGGGGGGGGGAGTGTCAAGCCCTCCGATCCCCCGTGCACTTATGGGTCTGATTTCCTAAAAATTACCAAATTTGGATGACTTGATGAAATCTCCAGCCCTGATATTTGAACAAAAATTTCTATTTATTTTGTATCTCGAACTTGAACGCTATTTGAACTCAAACTTCTATTTATTTTTACAAAAAATAGATCCCTGCCCCCCCCCCCCTCCAAAAACATACAAGAATAAATGGGATAGAAAAATTAATTTATATTAACAAATTCAAAAAACAATTGTCTAAATCAATTAAAAATTATGAATAACGTTCTTAAAATTTAAAAATGAACACGATAAAATGTTTGAAATTCAAATATTTGGCAATTTTTGGCAAATTTGAAACCTGGTGGAAATACTACAGATTTTTCGTTGCCAATATAATACGTTTGATCTCAAACCAAACAAGTTTTAGATGTCCTCTTCTTCCCCTTCCTCCTCCCACAACAATGTCATGAACTCAATCCTGGAAATTCTTCAAGTAACAGAAACTGAAGATTCACCTTGATTTTCAAAAAAAGACTCAGATTTACCTAATATTACAGAAAAATCCAGAAGTAAGAGAAAAAATTTTATGGCATTTTTCGTCCTTTTTCAGATGAAATATAGGCTAAATTCATTACATTTTCTCTTCGTTTTCTGCTTGCTGGACAAGAAAGAACTAAAATTGGAATTACAGGGGAAAAAATTAAGAAATTATTTCGCACTTTAAAGAAATAATACACCTAATATCATCAAAAAAGTAAAAAAAAAATCGAATTTTTTTTATTTTTAAAACTTTGGGCTTTTGTTGGGGGAAGAGGCATCTAGAAATCGAAAATTTCCTACACAAATAAGAGTTATCCCATTTTTATAATTCAGAATGCAATTTCGTTCAATTTTTCTGGCTTAAAATACAAAATTTTAATAATTTTTTAAACAAAGGGTCATCATTACAGTCCGAATTTTGATGACATGCATGCATGTATTTTTCTACATACGACACGTATTTCAAGTTAAAATATTTATATTTCTAAATGTGATGTATTTTGAGAACATATTTTGTCATTTCCAGGTTTTTTTTTTCGTTAATTTTATACACATTTTGAAAAACGTTGACCAAATTTTGCTATATTTATATTCCTTTTTTTGGAATTTTTTTCGATAAAAATGGCAAGATTGAAAATGTGTTGAAAAAATTCCCAAAATTAATTTATAAAATCATGATTTTGCTCTTTTTTTCATAAATAAATAAAATGGTAAATTTTTGAAGATTTTTTTTCATTGTTTCTACTTTTTTTTTTAGGATTTTATCAGTTGATTGAAATCCACTCAAATGTGTTACCATTTAATTCTATACTTGAAAAATTCTTTTCCAAGATACCCACAATGATTTTGTATTTACATTTTTGCATAGTTTAGTTCGAAAAGTTTTCGCAACTCAGACATAATTTTGAATTGAAAGAGCAATTTGGTCATTAATTGGAAGGCAAGCTGCCCCCTCCGCTGCCCCCTCCACTCCTCCTTCATTTAATTGTAGAAACTTTAAAATATTGTAAAAATCTGAAATTTGAAGATTTCAAAAAATTATTCAGCTAATTAATTTGAAAACCGATACAGAATATCAGGCATCATAGCGAATTTTTCGAAGAAAAAAATAACATTCAGTAACTTTTTTTGAGCAAAAAGTGACCAAAAAATGACCAAAAATTAACCAAAAGTAACCAAAAATTCAATTTTTTCAGGGGGCAAAATTTTTTTTGTACTTTTCTGCAAACATTTCAAAGATAAATTAACTGAAAAGACGTGAATAATTTCATTTATTAAATTCCTTCGTCAAAACAACAAAAAATCTAGCAAAAATCTATTTTTCTATTTTTTTTTTTCTTGAAGAATATTGAAAAAAATAGCAATTCCTGCTTAAAAATTTGAATTTTTGCCTGGAAATGCGAAGAAAAAGTGACTTTTGAGGAGAAAAAAGTAACCAAATTGACCTTTTAGACTTGAAAAGTAACTGAGGTCGAAAAACGTGAGAAACACCCTAAAAAAAGTGACCCGCCATGATGCCTGAAATATGGAAAAAATTGATAAAACTGAACATTTAAAATTCGAGTGAAAAATCTTCGATTTTTCTAATTTGTCAGAGAATGAAGGAAACTGCCACCGAAATCCTCCCCTGTTTGACCCGACCCAACTCTGGGGACTGAAATTTTACCCTTTTTTTGATCCTCTAAAACTCATTGTGATATAAAATCAGAGACCAAAATCACATATTTCGCCAAAATCCAAGAACTCTGAAAAACCAGGCATCTGAGAAAAAAAAGAGAAAATTCATCTTCCAGAAAGATACATTAAGAAAATTAACAATCAATTAGCATACTCTTACGCAATTCCACCGCCTCGAGAAAATTTCGGAATTCAATAAATTTAAACTTTCAAAACTTCAACTTTAACCACATCTTAACCTTCTCTTTTCACCGAGCCAGACATCGAAAAAAACTTAATCCTCGAGAACATTTTCCCCCAAAACATCCCCTGCTTTCGTTCTTTTTCCCTTTTTTCACCGCATCGAGAGGGCAACCACCCGAACCGACCCGACTAACAATTAAAATCCGCAAATCCGGCGACATTTTAGTCGGCAACCAGGCTAATGCTAAGTTTTGTGAATGACAGTTTATTTGGGTGTTTTTGTATTCGGCGCGGACGATGCGGTAACGCGGTAAGGTCTCGGTGTCGAGTTAACGGCAACATTAAGTCTGTAATGAGGCGTTACGGGGGCTTTTTCTCTTTAGATTTCATAGGCTTTTCTGGCGCGTATTGTTCGGCAATTCGGGTAAAATTATTCCGAGCCGGAGTTTTACAGGCGCAGGGCGCTCGCCGCCGCACATAACAATGGATTCGGGCGCACCGACGACGGCAGAACGCTTTATCACACAGCCGCGCGCTTTTTCGCGCCAGTTTAAATATTATTTTCGGCGTAATTTATCACGATAACCGAGTAAAAGCAGCCGGAGCGCCGGAGTGAGGGAACGTATATGTAAAGCGTAAACATAGAAAAAGTGTAATACATTTCAAGTGGTAAAAAAGAGCTGAGGGGGTGGCAAAGGCCGGAGGATCGTCGTTCAATGTTACGTACGCACAATAAGCTCTGTGCATTTTAGTACTTTGACTTTGGCGGTGGCGGGATCGCGAACCGTGCGATATGTTTTGTTTTCGAAGCACCATCAGCAGCGTTGGCATCAACGTGAGAAGATTTAACGTGATTTTTAAGACAATAGAGGACCCGTTAAGCGGTATTTTTCACTTTGTATGCTAATGGAGGCGGCGGCGAGATCCGAAACAAAAATGTTTCACGTATCGCGAAAACATTTCCGTAATTAGCGAAAGCCAATTCGTGTACGTCTCCCGGACCCTTCTCCTGCCATTCGAGTACCCAGCGCAGAGGTTGAGTTGTCTGCACAGGTAGGCGGCGGCATCAGCATAGAGCTTTGGCTTTTCGCGAATTAATTAACGTAACTCGAAACGACTTAATAATTAAATGCCGCCACCGCACCGCCGTCGTAGCGTCGAGTTCACCGATACACACCGAAAGGCTTAAATGAGATGGCGACGCGAGGCTGCGCTATTTAAAATGTATAGATATAGTGTATAATGTATAGGTATAGGCTTACATCGGAGACAGAGTACACCGAGTCGGCGACGAGAAAGAGGAGCTGCGAATTTGCGGTTTTACCGTAGCTATTGTTCGATGAGCGTGTATCAAATTTATCAAACCGAGTAAAGTCGAGTGTTTCATAAGCGGACTATACATAACCAATTCAAAAGCTTCGTTCAAAGTCGACCCGACAAACATTCGAGTACTTTCTGGTCGTATATGCAATAAGTGTTCGTTTTGTGATCCTGACGGTATAAGTAGGTTCACCCCCCCCCCTCTGGATTAATGAGCAATCGGAATCGGAAACGATAAAATTGGAAAATACTCAAAAGCGACGAAAGAAATGATTTATGAAACTATTGTCCCATCTTCGAAAGATTTGACAAATTTTGACAATTTTTTTCTCAAATGGCAAAATTTATGGCAGGAAAGATTATATCTTCAATTTTAGACACAATTTTTAAAAAATGTACCCAATCTGATACTTCAAATGCAAAATTTACCACAGGATTTTAATCATTACCGAAAATTACGATAATTTACAATAATTAATAACATCTTAAGCCAATCTATGAATAAATATATAAAAAAAATTCATAGTGATTTGTAATTACTTACCATGTTTATACAGTAAAATACAGGGATTACCTCATTTCCACCTTAATTTACCGTATTTACAGCGTTATTACCGGGAATTACCGTAATTACCATAGTCAGGCATGAAATTTCGGTAATTACCCGTTTATCGACTCAAATGTAATTTTTAACAGAACAATATGATTTATGAAAATTACCAAATTTTACTCCAAAAAATAGGTAATTACGGTATTTTACACAAAAACTTCAGTAATTACGGTAATTTAGGCAAAAACTTTGGTAAATATGGTAATTTACATCATTGATTTAATTATAACCAGTCATGCTATAATTTAAAAAGTAAGGTAACTACGAGGTTGAATAGTAATCACTCAATTGTGGTGGTAAACTGTGATAATTACCCAGTTATTACGGTAAAAGAAGATAATTACCCAGTTATGAAGGTAAAAGAAGGTAATTGCCCAGTTATGAAGATGAAATAAGGTAATTACTCAGTTATGAAGGTAAAAGAAAATAATTACTCAGATATTACGGTAAAAGAAGGTAATTGCTGTACAAAAATGGTAATGACTGTATAAAAATGGTAATTACTGTACAAAAATGGTAATTACTGTACAAAAATGGTAATTACTATACAAAAATGGTAATTACTGTACAAAAATGGTAATTACTATACAAAAATGGTAATTACTGTACAAAAATGGTAATTACTTAATTATTACTGTTAATATTGATAATTACGTAGTTATAACTGTTAGTAATGGTAATTACTTAGTTATCACAGTTAATATTAGTAATTACCATCTTATTACGGTGAATGTAGGTAATTACTACGAATTTGTAGGAAATAACTGTTGACTAAACTTACATGGATCAACTTCAGACACCAAATTCAAAAATGTTACAAAGAAAACTTTTTGAAAAAATTCTTTTTATTTACTCAAAAAAATCATCAGCAAAAAATTTTCCATTCTTACCTCAATTTTGAAAAAAAAAACCATGCAATTAATAACTTACTTCTATGATGCATCTTTCTTCATTTTTGAAAAATGTATCATAGAAGTAAAACATCTTGAGAAAATGAAAAGAGAAAAATTGAGGTTGGAAAATTTTAAAGCAGAAAAGAATTGGGGGAAAATGCAGAAACAGAAAAATTGTTTAAGAAATACAGTCTTAAAAAATCTCAAGTTCAAAAAATACGAATTGAAAAAAGTTTCTTGAAAAAATTTCAAGTTGAAAAAATTGAGAAAAACATTTTGAAATGAAACAAACCTCAAATCTGGGGTGCGTTCACTTTGGAAAAAATTTAAGTATTTTTTCTTAAAATAAGGTGTAAACAAAGTCCTGGTGTGCAAAATCATTCAAAAATTACTGGTTAGCACATTTTTATACTTGCTATTTAATTCATCATGAAATAGCCACATAATTTTAGTAAGATGAAAAAATGATCGATCAAATCTATCAGGAACGAAAAAATCTGATTGGCTAATTGGCTAATGCTTTGTTTACATCTTATTTTCCTTATATTAAACCCAAAGTGAACGCGACCCAGAATTTTCTAATTTTTTAATTCTGATTTGTTTCATTTCAAAATGTTTTTCTCAATTTTTTCAACTTGGAATTTTTTCAAGAAACTGTTTCAATTTGTATTTTTTCAACTTGAGATTTTTTAAGACATTTCAACTTTGTATTTCTTAAACAATTTTTCTGTTTCTGCATTTTTCCCCAATTTTTTTCTGCTTTAAAATTTTCCAACCTCAATTTTTCTCTTTTCATTTTCTCGAGATGTTATTTTTATTTTATTTTTTAAAGTTCACAATTGTTTGCACTCCACAATAATTATTCTCAAAAAAACGAGTTGAATTTTTTTTTAATTTGGAGGTGGATATAATTTTGAGGAAAATAAAGCTGAAATGAATTTAAAAATAATCAAAGCTGGAAAAAATTTGGAGTTGAAATTTTTGAAAATATTTGACAAGAGGCTTCCAAACAGACGTGAGATATCGCATGTCAAAGAGTCGAGAACAGAAAAAAAAGACGATTCGGTCATTTGCAATATTTTTGAGTAATTATAACATATTAAATTGAAAATTAAAATTATCTAATCAATTTTCAACTACTGATAAAAGGTCGGTTGTTGATAAAGATAATAATAAAAAGATAGGTACCACAAGTTTGGAAATAATTTTCAATGCAAAAAGAAATAAAAAATTTTTGTGATTACGATTTTTGATGTCAATGGAAAAATCGTTCAAAAGAGCGGAAACTCCAAAGAATCTTTAAAAAGTTAAAGATCGAGATCACTATTTTTCGTTACTAGAAAATGAAAAATAGGTCATCAAAATGAAGGTTTTGCATGAAAAACGATACTTTTTTCGTGAGAATTTTGTCACTTTGTGAAGATGTTCTCAACTATTTTTGATATCACAGAAAGCCATTCTCTAAATAGAAGAAATGACAACCCTGTATAGGTAATTACCACTTTATTACCATAAATTACGCCATTATTACGCGTAAATTACCATAATTACCGCGTAATAATGGTAAATTTCCGTAATTGCCATACAAATACTGAAAATTACAGTGAAAAAAATGAAGATGATGGAAATTATATTACATAAAACAATGAAATTCATGTCAATTACCATCATTTACCCAGGTAAACAGGTAATTACGGTACCTAATTTTGGTATTTTGATATAAATGCGGTAAATATGGTAATCTGCATCTTCACACTGGAAATATTACCGATCCAGTAATCCTATCCATTTTCTGATGGAAAAAGTAATTACTAAAGTTTACTCTCTTGCCAAGGTAAAGCATAATGCTTACCAATTTCACCACGTAAATTACGGTAATTACCAAGAATATTCGGTAATTCATGGTAATTGTCAACTTTAAGAAATAAATACCCGCAATAACAATTTTTATGAGTAATTTTACAATATTTTACGTCAATATTTGAGAGATATAACGACTTTTAGCGATTCTTTGCAAGGTTTTTACTCTCATCTGGAAATTACCTAGTCTACAGTCATTGGGAATGATTCATCTAAAAATAGATAATATATTTTTGATATTTCGTATACTAAACCGAACACTTTACCAAATATTTTCATCGTTTCCGTTTTACATTTTCCTAGTACCACTTAAAACGCTCCGGAAATTCACATATTCCAAACCAAACTTCGAATACATAAAATCGACGATAGACCCACAAGTGAATCAGCTAATCTGCATGAAAAATTCCACATTCAGACTCTCGACACTTGATTAAACCTTCGTCGAATAAATGTTTAATAATTACATCATTGTATTTCGGTCTGGCAAGTTTACCTGGCAAAGGTACCCGAACAATCCTCCGACTCGGAGCAGGTAATTATTCGTCGGATCGAATTCATTGACCCGCGCATCAGCCGGGTTAACTAGACAGGTAATGCATTCTAAATTGAGTAAACGCGGTCGGCGGTGAAAAGGCGTTTTAATAAATTGTTAAAGCCAGAGGAGAGTGAACGAATTCACACTCGAGCTCGCACAAATAGCGATATTCGCTCTCTCTCGGTTCTATCGACGTATTATGTATAGGTCTACGTTTACGTAGATATAGGTACTTCAAAGGGAACCAACATTTTCACTCGGAAAAAATCCTAAGCGTGATAATCTCTTGGGTCCTTTGGTGTGTTATTCATTCGCTCTCTCGCCGCCGTGTTCAGAAAACTGCATCCGACGATCCCCCTTTTTCGCAGCATAAACGTATCCTATACGTACATAAGGCTTTATAGGTTTACAGGGGAAAAAGTACGTATATACGCGGACCTTTGCCAAACGTAGCCATCAATAAAACGACTCATGTATGAGTTTAGGAAAACCATTTAAACAGTCCAACTATATCATTAATCATACGGAATAGATTACGTGTATATGCGATTGTCCTTTACGTTTACGTTTTTTTTTTTCTCTCATTTCACTTCATATACACTCGCTCACGCACACACACGTAATCGTTAATCTATTTTGGTGAGCCTCCCATACAGAAAGCTTATTGTTGGTGATTTTTTGCGTTGGTCGTAAGGCCTCGGTACGTAATTTAAATTTATATGCGAAAGGTTATGTACGTGAAGCATGATGGAGCCAGAATATCGATAAAAAATCACGTTCTGGTAATTTGATTTCAATGAACGGCGAGCGAGAGGGATGCGAAATGAAGAAATTCTGCTGTCGTCATTCGATGGCGGCGTATTAACCGCGTGCTGAACCCATTTTAGCAGCTTGATTCGATTGATGGATGAGTCATCTAAGAGTAGATGGCTGGTTCTTTGATAGACGACGAAGCTGTTCGATTGATGTTTCGTAAGCAGGCGATTCGCAATCTTGGGTCAAATTGGCTGTGCATTTTTTAACGGTGATTCCTTGCTTTAGGCTACAAGTGGAATGAAAAAGTACGTACGAGGGGTCATCTTGAGGTAAGAGCTGAGAAAAAACATTTAAGAGCTTTTTCAAGTACATGATTTTCTTCATTGGCAGATCCAGGCGACTTGTGCCAATTGTTTTCAAAAACAGGGTGTTTGCTTTCGTGATCTTTGCCCCCCCCCCAATTATTTTATTTTATGTAACTCTGTGAATTATTTTAATTTTTCACAACTTAATTCGCGTTTGTGTTCCCAACTTCCCAGGCACTGCACTTCCGTTACCTATAGTGGTTTCTAAAATTACCGTCAGAATCCTTATACACTTCATTTTTTCAGATGCATACAAATCCAAGTCATATTTTTCAAGAATTTCATTTTTTCAAATTCCGAAAGAATACGGTAGGTATTCGAGCTCATTTAAAAATTCGAAAACTTTCTTTACAATTTATTACCAGACACCCATTTTTCCACCTTACAAATCAAATATTATTGACTAACATCAGAAATTGAAAAAAATTGAAAATTTTTCGGTAAAACTAGAAAATTTTATCGATGATCTAATTGAATCTTTTTGTGAGAAAATAAACGATACTTCAACAATGAATTTAGCTTTAGAAATTGATCAAAATTTAAAGATATCTACAAAATTATAAGAAAATAACCCGCCTAATTCTAGAATTGAATAAAATTTCTAAAAATTAAATTTTTTCAAAACTTTATTTCTGATTTTCAAAAAACTTAATCTGAAAGCTTTCAATGTCTTGAAAAATTAAGTATTTTCGACTTGAAAACTTATCAAATTAAGAAATTTTTTTCCACGAACTAAACGATTCAAAAAAAAATTGAGTAACTGTTTCAACAATTAGAAAATTTTACCAACATATGAAAATTTTCCTGAAAACTTCACAATTTAGCCTCAAATTCAAGGTATCTAACGTATTTTTTTTGAAAAATCGCTAATTTTTCACTACCTTTTAACCAAATTTACAGGCCTCTCAACTCACCCCCCTCCCACCCATCAAAAAATCAACGAGATCAAATTTATTACAGAAAAAATTTAAAATTGGAAGAAAATCTGTATTTTAAATCAAAATTATTAAAAAAATGTAGGGATAGTTTTTTTTTAATTTTTCACTACTTTTTACTGAAATTTTGACTGAATTCACTCTTTTACTACCTGTAAGATACTTCGAAATTAAACGATAATCTGAAGTACGATTTTTCCCCTGATTGGACAGTTTTCCCTTTAATTGAACAATTTTTTCAGAAATTGAGCAATTTTTCCTCATAGGTTTGGACCACAAAGTTCATTTTCCAAGCTCAATAATCAACA
The DNA here is from genome assembly GCA_033439095.1 of Pseudococcus viburni. NCBI lineage: Eukaryota > Metazoa > Arthropoda > Insecta > Hemiptera > Pseudococcidae > Pseudococcus > Pseudococcus viburni. Next base: position 168,912 of record JAVBJF010000093.1, read on the forward strand.
CAACATTAGATAACTGAAACGTAAATATTAAAAACGAATCATATTGTCTGCGAGGATAGAAATTTTCTATAGAAAATGGAGCGGAAAAATTGGAAGAAAATCTGTATTTTAAGTCAAAATTATTAAAAAAATGTAGGAATAGTTTTTTTTTAATTTTTCACTACTTTTTACTGAAATTTTGACTGAATTCACTCTTTTACTACCTGTAAGATACTTCGAAATTAAACGATAATCTGAAGTACGATTTTTCCCCTGGTTGGACAGTTTTCCCTTTAATTGAACAATTTTTTCAGAAATTGAGCAATTTTTCCTCATAGGTTTGGACCACAAAGTTCATTTTCCAAGCTCAATAATCAACACAACATTAGATAACTGAAACGTAAATATTAAAAACGAATCATATTGTCTGCGAGGATAGAAATTTTCTATAGAAAATGGAGCGGAGATACCCAATTCCAGTAACTTTATATAAAATTATTTTCCCAATTGGTAAACAGAAGGACATTCAAACATAATATGATTTAAATCGAAAACAACCTGAGGTAAAAAGTGCAAAAGACACATAATACGTAGGAGTAGGGCTGAGCAGAGAAAATCAAGGTTCAGGGAGAAAAATTTAAGAGCAAAAAAAAGACTTTCAGGCTTTTTGAACGATGATACGTGGCTAAGCCATTTTTTTTGTTTGAGGGCCTCCTCGAAGTAAAGAAAAAGAGATTTTTAGCCTAGCTGGCCCTCGCAGGCCCGTATGGCCCCCTGAGAAACTCGCCCCAAGAGAAACCCCTCTTATTTACACAGGTCTGGATAGAAGAGTCGAGAACACTTATTTTAAGGAGGTGACTAAGGAGATAGGAAAGAACAGTTCGCAGCCTCATTAGGGATGTTGAAACATATGTACCGAGGGAAACCTTACATTTTTTTGAACGGGATAAATTTTCTTAAAGTTGAGCAATTTTTCCTAAAATTGAACAATTTCCCCTGAAATTGAAAAATTCCCTTAAAATTGATCAATTTTTTCTAAAACTGTACAATTTTTCCTAAAGTTGAACAATTTTTCCTAAAAGTGAACAATTTTACAAAAACTGCATAATTCATTTAAAAATGAGATAATTTTTCCAAAAACTGGACGATTCTTCCAAAAACATGACAATTTTACTAAAAATTAATCCCTTTCTTAAATAAAAATTGGACACGATTTTCCAATTTAAATAATGAACTATAAACTAAAAAAATTAGAAACTGAAAAAGAGACACGGATGTTCTCTAGAGACCACAGTAATTTCGTCTGGATTTTAATTATATTCAATTCTACCCCAACCCATTAATAAATCGATACAAAATATCCATAAAAATAACAATCCCGTCTCTTCGTCGATTTCACATCCCCATTCAGATTTCCACACCTCACCTTGACTCGTAAAAGGCAAAATTAAGCAAACACAAGCCCAGCCCTTATGAAAAATAAACCGCTCCGTAAAAATCCGAATACAAAAATCATAAAAGCCCGAAAAAAAACTCGTCTACAAAGAAACGCGGCACGAACGAAGCGAACCAAAAAAATACACCGAGAGAAAAAGACAAACACTCCGCAGCCCCTATTTTTCAAATACACCGCAAACGCAGCTTACAATTCACAGAATAGGAAAAAAAAACTCCGTTAAAAAATAAACAAAAAGTCGAAATGAAAAATAACTTTTGGTCGGTACAAAAGTATAACTTAAATACTCATTACCATTCGCATTAAGTTGGTCACCCTTTAGGAATGTTATCGGGTAAAAATCAACAATTGCGGACATTTCGGGGCGATTTCCCACTGGTCTCGGAGGTTCATTATGCAGTCGCAGTCGAGTCGGTTACCCACGACGATATTACCTGGTTTAAAAGTCTGCTTTTACGCGACGGTTAGGCCTTCGGCACGCTTCTGCGGTCTGTACGTCTAATCTGATTTCCAGCAGTAAAAATTTAATCACGGAGTACTTTTGTGAAACAGGGTTGGAGAGGACAATCAGGAATATTCAGGGGTACTTGACGATTGACGAGGGGTGGTCTGGCATAGAAGAGGTGTTTAGAGTACACGAGTTCTTAATTCGATCAATTCGAATGGTAAAAACCATTTTGAAAATGACGAGATGGAGGTGCGCACGTGCCGTATTCGTCGCTGCAGCGGCGTAAGGCTTTAATAGATAAATATTTTGGTATTATTCAACTCGATGCGGCCGCGAATTCGGTAAATGCTCTTGAAGTGCACCCTGGCCCCGATGCTGTGGCAATATAAACGAGGGGGTAAGTTATATTACAATTTTTACCAGGCCGATAAATAATACCCGGGGTATGGTTCGGCTTGGGGTGCAATTAAAAATGAGACAGCGTCCATGCCGACTGCCAGACATTCTCTTTAACAATAGCTGATAATATTTCATTCGACAATAAACGCTTAGATTAAAATGTGAACGTTCTTCGTGGAGATGATGCTGCCTGCGCAAACCATAACTTAAAACATCGCTCGACTATACAATGAAAATACTCTTTATTTCGATGGAATTTTCACCCCTGGCCCCCTTTTTCGGGGTATTCGATGTGGGAAACTCATCGAGGCTACCTAATCGGCACGCATCCCTGTTCCGGCAGAGTAGCTTCGTTTTATAACAACACGCAGATGCGGAGCGTCGAATTTGAAAGACGAAATATGCCCCCTGAGGTTTTAAAAATGCGTGAAACTGTCTACTATCATTATACTTTTTCTGCTGATAAATAATCGCCCTTCTGCCTCGTCTCGATTTCGATGCTGGTGAACTTGTATCCAAAACACGCTCCTCTCTTGCGTCCCATCCTGTGTCGTTCATTATACTGTACGTCACAAAAGTCTTGTTCACTTGAAACACGTTTCACTATCTCGAACTGAAAAAGAGATATCAAGAAGGTTCAAACGAGAATGTATTCCTCATCCTCACGACGAGGACATTGGAGATCGAATATCAAACTTTTAGTCCTACATAAAGGGTGTCCACAATTGAGGAACCGGTTTGGGTCAAAAAATTTGGGCTCAGGTTTTTTAATGAAATCGAAATTAAAATGTGGTGTGTTTTTTTGAAAGCGGTTCAGCACTTTCGAACCAGTTGTCAATAATATTCGAAAAAGTGGAGATATGAAAAAAAGTATAAACCAAAAGTTGTAGAGAATTAAAAAGCAATTATTTTTTGTTCCATAACTTTTTTCAATCCGGTAATGGAAAGAAATTGTCATGCAATAGGTTTTAGTACATATAATTTTTTCTTTAGACCATAACTCTTCTCCATTGCTAAATGGAACAAAAATTGTAGAACGTGAAATGTTCAGTTTTTAATTCTCTTTGTTTCATTTTCATTATCGATTGTGCATCCCACCTGAGTGGGGGTTGTGTCACAAAATGCAATATTTTGAAAGTATTTATCCGCAAAAAAATCTCTGACAGTGAAGTAAGGGTCCCCGCCCTGTATACTCCGAAACAAAACAGTGAATTCTGCTACAAAATGTAACAATCGTTACCAACCGCATCTGTCGCTAATAAATGAAGTCTACGAAAGAAAGTGTCTAATCTTGTTGCATGTGCATTGCTAAATACGTCGCTAATAAAGTGTTGTGATATAAAGGTGAATTCCGCCCTGAAATACTTCCTCCCGCTTCACCATGTAGTTAGCATTATGTTATGTGTGTTTTACTTGTTTTTGTACAAAGGTAATTTTTTAAAATTTTGATAAGAAAATGTTATGATATGATGGTGAGATCCGCCCTGAAACACCATCTGAGACCAAGGTCAAGACTGTGATGTATGTAGAGAACTTGGATATGAAATATTGTATTTGATCTTGGAACACAACCAACTGTCGATGCTTTGCCTTTTGATAAAAAATTACACTCTTACGATATGCTCGAAAAATAACTAATCGAATACTTACATCAAACTTTCTCGGGTTTGTTTGTATAACTGGCAGCATTTAAGAACTAAATGTCATCGAAATACATTCCTTTATTCGCGAGTCAATGCTCGTGAGGTTCGCTAGTGTCGCCGTCTGAAACGGGGATAGTGTAGGAGAAAAACAACAAGCGATAACCAGTAGGGCGGCATGTGGCTACCTAAAAAAATTAAAAACATTCGAACGAACACGGTCGGAAATAGCCGAGCGCACCCGGTTCCATTCTAAACATCCCCCTTTCAGCAGTTCCAGAAATTCTACAAGATGTAGCCACTTGTGCCTTGACTCATGAATACTTTTCAAAATCCTTATTTGATACCAATAGTATATCGTAACACTCTGACTGTGATGTATGTAGAGAACTTGGATATGAACTACTGTATTTGATCTTGGAACACAACCCACTGTCGATGCTTTGCCTTTTGATAAAAAATTACACTCTTACGGTATACTCAAAAAATAACTAATCGAATACATCAAACTTTCTCGGGTTCGTTTATATAACTGGCAGCATTTAAGAACTAAATGTCATCGAAATACATTCCTTTATACTTTTCAAAATCCTTATTTGATACCAATAGTATATTGTAACACTCTGCATGTAAATAAGTCTGTGTAAAACTAAAATATATACACCTTAAATGTTCATTTTGACGGTGAAATTACCTTGGTTAAAGTTAGTTGATACTTCATTACGATTCACATCTCAGGTATAATAAATGATTTTATGATCAGATAATCTCCACTAAAAAATAAAACTCCTGATTGATTAAAGCGAGGAAGATAGCCGGAAAATGTAACTGAGTGTTGGATGAACAAAGATTAACCAACAGCTGTCAATTCAGTGCAAGGAATGTAGTCTCTGGTGCACTTGAATTTTCTATTCGAGTGATGTTTTCGATATGAGCAAATGAAATACTTGAAAACTTATCTACAGATACAGTACCTTTCATTCTGCACAAATTATGTTTTGGATGCTATCGATAGTGTTGCACTACGACACTCTTTCTATAGACTCCATCTGATACAGTTATTACAAACCTTTGCTCCGATAGATACTGTTACCTCAATACCGGTGACATGGCTGTGGTTAACATAATCTCCATTGGTCTTAACACTTTCTTATCTACAACTGCTGGTGCTGTAAACCATCTTCCAAACTCGTACGTAGATACTAACGTTCACACTATCACTAAACTGAGTGCTATGAGTAGTAATAGGGCTCATATGGTACACCATGTATTTTACGTGTACGAAATAACCTGGGGCTGATATAGTACAAATAGACCTTTGTACCGTAGATAATGACGAGTTTATCATTCGGCATTAGTTTTTAATTGTCGGACTTCTATTCGGAAATTTTTCTTTGAAATAATGATTAAACGTCAGACTTTATCAAACGATAATTCTCATCAATCCAAATCGAATGGCAAAAGAATTTTTACAAAGTTCCACTTGAGGCCAAATGACCCCCTTACTGCACCAGAGCCTTTCACAAATTATAGATATTAGGTATGTAGTAGTAAATGTGAAATTCTTTCAAAAAAATTTTCCTAGATTTTCCAGGGGTTTTCCTAGGGTTGAAAATTTCAAAAATTCGTCAAAAAAGGGGAGAGGGGGAGCCCCGAAATTTTTTTCCCTCCAAAATTTTTTGACATCCTTAGGTACAAAATATATTTTTTTATAGGCGTAAACATGGGTGCAACATGGATTAGAAAAATGAAATCCATAAAAAATTAATTTTTTCGATGTTTTTTCACCTTTTCATAAGAAGTTTTAAGGATGATATTTCCAACAAGATAACAATTTTGGGCAGATTATGTCGAAAGACACTCAAATGAACATTTTCCATTGCCGGGGAATCAAAGGTATGATAATAATATGCGGCGCAACGCGATAGAATCTGATTTTTCTACTTGCAAGCGAGCACCCGCATTCCCCCGCCAATACTCGTGGCGATGAATTATTCGTGTACCCGCCGTTTCGAAGATTGAGCGAGAACTCATTCTAAGTACCTGATATTAAAATGCCATAAGTTTTCATCATGATAAAATTGAAATGTTTCATTTCAATGCAAAATATTACTTTTTCATAATTTATCCTCACGAGATTCGAGGTTTTGATTTTTACTTACAACCCGGAAGGAGTTCCTGTTCAACCTTTGAAATAACGTTGTTTGAAAAACAATAAAAATACGAAATTTTGAACGTTTTGGTGAAAATATGGAGAAAAACGGGCAAAATATGCAGAAATATGTGCTTGAAACACCTGAAATACTTATGCAAATTCAAAATTATGCATTTATGGCCAAAATATGCAAAATATGTAAAAACAAATAGGACTCATTTGACTCAAAATTTCACGAATCGCAAAAATCCGATCGATATGCTCAATCATATTTCATGTAGGAAAATATGCAATTGTATAAAAATCCGAGTCCTAGTGATATTGAAAAAAATACTGATTTTTTGGTTACCTTTCGACTCAAAAAAGGTCATTCAAGTTACTATTTTTTTTACCAAATTTTACACTGCTTCCTGTAAGATTTATCAGAAATAAGAACTAGAGATCTGGTAAAAAAGACCGAGGGGGAGGGGTGTCGAATTTATTATCTGAGCAGCCATGATATAATACCTCATTATTATTACGAGCACCACGCGGAAAAATTCTCAAACGCCACCCTGGTTCACAACGATATTTTTACACCTCGAGTCAACATTGTATAGATTTCAATTTTATCCAAGGACATTGTGGTGCCTTCTAACACATCCAATCGCTTGCTTGAATAAAATTCATCTACCACATATAAAGTTCTACGTGTATTTTTATTCATTCTGCCAATGCCATTTATTTCATGCATTTCTATGTAACTCGTACCAAGTTCTACGTGTATTTTTATTCATTCTGCCAATGCCATTTATTTCATGCATTTCTATGTAACTCGTACCAAGATAATACAAGCTTGCATACCTAAGTCCTAGGTATAACATTGTGAATTTAATGCAGCTTCATCAGTTGGATCCTATTTCTCGTCTCTTTCCGACCACCTGTGGCGATTCATTTCCCAGAATTCTATCAATTTTTCCCCATTACCAACACACACAATAACGGAGAAATTCAACGTATTTATTTCAACCCAACAGAAAAAGTTTCGCCATAGCTAAATTTATTCCTTTAAACAACGATTTTACTTCGTTAAAAAAACAAACCATTATTTGTCTCCTTATTCACTCCGATAAACATGTGATTTCTGCCTTTAGAACTAATTTTCACGAAAAAGATAAAAAGCTCCGCGTAGCCTATAAACAAAAGATTTCTCATCGGAGCCTGGTCCCCTTTTGTATTCATCAATAGGATGCGACCTTGTCAGCTGGGTGATCTGACGTGTTAATTGTTTCATTTTTCGACATTTGCAATTAGGAAACGGATTTTTATGACTATCGGTTCTGGGAAGACTAAACCAGGTATACCCATGTTCGTTCCTTATCACTTACTCGTTTTTTCATTGTATAGACTTCAAAATTCGAGGGTATTTTCGAATGCAGAAATCTCTACTTGGTTCATTTTACATTTTGCATTGGTCGCGTGTACAGCCAACGATTCATTCTCTCGCGAGTCCGATTCAGTATTTCAATCGAGTGAAGTTGACAGTTTGTCTTTTTCGAATCAACTACGAGTTAATTTGTTAGAGAATTTTATTTTCTTAATCGAGAATATTGAAACTATTATCGACATCGTCGACGTGAAACGAAATTTTTGTTTGGAAATAATCTTCTCGAGATTTTTGTCTCTTTCATTGAAAAAAGTGTCGGTCGAAGTGACCTCCTTTACCTATATCGAATTTATTACGCTGTTTCGATTGAAAATAAGCGTCGTGTTGAAAATCGAAATGTCAAGTGAAAATCTGTTTTTGTTTTTGAATAACGCTAAATCGCTACAAAACCTCGCCTGCTTCGAATTCGGGTTGGAATTATGGCGTCAATATTGCCCAGTCGGATACTTAATGGACCTTCCATCGATCGATTTAAGCAGTAAATTCGATCTCAAACTCAGGGACATAAATTCTGAGATTTTTAATCTACCTCTGCCAACTGATATTCAAGAAATGCTCGCTGAATGCGTTGATTGGATAAAGCTGGAGATCGATTTATGGTTAGAATTCAACGACCACCACTACGAAATCTCGCCAGTTTTTTTCCGACCATTCGTACTTTATACTCGATTTGACGAACTCAACTGGAATTACGACGATCTGACCATCAATCATGAAAAAAGCGCTAAGACCATGATCCAGAACTCACGCCACCAGTTGGATCCAAGCCAAATATTCGTCGTCGCTTGCTCGTATTGCTTCGTGCAACAAATCTCCGAATTCAGGTACACCCAGGAGCAGAATCTCCAAATAACGTCATCGAATCTGTTTCAAGAAGATATTCTTGAATATTGGATCAATCCAGAACGATTATATGATAATTTTGACAATAGAACCATAAGTTTGTTTTGTTTTACACCAATTAGAAACACATCGACGTATTATTATTTTTGGTATAGTTTTAGCGAAGAATCGCAAGTTGATTTGATTTCATATTATATTCGTCACGAAAATTTCGATCGTTTGAAATACATATTAGGTACTTTATCCCAGCAGCAGTGGGCTAGAGTGGTGATAAACTCGTCATTATCTACGGTACAAAGGTCTATTTGTACTATATCAGCCCCAGGTTATTTCGTACACATAAAATACATGGTGTACCATATGAGCCCTATTACTACTGCTATGAGCTCCAGTACTATCAATTCCGGTGATATCACGAACCTTAACGTTGCTAGTTTGCTACGATCAACACTACTGTAGTGACAAACGATACTGATCATTCCAACCCTACCATAGTCGCTGATATCTTCGTCTTTGGTACTAACAGTAAAAAAAACTGTGATTCCAATGTCAACAGAAAATGAATATCTATGTGAGTACTTAACTAACAAGCAATGGTCTTCCAACGAAGCCGTTGCTACCAACGTTAACCAAACTATCTATGATTCAATCGACCTATGGATGTGTAAGCAACAGAATTAGAAAGTAAATGAGCCAACATTTTTACTCAGTACTAATAATACTAACGTTGATCAACTTACTTACATTAAAACCTTTATCTTAGTCTGCCTTTCATTACTCATTATCAACAAATTTTACCAGGCAACCTCGATAGAATACACCACAATACAGATAAATGAACATCGAGGTACGTAATAACACAGAAGGACTTATGGAATTTGTTTCAACACTCGACGACATATAATACACTGACAATGGCTTCTCTTTTTCTTCGGAAACTTTACTGCAATCTTAGGGGATTTACATTTTATTTAATCACTTCAATCAACAACATGTTTATCAACGATAACACTTGTACATTTTTATAACATCTGAATTTCACATCACATTTTTAACGTGACAACTGGTAACACTGTTTTATATATAATATACGCATCAACAAAATGACCAAAATTTAACAAGTTTTGCTCAAAGCTACAGAGCTTTTGAGAACTTTAATGAAAACGAAACAATAACACATATATTCTTATTACATATCTTCAATCGCTTTGACTAACCTCTCAGCTCAACTCTAAACACTTTTTCTACACTTCTCCTTTGAAATTGACCATTTTCACACTTTTTCGAATTGGGTCAGATTTCCCCCAAATTTTCACCATCGACTACATTTTGACCCAAAAAATTAATTTTTGAAATCAAATTTCAGTATTGAAAATTTTAAAAGCCATAAAAGGGGGGTAAAGAGTCAAATTTCAAAATTTTCAAATTTTTCTGAGTAAAGTTTCACCTAGACCCCTATCAGAACCCATCCCCAAATTTTCAAAAAAATCCGTATAGCCAATTCTTCACACAATGTGCTAACATGAAAAAAAAGTTCTCTAAAAACACGTTTTTTTTGCGTTTCTAACTTTTTTCCACTTTCACGTAAAAAGCTCATTCTTGTCTCAAATGAAAGCTCTTGAAAATTAAAAACTGTTTAATTCTTCATGTTTTTTCATTTTTCCCAACCCTTTCCTTCCAAACTCGATCCAAAGCTCTTAGAACCCCCTCATTCTCCTCCTGAAATGATTAGAGAATTAACAGTGTGTACAGTTACATTATGTCTAGTTATTTTTTGGCCCTAAGAAATGAACAACGGATGAACACTTTTTGGCACTTGGTCTGTAGACTAATATCGAAGTAGTTTTTTTACGTTAATTTCTGAATTTTGGTCAAGTTTTGATAACCAAGAGAACGTTATTTCGTTTTTACAAAAATCTAAAATCGCGATTTTCTACAACTGTCACCCTGGATTCTACAGTAATAAAATTTTACAGGCCCTCAATACAGTCCTCCTCCTTTTCAATGACCTTTTCTAAGTAGCTCAGAAGTTTTTGGATGTTATGTAGTACACGTTTGTGATTGAGGTGTTTTATCTCTTAGATCACACAAGTAGTCAACTGGTTTAGGCTTCCAAAACATTGTCCTCAAAGGTTTCCTTTTAATTTTGAAAATAGCTCTAAGTTACAGGGACTCACATCTAGACTGTAGTGAGGGGATGGGGTGTTCCATCATTTCTTAGCCTTAGCTATTCAATAACACTTGTGCACATTCGGCGTTGTGCGGCCACACGTTATCGTGTGAAATTATCACTTCAGGTTTAAGTAGCTCTGGTTATAGCTTTCAAATTTTTGGTTGTAAAACAATTTATAGAAAGTCCACATGAAATTTACTAGTTACTGAAGTCTGATATTTAGAAAAGTTTCTAGAAAAACTTTAATTTTTTATGAATTTAAACTGCACATACGTTTTGTATACCACGAGTAGTACCAAGTAGTCTGGGTGTTCATAGTCAAGAAGTGTGATTAGGTATGAGGTAATGGAATTGCTAGGGAATCAATTAAGTATCTAGGGGACATTGTAGTGAAAAAAAGTCCATTCTATTAAAGGATCTTGCCTAAAAACTGTTTAAACCCTTAGTATATTTTAAGTGTTTAGTTAACAGTACTTCTGTTCAATTCATTTATGAGCGAGATCCTGCTACAGACAAATATTTTAGACAATTTTTTTTTGCTGTAACATAAAAAATATCAATTTGAAGTGTGGAAAAAAATCTAGCATGAAAAATTTCAACTCCTATGTGGAATCTAGTCCATTGATTACATCACTATAATATTGATGATAATGGTAATAATGATGGTATATGCGATAATGAACTTCAATACCACCATTGTTGCTATGCTATTGCTGCCTTCACGCCTCGTCATTATTACTATCATTGCCATTATCACTGCTGTTGTCACTACCGCCGCTTGCGTCGTTGCTTTTACAGCTGTTATCAGTTATCACCACTATCTTTGCCTAAGCCATCATTTTTATCACTGTTACCCCCACCAACATTATCACCATCATCTTCATGCATCATAAACTCGTACTGGATAAGTTTTTCCACAATTTGTGGTCAATATCGCCACACTTTTTTCTCTCAGTGTAGATACATAAAAACAACTCAAATTTCGCAATCGGAACCCAAACACAAAAATCGTGTTGACTTGTGTAATTCGAATATTTTTGGTTTGAAAAATTTTTCCCAACTATTTTTTTTTCAAACAAAAATATTTCAAAAATTATTTTATTTGAAAAAAATACAAAATCAAGAATAATTTGAATTCATGATACTTTTTAAAATTGATAAACTGTGTAATATTTTTTGTAAATATTTTTTCGTTATAAAGGGAGTAAAAGTCTACTTTTACTTCCTCTCGCGAATTGCTCGAGTGCACAAACTCGCCTTTTACTCCTCTATAACGAAAAATATTGTATGCGACTCGGGAGATGAATGATTTTCGACAATTTTGAGTTATTTCCCTCGCTTCACTCGGGCAATAAATCTCAAAATTCGTCAAAAATCACTTTATCTCCCTTGTTGCATAATATACTGTTGTTTGAAAAAATTCTAAAATCATTTAAAATGATGAAAGTGGTAATATTTTTTAGAAAATATTTTTAAAATGATTCAAATTTTATCATTTTAATTGATTTTAAATGTTTTCACACAAAAGTATTAAGAATTTATAATTTCTTAAAAAATACATATAGGTAAAACTAAAAGTTTGATTATCGATCTTCAATATCCACGTCGCGTCGCGTCGGTCGCCAAGAACACATTGCTGTTTGAACCGTCTTGGTATCTCTTTTCAGTTCTGAGATATAGAGAAGTGTTTCAAGTGAACAAGACTTTTGTGTCATACTGTATACAATTCCGAGTACTCGAAACGATACAGGGATAGGGGTAAGCGAATAAAATGAAGTGCCATTTATTGAGGATGAGACGATAGCAATGTTGACGTTATTTTTTGAAAACTTCATTCGATGACTGAGACGATTTAATTCCTCGTAATTCAACTGACTGCCGCGCGTTTATTATTTCCGGTTATATTCGAATCTTACATATGACCCCTTCTTCTAGTCATCCCTCAGAAATTTTATTATCTTTCGGTACATATAACTGACCGTTGTTAAAATAAATAAAAAAAACATATTGTAAACATGTTTGTAGCGAGAGAGGAGTCATTGTATACGCACGAGGATGCATACGTAGTTTACCATCGAAGAGTCGAACATAATGTGGATAAATTTACATATAATTCTCATTAAAAACCTTGGTAATACGAGACGATCGCTTCGGCTGGTCGGACTACTATATACGAGTATACTGCATATGATCTACTATCCAATAAAATGTCTAGTACCGCGTGTTAGCCCGAAAAGTTATAAATTGTAACTAAATACCTCTTAATTGAGACAAAAGGATACGTTAATACTGCTCTATTATGGTCGTCGCCGCTTCTCCATCTACGTAGATGTAGATGTACCCTCAAGTGTTGACTTTTTACGCCTCTCTAAACCTTAACGGTCTACGTGTCACGTTGTAAATAAATTAAGTCGCTGGTCCGATTCCGAATTGCGCTCGTAGAGTAACACGCGCCACCCTCGCCCTCTCTCGTCGTATAATTTTCCACAGAGGCGTAAAATTTTACGAGAGTAACCTTTGGAGACCCGGCCCTCTCGGCTGTTCCCTTTGTATACTCATTTGGGTGGTAATTTGTGAGTATTTTAACAAAGTACAAACATTACATAGATCGAAAGAAAGTGTACAGAAAGCGAAATCATCGTGTATGGATGTAATTTCACAGACTAGAGTCTATGGCACGGAAAATAATCGAATTCGGTTAATTGAATCATCTCGACACCCCTGGCCCTATCCGCATCCCTTGTCATCATTGATTTCACGCGATGATGTCGAGAAACGATTCATGGTCTGACGCCGTTGCGCGCCAAGCCTTCCAAATTGTCGTTGTAAATGAGGCGTATAATGTGGTTACAGGGTTTCGAATCGATTGTGCATAGTTAGTGTATGTTGGTTGTTGAAAGATGAAGAGATGAGAGGTTGAGGAGGTGTAATGTACAGAGGAGGAATTTATTGAATTGATCCGTTTAAATGGAAAGCTTAGAGATTGGGGGAATTTAATGGAAGGAAGAGAGGTAAATTTCATAACCGAATAGAAACAGATTTCTAGCTCATTCCTCAATTTTATACACAAAAATAAATGTCACACTAAAGATATCCCAAAATTCAAAAAAATTGGAATTTGATAAATTTTTTTCAATATTCAAAATTTTTAGGGTTTAGGACCTTTTATGGGTCATTTGAGGCATTTTTTTCGAATTCCTGATAGTGATAACATTTCCTAATATCAGAATTGTGATAGAAATTTTTGAAAAAAATAGTCTTTTTGGAGCATTGGGAGGGGGGAGGGAAACAAGATCCACCATTCAAACCATTTTTTAAAAATTTTCAGTCAACTTCCTATAAAAATCGAAAAAAGCAAAAACATTTTTGTTACATCTTCCCCTTACTCTTTTTAATCTAGTGGCAAACTGGTAGAGGCGTGAAATTTGGCATGGCGAACAAGTTAGAAATTTTTTGAGTCCGGGAGGCCAACGTCAAACTCCATAGGAGAGGAAAGGGAACGTCTGAAGAAGGTTCAGCCTGACATTTTTCGAAATTGAGCAATCGGTCCTTTTTTAGTAGATTTTGATCACGATTTTCGAACTCTGCAGGTAGATTACCATGTAAAAAAGTACTTACAATGGTAAAATTCTCGTCTAGAACTCATATCCATTTTTTAAACTACCCGCCAAAAATTTTGATTTATTAAAGAAAAATTGAAAATTTTTATCGTCTTTCAAACGTTGACTCTCTTTGAGTCCTTCTCCAGAGTCTCGGACTCTTTTCTCACCTCCCCCTAAATTTTTTCCGTTCCAAAAAACGATTCCGAAAGCCAAAAAATAATGTAAAATTTATTCAATTACTTCTCTCCCCAGTAACCTCTGCCAATTATTTTTTAATGATTTTTCATCCCCTCTTCCCTTTCGCACTTTGACTACTTACCACTTAATCCAACTATAAAATTTACTTACGAATCAAAGAACTAAAATGTTTGAAGGAGAACCAATTTCACAGCAATCTTACCTGTAAGCAGAAAAACAAACAGTTTAAATTAAAATTTATGATTGATAAAAAGTAAAGTAACTTGAAAAAAATAGGGAAATATCCTAAAAAAAATTCAAGTAACAATATTTTTGTTGCCATGAAATTCATGACAATTCTTTCCTGGTTTCTTTAGACTTTTTCTTTCATCCAATCTCCCTTCTTTCACAAAATTTTATTACAATCAATGACCACGTATTTACTTGATTTTAAACTACATTATCTTAAAAATTGACGGAAGGATATAAATTAATTTTTAATGAAAAAATTGGACAAAAAAATCTCACTTAGTAAATGTCAGATTGTGAAAAATCGTTTGAATTTCTATTTCTAGAGGTAATGATGATTTTTCTTCGATGCCCAAGTTTCTCGAATTTCAATCATGATAACTTTTTAAATTTTAAGCACATATCAAAATTATTTTTAAAAATTCGCACACTGTAAAACACCAAAAATTTCTGATTCTTGAATTTATGACTGAAAACTTCCTTCAGTTTTATTGATTTCACCAAAAATTTCAGTTCTCTATACCATTTCATGGCACCCCCTCTTCATTTTATTAACTTTTACAGTAATTTTACGCAAATATATTGAAGACTTAACATTCCTGTCAATTTTTTCACATTTCAAGTGATGTATACGATACTTTGTCATTTTTCTAGCGTTTCGCTTAATTTTAAATGTTTCATAATTTCTCACGGAAAATTGAACCTTTCTTTTGACACCTTGAAGACATATCAACTTTATGCAATTTGAATGCGATTTAGAGGAAAATCTCAATATTTTTTCACGTTTTTTGATGATTTTTGCCACCTATTTTGATTTATTCTTTCAATTTCTGCAAAATTTCATCAGAATTTTCATAAATTCTATTTTTTAGGGCTTCAAAGACACTTTCTCAGCTTTATTATTATTTTCACGAATTTTTAAAGAATTAATTTTTTTAAGATTCGAAATTTTCTCCAATAGGTATTTTATGACAATTTTTCGATTTGAGTAATTTTTTTCCACTCCCTAAATTTTTTTGGAAATACATTTTTTTATTTTTTCAACGATTAAAAAAAAGTTTTGTACAATTTTGAAGATATTTCAGTCACATTTTTTTTGAGTTTATTAAATTCCAACAGAATTTCTTATTTCAGAGCAATTTTATCATTATTTTTTCAATTTCAATACTCCATTTCTTCAGATTTATGTAATTGAAAATAATTTTTCTAAAAATTATTTCTGGTTTTGTTGGAATTTTTTTCTGTATTTTTATTTGTTTTCTCATATTTATTTTTTTCAAAACAATTTTCGTAGAAGGTAGAGGAGAGACGAATTAAAGTTGCCTTAGAATAGGGACAAAAAATGAAAATTTTTCAAAAAAGTCATCGGGAGAACCACCTTCTCAATCTCTCTATCCGACTCTCCGGCTCCTCTTAAGCAGACTGATACGTCGTGAATATTTCAGTTCAAATAAATCTTTTTCATTTTATTCAATTTTCTGTTCTCCTGGATGCCATTGAAGGGTAAAATTCCAACAAATAATTGCATCGATGAAGTTTCACTTTTCACACCTCTTTTTTTCACATGCCAACGTATCTTGAACCCAAAACATTTTAAACCCAAATTAACCTTAATTAAATCGTTTCCTCTTACTACGAAAAAAAAGTTAGTTTCTCTCTCTTAATCGTACAAATCTGTAAATCGGACTTCGCCCCTCAAAGCGCACACTTATAAGCTGTGAGAGAACAGACAAACTCCATGTGTTAATCCCACTCTTGATAACACCAATCACTCGTCAGATTCGATAAGTATTCCAATGTGTGCAGCATATCAGCGGGTTCTTTTTTTCTCAGCATAAAAAATACGCCGATAGTGGCATTAAGACTTAAATATCTGTCGTCTCTCTCTCTGTCATGAACGTACGTACTTGTACGTATATTTATGAAAAGCAGATGAGACTCGAGACTTGGAATTTAAGTATGTGAAGTATGTGTCTCATAATAATACACCGCAGCGTTCGAAAAGACCTCGATTATTTACTTGGAAACTACCACCTTCGATCGTCTCGTCATTCGGGCTACCCCACTCGATGTCACTACCAGCTGAAATAATTTCCTAACATTTGTGTGACAACTGGATGGGCTGTCGCGCGACCGCGGGATCATTTCGGCTCCCGGAATAGCATTTTAAGACTTGTCAAAATGTATTTGAAAAATATACTCTTCGGTGTATTATTTCTGCATCCATACAACGTCCAGTCGTCCACTGATCCTTCTGTGACGTGCTAAATGAAGATTGACTCGCGGATAGGAGATTGTCCGCTGTGTCCTGTTGTCTCTATCTCTCGGGATCGTTCACCTCGTTTGGATTTTTAAACCGTTTAAATATCTGCTCTCGGAATAAAATCAATATATCAAGCTTTTCATAAACCACGACTGCTCATAATCCATTCACCCACTCGATAAAACTTAATATTGACCTAATGACCGTCGTTTAACAACGTACTCGATTAATTTACTTCTCGCCAGCGATCCGAAGGAGGGAAAAAAAGATACTGCAACGCTGCTGGAATCCTCTATTGAAAAAAGGACCACCATCCTATGCAAATTCCATAACGTAACCGCAATCTACGACCCACTAGGTTTTTATCATTGTCCGATACACAACGGATACGATAGATTAATGATTTAATTATTCCGAACGACATTTATCTATTTCATTACTAAATAAACCGACCAGCCAGCGCTGTAGTTGGTCTGCGGCGCATCAGATCAACGACAGGGGGAGCAGGGAAGGTGAAAAAAATAGGGGATTGTTATCAATAATAAACAACGTAATTGGAAACGTAAAACACCTTTTTTCTCTCCCCTTTCTTCCCGAGTCCCGGCGCTTTTCAATGGGTTCTCTATTAATTAATTATAGACGCGTCGACGCCTGTACAGCTGCGATAATATTGTAAAAAGGTGCGATTATTTGCACGATCGCGTCTCACAAAAGGAGTACGGTGCGTTTTAAACGACTGTAGGCTAGGATTTCGTCCTGCGACGCGAGCTTCCCAACCCTGAAAGTTATTTTCCGTGACTTGGAAGAGTAGTGAACGATAATGTTCGAGCAATGAACGATACTGATCATCCATTCAAAATTTTGCTTTCGTACTGTGGAATTGGTCGGATTTGTTCTCAAATCACATTTTAATCAGTAACATTTTTTTACATTTGAATTTTCTCAAATTTTTCTCAACTTTGATTTTTTCAATTTTTTATTTTTATTACTTTTTAAAATTTCTTTTAAATTACCGACTGAGCTGGAAAGAAATTTTGAAAAACATGAAATTGAAAATTTTATTAGAAAATTCAAAGTCAGTTTCAAATGAAAATAAATTTAAAAAATACTTAGGTACCTATGAATTTGAAAACAAAATAATAAATCTAAATTGAAAAAACAGACATCCCAGCCAAAATTTGAAAAAAAAAAACTTTAGGAACCTTTAACAGTCGGAAAAGTAACCAAAAAAGTACAAAAAAGTAACCTTTTTTTAAAAAATTTAATTCGCGATTTCACCTAGAAAATGTAAAAAAGTCATTCGAATTTTTACTTGGAGAGTTCGTAATACTAAAACGCCATGGTATACTTTTTTTTAAATCAATTTTTGATTTTTTTAAAGCAAAACCCCAAAAAATTGATTTTTTGCTCAAATTTTTGAAAAAAGTAACTTTTTTGAATGAAAAGTAACCAATAGTAAGTTTTGAGTACAAAAAGTAACTAATAGTGACTTTCCAAAAGTAACAAAGTTACTCTAAAAGGAACCTACTGGGATGCCTAAAAAAATTTTAATGCTAAATTTTTTCAAATTAAAATTTTTTCCAACTGTAAAATTTGTTTTGATTAAAATTTTTCTACCTCGGATTTTTAAAAAAATTTCAAATTTATATTTTTCAAAATTCTTCCAGTAATTTTAAGGTGTATGAAATCATTGAAATCAGTTTTTCTTACATAATCTTCACGTTTTTTTTTCTCCATCAAGTACCAGAAGAGGTAGAAAGCTGAAATTCCGAGGGTAACAATTGTTAATTAGAGTCAACCTTGAGCTACACTTTTTTAGGATGAATACAAAAGTAGAATAGGTACCTATGTAAACAACAAAAAAAAAGGTTGCCCGGCGAAAATGATGAATTGCACGACAAACTGTGAACGATAAATTAATGAATGAACGATGCTTCGAAAATCACTGAGAAACAGTCAGAATTGCAGCACAGGAGAAAATCGGTGAAATTTTCTTACTGAAAACAATTGAGTGAGAAAAATCACTGGAAAATCAGTGAAAATTCACTAAAAAGCCAGTGAAATTTATGAAATTTTCTGAAAAATCAGCGAAAATTCGCTGAAAATCAGTGAATCTTGCTGATTTTTCCTGTTCTGCAATTCTGACTATTCATCAGTGACTTTTCACTGATTCAGAATGAGAAAGTATTGTGTTCTCTGGGCAAATTTTGACGAAAATAAATAAAAAATCTGAGGTTTTCAAAGTAATTTCAAAATTTTTTTAGAACCTTTCTCCAGGCCGAATCTGGAAACTTAAATTTTCCCCATTCCCCCTAAGGGGAAAATTTTGGCAATTTAAATCTTTGGCTGGACTCCGGAGTCAAATTATGACCTTGACTCCGGAAAATAGCAGATTCGAAGTCAATTTGGGGTCAGTTTGACTCCAAATCCGGAGTTGGCTCCTATTCCCTGATAAATAATCATTTACCTTAATTTTTTTTGACAAAAGAACAAGGGTGATCAAACAATGGGATTTTTATGTTTTTACATATTCTTTTTAGTTGATTGCTGGTACTCTCTCATTCTGAATCAGTGAAAAGTCCTTAATAAATAGTCAGAATTACAGCACAGGAAAAATTAGCAAAATTCACTGATTTTCAGCGAATTTTCACTGATTTTCCCCAAATTTTCACTGATTTTTCAGCAAATTTCATAAATTTTACCAACTTTTACTGATTTTTCTCACTGATTTGTTTTCAGTAAAAAAAATGTCACTAATTTTCTCCTGTGCTGCAATTCTGACTGTTTCTCAGTGATTTTCGATAATTTTCACTGATTTATAATTGAGAGAGTAGGAATACTTACAATATCTTTGCGAATCATACAATTCCGAATAAAATGAGCCCAATTTGTATGAGCATATTTCAACAAATTTTTAGGTAAAAGGCATAAATTGACATATTTTTGATAATTTTACCCGTTTTTTGACATATTCTGAACGATATTATATTTCGCAAAATACTCGAAAATCCACTAAAAGAGTGAAAAATTATGACTTTGCCGAAATGTGCTCCTGGGAGAAATGAAATTATTTCATAATTTATGAAATAATATGTTTTAAACATCTATTTTTTTACATTTTTCGAATAAATGAATGAAATTTCCGTTTTGAGTTTGTCGTATTATTGTTCTCCTTCAAAAACACTGAATTTTGATACCCATATTTCCCCTCTTTCATTTGACATATTTTCACACATTTTCGGTTTTTTAGAAATATTTTTGACGTATTTCAGACTGCGAAAAGCATATTTTATGCGCATAAAACACAATTTTTATGACATAAAAATCCCATCCATGCCATTTTGCAAAAAATAAAATGGAGAATTCAAATCTGCAAAAAACTCTATTTCGGATTTTTTGACTAAAACTGATTTTATACTCTCTTAAAATTTTTCCTCAATTTTTTTTCAACTACGAACCTTTTTTTAAAAAAATCCAACTTCATGTTTTTCAAAATTTCTTTTGACCAATTAATTGGAAAAAACTTTAAAAAATATAAAATTCAAAATTCAAAATGAAAAAAATTGAATTGCAAAAAATTTGAACTTAAAAATTGGAATAAATTTGGACTTGGATGGATTGAAGGTTCAAAAGTCGAAAGAATGTCGCCGGAAAAAATTTTCCAAGCCCAAAAATTGAAAGAACGAAAGAAGAATCATTTGGAACCAGCAACTCTTCCAAGTCATGGAAATTAACAACTCCCTTACAATTCCACCCTACACATCTTTTTAGTCATTAAGTCTAGCGAAGATACATTTTTAGCAGCATGTGTACTCTTTTCTTAACGTATACTTGGTATTTACTTACACGCCTACGGTTGAGCCTCGGCACGTGACTCGGCCTCGGTTCGTCGCCTGGATGGCGTTAATTCGCAATAATTTACACAGTTTTGCCATATATTTTATAATCTGCGAATGACAAAGGGATGCTGGTTGCCTTGTTTGATGTCTCGAAGCTGTTGGAGGTGATGTGGATGCGGCTGCTCGGCAACCATTAAATCTCGTTTCCATCTTTTATGGTTTTTTATTTGCTTTTAGTATTCTCCGGTGCTGCGTGTCTCTTGTCTCTAGCGTCCCAGCCCCGACACCGCAGTACGACCAAAGTATAATCTTCTCTCGCCTACGGTGCTTTCGCCCTCGTTGCCTTTAAATGAGAAAGCCTAAAATAGGAAAAAAAACACCGGCGATGGTGAAATCCCCAGATTTCAGATTTTTAATCAACACGTAATTTTTAATTATTTTTCCAGGGTGATGACCTTTTTTTCCCCTTCAATGTCATAGTAACCGTTTTTCCTCCGCTTTGTTTTATACCTATATAAATCGAGTCGTCGTTTTAATTTAAATTCTCTTATTTGATAGGTTTATTAATTTTTACAATGGATTTCACGACGGTTCGGAATCGACGTCGATGTCGAATCTCGTCGACGTCCCTGCTCCGTGGACCTTTTTCTGCAGCCCGTTGGGAAAATTTCTCAATCGTTTATCTCACACGAATGTTTTATTAGTCGTGGCCGCAGCAGCCAGTCTAGTGCACTGCACACGATTCTCAAACGATTTAGCGAAATGTTTATTCCTCTACGTGTTTATCTATTTATCCGTCGAGTTCGTGTTTTACGCTTTTCAAACCGTAATAACCACCACGATCTGTGTGGTTTGTTTCAAAAGCTACATGCCAACTTTTATCGTTCGCTATTAATGTTTCTTTTTGTTGAATAAATAATGTAACGGAAAAAGAAAGAAAGAGGGAAAAAACGACGCTTGTACGGTTCGATTTTAATTTCCACTTCACACGGATAGCGCCAGCGTTGTTGAAGAATAACAGCGGAATGCGATGTACGAGTGGGTATGTCTGTGTATCGCGATGTTCGATCAAAATATTATGTGGTAATAATAGGTAGGGATTTGCAGGCGGGTTTGTTTGTTTTTTTGGAATGGTTTTAATGGCGTTTGGGTAGCTTCGTCGTGGTCAGAGCTCTTGACCTAAAATCCGGATCAATCTAACGTAAGAAAAAATTAGGGCGAATTTCGAATCAATGACGACGTAGAAAATTTCATTACTTTCAGTGATTTCATTTTCTTTCAATTTTTTTCGTACATTTTTCTCTGTTTGTGGTAGGAAAAGAGAAAAGTAGATCGAAGGGAAGGCAAAAGATGCAGAATTGTCATAAAATGTAAAAAATTTAGAAAAATTGTAAAAGGTTCCACTTTCTGTAATAATTTGTCCAAAAATTCGGAAAATTGCCCAGGAAATTGAGGATATTTTTTCAGGAATTCGGAGGGGGTCTGATCTCTCCCGCTTCGGTTCCAGCTACGAGATTTTTGATTAAAGTCCTTAAAGCTCAAGGACTTTGAAAAAAGTGCCTCCGGCTCCGAGATTTTTTAAAATGCGGCTCCGGCGCTGGCTCCGTTTCTAGAAAGTTTAAACATTCTCTGGGAGGAACCTCCAGAGGCCCCTCCGAAGATATTTTTCGCTAAACACGAATTCAGTATTTGTTTTTTCGTTTGTAGTCCAGTAGAATTAGCCAAAAAATGAATAAAATTGGAAACCCCTTTTTTTTTGCTCAATTGTAGCTTCACCCCCTTGGGTTTGTGCAATCATTCATAAGTCATTTGATTGAAAATTTGATGTAGATTAACTTTTGTAGACCTCATTTTTGCACTAGAATCAATATTTCAGCAGATATAAGCCAAAAACCAGATTTTTGGAGAAAATCCCCTCCCTTTGATCAATTATATCTCCAGCTCCCTTGGGTTTGTGAATACCATTCAAAAGTTATCTGATAGGAAACTTGACGTCGAATAAGTTTCATAGACCTCATTTTTGTTCTAGCGTCAATTTTCGGCAGTTATGGGCCATAAACCTGGTTTGGGGGCAAAGATCCACAATTTGGGGGAGATGAGCACACCGGACGGGACCGGACACCTCAGATTCATGTTCAGGACATGAAAATATACCATTAGAGCCAAAAATCGGTTGGCCGCCAAGTCTTTCCCAATGAAATGATAATTCTACTGGGCTATTGGTGATTGTTTTAGCTCTAAAAATATGTTTTTTTATTCGTGTTTTTTTTCAATACTTTCAACTGTTTCGGGTCAAATTCCCTATCAGTTTTTCATGACCTCAGCCTCTCAAGGACTTCAGCGATCAGAGTATCATAAATATTTCTCATTAAATTCAAAAATTCAAAAAAAGGAGGTTTTTTCGAGACCTCCGGAGCAGGAAGTCGGAGGAGGGTCTAATGTGGTGCCTCTGGCTCCGGGATTTTCATGAAGTGCCTCAGGCTTCGGCTTCGAAAAATGGGGCCCTCCTCACTCCTCCCTCCGGCTCCGTTCCGCATCCCTGATTTTTTTCTGACTTTGGAATACGTTCAAAATATCGAAAAACTTGATCAGGAAAGCTGTCTTCGATTTTAGAAATACGTTCATTTATTGTCTGGTCCCAAAATTTGATGAAATTTCAACCCTGAAGAATTCATAATTGTCGTAAAGCATGAAGAATTGGATAAATTGTTGAAAAATTTGCGAAGTCTTTGAATATTTACGATCGTAAATTTTGAAAAATTTTGAAAAATCGCCTCAGTTTATGAGAAAATTTATTCAGACATCATAAATCCTCAGAAAAATTTCGACAAAATTGTTGTTTTTGGAATAGTTGGCAAAATTATTTGTAGATATAAAATTGTCCGAAACTAAAAAATTGAAAACTTAATGAAGGTGCAGCTCGCGATATGCACACTCTACATTTTAAAATCTTCTGTAGGCACCTATATGACTCATTTCAATCAATTTTTGATGTAATTTAAACAATTCCTCGTTAACTGCTACATTATTATTTTCTAAAATATTTTGATGCTTTCTCAGCAAGTTTCACGACACTTAAAATGAATTTTGTGAATTTTTTTCGGGGCTTTCGACATTACTTTTCAACACTTCTAATCCCTTTTTAACATAGGCGAATCTAGAATTTTTTTACCGGAGCACAAAGGGCCGGACTTCGGCCAAGTTGATGAAAAATTTAATTTTTTGGAATGAAAATGGGGGGGGGGTGTTGAACACGAAAAATTACCTCAATATGGAAAATTTCGAGTAAATTTACAGAAAAATGTTAATTATTTATTTTTTTTAAATAATAAAAACAGTAAATTTGCGTCATTTTCACGAAGAGAAAAGTCGTGTGCGCGAGTGTTTTTTGATTCGAAGGTATAATTTTGCATTTTTCTTCTGAAATTCAAAGATTTTTTTTCTGAAATTTGGAGAATTTTTTCAAAATGGTCAGAAAAAAATTGGTCTGGCCAAATTTTTTTTTTGGAAGGGCCAGGCCTATGTCGACCCACCCGTAGATCCGCCTATGCTTTTTAATAACCTTCATAAAAATTTTGCCATTTTCTTGTTTTTTTTTCACATATTTCAAGCATTTAATTTCATCAGTTTCTGAGTAATTTTAATCTATCTTCTCATCAATTCGAACAATTTCGATGCAATTTAACGATTCTTAAGTCTTTTAATCAATTTTAGACAATTTTTCCACGCCTAAAACGAATTTTCACAATATTTTCGAAAAATATTCGTACAGTTTTGAAACAATGTTCTAGTAATTTCAATTTTGAATTTTACCAAATGAAAACATTTCATTCGAAATTTTGGTGACGAAATTCAGAACATACTCGATATGTGTATTCGCAGAGACTTTTCCCCCCTATTTACCTATACTGGAACAAAAAACCTACGAATTAAATTTCTTACTACGATGGAAAAAAAACAACTCAAATCACCACCAAACACAAACCCAGCGTCATTTAGAATTTCGCCAACACCTCCCAAAGAGCTCAACTCCAACACACCTGATAAAAAAATACTCCACCTGAGCCCGTTTACACTGTCACGTTACAGTCGTACGATTAACGCCTATAATTACCCATCTGTATGTACCCAACAATCTCGCCTCTCGAGTCGTAGCATTTCAAGTATTTCAAACAAGACTTGTCGCATCGTCGGGTTGAATACAAAGCTGCGGCGCGTAAAAAATCTCCATAAAAACGAGGGGCGTTACGCGAATTAATGAAAATAACACCACTTAGAAGAGACGGAGGCGGGGTGGCTCATTATAATACACCATCGGTTGTGGTTTCAACAAGTCGTCTACGGTACGTCTCTCTCGCGTCATTCAAAGGTCGTTTTTGGTGACTAAATTAGTGTACGAAGAGTACAAGTACCTAGACCTAGACCCATAACAATAGTTATTCCTATAGAGGTTTATTGCTGTGTGTTTTTTCTCTCTATCTTTAAATGAACTCGTGCTGTGTAATAACGCAGGATTAATCAACTTTTTTTTTGTTTTTCTCAATCGACAGGTATTACGACGCCCTATTTCTACGTACTAGAAGGAGTACCGAACACTTATGCTCTATCTTTCGACTGGCTTGTACCGTTTAACGTTTCAAAAATAGAATTTTCATGGATTTCGAAAACAGCTCTCCCGGTAAGTAAAACCCAGACCTATTCGTACCATGATTAGAGTACTTCTCATAACACAGTGAACACTTTTTTCAAAATTTGGTGGTCTTATCCCTGAGGTGATTTGTTTTCCTCTATAAATTCCAAAAATTTTAGTTCCTTACATATTAAGGGGCATTTATTAAGCCTGCCCTCTACTTATGGGAATCAACGTAGGATAGCATGCTAAAAACGGAGAAAAATATGACAATGATTATGCAAAATTTCAAAATATTACTTATGTACAAAGCAGAAAATACATATTACTTGTTTTTCGTCGTTTTTTAAAAAACAATCAGAAACGATCATTTTGCAACGTTGAAAAATGATCGGATCGGTTTTTTTTTTGTCCTTTCAAAGGAACGACCGGGAATGGCCATTCAAAAATATTTGAAAATGATCATTTATCGTCGTTTATGAAAAAACGTCCAGAAACGGACATTTTATAAAATTGTAAAATGGTGGTTTTTCATCGTTTTTGAAAAAACGACCAAAAAATATTAGAAAATGATATTTTCTCGTCGTTTTTTAAGAAACGACCAATTTACAATAAGTATTCAAAAATGTAGTTTTTTGTCTTCTTTAAAAAATGACCAGAAACGATTATTTTTATAGAATTGGAAAATATGATCATTTTTTGTCGTTTTTGAAGAAACGAACCAAAAAAGACCATTCAAAGATATTCCTTTTGTTTTTTCTTCATTCTTTTTTATTCCTGAGATTGATTATTTTTTCGAGTTCGTTTTTTAGTTCTTTTTTTAGTTCTTTTAAAAATTTATTTGAAGAATCTTGGTTATTTTTTATTATCGTCTTCTTTGTTCCCTAGTTTTTGTAAAAAAAATTCTACATTTTCAATTGATAACGAACCAAAGCTGACAGTAATTGTGAAAGAGAGGATTACAAAAATTGAAAATTTTTCCAACTGAGGTCAAATTTTTTCGGATTTTTACGGCACAAATGAAAATTTTTCTGTGTTTCTACTCGAAAATTTACTCAAAAAAAGTCATCACTTTTGCAAATTTCACTCTTCAAACCTGATTTTAAACCAAACAAATTGGAAGAACCGTTCTTGCACTTTCGTTCTTTCAGCCGAATAAAAATAATTGCTTTTCGTTCTTACATCAAGGTGTATAATGAATCACGAAAATCAAACTCATAAGGGAAGTATCCCAACTCAAAGTAAAATTTTGAGCCCAAACAAAAAGAAATCGAAATTACATTATAAAACAACCCTAATATATTCAAAATTTCAGGTGCTGAAGTTCATTTCTCGAATTTTTGAAATTTCAAAATTACATCATCACTCTGCAAAATATGAAAATTTTATCTAAGCAATGAAAAAATCTAAAATTTAATATATATGGTACCCTATTTTCGACTAGCCAAATCGATTGGAAGCGGATTCGAGACGTTTCGGAGTCATCAGGAAATTTTGGAATTTTCCAGCGCTAGAGACAAGCCCATAAAAATGGTCCATACCTCTGAACTTCAGCATCTATAATCGCGGATTACCCATATTGGTATAACCTATTTGATCGATTAAAGCACGATTTTTCTGGAAAAAATTTCAAAATACGCCCACTCCGCACGCTTCGAGGTAAAAAGTTGAAAGTTGGAGACCATCACAATTTTTTGGAGAACTCGAAACGTCCCGAAACCTCTTCCAATCGATTCGGCAGGTCGAAAATATGCAAAGCGCGGAGGCTGAGGTAATTTTGAAATTTCAAAAATTCGTCAAAATTCGAGAAATAAACTTCAGCACCTGAAATTTTGGATATGGGGTTATTTTATAATGTACTTTCAATTTATTTTTGTTTGGGTTCAAAATTTTACTTTGAATTAGGAGACCTACCTCCTTGTCACTACTTTTTTCGAACTATTCACCAAGATTTCTTACTTTATGGTTTTTTCGTATTTTTTATACCCAGTAGACGTAGACACTGCACTCATCGCAACAAATTCGCTTTCTTTATCAATACTTTTTCAACGACTTTTCTTTAATTTCAAAAATTCCTTCATTATTTTGTTCCTATTCTCGTTCATTTTTCCAATCCTACTCTGCGGTCCCTTAACAAGGGAGGTATCCCAACTCAAAGGAAAATTTTGAGTCGAAACAAAAATAAATCGACAGTAGGTACATCATGACAAAAAAAAACCTAAATCCAAAAATTTCAGATGTTCCAGTTCACTTTTCAAATTTTGGCGAATTTTTGAAATTTCAAAATTACCTTATCGCCCTGTAAAATATGAAAATTTGATTTAATCAACAAAAACAGCTGAAATTTGGTTTATATCCTATTTTCGACCTTCCAAATTGATTGGAAGCTGTTTCAAGACTTTTTGAAGTTTCCAGAAAATTCTGGAATTTTCCAACACAAGAGAAAGGCCCATAAAAATAGTCCATGCCTATGAACTTTAACACTTATGATCGCGAATTACCCTTATTTGTGACCTACTTGATTGATTAAAGCACAATTTTCCAAAATTCGTGACTTTGAGTTAAAATCAATATTTTTTGGCAGAAAATTTTCCTGTAAAAAATGAGTATAAAAATATTGAAAATTTCAAAATTTTCTATAGACTCTGAAACATTTTGAAACCACATCCAATCGATTCGGGAGGTCAAAAATAGGGTATTCACCAACTTCCAGCTTTTTTCCTCGATGCGTACGCGGCCGTTGTCGGTATATTTTTAAATTTTTCCAGGAAAATTTCCCGTCAAAAAATATTGATTTTAACTTAAAGTTACGAATTTCAGAAAATTGTGCTTTAATCAATCAAGTAGGTCACAAATGACGGTAATTCGCGATCATTGGTTCTAAAGTTCATAAGTATGGTCCTTTTTACGGGCTTTTCTCCTGCGTTGGAAAGTTCTAAAATTTTCTGAAGACTCCGAAAAGTCCCAAATTTGCTTATAATCGATTTGGGAAGTAAAAAATAAGGCATATACCAAATTTCAACGTTTTTTGCTGATAAGATCAAATTTTCATATTCTTCAAGGCGATGAGGTATAACTTTGAAACTTGAAAAATTCGTCAAAATTTGACAAACAAACTTTAACACCTGAAATTTTACATAATTTTTTTTTCAATTTAATTTTGATTTATTTCTATCTCAGCTCAAAATTTTACCTCGATTGAAATATCTTTCTTGTAAGAATAATTCCTTGTGTCCAAATTTCACCCCAAAAAAATCAAAATTAACTCATTGTAAGAAGCTAAAAGTTTAGAAATCTCATTTTAAAATGAAAATAACCCATTCTAGGGGGTGACACTTCTGAAAAAATTCGAAAATTCGATTCAAGACACACCCCAACATACCATAATATTAATATCGATAAAGGGAGTCGTAGGTATGGTAGATCGTACACAGGGGTTGCATATTTTACACGTTCAAGGCACCTCTCTATATTACAGTTATTTTTAATCGCCCTTTTATTTTCATTTTTTTGTTTCGTCGTTGGTAAAAACGATTAGCATTTCTTTTAGCCACCATTATGGCATTGTATATGCGTATACGATAACGGTTTCGTGTTCATATGCAATATATCAGTATTCTGACAGATTATATAAGCTTCTCTAAGGTCCACATTTGGCAACCGTACATACGCATACGCAACGGCTGCGCGTTCAAAAAGACCGTGGATTTAGCTGTCACAAGGCCCACTTACTGGACATTTTAAACCCTCGCAACCCCCTCGCCGGTATTTACCATCGTAATTAATCCCATCGTCTATTCGGGTGCACGTGCGTATAGTTTTATACACCAAACAACATCAAATTAGGACGAATTTTTCTCTCGTTGTACCTATTTACTTTATCGTCGCCTCCGCATCTCCGCGGCGACCCGTACAAATCAATAATTTCCGGGAAGGAAAAAAAACTCAAATTAAAAAAAAAATTTCTTCGTAATAAATCTCTCACGCACGAACATCTCTTCGGCATTCGACAATTAAAACGACGAGTTGTATAAAAAATTCACCTCCGAAATCGAAACTAAACCGTTGGTTTGAAAGTGTTGGGCGCAAGAATACCGACTCGCAGTAAAGTAAACTTTTTGACATTTAAGCAACGAGCAAACTTCTCTGCACCCAAGTTTTACAATATAAATCGTACAGATAGAGGTAGAGGAAGGTATAAACTCGGCGTCGAAAAAATTCCCGCCTGCCTTTAAACTTCCCCAAAGACGAGTATCTTTGTACATATAGAAGAAACACTCGTACAAAGGTTTATTAAATAATAGGTTTTAAGCATCGCTTTCGGCATATTTTATTGAAATTTCAGCAGCGTTTCAACTTACTCACGTCTGCCTTCCTGCCTCTCCGCCAAATGTTCCCCTCGGGGGCCCCTGCCCGTCGTCTTCTGCAACGTACACATACAAAAGAAAAGAGAACCTAAAACGTCGCCGTTCTTTACCCCCCTAAACTTGAACTTTTCCAGCGTCGGCACCGTAAAAGCTGCAGGAATTAATTTCATCTGCTTTAACTTAGTTTTCGTCAAACGATTTTCCGCCATCTCGAATATCGCAGGTAAACTTTCAATTGAAATAATCAAATAGCCTTTTCGTCGAGAATATACTTAGAGCGAGCGAAGAGCAGCAAAAAAAAACAAAGTGTAGAATTAGAATGCGAGTTCTTAAACTGCGACTACGCGACGATAGGTAAAGATTTTCCTTCCTTTCGGTCGGTAGGCTTCCTCGAAGGTATTTTTAAAAAAGGCTGCGAGAAAAAAATACCTAAATAAAAGCTCATATTTTTTTTAACGATCGTCCGCCACAAAGTACACGTTTCGGGTCTTTTGTTGGTTCAATATTGCGAACGATAGTGTCAGCGAAATGGTGAGCAATAAAAATACACCAGATTAGCGACGTATTGCGGATTTATCCTGTCGCTTTATCGGGTCCAATTAATAGCCTTTGAATGACGGATGTATTGTTGAAAAAAAAGAGCAAACCGACACGTAGCTAAGGAGGGGAGAAAAGGGTAGAGCGAGTTTATCAGAATTTCCGTTTTCCTTCTCTTTCTTTTTCGTCTTTTTTTCTTTTTTCTTTTTAATGAATTGATTACGGTGCTGAAGGCTTTGACGTGGGTGGAGGGGCCGAAAAAAGCGTCAATTTGTAGTTCTTTAGCGAAATTATATTTTTGAAATGTACATAAATTAACAACGCGATGGTTACGAAATTTATTTCGTTTTACTGTCTTTTTTTTATAAACGACTCGAACGAACCGAAATGAATTTTTTATTTCGTTTGAAAAGAAATGAATACTTAGTGCAATTTATGGTTCGAAGCCTGGGTGATTTATCTTTCAAATGAGTAAATTGTTGATAGTTCGTGGGCAAAGTGAGTTAGAAATGGTGAATTTTGAACTCAGATGATTAGAAATTGAAGCTTGTTTTTTTGATACAGACCAGGATAGTAGAATTCAGACAGTTTTTGTAAAATTAAGACAATTTATCAAAATTTACCTACTTAATTAAAATTTTAAAGGCATAAAAATTTTAAAAACTAAATGTGGTCATATTTTATAACTGAATAGGATGAAATTGCTTCAAAAAATTTGAATCTCAAAATGCAAGTTTAAATGAAAATTCAAGAAATTTTCCTCTTTTTTTCGAAGAGTACACAAATTTTGAAGGTTATAAATTTTTCGATGTATTAGCTAACTACGAGTACTCCATAAAAAAATGTTTATCTTTCAAATTCAATTTAATAAAAATTACAATCTTTTTTCATCGATTCTTTTTTAATATCCAAAGGTATGTGTTATAAAATTTTGAAGAATTTTGAAATTTTTTTAGACAATTTCGAATAAAATTTTTTTTAATTTTATAGTTCCTAAAATTTTGGAAGTTTTGAGTTGATTATGAAGTGAAAATTTCTAATTTTTAGCATACTTTTTTCTTCCTCACGATGTGAACTAGTCCCTCGTTATACCGAAGGTAGCAAAGTACATAATACCAATTTATGCTGGACACAGTAAAATTTACTGTTTCACAAAAAAAACAACCATATGATCAATTTTAAAATTTCCTGAAAGAATAGCAGCTTCCTTAAAATTTTCATCAAAATCAATTGGTTGTTCAAAAAAATCAGTACATACATATTTTCAAAATACATGTCCAAAGCTGATTCACATCTTACATTTTTGCTCAATGTGCTTTGAAAATTTTTACTTTTAGTCCACAAAATGAAAATCCTCGGAAAAGTGATCACTTGATTACTAAAAAATGGGAAAATTTGCAGTTTGAATCAGAAAATTTCAAAATAATTCCACCAAACAATGAGCTGGAAATTTTACATTTCTGGACATCTACTCCTTCCTACCCCCTCCCAAATAATGTAGAACTCAGTCCATGCCTGTACGTAGAAAACGAATCTATAATTTTACAGGAAGATCAAAAACAACATTCTGGACACAAAGACAATCAAAATTTTTATAGAATCAAAAAAAGTAATTATTTCTTAAAAACTCCATCAAAATTAATTTTTTGCTTGAAAAAAAAAATTGAATCCGATTTTTCAGAGGACCATAGGCGCACCCAGAAATTGTGTAAGGGGGACTGAGATTTTGAGAAAAATGGGGGGGGGGTCAAAATTCAATGAAAAAATTAGGTAACCTGTTAGTGTTATTTCAGTGGGGTTGGAGTAGTTGGGGTATTTTCAGAAGGCAAATAATATATACCTACAGATTTGAGCGAAGAAAAATTGAAAAATGGGGAGGTTTAATGATAGTTTTGCCAAAATCACTGATTTTTTCTAATAAATGGGACATTGACTGAGAAATTAGTCATTTTTGACCGAAAAATCAGTGAAAAAATAACAAATTTACTGCCCGAGCGAAGCGAGAGCGAAAATTTTTTAAAATAATACTCTTCTTTGACATTTTTATGAGAAAAAAACCTCCTTGCGAGCTTAAGGAAGGGGGGCTCGAGCCCCCTGAGCCCCCTGAGCCCCTCCTTGAGTGCGCCCCTGCAGAGGACACATTCAAAATACTTTTACGAACCCATATCTTATACTAATATTACTCAAATCAATACACATGAAACCTTATTTTTCATTCAAAATAATGAAAATCCTAAAAATTGTAAAATTCTATGAATAAAAAAAAACGCTGAAATCTCCAAAAAAACAATAGGAATCGATGAAATGTGAAAGTACCCTTTACAATCTAAACTGAATATTTCAATCATATTTTCAAAAGTAAGATTACTCTGAAGTTAGGACAATTGCAAAATCCACATTATATTGTGTAGCAGTAGCTTCAAAAAATTAATGAGCAATCGTTCAATTTTTATATAATAATGAAAAAAAAATTCTAGATAAATTTCTTTGAAATTATATACTTTAGTAATTTGATTTTAAAACCAGTTTATAGTTTTTTTTTTGGCCATTGTCAGCCTCAATAATGAATTGGTCGTAGGTATACTTTAATGCACTATTTTATGCTTCTGATTTCTAAAATAATTCGTATTCAAGAATTTATCATTCTCGCTTCGTCCATACTTTTTTCTTTTATAAAATTATTACCTATACGAAAAATGTAAGTATAATTTGGGTACTTTCAACTTCGTATTTCCATCATTTTCCAAAAATACTTTAAATATTGGAAAAATAGGCGTTTTTCACCCTTAATTTTTGGGCAAAGAAGTGGGTGTTTTCAAAAAAAACCAACCTGTCTGATAGGAAATTACACGTAGAACATGATTGTTCATAACCTTTTTTCCATTTTGAGGCTTATTGGAGAAGATATTCACAAAAGTTTCATAACTATTTTTCAATTTTGAGGCTTATTTGAGAAGATATTCACGAAAAACCGGTTTTCAGCAGACATTTACCCCTCCTCGGGGGTAGCGGAGGGTTATGGAGGTGTCCATTTTATTATGTTGTGTAGTGGACCATTACGAACGTAAAACGCGAAAAAAAATCAGGATTCAATTTTTATGGGTTTGGTACATTTTTTCTCTTATTTGCCTGGATTAATAGGGCTGACAAGTCTGACGTCATATCACTACTACAAATGCAAATTATTAGTTTGTTTACTTTTTGTAAAGGGGAGTCGACGAGAAAATTAACATTGAATCTTATGGGAGTCGTTTTGTTTTTCCAATTTTTTTCAGTTTTGATGTAAGTATTAATTTTTTGATTTGTTGACAATTTTGACGAGTTGAGCTGTCAAATTGGTCAAAATTGTAAAAACAAAAAAAATTCAACATATCAAAAATGAAAAAATTTGTAAAAACAAAACGACTCCCATAAGATTCAATGTTAATTTTTTTGTTGACTCCCCTTTACAAAAAGTACACAAACTGGTACATGACTGGTATTTGCATTAGTAGTGGTGCAATGACGTCAAGACTTGTCAGCCCTATTAGGAAATCTCTACTTTTTCATCAATTTTGGTTTTTATTTCTTTCTCTCTCCAACATACTTTCATAATTTCATTGTCACACCAAAGCATTAATTTAGAATCCATACCTATTTTAAACTCACTACTACAACATGTAACATAAAAGATAGAAAGCCTCTTTAGGACGTCCAACAAAATTTTCTATGACCTCATTTTCATAAAATTATGAACAAAAATGTCTAAAAAAAAACTCGTAAAATCAACTCGAATTTGACTTCCAAAAATCAAAAAAGTCTAAAGAGTTGTAATTATTACGAACTTCCTATAAAATAATTTTTTTTCGAATATTTATGTTTTTCTCATTATTATTCAGTTTATTTGCAGTAATTTAAAGAAATTGTTTCTGAAAAGGGAGGGGAATGTATAACGCAAACATTTCATTACAAGAAAAAAATTACTATTTTAAAATAATTTTACAATTTTATGGGATTTCAGACGTATTTTGATTTTTGAAAGTCAGTTTTGAACTGATTTCATGACTTATGATGACTTTTATGACCACCCTACCAAAATCATGACTTAATTTTTTATGATCAGACAGACATCTTGATTCAAAAAATAACATATCATTCTAATAATTTTTTGCAAAATCGACTAGTTTTCCTTTCGCCCCTCCCCTTACCTACAATGCAATCTTAGTGTATAATTCAACCCTTTGAAAAATAGGTTATTTCGATACATAAATTTAGAAATACCAAAATTTGTACAGAAATTGAAAACCTGAAATTCGTACTGTTTTCATATTTTTTATAATAGCTGTTTTCGTACTTTTTTAATCCAATAATTTCTCAAGATCAAGAACAATAAAATTACAATGTTTTTTTATGGATCAAATTTTGTCAAAATTTTACATTTTTGCTTTTTTTCGGAAATTTGTACTTGAATATTTTTCAAACTCGGTAAAAACCTTAGAAATATCTTCGTCCTTTTCCACTCCTCCCCTCCACTCGAACTCCAATAATTCGGTAATATTTCCAAACCCCTCGACACTCCGAACAAACTGCTCATTCATTACCCATCTCCCATTCATTCAACCCATCGGTCTCCACCTCGCGTCGGTTATACTTTCACGCCAAATACATACAGAAAACCTCGAGGATTACGAATCCGCCAGCGCGAATCCCGTCCGAGCTCATTTAATTTAAACTCCCTCTTATTAAGTCCAACCAAAGACTCCGAACAGTAAAAAAAACCCAACGCGATGGAAAAACACCGCAACGACTCGTACAAGGCAAAATATAAGCTCAACTTGCAGTATTTTTTTTTTCATACAAACGCTTTCCTCGGTTCTCCGCCTTCGGTTTTTAAGAACAGACGCTGTAGAACTGAAAAGCTGCCGAACTGCAGCCCATATATCCTCTTAAAAGCTATACACGCCATGAAATTAAATGAAATCTAATTAAAATCTGACATCGTCTGAGCTCCGTTCTTCTTCTTGTTGCTACACATAAATGACTTTCAGATTGAGTAAGAGCTCCCCAAATTGCATAGACTACCCGGCAAGCCTGCAACGTACGAAATTAGACAACCCTATTTTCTAATTCGTTGCCAACTCAGTTGTGCACTATCCAACGCACCATTGCGAAGCGCTGATTGCTTCGAATTACATTAATTAAGTTCGCACGTCTCCTGTCTACCGATGATGCTCGTATCTCAAAAACCCAGATATACAGAGACCGATCCATTTACACCTTATACCAAAATCTATATCTCTACCGGAGCTCTGCTGTCTTTCCGGCAAACGACGATGCCCTCCTCCAACCCTGAGCCCATTTCGCACTCCTGTGTCGAAATTATTTCAATTTTATTACCTTCTGTTTCTGGTGGTTCGTTGTCTGTCTGTGTATCGTTATTAAATCACCTTCTAGCACGCCACCCTTTCGAAAAATTATACACTCTGAGTCTGTAATTATCATTCGTACGAATATAAATATGATAATTAAATGAAAAGCTATCCTGCCTTTTTAAATAATATAAAACCGCGAATAATACGAAATACGATGCAAACCGGCTCCTCTTTTTTTATACGACTCGTCGAGGAAATTCCAGCAGAAAACGATACAAGTACCTGGGTACAATTTTTAACGGTAATTCGCCATTTCTTAAATTTATCTCGACTTTATACGAATATTTATAACAACCTTGGAGTTGCGGTGTACATAGCTCGCGTTATTTACCTGTACCCCCTCCCCCATTCTTTTCCCATTTCGACGAAATAATATACCCTCTGAAGAAACACGCCGGCGAGATTACGTATTATGGGAGCCACGACGCAATAATAAATTCATCTGTGATAATAACCGCGTCAGAGGTATAAGCAAGCCCAAAACTTATACCTACCTTAGAACGAAATCACGATAATAGTGGAATTATGTATTATGTAAAAACATTAACCTATATTTTCCATAAATTCTCAATTGTCAAAAATTTTAGTTACCTATTTTGCTCTACCTACATTACGTTATACTTTGTGTTTTGCTAAACGCAGCGTACTGGCGTTTTTACACCGGCAACCATGCTTTACAATGTATCGAGCTTTATTAAATTAATCACACGGCTCAGACAGCTTAATTTATTTTCATTTTGATTATTCTGGCGTCTCGTCTCGGCACGAATCATAAATAATCGAAAACGGGCGGTAATTACGCGTAAAATGATTTATTCGATCGTTTCTCGATAAGATGTAAAAAATAAAGAGTATAGAAAAACTCCGAAGAATGAAATCTTTGGGAGTTGTTATTTTTCGTGAATTGGAAGAGGAATGAACGATAACACAGGTCGACATGGAAAATGCTATTTGAAGTTTAATAAGTGATTTTTATAGTATTTGTCACGCTGATCACGGGAAAAGTTGTGAAAAAATTCCATCGCCAAAGAATTTTCATGGTGTCAATATGATTTAGAAAATAAAAATTCATGCTATTTTCATATAATTTTTCAATTTGCATGCCATTTGTGTACAATTTTTCATGCTCCAAGCTCCCCCCCCCATGCACTCGTTTCAAGGGGACAGGCATCCCTGTAGGTTACTTTTTTCAGGGAAAGTCACTATTAGTTACTTTTTGTACTCAAAACTTACTATTGGTTACTTTTCATTCAAAAAAGTTCTTTTTTCAAAAATTTGAGTAAAAAATCAATTTTTTTAGTTTTTGCTTTAAAAAAAATTCTTTTAAAAAATTTTGCCTTAAAAAAACAAAAATTGCCTTTAAAAAAATATGATTTGAAAAAAGTATTCCATGGCAATTTAGTATTACGAACCCTCCTAGTAAAAATTCGGATGACTTTTTTACATTTTCTAGGTGAAATCAAGCAAATCATGAATTAAAATTTAAAAAGGTTACTTTTTTGGACTTTTTTGGTTACTTTTCCGACTGTCAGAGGTTCCTAAAGTTACTTTTTTTTCAAATTTTGGCTGGGATGTCTGAGGGGAATTTCAAGCACTTTTCTGGTAGTTTTATTCTGATGAGATATCACTTGCTAGGTAAAAAATGATAAAAATTCACGAGTAAATTTAAAACACTCAAGTTGTCAAACAAATTCTCGAGATCAACATGCAGGATTTTAGCAGAACCTTCATCCAAACGAATTTGGCAGAAATTTTTCCCAGAGCTTTGGAAAAATAATATTGCTTTCTGATTGTCTCTTTTTCCTCCTCCCCTAAAGGTTCAGGTTGTATTCCAATTCGTCAATGACTTTGGCTCAATAATAAATTTTAAGCTAAAAAATTATGCAACACAATTGACGAGTAGGAGATAATTTCAAAAAATAGAAATTCTGAACAATAAACATTTAGGTTGAATTTTATGGCATTTTTATCCATGTAAATTCATCAACATTCCTGAAGTCAAAAAGAAAAATAATTTGGCTCAAACGAAGCCGGAGCAATATGTTGAAAAATCGAATTATCAAATATGCTCAAAAAACAACTCAGTATGAATATTTTATTATCCAAAAATAATTTGGAAAAGTTTTAGGTACCACATAATTTATCAATTCTTAGCAAAGTTGAATAATTTGATCTCGCTTATTTATGACAGTTATAGAATGTATGTCCATTAGTGAAGTCTGACTGAAAAAAACTAGTAAGGATTTCTTGAAAAAGGAAGTCGTACGTGAAACACGAAAAAAAATCAAAAACGTGAGATTTTTGCTGAAAAATTTAAATGATGATATTTCAAAGTAAAAAACAAAAGCCCTCCCCGAACGAAGTGAGGGAGAATTTTTTTTATAAAAAATTAAAATTTAAAAATTATTAAAGGCAAGCCTTTGATTGAAAAATTCAAGAGAAAAATGTTGAAAATACATGCTTTTTATAGTAAAATTATCAAAATTTAGGCTATTTTCATATTTTGCATGTCTTGCATGTCAAAAGACACCATGATTTTTCACAATTTGAATTTTTTGTTGAACATTTTTTTACACTTTTTGATAACTTTTGACACTTGAAATCAATTTTCTGAGCAAAGGAAAGGTCCAGCGAAAAAAACGAATGGAATAGAGCGTAAAATTTCCTTTCTGTAGAGTTCAATTAGTTTTTTCCCAAGAGGCTTAGATTTCGAGATATTATTGCTGAAAGTTGAAAGTTCAACTTTTTCAAAAAATTGAAAATATCTTAAAAACTAAGCCTCCTAAGAAAAAACTAATTAGACTCTACAGGAAAAAATTTTACATTTTTTTTTCGTTGATCCCTTTCTTTGCTCATAAAATCGACTCCAAAGGTCGAAAGTTGGATCAAAAAATGGAAAACAAATTATTGGAATTTTTTGTTGTGAGTTAAGAAAGGAGGAATTGATCCAAAAACAGCTCTCTCATTTCAGAATCAGTAAAATTTATCAAAAATCACTGAAAAATAGTCAGAATTGCAGCACAGTAATAAATCAGTAAAAAAAATTTCACTGAAAGCAAGTCAGTGAAAGAAAATCACTGGAAATCAGTGAAAATTCACTGAAAACTCAGTGATATTTATGAAATTTACTAAAAAAATCTGTTAAATTCTTTGAATACTTAGTGAAAAATTGCTGAAAATCAGTGATTTTTCACTGATTCGGAATGAAAGAGAGGATTTCCATAAGTGATGAAAATGTCTTGAATTTCGTTGACATTGCCTCTTTAGTGAAACCCGGAAAACGTGGGGGAAATGATCGTATAGGTACCGTTCATTCATTTTTTAAACCAGTTTTCAAGAGTAACAATTTGTGGACATGGACAACCTTCTAGTAATTTTTGGTCTTTGTTATTTTCAATGAATATGTAATTTTCGAAAATACGAAAAAATTAATGAAAACACCGTTTTTCTTCGCATAGATTTGGTCATCATCTCATACTTTTCCATTCATATAGGAGCTCATAAAAATTTTTTCTTTCAAATCTTTATTGTGACGCGTCATGAGAAACCATACCTTAGGGTGAAAATTTTTTTTCGAGGAAAACGCCCAAATAGATCGAAAAGTTTATTTTTATCAAATATGACTTTTTGCAGAAAACGTATTTTCTGATGTCTGAAGAATATTTTAAGCACTCTCACCTACTTGTTTCCGTCGTTTTACTGTTTCGTACGAGCGTTTTCATCATTCTTTAGAATACATAATAAAGTTTAAATGGTTTCATAATTTTTTTCAACTCTTTCGCAAGGTTGGTTACACTGGGTGACTAGATATGGACCTGAAACTTGCACCATTGAATTTTTCGTGAAATTTTACTACAAGACCACCAATTTTTCATCATAATTTCATTGCTATACTTTCATAAGTCGTAGAAATTGAAAAAAAATGTAATGAAAAACTTTAGGCGTTTTTTTCTCGAAAAATTGTTTTCAGAACTTCTCAACTTTAAAGTGTCATAACTCGATGAATTTTGCTCTGATTGAGCTGCGGTTTGCTCCATCCGATTCCTTGTACATTTTTATATCAGGAAATGTCAAAATATCATTTCTGACCCCCTTCACCCTAAGGTATGATTTCTCCTATGAGTCATGACGCGTCACATATTTAGTCGTGGTTTTAAGGGGAGAAGGGGTGAAAAGCGCCAGGCGCTGCAAAGTTAGCCTAAACGTGCTCAAAAACATCAATTTGAAGCAAAGGAAAGGAAAAATTTGAATTGTGGCTAGTTAAATTGTATTTAGACAATTTGCATTTTGTCAGCTGAAAAAATGTAAAAAAAGTTTGTCTTTTCTGTAGGATTAAAAAAATGAAAAAATTTTCTAGGGGACAACATACCCAGATTACTAAGTATGTACGAACATACATTTTTTTCTCCAATTTCTGGAAGAAGGAGTTCTTATTTTGTGGACAGTTTTCCACGAATTTTTGACTTTTTTTAATTTTTAGTAAAAAAATCGCTTGATAAATGACAGTGTTTTTCTTCTACAACTGAAATCTTAAATTTTTTTTTAAATTATCAAAAACCAAATTACTCTAATAATCTCATGAATAAAGTGATAGATGCACTGAAAGAAATGATTGGGGAATGGTTCCCCGAAAATCTCGGTAAACTGCGGACAGCCTCAAATATTCGGTGCTGATAACCGAATATTGGGTAATACCTACTCATCAACAAGTAACAGTTCCCTAAATATTAGTGAATCATTACCGAACATCAGGTAATGTCTCCTGATATTTAGGGAATGATTACTTGTTGAAGAGGAATGATTACTTGTTAAAGAGGAATGATTTTCTTGTTAAAAAAGGAATGATTTTACCATTTATATAGTAGTTTCTTCAATTTTTTATTTTTTAAAAATAAAATACAATAATGACATGCCTCTCACATCGATTTTCTGCACCAAGACACTTGACTTCTTAATTTCAGATAATTTACATGCTTTTCTGTTCTAACAAATTTTCTGCCCTGGGTGGGACTCGAACCCGGACCCCTATACCTATGTGTTCCTATAAATCCTATCCTACAGCCCTAACCACTACGCCACCGATGCACGTGTGTAATGAGGCATTTAAATGATATACCTACATATTATCATCACATATTCTTGGCAAAGTGCACTTCAATTGAAAGTTGTATAGAAGCTGTGTTAAATAATTTAGTATATTATTTTAAAAAACCACTGAATTTTGAAACAAAGCACTGGCAAAATAAATATTTATAAAAATATTTTCTAAAACGTACCACACTGAGAAAAAAAAGTGTGGCGATATTGACCACAAATTGTGGAAAAACTTATCCAGTCCGAGTTTTATGATGCTTTTCACCACAACTGTGGTACTGTTTTGCCACAACTGTGGTACTTTTTTAAGTTTTAATCACAACTGTGGTACTTTTTACCACAGCTGTGGCAAAAAAAGTACCACAACTGTGGTAAAAAAGCATCATAAACTCGGACTGGATAAGTTTTTCCACAATTTGTAGTCAATTTTACCACACATTTTTCTCAGTGCACATTCTTAATTTTATATTTTTTTCATTTTGAAATTTTACGCCACCATATTTATCAAATTTATTAAAGATAAGAATTTTATGCTATTTTTTCAATCCTTACTTATTTTATACACACACTTTAAAAAGAATCTCTTTAAAAATTTGCACACAACTAAATTATTTTTAAAATGGTTTAGAATCTTTAAAAAAATGCACTGCACTTAGCAAATCATGGTTAGATACATCACAATATTTTATTCACTTTGATACAATTTACTTATTCCTTAAAATTGAATAATAGTTACTTATCAAGTAAATCATTCATTTCGTATGTAGTGTGCTGTAATAGGTACTTCTCACTTTCAGTACTAGTTGGTGTTTTTTTTGTTAATAATTACCATTCTCTCAGTAATGATTACCTCCTATAACCATTCCCTAACTTTTTGTAATTAATACATTTTATTCAGGAATGATTCCCCAAAAATTTGGGAATTTGGAATGATTACCTAACGTTCGGAAATCATTACTTGATTCTCAGTAATAAGTACTCATTTTTTATTCCCATTTCTTTCAGTGTGGTGAAGTTTTTTAGGGAAGAGGAGAAAGAGGGCGAAAGCGATCTGAAACAATTCTGGAACAGTGAAAACGAAGATGTGTTTATTAAACACACGTACGGTTATGGAGCTATTTCGCAACAAATTTTCACACGCCGGTCTCTCGAAAATACTGCAAGAACAACAGTCTTAACAATGGCATGTTATTGCATGGCAACTGAGCAAAGCTTATACCATCATACTATATAAGGAACAAGCTCCTCTGAAAATAAGTTTTTCACCGACATGTTGAAAGCCTAACGGGCTCTGAAAGTTATTCGGCTGAAGTTGCCAAAAGTTACAGCTTTTAGTCGTCGTCCTTTGTACGGGCGATACGTAAAATTACCATAAAGTATGGGGTATCATCGGAAACTCCACTGTACTCATACGGAGCTTGGTACAGCAGCACGCGAAAATCTGCCATTGTCATGTCGACGACGCCGAAGGGCAATCACCATCTGGTGCCAGGGGCCATTCAACTAAACACGTTTAGGTTAGGCCAAGTCCCCAAGCCAGAGTTGTGCCGTTTAGTTTTTTTTTGCCTAGGTAAATACTCGCGTCGGTCGGCTTCTTTCGTCTGTACGAGATTTTCTTTTTCGGTTAATTTTACTCTTTCTCTATTTTGTTCAAATAACCACATCGTTCGTCGCTGTTGTATGTGTGTGTGGTTTAGCAACTTGCGGGAGAACTTGTTGTCGTGCGGTTTTATGTCTCATCATGTGCGTCCCCGATTCTACGCTAGTCGACATATGGAATCTAATTGCCAGTTTATTTCATATCGTATGGATAAGTTTGCGACATAGTCGTCGTCAAATATTTCACACGTTTTGTATACGCGAGGATGAGTTTATTATGGGGAATGATTGTCGCATATGTTACCAAGTCGAATGTGCCAGGGAAAGATTTCGGGAATTGTAATCTTCCATGATTTAGAAGAAGCGGCCGTTCCAAGTGATTCTTATTCCGTTCTTCGGTTTCTGAACTGTGAAAATTTTTCCAGCAACTTTGACTTTCGAGTTTTGAACTTCAAAATTTTTTCATTATTTCTGCCCCAAATGGGATTTCGACGATCTAAGATCAAATTAATTCTAATTTCTAAGTTCAAAATTTTCCAACTCTGAATTTTTTCAGTTTCCTTAATTCCATTTTTTTCAAAATTGTTGTGTCCAATTTTAAAATTTTTCCAACAGTAAATTTTTTTAGCTTGAATTTTCTCAATATTTTTCCCATTTTTATTTCTTCATTTTTTTCGATTTCATATTTTTTTTAAACATTTTTCATAATTACTTATTGAATGAGAAATACATTTTGAAAAACAAAATGTTGAACAAATTTTTCTTTGATCAAAAGTTTTAAAAAAATTGAGGAAAAATGTTTAATTTATTGGAAAAAAATTCGATTAGAAAAAATATTTTTTTTTAAAAGTATGAAATTGAAAAAAAAATAAAAAACTCAAGTTGAAAGTTGGATATCATCAATCCATGGAAAACTTTGAAACAACTTTCGTGACGACCTAAAATCCTTCTAATCCGATTAAGAACTGGCCATTACCTCTTCACCCATCAACACCTTTTCTTAAAACAACCTCTTCCTCTATGCCTCAATTGCCATACTCCTATAACGAGCATCTCTCAAATCCTCTTGGACTGACGGTCATACGCCCATTCAGAAATTATTTAGGGGAAAAGCTGAGAATTCGAGAAAAATGGCGGGGTCAAATTTCGGCAAAAAAATTGAGTCACCTTTTATTTCAGTGGCACTGACGTAATTGGAGTATTTTCAATAGGCTGATAGTGATAATGCATGAACAGATTTGAGCAAAGAAAAATTAAAAAATTGCGGAATTTTTTGGAACAAATGACCAATACACTCTTTGAATCTAAATTAGTAAAATTTACCTGTATGAATCAGTGAAATGAATTTAGCTGAAAATCAGTGATATTTCATCAATCTTTCAGTCCAAATTATTGATTTTTGAAAATCAGTGATTTTCAATTAATCTTTCAGTCCAAATTATTGATTTTTTCTGAGAAATTGGGAATTAATTGAAAAATCAGTGATTTTTGACTGAAATAGGTATTGTCAGCGAAAAATCGTTTATTTTCAATGAAAAGTATTTCACTGATTATCAAAGGCAGAATTTTATCACTAGTTCAGATTTAGAGAGTTATATGTTTATTTAAGAAACAGACTGACTAAAATACTAGGTACTCGAGCGAAGCGAAGACGATTTTTTTTCAAAAATCATGATTGAAGAGCAAAAAAAGCATTTTTATTTTTTTCACACTTTTATAACAAAAAATCTCTTTTCCGAGCTTGGCGATTTGAGCGAGATTTTATTTAGTGATAGGAGGGGAATAAATCATAGGAATATCGAATGATATCATTTAAAATGTTTTGAAAAGAAACTTGAATAGGTAAGTATATGTTACTCTCTTACATTGGCTCGGCTATTTTCTCAAATGAAAAATAAAAAATACTTACTGAGGGCTCTAAATTCAAAAAAAATTAAATCGTTACAAATCCTAATTTTTCTAGACCAAAAATTGTTGTTTTCGAGTCCTCAATTATAGTCACAAATTTTTTTTAAAAACGAAATTTTTCCATAATGGGGTTTTAAATTACCCAAATTTTCAAATACCTACTGAAAAATTTCAGGAAAAATTACCTATTTTGAAAAAAAATTAACATCTTTGATGAAAAATAAGAAATTCATAGTCCAATGCATAAAAAGTCACACCTACTTAGAATTCCCTGGATTTTTCGTAGGAAAAAGGACGAAGGGAAGAGAAAAATTGAAATTTTTTAGAGATTACTTTACTTACCGATTTCCTATTCCAAAAATTTTAGCAGTATTTCTTGAAAATTTGGAAATTTGTAATCTCGCTAAAAGATATTACAATTGAAGTTTTCCAAGATTTCTCTAGGGGAGGGGGG
The DNA here is from genome assembly GCA_033439095.1 of Pseudococcus viburni. Lineage (NCBI taxonomy): Eukaryota > Metazoa > Arthropoda > Insecta > Hemiptera > Pseudococcidae > Pseudococcus > Pseudococcus viburni. The sequence continues at coordinate 213,561 of JAVBJF010000093.1, forward strand.
ATGGGGAAATTCTGAAACTTGAATAATCTTTCTTTTTCTTTTTTTTGAAAATTCAAACCAAAGCTTGTAGATTATTTTGCATCTCAAGAGGTATATTTTTTAAACTGCCTTTCCAAGTAATGAAGGTTAAATTGAAAAGTTGAAATATATATTTTTTTTTTCAGGTGACGATTTTAAATTATTTTTTAGAATTTATGGCTCCAAGAAACCATTTTCTTCGAGGGGACTAATGAAAACCAAACAATAAAAAAAAATGAAAAAAATAAACATTTTTCCCAAAAAGAAGCAATTGCTAGCAAAGGAAAGTCAAGAAAACTTTTCACAATGACCCGATGATCATTAAAAATACATATTAGGCACTAAAAATTTACTTACGAATCAAAGCAAGAAAACCTTTGTGACCTTTGTGAGAAAAATGATTTCACAGGAACTTACCTGAAAGCAAAAGAACAAACATTTTAAATTAAAATGGGTACTCAGCGTATTAAATTACAAAAATTTGTAAAATGATATAATTATCAATTTTCAATTTGATATATTTTAAAGAAAATCTTTAAAAATGCACATGCACACGCACAGTCTTAAAATTTATTTCTTGGTCCTCAACAGGACATTCAAAATATCTAATTCCAAAAAAAACTTTTCTTATACTCGTAGCATTTTAATCAGCTGTTCACAATTTCCAACCTTAGTCTGTTCATTTTGTACTCATTCAAGACAACTTTAAATTTAACAAAAACGTTATTTTAAAATTGTTTAGTTTTTCGAACAGATTTGAATATTTTTCACTCGTTTCCTTCCAACAGATCATTCTACCCACTTTAAATTTCGTTATTTAAAAAAAAATCATACTTTCTTTTCTCTCTCAAAAAAAAACTATTTAATGCGTTTGTAAATATCTTTTTATGTACTTTATTTTGACTTTCGATATTTTTCTAGCTTCAAAACTAATGAAAAAAAGGCGATTGTGAATAACGAAAATTTTTTAGAAATAAACGACTTCACCGGGTGACAAAAATTGAAGAAAAAAATCAAAAAAAAACAAAGCTCGAAGAGGTCAATTTGTCCCAGCAATGCATTTTCTTCAAGTTCCCAAGTCGAACTCTTCGTATTCTGGAGAAAATCCGACAACCGTTCGCTTCTCCACACCTTCGAAAATTCCCCTTTACTCCGGCTCTGCACCAGACCAAAACGACAAAATTCTTCAAAAACCCATAACACTCAATCTATATCCTATAATTTTGAAAAATAACTCCATCCTAATAAGACCACGACATCTACTTAGTACAATATTCAAATCCATAGATTGTAATACGTTGTCACAACACGACGCCGGCAAAATTACCATCATTAATAGTTCCTCTGCCGGACCCATCCTACAACCTCAACCTCTCCGATGCGGTTCAATATCCAAATTAATTTTCCCTGATTACAATTTCGAGTCAAAAGTCAACGGTATAAGTACTAGGCGCCTGTACTAGAACCCCAGGAGTCATTCGATTTACATTTTCATAGCAAGCTGGTCATAAAAGCGCTAAGGGAGGGAACCTATATATAATCCATATGCACATAGCGCATCCATAGCATCACATCACTTACATATTAGACCGCGAAGACAAAACTAAATATAGTAACTTCGTATCGACTCGGAGTGTATAAAAAAACACGAGCATAAAAATCACCGTGGCTCTCGGCCTGAATTTGAATTAACGACGACGACAATTCTCTCAGAGAAATAGGTAGTACATATTTTCCCCATACATGGAGACATAAACAAGTGGCATTCTTTTCCCATGCTCGTTAATTCACCTCGTCGTCTCTGTTCGAATAGTATGACATCGAGTCTGTGGCTCCAGGAGCAAAATATATTCAATAGGTTCATTCTGTTAACGCAAAACCTAACAAAAAAGTAGTTCGAAGTACAATTTATGGGGTTTTTGTTTCAGTTACCGTACATTTGGACAGTCGAATACAACAATCGACAAGCCATGAAGAAGCCAACGTTCAACATATCGACCCAAGGTGATGTACCATCCAGCTGGACGCCATTTCATGTCAGATTACAATGTACCGGAGAAATGACCGCCGAAATTCGAGTTGCTCTGCATTTAAGAGTCGCCGCCGAAAGCCACCGTCATAATGAAACTTATATTACCATTAAACGAAATAAAATTTGTTTGAAGAAGGGAGAAAAGCAAATAGGTAGGTGGACAATATTGAAAAATGAATTATTAAAATCGTTTACGAATATGCAGCGTATTAACATAAGTATAATGTACCAAGCCAATATAATTTAGCTTCCATGTGAATCAATAACGTATACGTCGCGATTAATCACGAAACCTGGGCGAAAGCTGAGACAAAAATAGGTGGACTGCCATCAGTCGAGGAGTTGTTATTTTTCCTTGAATTGGAGTAATGAACGATAATGTTCGAATAATAAACGATACTGATCCTCCATTTAAATTTTCGTTTTCGATCCAAAAATCCCGAATTGGTTGCACTTTCATTTATCAAATCACATTTTCACCAGTAATTTTTTTTTTCAATTAAGATTTTCTTAAAATTTTCCCAACTTCTATTTTTTATTTTTTTTCAATTTCTCATTTTTCTTATTTACTTTTTAAAATTTCTTCCATGTTACTTATTGATTAGGAAGAAAATTTGAAAAACATGAAGTTGAAAATTTTTTTTTAAATTCCAAGTCATTTTCAAGTTGGAAGAAATTTTTAAAAAATGAAATAGTTGGAAAAATTTTCAATAAGTACTAACATTTTTTCAATTAAAATTTTCTCAAAGTTTCAACTTAGATTTCAAAAAAATTTCAATGATTTTAAAAGTTTTCATCAAATTTTTTCAACTTTGAATTTAAAAAAATTTCAATTCAATGTTTTTCAAAAGTTCTTCTGACTATAAGTAAATAGTTGAAAGAAAATTTCAAAAATATGAAATTAAACAAAAATTTAAAAAAAACAAAATTGAAAATTGGTTGAAAAAATTGAGTTTAAAAAAAGTTTACTGTTGGAAAAGAAAAATTTTGAAATTGGATACGATTTCAGGGTGTTCACAATATCTTAGAAATCATTTTCCCGGCCCTTTCCAGGTTTTCTAGACCAACTTTCCAGTCTTTTTACACATAATACTTTATGAAAATGAAGGGGGGGGGGTGATTTTAAATTCTGTCACGTGATAATAGTCAAGGGCATCCGGGCGCTGTTTCCAAACAAAATAGGTTTTAGATTAATTTTCAAGATATCTCGTAGAATTGTAAAACTAAAAGTATGACTTTTTCAAGTCTGAATTTCTATTTTAGTATCAAATATGAGCTTCTTTTGAAATGAATAAAAATTTTGAAGATGAGATGAAATCATTTCTGTCAATTTTTTCGATTTTTTCAATGATTTGAGCGACGAAGAATCAAAAATATTTAGGTTTTTAAAAAGAATTTTACAAAATCAAGATTCATATTAAGTATAGAAATTAAGAATCTTCTGCCAAAAAACATTTTTACTGATTTACTTTACTAACACAATTTAAAGAATTTTTATGAAAATTTTTAGTAAAAATGTAGGAATGAAGTATTCAATGTTTGAGTAAACCCAGGGCGATTTTTTTTCAAAAATTACATTAAAAAACAAAAATTGACCTTTGTTATTTGTTTTGATGTGAAAATGCAGACTAATACAGTACTTGAAAAAGTGTCATTTTTGGAAACAAAATATTCAACTTTTTTTCAATTCTTCATTTTCATTTTAAATAAACATGCTGGATAATTGTTTTTAAAAAGCAAAATTTGTCCAACCCGATGGAAACAGGGACAAAATTTTTTAGGAAAAGTACGTTTGAAACCAAAAATGGACAATTTTTAAAAACAATTCACAAAGTTATTTGGCTTTAATTAAAGAAGAGGAAAATTGAAAAAATTACCAATTTCAAGTCAAAAGTATGACTTTTGTATGACTTGTATGGCCCAAAATCGAAAGTATCAAGTACTTTTGTGTGATGCTTATGCCTGAGCTTAACAAGTGAATTTTCTTTTGAAAAATTCATGATTTAATGGACGAAAACATTCCTTTATGTATTAAATTTTTTTGTTCAATATGGTTAGCAAATGCCGAATAAAAAAAGTTACAGAATTTGGCTCGAGTGAAGCGAGGGCAAAAAAATTATGATAAAATAAGCAGAAAAACACTTTACAGATGATTCATATTTCTTCTGGATTTTTACAATATTCCAGGAGAAATTTCAAAAATGTCTGATTTTTCCAGGCCTTTAAAATTCCCTGAATTTCTCAGGTTTTCCAGAAATTGGAAACCCTGAATTTTGAAAAAAAATAGAATTATAAAAAGTGAAAAAATTTGAACCTGGGAATTGGAACAAATTTAAACTTAGATCGTTGAAATCCCGGTTGCGGTAGAAATAATTATAAAATAGTAGAAAATTAAAAATTCAAAGGCGAACGGTGCTGAAAAAAAAATTTCCAAGTTCAGAATTCAAAAGAACAAGTTTTCTAGAAATTGGAAACCTTTGAATTTTGAAAAAAAAAATATAATTATAAAAAGGGAAAAAATTTGAACCTGGGAATTGGAACAAATTTAAACTTAGATCGTTAAAATCTCGCTTGCAGTGAAAAAAAATTAGGAAATGGTAAAAAATTAAAAATTTGGAAATTCAAAAGTCGAAGCAATTGTGCTGGAAAAAAATTTCCAAGTCCAGAATTCAAAAGAACGAAACAATAATCATTTGAAACGACCAACTCTTCCAAGTCATTGAAAATAACAACTCACCATCAATCTTGATTAAGTTTTAAATTTTTTCGTCTGCTAAACGCAAATACATACAAGTACATACCTATACAATTCCCCGAATACCTACATTACCTCAATATATGGTTTTTTTCTCCCAAATTAAATTTTTAAAAAGACGGTAAATTTTAACCACGACCACGAAATTCCCAGGCGAATGTTTTCCACGTTAGGAAAATACGGAAACGAATCGTAACATATGAAGAAAAATGACGCTTCAAGTGATTTTGTGCTCGGTAAATAAACCATTTGTATCTTTATTTTTATTTATTTTCTTTTCCAACGCAACGCTTTCGTAAGTGGAGAGCACACAGTTGCAATTTTCGTTGCAAATGTAAGAGAAGAAGGTGCTGGGAAGTGGAGCAGGAAAATTGTACTAGTTTTGGAATTTCTCTGCGTAGATGTTCCATAAAAGCTCTATTACTCAAACTTGTATTCTTCATACGGTTACTTAAAAAGATGACTCGGGAGGTAAGGGAAATTCCATATAATAAATGATTTTCATATACGAGAGAAAAGAATAACAAAAGGTACAACTCGTCTAAAGCGTCAACATTTACACCAATCTTACTAAATAAAATTCATACCCTCGAAAAATTTCACTTCTGAAAATTTTTTTCCTATCGAATTCGCATTCAAATGAAAAACAAATACGGATTTCAAACATCGCAGCAACAAATCGAACCCATTAGGGAATTTCTCGAAAAGATTTTCTAAGCTCTATGGAATTTCACGCAGTTGAATACCGAACCCACCCAAAAGGCTGGTAATCTTCGTCAATTATACACGATCGTGATAGGGCATAAACCATTCGTACAATTCGGTTGACTCGTCAGTCATCGAGCATCGCGTGACTGTGTCGCGATTCCAAGTACGCGTGATTAGTCTTAAATTAAGCGCGAGCTTTTTCACATATGGTGTGAGTCAACACAGAGTTTCAAGAGGGGTTGTCACGGGGTCGCGATAACGAGATGAGAAGGATCGAGTCTGAGGGGGTCTGCGATGCTACGTACGCATTGTGTAGACCGAATCGAAGCGAGAGTCGAGTTAATTAATTCGATCGTACTTCTTCACCGAATTTTTCGCCCTATTACGATTGGGTAGTGTGCTTCGAAACAGTAAAATGGGACTCTCATGAGAGGCAGGAAGGTATCTAATGATCGATCTAATGAGAAAGAGTATAAGAGGACGCATGGGATTAGTAATTATGGATAAAAGTATGAAAAGGGACAGAGAATGATGAAAAAGTGTAGATATATTTTTATTTGATTGGAAGAAAAATTAATCACGATGAGAACTTTGAAAAAAAAATTCACAAAAATGTACTAATTTTTTAACTTTTCCCTTCCAATTGATTGCGAGGATTAAAAAAACGTCATGTGGTGCAGCTGAGAAAGATTGGGTTAGAGAAGCTGAACTTTCCCCTATGCCTATCGAGGAGATTTTTTTGATGATTTTTTAAAATAATTGTCCTAGCTTCATTTCGATTTCGGCAGGATTTTGTTCTTCTGTTCATTTAATAATCTTGTATTTTGCAAAATTATTTCAAAAAACGTTCAGTTTTTTAATTTTTTTTGTTTAAATCTGCACGCCATTTACCTTTCTCTTAAAGATATCTTGACCACGTCACTAGAAAGAAAACATCTTTAATTTTATCATTGAATTTCTATATCTTCATCATTTTTCCTTATACTTACTAGTGTGGTGAATTTTATGAAATCTGCAAAAATTTAACCATTTTTTCATTCCACAAAATAATAATTGTAGACAGTCTAAAGATTTCATAAAAATATCATCATAGTTGGTATTTTTCCAAAATGTATTTTTTCAATTTAAAAAAAAAAGTTTTTTTAGACTAATTTTTTAAAGTTTTCTTGACTTTTTGACGTGAATCACCTCTGCAGAAATGGAAATGTGCCAATATTTTCTATTTTGCAAGATGAGGGAGGAAGGGAGGAAGGAAGGAGGAGGGGTGACACTTTTTTGTAAGGTATAGGTACCTAAAATATTCAAACTTCCTGGAATATAGGAGAAAGAATTCATGCTATTTTGAAAATCAAATTATATTTTGTATCGTATTTTTTTAAATAAATAATTTTGTAAATTTATCGAGCAGATGAGCACACACAAACGGAACAAGGGCAAATATTTTTATAGAAAATGAAAATTCTGATTTTTAGAAACAAAATATGTACTTGCTGCATTTTTTCAATATTTTGTTACTTAAATGAATTTTCTGACTTCCGAACAAGAATCCTGAAACTTTCTGGCTTTTTTTGGATTAATAAAAATTCTCTAAATTTTCTAAATTTCCCAGAAAATGGCAATCACATTCATATTCAAAATGTCGACATTTTACAAAAAAAAAATTTGAAATCATCGAAATCTTTCCAACCAAAAATCCTGAAAACGTAATGAAACATTGCATTTTTTTTTTGAAATTCGTGACTATTATATCTAATCTATTAAGTACAAGAAATTCTTACAAATATTAAAAAAAATCGAATTTTGAAAAAGCTTCATATACCTTCAAAATCTGCCAAAAATGTATGAAAATATCAGATAATCGTCTTGTGCGAAAATGACTTAAAAATCAATTCAAGAAACACTTAAAAACAGAAACTAATGAAAATATCATCAAAACATTTGAAATCGTTGTATTACTAGGTAATCAAAAATTTTGTGAATAAAATTTAAGCTAAAAAATAAAAATAAAAGTTTACGTAATTGATGAAAAATCTCCAATTTTGAACTTCGAAGTATTTTTCAATTTTCAACTGAACCTTTTTAACAATTTTCAATCATTTGGAAGATTTTTTCAAATGGAAATACGTGAAGTGAAGTGTATTCAGAATGAAATTGAGAGGGAAGGGGTGGGGGGAGGAAATTGAAGTTTTTTCAAAAACCCATCATCAAGGGATGAAAAACTGACCAAAAACATTATTCCAGCCAATTTGAGGACATGTGAAAGAAGAGAGACATTAAACCAGTGAAATCCATGCATGGCTAATTGGCTACACCTCTAAAATCATGTTCAGTACATGAAATTGTCAATTTTAGATTTTTTTTCATTTTTTAAAATTTGAACAATTTTTTATCGATGATGTAGAAGATGGATTTTTTTTCAAATTACACGAAATTGTCCATCATGGATAATGTTTTTTCATTTTGAAAAATTTCATTAATTTTTTATCGATGGAGTAAAAAATGATTTTTTTTCAATCAGGCATAGGCAGTTCAAAATTTTTAATGTTTTAATGAAATTTCAAAATTCTTTTTGATTTTACGATAAATTGTGAAAATTTCCCTCCCTTTCTTAATCAGTTAGCTTTTTTTTTTATTTTTTTACACTTTATAAAAATATTTTTCACACTTTATTTATAGAAAATTTCAAGGTCACGATTTTCATAATCCTGGATTTTTTATACTTTTTTCGTCCCATTTCTACAAAAACCATAAGAAGATGTCTGAAAAGAGCAAAAAAGTCCCTAAAACGATCACCTTCGTCACAAAACGTAGGTACATGCATCTCATAAACATTACCTACCCAGTGTTCCTTCGACAGCTAAATTACCCCCAATATCTGCACGAGACTACGTACAACATCGATATTCACTGGCACAGCTCTCTTCTACTCGTCGTCTTCTCTGCACTTTGACGATAAGGGTTTGTTTCACTTTCAAAATGCATTATAAAAATCAATAAGTATCCATATTCGAAACTTCGCCAAGCCATAACCATCAACGTTCGTCCATGTATAAGATCACCACCGTCACCGTCACGATATCCGCCCTTCTTCTCGAGTTTTCTTATTGATTTGAGAAAATTACTTATATGCATGCAGCCTATAGGAGCAATGCACATCAATAACAAGTTCTGTGTATAACGAATATCGCGATTTATGTTACAGAAAGCAACGACATACCGACACCGCGCGCCGATAGACGGAAACCTTTTAATGGTATCGGAACATTAAGCACCATTAATGGAACCGAACCGACGAAACCGACGAAGGAAATAATTGCCAATAATAATGGAACATCGAATCGTGTTAGCGTTGAAACGATACCGGAAAAATCTGATAATTTAACGTTTTACATAATGCTGGGAACTTTTTGCGGATTGGTTGCCATCGTTTCGGTATTCATCTTTAACTCGTCTATCGTACATTCGTATTTGGGCCTGAGTAAATTCCGTTTATCTCGAGATTCCGTGCAGTAAGTAATTTCCTTTTTAGATAAGGGTGACCCCTAGTTGGCCATTGTGGCCCAGTCATTCTACTCTCTCATTTCTGCATCAGTGAAATTTATCAAAAATCACTGAAAAACAGTCAGAATTGCAGCACAGTAATAAATCAGTGACAATTTTTCACCGAAAGCAAGTCAGCGAAAGAAAATCACTGGAAATCAGTGAAAATTCACTAAAAACTCAGTGATATTTATGAAATTCACTGAAAAGTCTGTGAAATTCTTTGAATTTCTCTGATTTTTCCTGTGCTGCAATTCTGACTGTTTATCACTGATTTTTCACTGATTCGGAATGAGAGAGTAACCTGATTTTTTTTTCGTGTTTTGTGTTTGTAATGGTCCACCAAACAACATACTAAAATGTCCACACCAAGGAGCATCTGGAACCAGCGTTGCCAACCTCAGTGATTTCTCACTGATATCAGTGATTTTTCAGCTTTTGAAAAAAGTTTAGTAATTTTTTCAATGACTTTTAAAAAATTTCAATGATTTTAGGTGATTTTTTTACTCTTTTGCCAGGTCTACTTTTCAATTTTCAGTGATTTTCGTGATTTTTGATGAAATTTTTTGAACAAATTGGCTACAGTGATTTTTAGTGACGCGGTTTTTGGCCAAAGATGGTGATTTTTCGAAATCTTGGTTGGAAACCTTGTCTGGAACTTCCAGAGGAGGAGTAAATGCTTCCTGAAAACTGGTTTGTCGTGAATATCTTCTCAAATAAGCCTCGAAATTGAAAGATGGTTGAATAATCAGGTTCTGCGTGTAATTTAATATCAGTAACGCTCATTTTTTTCAAAATCCTCTACTTCTTTGGCCAAAAATAAAGGGTGAAAACGTCTATTTTTTTCGAGACTTCTCAATATTTTTCAAAATAATCGAAACTACAGAGCTGAAGGTATCCAATGCAATTTAGTTCAAACTAGGGGATTAGCCCATCCTTCGGATGGGATGGGGGTATAGTGATTTTGAGTTTTTGTGAGAAATAGAAAAATTGAAATCACTCTGTAATTTATGGCGTTTAAGATGTAATTTTTTTACCACTAATTAATTTTGCCATAGGCCATCTGAAGTTTTTTTTGTGACAGTCTTGGTGTAATATTTTGTAGAAATCATTTCCTCATCAGATCAAATTTTTAGCACGAATTTTGATTTTTGATTCAAAGTTCCAAGATTTGATTTTTAATGTTTTTTGGCAGTACCCGCTGATCCAGGCACACAGTGGGATGAGAAATTTTCTAGGTGGCCAAAAATCAAAAAAACCTAAAAAATCAACATTCATGAAATGATGCGAAATCAAGCGTATGGTGTTCTACTACATTCAGGACATCTAGTATCATATGTTTTATCCATCGCGGAGTGGTCTCGTTGCCATGGTAACCCGCGAAACTGCGCGGTTTGAATGAGGACTGGTTTGCAGATAAGGTACCTTTCTTTCAACCACCTCCTGTTATGAGAAGAATTCGATGTGTGGAAGTGTGGGATATGTTTTTATGTAGTATTTTTCCTTGCGAATTCGGTGGTTTAATTATTTTTGAGTTTTGATGATTACCAACGAAGTTATTGCATTTATGAAGCAAGTACTTTTATGCCATCATAACAATACATAATTCAACTTCAACTAGTTGTATAAAAAAAGCTTCGAATTGCTCCGAAAAATACTTTATGCAGTTTTCTTCCTTGAAAGGTGTATTATCGCTGGTTCTTATCAGTTTTTGCAGAAACTTGCAGTTTTTAGATATATCGGCATTTGTGTAATTCAAACATTCTAACCAAAATTGGAAAAAATATAAAAAGTGAAATAACCTATAGATTTCTATTCATTTGAAGATGCTGAGTTGGGATACGTACTAATTTGAAGGCACTGAGTTCGAATATGTGCTTGGTTTTTTCCTCCAACCCCTCTGAACCCCCCTATCATCCCCCGAGATGAAGTCAAAATTCAAAAAAAAAAGAAAAATGACGTGTTACGACTCGTTTGTCAGGTTTTTGAAGACGCTGAGTTCGAATATGTGCTTAGTTTTTTCATCTGACCCCTCTGCCCTGCCCCCCCATCAGCCTCCTCGATGAGGTCAAAATTCAAAAAATAGAAAAATAACGTGTTGCGTGTCGTTTGTGAGGTTTTTAAAGACGCTGAGTTCGAATATGTGCTTAGTTTTTTCATCTGACCCCTCTGAACTCCCCCCATCAGCCCCCTCAATGAGGTCAAGAATTTAAAGAAATGAAAAAATAACGTTTACGTGTCGTTTGTCAGGTTTCTAAAGACGCTGAGTTCGAATATGTGCTTAGTGTTTTCATTTGACCCCTCTGCCCCCCCCCCCCCCCCACCAGCCTCCTCGATGAGCTCAAAATTCAAAAAATTGAAAAATAACGTGTTACGTGTCGTTTGTCAGGTTTATAAAGACGCTGAGTTCGAATATGTGCTTAGTTTTTTCATCTGACCCCTCTGCCCCCCCAGCCTCCTTGATGAGGTCAAAATTCAAAAAACTGAAAAATAACGTGTTACGTGTCGTTTGTCAGATTTTTCAAAGGCTTCGAGCTGAATATTTTGCCCATTTTTTGGATTTGACCGTTCAGTTTCCCCTAGCCCCTCCACCCATTTTGAAACCCCGAGTGCAAAAAATGCAAGTAGTGTATGCTGGCAGTGAAATGACGAAGGTTACGGTGATGAAGATGACGAGAAGATATAATTAATTTTTTCTTAAATAACCATATTGTTTTTCAAAAACATTTACATAATTAGAATATAGTCTAAATGACACAATAACTTAGTTTTTTTTTTATTCAATTCCCCTTGGAGACTTCTCCTTTCGTATCTGTAGAAAGAATAACTGCAGGATCAAATTTCGGAGGCTAAAAAATGTATATTTCGATATCCCACTTGAAAAATTCCAATCATTTCATTTGTAACCCCCTCTTCCACTCCCCTTTCAGCTTTTTTGAAAAAATAATATGGGAATCGAATTCAAGGGGAAAACCCAATATTTTGATACCCCACTTGAAAAATACCAAAAATTCGAGATTTTACCCCTCCCCCCCTACACCCCATTGAAATTTTTTGAAAAATGATGTCAGAATTGAATTCACAAGGTAAAAACCTATATTTTGATTCCCCACTCGAAAAATACCGAACCCTCGAGATTTCACCCCCTCCCTCCACTCCCCTTTGAACTTTTTTGAAAAATTAAGGTCAGAATCGAATTCAGGAGGTAAAAAAACCTATATTTTGATACCCCACTCGAAAAATTGCGAAAATCTGATTTTCCAACCCCTCCCCCCCACTCCCCTGTGAACTTTGGGGTCAAAAAAAAATGTGAAAAATGGATTCAGCGTACTCAAAAACCCCCGAATACCCGATTTATGATTTTTGGCCACCTAGAAAATTTCTCATCCCACTGTGAGGCAGGTACCCCATCTCCAGATGACCTATACCGAGGGTAGTTCGTGGTATAAAATTCATCTCCTAAATGCCATATGGAGGAATTTTTCGGTGCATATTAGATGATTTTTTGAAATTCAAACCCTATAACTCCCGGTCTCTCCCATGACAATTTGGGGCTGAAATTTTGGTTGTGGAAGTTTATTGCGATTCTGTACAAGCCTGTAAAAAATGTTCATTTGGCATGCCAGACGTGAACTAAAAAAAAAAGGTAACAGTAGAAACTTATGAAAACCCCAGAAATATTCAACTCTTCGAAATTGTTATCTATTTTTTCCTACCTACTAAATATCCTACTTCTTTCGAGGAAACTCTTTCCCCAAATTATTCAGCTTCTACATCATTTTCCAAAATTTGTAACTTCGAATCAAAATCCATATTTTTTGGTAAAAAATTTTCCTGGAAAAATTTAGGAATACAGTGATAGCGTACTAATTCTAAAATTTTCTGGAAACTCTGAAACTTCTCGAGACTAAGATCTCAAAGGGGTGAATCATCTGTAGGAAAAGTCGAATTTTCTTCCAAAAGTATCGCAGCTGTGAAAAGTTCGAAAAACTGGTTTGTCCTTTTCCATTTTAAATATCCCAAAACTACCAATTTATAATTTGGTTTCCTATAAGGCGCGCCCGCAGAAGGTAGCAGAGGTAGCAGTCGCTACCTCATAAACTTTTTTTTTTGGTACAGTATTAGGGATTATTCAGGATTAAATCCTCGAAATTCAGTTTGGCCATTTCTTTCTGTACAAAACGCTCAAAATTTGAAAAATCATCCAAAATAACATTTCTGGAAGGGTTTCTTTTGTTCAAAGAGACAGCCAAAACCCCTCTAAAAGATGTAACATTGTGCCAAAGAACAGAAAATTTTCTTCACTTCCGTTGAAAGTAAGATAAAATTACCTCCAGCTCCGATTTTTATTCTAACCCCTCAAAACGTGTCCCTTGATGTAAAAAATTCTGGAAAAAGTTACAGAAATGTTGTTATTTTGGCAGATTTTTCAAATTTTGAGCATTTTATACGAAAAAAAAAATGAACAAGTGAAAAAACTAACATCGGATTCGTGTTAAACAGGTCAAAATACTCCGATAAACACCCTTTTCGCGATCATTTTACTTTAAATGTCGAAATTCGCTTTTTTTCATTGATTTTTCATGACAATAAAACTAAATTTTGAATTGGTACGTGGTACTATATAAGAAAAAAAAATCACAAAAAACGGTACTTACAACAAATCCTACTACAAATCCTACCTATTTCATAAAACTGACTAAATTTTCTAAAAATAAATAGCCGAATATTGATGGCAAAGTAATTCGAAAAGGAAACAATTTTAATTTGAAAAAAAAAATAATTGCATTGTTAACCAACAGTTGTTCATTTTTTCTGACTTCTGATTGGTTCTGAGATAATTTTCTTACCTACTAAATTACCTTCCTAGATGAAATTTTGAAATTTTCCCATGGAATTTGGCAACCAGCAATGTTTATTTCGACGCTGGCAAAATTTTACGCCCGCTAACTGTGATCGCCTCCATGGCAAATAAAATTCGAAAAGTTCGGAAAGTGGATTTTAGTATAATAGGATTTATTGCCTATTTCATGAAATCGGCAGCTAGTTTCCCATTTCAGGAGTTAGGCAATTACTTACATCGATTCGGTGTAACATACACACTGGTAAGATAGGTATTCCAAAAAAATTCACAGAACAAATTTCTGCCCCCATGGTTAATTATGAAGTTATTAAATATTAGGTACCTTCCAAAAAACCTTGTAATTCAGCTTCAAGATAAAACACAATACAAATAATTCGATTACCTATCAAATGAATTGAGTGATGTTATTTTTTACAGCAAAAATATCTCAATATCAGCTGCTACCAAGGAATTCGTGGGGACGGGGGGGATTTATTCTAAGGCATGTGTAAGTACTTAATCGAGATTGTGGGGGAAAAGGTAATTAAAACGAGATGCTAAAAATTATTGGAGGGAGGAAACATTTTTTCGTATCATACAAATTCAAAATCGAATGGTCAGTCGGAGGGGGGGGAGACAAAATTCAAAATTTGGAAAATTTTCACGTTTGATGCCAAAAATTAAGTTTTATAGCGTCTTGAATACGATTTGTCTTCTTCAAAAAACCAAATGGCGCTCCGGAAGGATAAAGGCAAAACTCAGAATTTCGATTTGGATCTTTGGTTTCAAAATGAAGGTGGCTTGGAGGAGGGGGGGAGGGAATTCACACTTAAGACCACAACTGTGAAACTTTACCCTAAACAGGAAATAAAAAAATTCGAACATGGACTCAAAATGCACTTTGATTTGGTAACGTATTCCGAAAATAATATTTTGAATTAAAAGGACGAAAATTGAAATTTTGATTTCTGAGCTTTAACCCCCCTCATAATCAATCATGAGGGCTGGGATTTTTGGTTACTTTTTTTTTGAAATGCCTCACTAGCGTCTACAAAAAAAAATTAGCGCACTTTTTCCTTCAGGGTAAAAACCTTTGATCATGAATATATTGTTTACATATACATATGTAAGTACCTATTTTAGAGATGAGGTAACAGAGACAAATCTTTATAACTTTTTATTCAAATGTCAATGCACCAAAATATTTTTTTCTTATTTTTTCAACATTTTAAAATACTTTTCCAGTTTTTTTCTCATTTTTAAAAATATAATTTTTTCTCTCTAAACATATTCTACTTTATAACTTTTTATTAAAAATTAATGCACTTAAATTTTTAAAATTATTTTTCTTATTTTTTCAACATTTATACTTTAATCAGTTTTTTTTTATTTGAAAAAATATTTTCTTTTCTCTCAAAACATATCTTAGGTACTTCATACCATGCACTTTACTTTTTGCAATTTTTTTCTTATTTTTTCAAAATTTTTAAAATGCATTTTTCAGTTTTTTTTCTTATTTATTGAAATTTTTTTTTTCAAGCTCAACAAAATATCATTATGTCTTGACCTAAAATCCAATTTTTTTAGTTTTTCTGTCATTATGTGTTCATCTAAACACGTTACATTATGTTACACAAAAACTTTACACTTTTTCAAATTTCACCCCCAGTCCTAAGACATATCAATGTCAATAACATTTCACTGTTAAAATTTCTGGTACCTTTAGTTTCATAGTTTCGATTACCTATTCCAAAAAATACTGTATGGTTCATATCCGGCTCAGAGGACCAAAACGTGGTCAGAAAGTAGAGATAGCGGACTGTATTTTACAATAGTTATATACTCTTGACAAGTAAAGATATATTATAAAATACAGTCCACTATCTGTACTTTCTGACCACGTTTTGGTTGGAAAAATATTTGGCTAAAGAAATGGAGGTTTTTGAAAAAAAAAATGAACGTCACTGATACGAAATTATACGCAGAACCTGATTATTCAACCATTTTTCAATTTTGACGCTTATTTGAATAGATACTCGCGACAAACCGGGTTTCAGAAAGCATTTACCCCTCTCCCGGAGATTCCAGATGCCCCTTGGGTGAAAATTTCAGCATGCAGATTACACACAAAAAAAAATCAGGCCAGCATTTTTTCGCGATTTGGTATATTTTTTTCTAATTAGACTAGATTATTATTTTATGAGTTTTATTTTTGCAGAACCAGTTACACGAGCGCTGCATATGCGCCAAATCCGAGCGTATTCGTACGTTTGGCCTCGACCAAGAATGGCAGCTACGCTACGATCTCGAGCCTGCACAAATACTCGAGTTACGTATCACCTTACGCTACATCTTACATAGCTCCCGAGAGTGTCTATCGAGACAGCCCTCCACCGCGAGAAGAGCACATCTACTCGAATCCGGAAACATCGTCCAAAATATCGTACTACGCTTCTTTTCAACTAATTAACAACCCCGTCAAGGTAATCGCTCGTTAATGTTTTCACTAGCTCTAATTTATACATAGCTCGAACAACACTTTCAGCACCAGGGTAATTTGAATGAATACGACAGAACTGCCTCTCCACCTCCTCCAATGCCAATACGATTGTATACAAGTATATCGAGCTCGTTCTCGTATATAAATTGGATGCTCATTCGAGCGATACTATACGCCAAACACCCCTGAAGCTGTCGAATGTTAAGATGAAAACCTCCCCCTGCTGGTCGCCCTGTCGTACGCGAAGAGCGCTTTCTTCTCGCTCTCTTCCATCTTTTTCTCTGTGCGTACTGCGTAGGTACCTCGTGCTTTTTACCTCGGCGCGTACGTAGCTCTCGAAAGAGTGCCTGCGAACAACAGATAATGGTATTGGCATTAAGCAGAGAGATCAACAATATAATGTAATACCCTTACATCGCACCCAATATATAAAAGGTGACTCAAAATACCGCCTGCGTCCCGATGCCCCTCCGCCGGATCTCCTTTATACCTTCTTTTTCGATTCTTCTCGCAGCTCCTTCGTTTATGATGTTTTCCCGCTCGCCTTATACAACAATATCGTCGTGAAATATATTTTCAATACGTTTTCCAGACTTTGATTTCATCGGGTGTAAATACCTCGCCAACAATGGGAAAAAATCTATTAATTCCTACGCATTATTTTCTTCTCTTCTTTAAATAATTATTCGAAATCGTTGCAGTGTGAAATACGTCTTATATACCGCTATTCCCCTCCACCCATAGTCGACCTCGTAAACTAAATAGTCTCCCAATCCTCACACCATACACAATATGAAAATATAATAGCAAAATAGTCGTCTTTGTCATCCCTATATTGCCACCGCGTACACGTTATTTATGATGTTAGCTTCGATCCTCTCTTTCTTTTTAGTTTCAAAAAAAAGGTGTATCAACTTCAAAGAATATAAGGGTGGGTCGTGGATGTGGCTGCAAAAAGGTAACAATACGCGTGTTGGACCATCACCATCGGCGTGTACGCGTTTCTTTTTATAAACGAGTGTGTGTATTTCGAGTAATGTGTATCCAATGGCGAACAAAAGAGCCAAACCGATGAAGGGTGTTCCTCTCTCTATATACTAAATAATTGATAACACAAAGTAACCCTTTTCGAGTCAATAGTTACGAATCAACGAGATGTCAAAACCAAAACTGTCGTTGTAAACACACGTCTCTGTATAGGTACGTCGTACGTATTCGGGGTTCATTCGTAATGTTGTTGATTAGGGTGTATGAAATTTTAAATGCTTAATGCACTGAGTACAATTGGCTTGACGAGATGAATTAAACTTGAAATTATTCGGGAATTTAGAAGTAGTACATATTTGGAGGGTGGGTGTTGGAAAATCATTCGTGAAACTTTAATACGTTCAATAAATAATTCCATTATTTCCAGTTTACGAACGGGATTCCTTTAAAAATTAACTATTGAAAATATAAAATTTTTTCACTTCTGAAATTTCATTCGATTAAAAAGTTTTAAAATAAAAAAATTACTAGGTATATAGTTACCATTAAAAGTCAAGTCAAAATTAGATATTATTAGGTAAAATAATTCATGTAAATTATTGTCATCTGACAAAAATGATTTTTCATCAGTAAAATAGGTACTAGGAATTTGTCAAAAATAAAATTGTGGAATTTACCAATTGAATTATTGGGTATAAGAACTGAAAATTACCAAAAAGTACGGTAAATTACGGTTAATTACGTAAATTTCGAAAAATCATAAAACAATTTTCTTAGAATGGAAATTTATAAAGAAAAAAATGATAGATTAAGAAGAAAGAACTAATAATATGATTTTTCAATTTCAATTTCAACTATACGGTAATTTACCAATAATTATGGTAAATTGTCAAAAATTATGGTAATTTACCAAAAATTACGGTAATTTACCAAAAATTGCAGGAATTTACCAAAAATTGCGGTAATGTACCAAAAATTACTGTAATGTGCCAAAAATTACTGTAATGTAGCAAAAATACGGTAGGTACGTAATATACCTAAAATTACGGTAATTTACCAAAAATTGCGGTAATTTACCAAAAACCACGGTAATTTACCAAAATTGCAGGAATTTACCAAAAATTGCGGTAATGTACCAAAAATTACTGTAATGTGCCAAAAATTACTGTAATGTACCAAAAATACGGTAGGTACGTAATATACCTAAAATTACAGTAATTTACCAAAAATTGCGGTAATTTACCAAAAACCACGGTAATTTACCAAAATTACAGTAATTCACCAAAAATTGCGGTAATGTACCAAAAATTACCGTAATGTACCAAAAATACGGTACGTAATATACCTAAAATTACGGTAATTTACCAAAAATCAAATTACAGTAATTTACCAAAAATCAGATTACGGTAATTCAACGAAAATCAAATTACGGTAATTTACCAAAATTACAATAATTTACCAAAAATTACGTTTTTACCAAAAATTACGTTATTTTACCAAAAATTACGGTAATGTACTAAAAATTTACGGTAATTTACCAAAAATTATGGTAATTCACCAAAAAATTACGGGAATTTACCAAAAATTGCAGGAATTAACCAAAAATTGCGGTAATGTACCAAAAATTACTGTAATGTACCAAAAATTATTGTAATGTACCAAAAATACGGTACGTAATATACCTAAAATTACGGTAATTTACCAAAGATCAAATTACGGTAATTTACCGAAAATCAAATTACGGTAATTCACCGAAAATCAAATTACGGTAATTCACCGAAAATCAAATTACGGTAATTCACCGAAAATCAAATTACGGTAATTTACCACAATTACGATAATTTACCAAAAATTACGGTAATGTACTAAGAATACGGTACGTAATATTCCAAAAATACGGTAGGTACATAATATACCTAAAATTATGGTAATTTACCAAAAATTATGGTAATAACCAAAGTTTACGGAATATAAGCCAAAATTATGGTAAATATCATTTAAGTGTTCACTACGAAAAATAATGATTAGGGTGCCATATTTCGACCACTTTTTTCAAACTTCCACCAATCAAAGACTTGTTGAGGTAGAAACTTCGGAAATGACTTTAAAAATACTTTGATCCTTTCTCTACCACCCTCCACAATTTTGAGTCTATACGATCATTTTTTGTGATTTTTTTTCTGAAGGAACTCAGAAACCGATTTTGAAATGTTGGGTTCCTAATTTCGATCACCAGCTGATTTCGTCCGCAATGGGCGATTTTGCGGGATACACTAACGATGCGCCACTTGAGTACCGAATCATGGATAATGCTGCGCAGATACGTTCTATTTATGATTATCATGATTACGACTTTAAAATCATCCTCAAGCACTTATTCCTTTTCCTTTTCCTACTCTAAAATTTCGTTTAAAAAATTTTTAGTTTAAACTTCAAGTCAACATTCGTTCTCAACTTTTTTTCTAACCCTGATATGTTTTTGTTTTCTACACTTTAATTTTTTCAATTCAAACTCTTGAATTTTTCCAATTTTTTTCGAACTTTGAAATTTTTTATTAAATTTTTATCAGCAACGAAATACCTATTCATCTTCTGCTATAGTTAATCCTAAATTTTTTCTCCTACTTTTCTGAAACGACGTAGTGAATAACAAATCTGTAGACTTTTTTGCTCAACTCTACAATTTTTCTCCAACTTTTGAGAATTTAATTTTTATTTTAAAAATCGAGTTGAATTCCGAAAAAATTTCAACGCCTGGGATGAACGTTTTTTTTTTTTTTTTTTTTTAATTTAATTTCATTCAACGAAGACTCTGCGTACGATAGAAGAAGAACAAGAAAAAATTTTGAAGCTGAAAAAAATTTGAGAAAAATTTCGGGGTTGGAAAAAATAGAGAAAAATTGTAGAGTTGAAAAAGAAATAGTTTTAAAAATTTCAAGATTAAAAAATTGAAAAAAATTTAGAGTAGGGAAAATTTTAGAAAAAGATTTCAAATTGGATGAAATTTCGAGAAAAAATTTCAAAGTCGATGAAATTTATGGTTGAATTGAAAGAGAACAAAAAATTTAGAAAAATTGAAGGATTGGAAAAAATTAAGAAAAAATTAGTTTGGATGAAATCGCGAAAAAAATTCATAATTCAAAGTCGAAAAAATTTAGATTGGGAACAAATTTAGAAGATATGAAGAAATAACGACTTTTTAGTCGAAAAGGAGCGTGAAAATCGTTGAATCGATACCTCGAAAATTTTGAGTTTTCCGTTCCTTCGGAAAAGTCGGAAAACTCGACTGGAACGCGATGATTGGTCGTAAGACGAGAGATAGAGCTTCCTTATTGGTCGATTCTGTTTCTCGCAGCTTTTCTGCAAGTACGGTCGGGATCCGCTTCGGGGACCTTTACGATCTATTTTCCAGACTTAAATTTAAGTTTAAGCTGGAAATAGGATATCCACTTTTCCGATGGTTCGGAAAAGCTCGTTCTACGATATCGTAGATTTTCTCGTTATGATTTTTTGCGGCGAGACAGGCACGTAGCTCAATATCGAAATTTACGGTCGCGTCGACCAATCACAAGGTATCGTTTACGGACATCGGGTCCTTTACGTAAAATTACGAAAAAAGAAAACTTTCAACGAATGAAAAAGAACGCAGATTTCGATTTTAACTATTTATTATCGAATAAATAGACATTTTATTTTTACAAAAAAAAACTACAAATCTGATTTCGATTTTCTAAAAGAAAATCGAAACAGGAAGTAAAAAAGAACATTGACCTATTCGACGCCATAGATAATATACTTATAAATACTAAATAGATGGGCAACTCGAATGGTTTTTTGAAAACTTGTTTTTGTGGAGCTGTCTGTGTCTCTTTGGTGGCCATTTGTGTGTGATGTTAATTCGTCACTCAGCCGCTAAATTAAACCAGCGCTACTGTCAGGACCTTTTTCTTGCATTGAATTTTCAATTTTGAATTTATTTACCCAAACAAATTGTGATGCAAAGTTATTGATACGGTGCATATCATATCATGTGTATTTCTATAATTTTTTACATTTTCCGATATTCTCAATGTAATCTGAAAAATTACATATTATTTTGGGTTGAAAATACAGTCAAATGAAGAAATTGTAAAAATACAAACAATATGATATGCGCCATACTAATAACTTTGCATCACTATGAACAAAAGGTTACAGTTTGATTTAAAAAAATGATTTATTTACACAACCATTACAACACTAATATTTACATACTTAACACAAGAAATTTCATACCTAAATTGTTATATAGCACCTTCATTTTTGATTTTGGATTTCCAAAAAATCAACAAAACTAAATTTATTTAATTTTAAAAATACTGCTAATTTCTAATACTAAATTTTTCTTGTAAACCCATTAACATAAAATTAATGTATTTAAAAAAATTTTGTGTGATAACTGATAACTCACTTTGTTTTTATGTTTTTAAAATAGAAATCAAATCTTTAACTAAATTCACAAGTGGCCAGCAAGTGGCCACAATTTTCTTGAAACTAGCGCTGATGTCGGCTGGGGTGAAAACTAATTTATTATAGTGAAAGAAGGGTGGTGGTGCCAGGCCTTCCCAAAAACAAGTTACGAACATTTTACAGTAAGATCACCCCCCATGTTCGACGCTAGGTACAAAACGATACAAACGGTCGCGGGTTAACGAACGAACGCGAATAAATATAAAATATAAATTATAGGCCGTAGCCAACTATTTTACAGAAAAGACAACCGCGTATATATCGAATAAAACGGTAAAATTAACAAGATATTTCAATTTCAAACTACGTGTAGCCCTATGTGAAATTGTGATTGTGAATGTGAATACGACCGTGATGAAAATTTTTGATAGACGATGTGATCATCGGATCTCCACGAACGGCGTTTCTGATTGGCAGATTACCATAAAGTGGCGCATTCAACACATTCTTTTCATTTTTTTTTTTGGAAATTAACAGATTTCATACCCAAGCCGAATAGGAAAATTAAACATTATTGTTGATACGTATATTTGTTCCATCTACTTGGGTAATTTTCCTCCTTCATAAAAGATAAAAAGTAGCAATTATTTTCAGCTCGTAATAAAATAATCATCACATTCTCTTTTTCGTATTATTTTAAATTTCTTATAACTCATCTCAAGACCCACAACGACCCATCTTTCCTCCCCTTACCTCATCCGACCACCCATTAACCCATTCGCAGCCATCCTGGTGCATCTTAAAATAACAACGCGCTAATTACAAAAAAAAGAAATAACACGATTTTTAACTACTACAGTGGTTGTTTTGAAACGGGGCTCAAAAAATAAAGGGTACTCTAACCCCTTATTCTTAATGGGTAATTTTCTTCGAATAATATCATAATTTTGATCCTCGAAACGAGTACGCTATATAGAACTAGCTGAAGTGGAGATTTAAAGATATAGCCGGCGTCGTCGAGGCACCAAATTTCATACGACTTTCCCTCTTCAACTCTTTCGCAATATAATTTTAGCAACCACTGGTCTCGCAGTCTGCATCCCTCTCAGTCGCAGTACAGAAACCCTATTTTCAACTGTGCTTCGGGGTAGGAGCCGAATACCTTCAGCTCTTCGTCGCAAACGGCGAGATAATTTTTTCCTAATATGTTAATAGACTCGGGGGAATACCGTTGAAGAATGATGTCTACCAAATTGAAAAGCGTGTTTATTATTTTATCTGGCGAACGTTGAATACAGCTAGGAGAGAAAAAAAATTCGATATCGAAATTACCAGCACTCGAAATGGGCTACTTTTCATGAGTTCGTAAGAAATACGCGCCGGAGAGAGAGGCGTTAATTGACAAGAAAACGACAGATATCCTTTATCATTTCACCGTAAACGTGAAATCGTTGTCACAAAAATAATAACTTTGAAAAATGTTCCATTCTGCGGTAAATTTTTCTCTTCTCGCGCGTTTCGAAATTGAAAAAACCTTAACGCGCGCATTATCTTTTTCAAAACATGACACGGTTGTAGAAGCGATGGCACGAGAAGGGCGGGAGGAGACGAACACGAGTTGTAAATGGTTGGAAATTTCGATATACTTACCAGAAGAAAAAAATAAGGAAGAGGTGGTTCTAGCGCATCTTACGAGTAATGGGTTCATAAATAATACGAATAAAATGAATTTTATACTTTTTACATTTCGTTATTGTGACCACAAAAGATGTTTCTTCAAAGGGGAAAATATAAAAAGGGAAATATTCGGCAGGAAATTGAAGTTTGGATAATAGGCTTGGGTGGTCTATAAATTAATTTAGAAAATTTACAAATTTCCTCACGATCGATTACGCGTGCATACTTAGTTTGCTGCAGGTGGTTGTACGTGATTTTGAAGTAAGCTACTTCGGTGGTAGCACCCTTGTAATTTTTTTTCTCGAACACCTTCTAAAGAAGCTCGTTTGATTTATTAATCACGTTCGTTGGTGTAAGAATAACAATTATGCCACCACAAGAATACAATTATGTAGTCTAGTGCATTTAGACATAAGAACAAAAAATTCCCATATCCAATACTTTTTTGATTTAATAGGCTTAGGACACTACACCGAACTGTGGCGTAACTAGACATTCATTCTGGGGGGGGGGATAGAAATCATAGAATTAAAAAGAAGTATATAGTATATTTTTACCAACCTATCAATTTTCATTACATGAACAAAAAAAAGCAAAAGGAAGCGGGCCATGTTAAGTTTTTGAAGCCTGAATTAAAATGTTATTTCAAACCATGCACGAATCTAAGCGAAGTGAACGCAAAAATTTTTAAAAAAACGTAAGAGCCAAAAATTATTGATAAAAAACTGACTTATCAAAGCAAAAAAATTTTGTAAGAGAATATTGAGACCTAAGTAAAAAGAGATTTGAATTTTGAGAAATGTCCTCATTTTCAAAGAAGAGTAAAAATATTTGAACTTGGACAAAGCCGGAGAGAAAAACTTCCAAAAAAATTCTCAAAAGCTGAAAATTACAAACCTCGAAGCAAAAAAATTGTTGTGAAAAACTTTTCAAACGTACATAGGTAAATTGAGACGGTTTGAATCGTAATTTTTTTGCAGAATACGTTATTGCTGTTCAAAAAAATATAATTTTCAACTCATAAGGTACCTATAGTACCTACTAACTACCTCAGATCTGACACGCCAAAACCAAAATTTTTTACAGGGTTGTAGGGCATCACAGGCATCATAGCGAAATTTTTGAAGATAAAAGTAACTTTCAGTAACTTTTTTTGAGCAAAAAGTGACCAAAAAGTGACTAAAAAATGACCAAAAGTAACCAAAAATTCAATTTTTTCGGAGGGCAAATTTTTTTACAGTTTTCTGGGGGGGGGGGGGATTTTTTGCAGCTTTCTGCAAACATTTCAAAGATGAATCAGCTGAAAAGAAGTGAATAATTTCATTTAAGTATTAAATTCTTTCGTCATTCGTCAAAACAACAAACAAACTAGCAAAAATCAATTTTTTATTTTTTTCCTGAAGAATTTTGAAAAATGACAATTTCTACATGAAAATTTGAATTTTTGCCTGGAAGTGCGAAGAAAAAGTGACTTTTGAGGAAAAAAGTGATCCGCTATGATGCCTGGCTCATCATGAAAAACTTCCATAGCCAAAATTTCAGCATCTATAGTTGACTGGGGGGGGGGGGCGGATTTCGAAAAAATACCTAATACTAAACACCATAAGTTGCGGAATTATTTCTATTTTCTATTTCTCACATAAGGTATGACTGAAGATTCACCCTCGAGGTGTTCATACGGATCTAGGCGACTACTTCACCTCCAGCTGGCCTATATACTGAAGGTAGTTCGTGGTATAGAATATCTCCTAAATACCATATGGAAGTCCTTTTTTTTTAGATTTTTGTAAATTCTTTGGTGTAATAGGAGATTTTTCTAAATTCAAATCCTCATACCCCCCCTCTCCTCAACAACTTTGGAGGCTGAAATTTTGGCTGTAGGAATTTCTTGCAATGCTCTACAAGCTTATAAAAAAATTTGTTTTTTACGTGTCTGACCTCGGTTAGGTCCCTTGTCAGTATTTAATTTTTAGATTATCGGTAAGTAAAATTATAAATCGTTCAGATAAGGAAATAATAAATTCGAATGGTCGATTTTGAGATCACAAATACTTTCCGAATACAAAATTCATTTTTGAAGGGGTTCTGGAGGTTGTTCTCCTTCCGGTTTCAAGTCACTGGCACCACACAACATGTCGAAGGACGTCGGAGATCCTTGAGAGGTCTTGACCCCCCCCCCCCCTCAAAATGGGGCTTCTGCTTGTAACTCAATAACAACTGCATTTTTCAAAAAATTAATCCTGAACATTATGTAATTTTGAGAATGAAAAAGATTTTCACGTTGTACAAAAAATGTGATTCCGTTTCTGTGATTTTTTCCCCTTGATGAGGAATCGTTTCTCCTTGTCCTACGCTGGCCTGAACGAAGGGTTGCCTACATGTAAGTCTTCGAGGGACAACGCCAACCCTACACCATCTCTACACTCACGTCAGAATACCCGGAAAGGGTTGAGTGGGGAGATGCAGTGTTACCAACTTCATGAAAACTTGAATTTTTGGAATTTTACCCCTTCAAGTTTTTGATTAGGCAAAATCTGCATTCAATTATTTTTAATCCTTGCCCAAAACTCTGCCATAAGCAGCCATTACGCAGTTTTTCAATTTTTAAAATATTCACAATTTTGGATTTTGAATTCTTTTTTAAAGTACAAAAATCAAAAGATTTTACAAAAAATCGAAAGATTTTACAAAAAATCGAAAGATTTTACAAAAAATCGAAAGATTTTACAAAAAATCGAAAGATTTTACAAAAAATCGAAAGATTTTACAAAAAATCGAAAGATTTTACAAAAAATCGAAAGATTTTACAAAAAATCGAAAGATTTTACAAAAAATCGAAAGATTTTACAAAAAATCGAAAGATTTTACAAAAAATCGAAAGATTTTACAAAAAATCGAAAGATTTTACAAAAATCGAAAGATTTTAAATTATTTTTTGTAAAAAATGAGGGATGAGTTCTTATTTTTTGAAAGGAACGGAGCGTCAACTATGCTATAAATGATGGGATTTCATTATTCGTTGAACTTTTTTTTTTTTATGGGGCAGTCTCTGGCTGCAGATTTTTTTTCATTCTCGACCCTCCCCTCTCCTTACCCCGGGCATAGGTTGTAGTAAAAATAAGTAATATTGCTGTAACTAAATTTTAGAACACGATTCATGAGAGAATTGACCGAGAAAATGAATAAAACACGAGGTTTCTGCATTTATCGATATTTTTCGTTAAAGGAGGAGTGAGTGTATCTCCTCCCAGGGAACCATGGTTTGAGTTAAGGGTCAAAATAACCTCAGAAATGGATTCTAGGGGTCAAAAACATAAATTTCGACACCCCATTTGATAATTATGAAAAATTTTTAATTCGGGCCCTTCCCACCACCTCCCATATGGCCCCTTTTTGAGTTTTTTGATGAAATGGCATCCGAAACGGACACCGCAGGTCAAAAAAACGTAGATTTTGATACCTCACTCGATATTTTTGAAACTTTTTTTTTCATTTCGACTTCTCCCCCTTACCCCTGTGAATTCTGGTTTCAGTTT
Organism: Pseudococcus viburni; assembly: GCA_033439095.1. NCBI lineage: Eukaryota > Metazoa > Arthropoda > Insecta > Hemiptera > Pseudococcidae > Pseudococcus > Pseudococcus viburni. The sequence goes on from JAVBJF010000093.1 coordinate 240,606, forward strand.
GAGGTCAAAATGACCCCAGAAACGGATTCAGCAGCTCTGAATACTCTCTGAAATCAAATTTTCATCTCCCCCAAAAAATCTATTTGAGAGCTACTTTGATCAAATTTTGTATGTTTTTTTTCAGTCACACTTTGTAATACGCTTGGCTCAATCCCCCCACTCCCACGTAACTTGATATAATTTATAACTAATTTTTTGAAAAAATGTGTTTTCGTTCAGTTATGAGCAAAAGCCCATTTTTGGGGGTTCAGCCCCCCCTCAGGGGTGGTCTCCGGTGCCCTTTGGAGGCTAGGAACTCTTCTCATGCTATTTAATGTAATGCCCTGGGACAATTAAGCCAAAAAACCCTCGGATAGAATTTTTTTCGTACTTCGCTATTTTTTTTGTATAATTGCGCTGGACTAACAATTCTACAAAAGATACCATACACAACACAATTCGATACGTGTATAAAACATATACAGAGGAATTTTCGTTTCCACAAACAAAAAACATAAAATACGTTCGACGTACAAACATGGCATGGCACGAGCTTTAGGCAAACATCATTATCGATATTTATTTTAAATGCAGCTCTGAAATAAGCGAGATTCGTCGACACAATGAAAACATAACCGACTGAAAAATAGAAGGGAAAAAGAGCAGCGTGGTCACAGGGGGAAGGTAAAAGGTATAAAAATGTAGCCGAGCTTTTGTAGCGAAACTATATGTGAACATCGAACGACTATTTAAACGAGTTAATTCCGCTTTCGTCAATTTTAATATAACATTTGGAAGCCGCAGGCTGTTCCGGAGATGACGTGAAACAACATCGACGCGAAAAATATAAAAATCATCCCTGGAAAAAAAATTTCTTACGACCGAGAAAAGCAAGGGAAAAAAATACGAAATTCTATTCGATGATAATATCAAATATCCCGAAGCTAGATTCGCTTCGACAGAAAGGTATACGTAGGAGACGAGTACACGCGACGTGAAAGATGAATTCTATAAAAGCGGAAGCATGTAACTTGTTTAATTTTGATAGGGTCTCAGATTAAAAGGACGCTGTCGTTTCGAAACCTGCAGGCGTAAATCTCGCTCTCGAGTACCTTTGTAAACAGAATTTCGCCGGAGATACCTTTAATCTCGTTGCCAACGTTCAACTTTCTCTCTCCTACTCGCTGCGTGTGTCGTTTGCTCTCTAGCTATCGTAAATTTTAAATCCGTTAGCCTTTAATCTCGCTTTAAAATAAATATGTCGATAATTGCGCCGGTTTCTTATATACCTATATAGGAAAAAACACCTCACGCAACCCCTTCTCCACTCCAAAAGGTCTGCAAGCAAAAAAATCTACGCACAGGGCCCATTTGTCGACGCCATTTTATTATTTATAGCCGGACGAATTTCTTGTCATATTTTCGCAAGCTCGTTGTAATATATAAATTATGTATTATACCAAGCAGCCATGAAAATCACGCTATGATTTTTTTCTTATTTCGTTTCCAGCCTTTGCTACAAGATCCCAGGCAACAAGATGTCAACGAAAGATTACTGCAGTTAAACGTTAACCGTAATTCCGTAATAATCCAACGATTAGTTCAAGAAGGGGCTTTCGGCAGAGTCTACCGCGGATTATTAAAGCAATTTCATAACGGCGATAAATTACAAAACGTATTAATCAAGACTGTATCTGGTGAGTTTACTGCCTTTTTACCTTCTCTCGGCGTACTAAGGAGAGATACTTGCAATTCGCATCATAGGTCTCGCACACCTTGCGTCTGCGGTGAGCTAAAGAATTATATAATAGCACCTTATTCAACGTGAAACGTCTTCATACCTGTGGGTATGGTTTTTGTTACACCCTTCGAAATACTTTGTTATTAAATTCACATTCGCGAAACATCGTACGAGTTGAATAAATTTCGAAGGCAAAAAAAACAAAAGGTATATCGAGGGTTGATTAATCAATAGGGTGAATCGAAAAAAAAAACCATATCTCGGATTTTGACCAAATTTGGTGAGGTGGTTTACTTTGAGTGGGAGACTTCACAAAAAAAATTTGAGCCCCCAAGGGGCCAGCGGAGGGGAGCAGGAGGTGCTCAAAGTGCACCTCTTTTTGAAAAAAAACTGTTTTTTTGCGTTTTTTACCCAATAAAAATTGTGTGAGAAGCCTTCGTAGCATTTAAAAGATGAGATTTGAGTTTCTACATCTCCCTAAACCATCGCCATCCTTCTCCGATCAAAACTCAGACTGTTACCAGGTGGTTGAAAAGTTGCAGATTGCAATATTTCAATGATATGAAATTTTCACTAAGCTGGAATGATTTTTTTTTTCATCGAGTAAGTGAACAAAAAAATTTTTCAACCACTGAGAGTGAATTTTGACAAAAAATTGAAAATTTTATACGCCAGTGCAACCAACAGCAAATCATAAAATTCCAAAATACAGAATTTATATTGACTTTGAATTGATTATTTTTTCGCCTGAAAATAATATGTATTTTTTTTCAATCACTAAAAGTATATTTCGAACATTTTTTTTCGAAAATTTTGTATGTCAGTGCAGCCAGTTACAAATCGTGACATGCTACACTATGGAATTTACGTTGACCTATAATTAATTTTTTTATCATTTGAAAAATTCACAATAATTTGGTTTTCAATCATCAGAAATAAAAATTTTTTAATTTTTCTTTGAAAATTTTGTACGTCAGTGCAGCCAGTTGCTAATTGTGATAAAAATTCCATGAAAAATTATACAAATTTTGTTGTAGGGTAAAATATTTTCAATTTTAGGGGGGGGAGACGAAAAAAGCAGGGTGGATGCTCGCCTCTCTTCCTCGCTACATAATGACAAAATTGTATTGTTAGTCAAAAACAATTTTAGTAGGAAAATTTTAGTAATTGCAAGATGACTAGATGACTTTTTTTATGGAAATTATTTGTTTTGAATAGGTAAAAATTTTAAAAATTGAAAATTTTGGGAATTTCCGATTTCTTGTACATTGAAAATGTCAACTTTGGACACCCCCCCCCCCCCATAAAAATTAGGAAAAAAAGTCCAAACTATTCTTATTTTGTTTTTCATTTTTTTTTGCAGAATTTTTTAAGACGAATGTGAAATTTGTAATATTTTTAGAACGTAAAAATCACAAAAACAGTGTCCATTAAAAATTTTTGAAAAAATGACTTCTAATGACTAAAATCAAAAAAAATGGCCGGCGGGTCACTAAAAAAATATATTTTACAGTACTTATCATGATGTCTGCAAGGCTACAAAATTCTTTTCAAAATTCTTTTAAAGATCGAAAATGTTATTAAAATCATAAAGAAATGTCAAAAGGGTAACCTTTGCATAAAAATGGTTTTAAAAAATGAGGAATATAAGGCTGTACGACAAAAAAAAAGTGGTTGCACGACGAGATTGACGCAACTGAATCACGACCAAATAATGGGAATTCACGACACATGAAAAAAGAATTGCCCGACGAACTATGAACGACGAATTAATGTGAATGAACGATAATTTGGAGACAAAAATAATTCTTTCCACGACGAAATAATGTTTTCACGTCAAAATAACGTTTTACACGACGCCTAAAAGTCTTAAAACTAATTTGGACATGGACATAGTGTTCCAAACGTCCCAATCTGAATAATTGGGACATAGTGTCCTGAAACTAATTTTGACATGGACACAGTGTCCCAAACCCGAAAAAGATACCTCAGCGAACTTCTTCTAAAAAATGTATTTCCAAATCGAGAAATAAAATAATTACGAAAGAATCATCAAGACCCCTGATGAAATGTCACGAAAACATTAAAATTTAGCAAACCTAAGTTTTGTTTGAAAACTCATTAAAACATTTTTAAAGATTTTATTCTTCAAAAACCATGTCAAAAATATCAAAAACCACATTAAAACATCAAAAACATCAAAAAGTTCGTCAAAAACATCGTCAAAAACATCGAAAACCTCGTTAAAAACATCAAAACCCACGTCAAAGAACCATCCTCTCTCTTCCTCCCCCTTCTCTTCCCTTCCATCAAGAAAATCTTGAAAAAATTTTCAAATTATGCAAAAATTGTTTTAAATCCATTCAAATTCTTCTAATTTGAAACAAATACATAAAGGATCAATGAATAAAAAAATTCTTCTGGAAAATCGAAAAATTCTTCTTTTTTGAACATTTTATAAAAAATTATTTCTAACCATACGAGGGGATTTTCACCCTTTCGATTTCGCATTTGTACAAACCCTTGAAAATACTGCAAAAAAACAGTTCAAAATTCCACCATAACGTTTTAAAACAATTTTAAAATTTTACTCGTGAGAAATCTTCCAAAAAATTTGGAAAAAGATAAAAATCAATTCAAAAGGAATACCTTTACCTGCAGCATTTCCTAAAATAGGTATCATTAAAAGAGCCTGTCCAGGTAAGATGGTGAAATTCGCCCTTTCATCAATTGGGCTTAAAACCTCCCCCAAAATTTTTTTGGTTCGATCCCCCCAACCCGAATAAAATGGGCGTATATGTCTAAAATTAAAAAATTCATATCTTCGGAGGGGGTGATTCAAACATTTTAAAATTTTCACAGAAAATAATTAATGGGTATGGTATAAGTGCATACGTGATAATTTAAAAAAAAATTACGCATATTTGGGGGAGGGGAGTTTGGAGGGTTTGAAAATTTCAAAAATTCGTAGAAAAAAATTAGGGGGACCCATGGCAGGAATTTTTTGTTAAAAAGCTGGTCTTACCCTTAGGTATAACATATATTTTTTTCAGATCCCGAGGGGGGTGGAACATGGTCAAAAAAATGAAATAAACTACAGAAAAACGAGTTTTTTGACGTTTTTTTTGCAATTTTATTCCTTTTAAGGTCAAATATTTTGAAAAAAATGAATTTTGGGAAATATACGTTGAAATATACCAGAATAGTTGTTTTTGATTGATAATGATAGCATCACAGCGCTCTTGAATTCTGAGATTATGTTAGCTTGAATTTTTACGTTTTGTTTTAAAAATTTCATAAATTTCAATAGCAACCAAAATTTTACACTATTTTAGTATTTTTGAGCAACTTTAGAATATTCTGACCAACCAATCAAATTTATTTTTCTATTCTGGCATTCAGAAAAAAAAATGAATAAAAATGAAAACGTTTGTACAAAAATGACATCAAAATTGAAATCGAATAATGAAATTTTTCATCATAGAAATAGAAAAATGTAATCTATTTTAGTTCAATTCGCACCAAATCCAATGAAAAAATAATCTCGAGTTGATTCGTTGAAATTACCCCCTAGACCTTTTTATTATTCCTTTTCGTAAATCCACACGCCCTTTTCCTCAAAACACCTACCATATCGAAAAAAATTTCACACCTCGATTCATCCAGGGAAAGACTTCATTATCCATATAGAAAAATTATTTCACCTTACGTAAAAACTTTCAATTTCATTTTCCCATCCAATTCCTATCCACCACCGGTAATCACTCTCCTCAACCAGCACATTGCAAAAGCTTCCCCCTCTCCCTTTACCTCAAATTACACCGCAATTGGAGCGTTATTTAATACATCACAATAAAAAAATGCGAAGAGAGAAAAAAAAGGTCGATGTATGGTGCAGGAAACGAAGGCAACGAAGGCATTATTGGAACGAGGAATGACGACGTTTCGATATACGCGCGACAAAACGTCCAAATAAAAAAAATACACAAATAGGAAAATAATTTTCACACACGTTACACTTCACACTCGATGAGTTTTCCCCATTCTTATACGACGAAATTGCAATTCGATAAATTCTCTCTGGCGTCAAATTCGACTCCTCGTATAACAGACCAATTGACTTTAACGCGGTAGTATTTTTTCCTCTGCGTCGTGTAGTTCGCCCACCTCTAGGCAATAAATTATTTTAAATTAAGTTAACGCCGCACGTTTTCCAATAGTTACGGGAGCTTTTAATTTTTTTCCTTCCAGATGAAGCGTCCGATCAACAAATATCAACATTCTTGGCCGAAGGATTGATGATGTTCGATTTAAAACACGTTAATATATTGTCGGTAATTGCCACAAACACAGATTTATATTACACACCCGTGTTAATATATCCGACCACTAGTATAGGGAATTTAAAAAAGTAAGTATGGTGTGTCGATTAAGATAAAAAATATTATGTATAATGTCTCTATCTCTATAATTCCAGAAAACGAGAGTTCTCCTGATATAGAAAAAAAAGTTATTCGAGTCTTTCCGATATAATTATTTATCTAGATAGTTGACGTTTGACCTCTTTCCCCTCCTCGTGTGAATATTTTTACCCACCGTTGCTACCTCAAATCCCGAGACCTATTACTCTAACACTAAAAAGAGACAAATAATTTATTTTCTCCTAGGCTAAGTAGGAATCTGTTTTTTTTTTTACTTGGACTAATACAGGAAATACGTATTTGTCACGGCAGGTATCTTCAAAATTGTAGAGTTCGAGACGGTGGACAATATTCGTTACACACACAAGATATCATCAACATGGCGATACAAGTGGCGGTAGCCGGCGTGTTCCTGCATACTAATGGCTTTTATCACAAAGACCTGGCAGCGAGAAATTGCGTGTAAGTAAAAGCATTTATCTACTCTTAGTAATTATCTCAAATATCTCTCTTTCAAAGTATCCACAACACGATACCTAACCTCCTCCAGCTTGACGAGCCCTTTGGAAAAAAAATTTGTCAAAGTATCCATCAGGCAGCGTAAGTCGCCATCGGTTCAAAGTACCGTATAAACTTTCATACAGTATTAATTACAAACGATGTGGCTTTCCTCGACTGGTATCCTTTAACGTTGGTAATAATTAAAAAGATTCGCCCCGGAGACGAGGTACCACTCTTTCTCCACGTCTATCTGCGTGCTGTGCGTCAGCCTGTAAATAATCATCCCCCTCTGGTAACATTTTTCCAACTCGAACCACCCTCAAGTTAAACATTTCATCGGTCTTTTGCTTTTTATCTTTATCGCGTTAGTTTTTAGTAAATGAATTATACCTAATGGATGATAACGTTGCTACCGACGAGCTATCGAGCCTTGGTTCCAAACGAGCTACCAAGTTCTTCATTTTTTATTTCGTTGATTCGCTCGTTAAATTTATATAGGTACCTGAAGAGTGAGGATTGAGTATTTTTTATCTCTTAAATTTTGACTTTTTCTGGTGTGTTTTTTTGCTCTACAGTTGTCTGGTTATAAATTGACGAATTTTTTACCCCAAAAAAGTTCGCAAGTGTTGACTTTTTTCCTGTTGGTAGGTAATTCACACAGGATCTTATGAAAAAATACCACACAAATCCTAACTTTTTTATTCATTTTTTATTCACCTGTCGACTAAACCGCAGATACGCTGACCGCATGTCGTGAATTGTCATTGTGGTATCTTTTTATGCATGGAACATGGTATTAACATAATAATATTAATGAGGAAAAAATCTTTTCCGGCCGGATTTGTCGATCTGGGAAATAATAATACTAACAGTTGATTTCAAACCTGATGGCCGATATTATGTCCCTAGACTGCTAGACAAAAGTTCAGCTTTTGAAGTTCACATTAGGTACCTATAAGCGAATATACACCGAGCTTTTTCATTTTCAAAATTTCACTAAAATTTATAGCTAACAAGGGAGGTATCCCAACTCAAAGAAAAATTTTGAGCCCAAACAAACAAAAAAAATCGAAAGTACATCATAATAGGACCCCATATCCAAAATTTCAGACACCGAAGTTCATTTTTCGAATTTTGGAGAATTTTTGGTATTTCAAAAGTACCTCTCATCGCCCTGAAAAATATGAAAATTTGATCTAATCAACGAAAAAAAAACTGAAATTTAGTATTATACCCTATTTTCGACCTGCTGAATCGATTGGAAGCGGTTTCGAGAGTTTTCGCAGTCACCAGAAAATTTTGGAATTTTCCAGCGCTGGAAAAAATTCCATAAAAATGGTCCACATGAACTTCAGCACCTATAATCGCGGATTACCCATATTGGTGACCAATTTGATGGATTAAAGCACAATTTTTCAAAATTCGTAACCTTGAGTTCAAATTCGCATTTTTGGGCATAAAATTTTTCTGGAAAAAATTAAAAATACATCGGGGTAAAAAGCTGAAACTTGGTAGATACCCTATTTTGGACTTTCCGAATCGATTGGAAACGGTTTTGAGAAGTTTCGGAGTCACCAGAAAATTTTGGAATTTTCCAGCGCTGGAAAAAATTCCATAAAAATGGTCCACATGAACTTCAGCACCTATAATCGTGGATTACCCGTATTGGTGACCCACTTAATCGATTTAAGTGGAATTTTCTAAAATTTGCAACTTTTGAGTTCAAATTCACATTTTTGGCAGAAAATTAAATTTTAAGGATCATTTTTATTGTCAGCCAAAAAACATTAATTTGAACTCAAAGTTGCGAATTTTGGAAAATTCTGCTTTAATCGATTAAATAGGTCATCAATATTCGTTATCCACGATTATAGGTGCTGAAGTTCATATGGACCACTTTTATAGGCTTTCCTCCAGTGCAGCGCTGGGAAATTCCAAAAATTTTTGAAGGCTACGAAAAGTCTCGAAGCCGCTTTCAATCGATTCGAAAAGTCCAAAATAGGGTATCTGCCAAATTTCGGCTTTTTACCGCGATACGTGCACAGTGGACATTTTTTTAAATTTTTTCCAGAAAAAATTCCTGTCCAAAAATTCGAATTTGAACTCAAAGTTACGAATTTCAGAAACTTGTACTTTAATCAATTAATTAAGTCACCAGTATGAATAATCGGCAGTAACAGGTGCTGAAGTTCAAATGGACAATTTTTATGGGCTTCCCTCCAGCGCTGGAGAATTACAAAATTTTCTGGTAGCTCCGAAACGTCTCGAAACTGCTTCCAATTGATTCGACAGGTCGAAAATAGGGTATATACGACATTTAAGCTTTTTTCGTTGATTAAATCAAATTTTCATATTTTTATGTGGTAATTTTAAAATTTCAAAAATTCACCAAAATTCGAGAAATGAACTTCAGCGTCTGAGATTTTGGATATGGGATCCTATTATAATGTACTTTCGATTTTTTTTTTGTTTAGACTCAAAATTTTATTTCGAGTTGAAATACCTCCCTTGCAAGACATGAAAAATAGATTTCAAAGTAATTATGAAAGGAATAGGTCTTGGTAGAGTCTCACCAAAAAAATTATTCCATATTCGAATTGAGCGTATTGAAAAAAAAAAGGATACGTGTCACATGATATTTTCATAAATATCAAAATGATGGAGAGGTATTTCGAATCAATGAAAATTCACCGATAAACAGTCAGAATTGCAGCAGAGGAAAAATCAGTGAAAATTTACTGCTTTTCAGCGATTTTTCACTAATTATTCACAGAATTTCACAGATTTTTCGGTAAATTTTAGAAATATCACTGAGTTTTTAGTGAATTTTCACTGATTTTCAGTAATTTTCTTTCACTGACTTGCTTTCAGTGGAAAAATTTTCACTGATTTATTACTGTGCTGCAATTCTGACTGTCTTTCAGTGATTTTTGATAAATTTCACTGATTCAGAAATGAGATGAGGGGAAATTAATTTTTGAATTCGATCTATAACAAACGAGTCGCCACTCAGGTTTTTTGAGTTATTCACTTTTTACTTCAAATTACAGATCATTTGGAGGGGATGGGAGGGGGGGGTCGAATTTGAAAACTAAAATTAAATTTTATATTCAGCCTTTCAAAAACGATAGGCAACGACGTGCCCCACAAAATTTTAAATTTTTTCGAACTTCGACCAAAATTGTGGAACGTTATGAAATTAGCATATTAATTATTAAATGACCAAAAAAACTTTTTTTTCGCAATTTTTGATGCGTTTAAGTGAGCCATTTGAATTTGATAAAAATCAAAAAGTTTTAAATTCGTAATCTACAACTTTTCAACTAATCTGTGAAGGGCAAAAAGTGTATCCAATTTCGAAGTCAATTTTGCACATGAGTGTAGAAACTCGCATAACAACCTTTAAAGGGTGACCAATGTTTTCAGCAGGTAGTATACAAACCAAAAGTTGAAAAAATTGTTTTTTTTTTAAATGATAAAACTTTGAGGTCTCCTAATTCTTAGTTTCATTCTTCTCTGAGCGAGAAGGGGAGAGAGCTCGAAAAATTTTTGGAAAGTCTCATACGCAAAGTAAACCTACCTATGTTATCAATTTTCTTCAAAATTCAGGATATTTTTTTCATTAACCCTAATTCATATTCTTTGTATTCAAAAAGCCAAATAGCATTTTTTGATGAATTTTTCAATTTTTCAATTTTTTTTGCAAAAATTAAGAGTTTTAAAAATGTAACCTCATAGTAAGCATGGTACATATTACTGGCCAAAATCACGCTACACTGGTTTAAAATGAAAAATTTTCTAGCCTTATTCAATTAAGTATTCATTTTAAAATATTTTTTAAATGCGATTTTGAAAAAAAAAAAGCATCGAAATATCGTCCTACTTGGATCAAATTTAGTAAAAATTAATCTCAAAAGTTATTGAAATGCTACAAAATTGTAAAAAAAACATTTGTTCAAAATCATGTATGAGGATTAAAGAACCTTTGTCAGGATTTCTCAAAAGGCTGACGTTTGAAATGAAATTTTCACAAACTTGGTAATTATTTGATAAAAAATTTGTTAAAACTATAGAATCCAAAATAGAATTTCCAAAGTTTCTGACATTTTGAATGGAAATTGATTCTGATTGAAATTCTGAGCGTATAGAATGAGATTGCCTAATGGAAGGATGCTATACAGGCCGCATTTCTATATTTTAGTTTTTCACGACCGGCATTAAAAATAAGTTTTTGACCAATTTCTCCAGGGAGGGTGGGAAAATGACTGTTCCAAGGTGCAATGACCCCTCGTATAGCTACAGGCCCGCGAAAAAGTAAATTTTACATCGCGGTTGCGTTTTTTTTTCATCCTCCCTACGTCGAGAAAGAGCTTCCACGTAGAAAGAGTCAACTGTAGAAATGAATTAGCTTGTCCTTATATCAAAAATTAACTGAAAGGTAAAAACGTTATAGGCGAAAAGGGTCTGTTTGGTGGCTGGTTCAGTCATTAAGCGACCGAGCTCAATAGTGCGAGACCTTTTTGAAAAATATTTCCTCCAAGCTTCCCGTCTGCTGTACCTCGGTGGCCCATCGTGTATGAGCTTCTGCTGTATTGACACCTTTTGCCGAACGAGCCGAGCGTGGGGGAGTTCTGGCTTTGAAATTTCGTTGATTTTTCACGTACCTATATAAAATGTCATTTTCACGTCGTGAAAAGTTCAAAAGCTCGGGTCGTAAATTCATTTCTGCACGTTGGCGAAATGTTGTTTGGCGGTGTAAACTTTTTAAATGTACGAATTGCCGAGGTGATAAGAGGTGCCGAACGTGTGTTATACGTGTGAAAGCAGAAGGTGGGGAGGGAGTATGGGTGATTCTGTATTCGTGTATCGAACCTATACGCGGTGTAACTCTATGAGCTTTTTTTCCTCGATTTACACAAAAGCCATCGACGAGCCGAGCCGACGATGTATTCAATTTTTTTCTTATTTCGTTGAAAAATGTTCGACGATTTAACACGATAAAAAATCACCAGCGATTTTTCTTCATATACTTGTCTCGAAGTGTATCGAGATCGACGTTGGAGAATCGTGAAGTATTTTTTACACGCTAAATCGAATTCGATTCTTAAATTAGCGATGCTTTTGTATGTAAAGAGCTGAGTTGTAGAGGTGCATAGGCGAAAGTCGATCTGCTGTTATCGTACAAATTCAAAGGCAATTTACTTTTTCATGAATGCGTTTTATGAAAACATTATACGATAGCTCGAATTGCACTTTTTTTTACCCCGTGGAAATAATACCTGTGAAGGAAAAAATCCATTTTTTAGCGAAATGGTATAGACTAAATATGTAGATGTACGAATAACCCTTTTAGTACGCCTCTGTGTCTCGCAGTCTTCAAAAATTAAATCTTATACGCGACGATGCAACTTTTTGTACTCTGATGTTGCTTTTATGAAAACTGCGCGCAATTTAACATGTAAAATGCCACGTATCGATCAGCGGAGGATGCATTTGCTCGAATGTGGAAAATGAATCTGTGTGCCCAAGTGTGCGTAGGTGATGGATATGTTTTATCTTTGTAAATGTACCTACGTGTGCTGTACTGTACAAATGCATTATTGCGTCTTTGTCGAAGTATAATATAAGCGAATGAATAAATGGAACAGAGCTATGGTAATTAGTATGGAAAGCTTTTGCTTTGTTGCAGTTTCAAGTGATGGAATATTAGCCTCGTATTTGAGAATTTTTTTCCTGGTGTTTTTTTTTCTATCTCGAATGTGGCTGTAATTGGAGCGTGGGTTTGAGGTGATAGGTTTGAAATTGCAAAAAAATTTTATGTAATTAAACAGATTTTTTTTATAAAAGTGGCAAGAATGTATGTACAATGTTGAACTATTAGAGGAGGAGGGAGTTAGCAAGGTGTTCATTAGGTACAAAAAGTACAAAAATCCGAAAAAAGTACGAATTTTGGTTAAAATGCAGAAAAGACTCTTCAATTGGGTTTCTTCAATTCTTGGCATAGGTAATTTATTTTTTTTTCGTGACTTGGTTGAAATTATCTCGGAAATCACAAATTACTCTCTCTGCTGACTGAAATTTCAAAAAAAAAATTATAAAATTTTAGCTTTTCATTCTCCCCTCCCCCTCTTTTGATTACTGATTTCGTCGAGCTAGTTGGAAAATCTTCGAGGGCTTACATGGAATTTATAGATTTGAAGCAGGCATTTCTTAAAGGGGAGAAACAATCAAAAAATTCTGAAAAAATTTAAATATTCAGAAAATAGAGAATTTTTATTTTTGTTATTTAATATAGACATCTTCAGTTGAAAAAATAATAATTTGAGTAATAATGATATAAGTCAGGGTGCCCACTATATTTCAGAAATGATTTCCTTTGACTTTTCCAGGTTTTCCAGACCAATTTTTCGAATTTTTCCAGACCTTTTAAATATGATATTCGTAAACCGAGGGAGGGGGGGGTAAGTTTTTGCGTGATGTACTTACATCTCGAAATTTTGCATAAAAATGATATAAAATGCATGGGTCTAACCAAATTTTTTTCCAAATCACTAGGTACTTTTTACGAGATTTTTAAATGTTCCTCTTTGGGCCAAAAAAAGATTCCAGTTCAATTCTAAAAAATTTTGAACCCACCCCAACTCCCCCTCGCCACAAAAATTTAAAAATTTGAATTTATTGCAGAAAAAATTTCAAATAAAAAAGAAACCCCAAGTATTCCAAATCAGAATTATAAAGTTTTGAAAAATGAAACAAATTACGCCAGGGTGTCTACCGATTTTTCCGGGCTGAAATTTCAAAAATTCTCGCTCCGTTCAAAAATGAAAAACACGTGTCTTAAATTTATAAACCACTTATAAAAGTGTTGAGCACGGAGCGAGGGTAAAAATTTTTGTGAAAAAATATCTTCAAAAGACGAAAATTCACCATTTTTCCCTCATTGGGGGTTTTCAAAACATGTTCAATAATTTCTAATTCTATTCCATTCCCTCCCCCCTTTTTTCAACATCGCGATCAAGGGCATCTCACAGCTGATTAAAAAATAGGTTTCCAAAAAACTTAGATTTTAAATAAATTCTGTAGAAAGAAAGAGGATAAATTACCCCGAGCATAGCGAGGGAAATTTTTCTTCAATAGATGATAAAGACATGCATTTAAATATCAATATTTTATTGTACAGTACGGTCAACAAAAAATTATGAATAAAAAATCAGATAAAAGATAAAATAATTTAGCCCGAACGGAGCGAGGGCAAAATTTGTTGAAAAATTTTAAATAAAACTAGCAAAGAAACAGTGTTCTAAATGATTAAAGTATCCCCTTTTTTGGAGTTTCAAAAAATTCCCTGACTTCAACCTGTAAGTTTATCTATCAATAGAAAAATAAGTAGGTACCTATCACTTCAACAGTTCAACGATACAAAAAAATTAGCAGTGTGGCTATTTTCCCTGTTTTTCAATATATACCTTTGAATTTTTTTCAAACCAATTTTTAGGCATTCGATCTAAATTTAGGTATATTTTGATCATTGGTCTTTCCATTTTGTTCAATATTTTTTTGCTTACTTTGGGTACCTTATATCCTATCACAATTTTTGATGAAATTTTCAAAAAAAAATTCACGGCAGTGTTCCCAACTGGATTTTGATTCCCGTAATTTTCATAAAATTCGCGTTGTTCATTCAGTGGTTTAAAAAGTGAACCAAAACATTTCTTGTCATTAAAATGTGACCAGTGCAGGGAAAAAGTACCTATAGTCGAAATTTTCAAAAATGAGTTTTTCAACTAAAATAATAAAGGAGACCATAAGGAACATATTGAGACCTTGACGAGCATCTAAGGTAGATTTTTCGTCGAGATAGAGATATTTGAAGTTGAGAAATTCTTGAATTCCAAAAAAACAAAATTCTGAGAAAAACGCGTTCAAAGTTTTTACTCCTGTTTATAATGTATCAATCAGCAAAAAAGCTGCCAAAACTACTTTTTTGTACTAAAATTTCACGAGGAATCTGTTTCTGGCGTCGAAAATTACCTCAGGAGAAAATAAAAATGAAAAATTCCCCATTACGATGAGTTTAATTTTGAAAAAAAAAAATCTTTGCAAAAAGAAATCCTGTTTTTCATGCACTTATCAATCATTAAAAACTCTGTCAAAACTACTTTCCTGTATTAAAATTTCACGAGGAATTCCTTTCTGATGTCGAAAACTACTTACGGAAAGAGGAAAATGAAAAAATCCACTTTTTCAATGCGTTCAATTTTGAAAAAAACTACATTACAAAAAAAAAATCTGGGTATTATTTATTATCAAGAAAATTACATAAAGTATAGCTCATTTTCGATGAAGGGAAGACGATTTTGACATTTTTGAAGTTTTTTACGTTTAGACTGACGAGTCTCAAAAAGGTGGCACATTTCATGGACCACATTTTGCAGCACACATCGATTTTTTCAACGTTTCGACTTTAGGCACCTTTTCTTTAGACGGTTTGAACGTCATTTAGATATGCACTAATAGGTTATTCGAAGTGAAACTTCGGTAAAAGATGCGTAATCGTCTGAACTACTTGAAAATGCAAAAAAAAATTGGAAAAATTGTCCACTTTTCATTTTTTGGCAAAATTTAGTTTTCCAACTTTAGATACCCTGTCCCTGCATGGGTCACAAATAAATTAAAATTATTTTTTGAAAATTTTTGTAGCAGTATTTCCATCCAAACTGTTCTGAAAAATGCCATCAAAAAATTGTTTACTTAAATGATCAAAAAAATTTGCTTTGATTTTGAAGAGTTTGAGTAAGTAATTTGAATTTTGTAAAAAATATTCTTGTAGCTTGAGAGATGAATGTAAATTTTTTGTGAAATGAGGAGGTCTCATTTAATTTGCCTTTATTTTTCATTGCCCCACCTGAGCTGTCATTTGCCCCCTTCCAAACCAACCTTGGCTACGGGCCTGCTTTTTCGCCCTTTTTAATTCACTAGACGTGGAAAAATTTCGCGTCGAGGATCGAGGTGTTAGGTTACGTGTTGTCGAGCTTAAGGGAAACTGGATACACGGGTAAAAATAATAATTAACGTAAATCATACGAACTTAATACTGTTACAGGGTGGACGACGGGCTTCGAGTCAAAGTAACAGATAGCGCCCTCTCGCGAGATTTGTTTCCCAACGATTATCACTGCCTTGGGGATAATGAAAATAGGCCGATTAAATGGCTCGCCATGGAGAGTCTTATTAAAAGAGAGTACACTGGCGCTTCGGACGTGGTAAGTTTCAAATTGAACATCGCAGGTACCTTATTATCGAGTCACGAATACCCCTACGTTTTCTTTTTGACGCAGTGGTCATACGGTGTTTTGATCTGGGAGCTGATGTCATTAGGGCAACAACCGTACGAAGAAATAGATCCGTACGAGATGGAGGTATACCTATGTAACGGATTCCGTCTATCTCAACCGAAGAATTGTCCGGATGACTTGTAAGTATACCGAAATACTTTCCCCTGCTGACGATAAATCAATGGCTCGATTTAAAATCATTAATCATTCGACAGATTTGGCATGATGACCTGTTGTTGGCTGGAAGATCCGAATGAGAGGCCTACGTTCGTGCAATTATTAGCCTGCCTGCAGGATTTCCAAACTGCCTTGACGAGATTTATATAAATTGTGTTATTGTTTTAGGTAGTTACGAGAAATATCCGCGCAGATATTCTGCGTAACTTGATCTGTTTGTTTTTTCCCTTTCTTTTGTATTACCATATGATATGTTAATGTGTATCATTTTTTATTTTTTCAATGTTTAATATGTACGTACGTATACCTAAAATTAAGCGCAGACTGACTGTTACATCGAAAATTCAATCGTTACCTGAATGCCATATTATGTATATAATTTTGAAAAACGAAAAAAAATCTCGATCGCGTCGACGTTTCTCCTTCTCGCGACGATATATTATACAATCGATATGTATTTCTAGTCATTATTTTGGATATATTCGTATACGATATACGATATAAATGTGTATAATGGCCGATACTATTGATATCCATACGAAAATACATAAAATGTATGTAAATTTTTTTTATCGGGATCGCGTATAGACATCGTGTCGTCGTGTTTGTTTGTATTATTTTTGATTTTTGTGTTTTTCTTTTTTTTTCTGTTTACGTTTTAAATAAATTTTTGCATTTTTTGCATTTATTTTTTCTTATCGATACGTGGTATTGTTGAAAATCAACTTGGATTCTAGGATGACGAGTTAATCGGAAAGATATCTGATGACATTCGCTACGATTGAAATAATATTACAAGAAAACTTCCAAGAAAGAGTCAAAGTTGAGATTATTGGGAAGGGAGGTCAAATATTGAAAAATTCCAAAATTAAGTGGAAAATTTTTGATTTTTTTCAACTCAAAATGTATTTTTTTCAATTTTTCCAAATTTTTGAGCCCAATTTCTGAAATTAAAAAAAATTAATTATATCATTACCGGGGAGGGGGGCAGACGAGAGAGTTCCCCTCGACGTGTTCGGCTTGGCCCTGGGAATCACTAAAAGGATTTGGTTTGGCTTTGAATGAAACCACCCCCCCTCCCTCATTAAAAAAAGCTTCCCAACGCCAATTTCTTTCTGTATACTTATTACTGTCTAATAATCCAACAAATAAATTTGATTTTGAACTATTTCGATTTTCGAAACGAACTTACTTCTTCAGTCTGTAGTCGCGTTATTTTTCATTGAAGCAAAGAGCAACTTTAGAAGGAAGAAGGGCAGCTTAGATCATAATAGTGGCAAAATTGAAGTTTTTGTAGGGAAAATTAGGTTCGAATTGAAAATTTTTCTAAAGTAATGATCTTTTACAGCAGAGTTGGAAAAAAGAGGAAAAATTCAGAAAAAATTGATATCAGCCAGAAATTTTTGATTATTGACCCCCTCTTTCGGAAAACCCTCTTCGATTCGTGTCTGAATTGTAAATGAGACAGAGATATGAGATATTCTTAATAATCAAAATTAATAGTGCCCACCTACACAGATGAACATGATGGGTTGGGGGGAGCAAAATGATCCGAGGGCCTGAGCTACCTAAAAAAAGCCGCAGGTATAATATGGTTTCAGGAAGAAGTATGTTTTAAGAACTTCGTAACTTAACTTTTCAACTGCCAAATTTTATTTTCAATTCCTGGGTGACTTTTGGTTAAAAAAAATTGTCAGTTAAAAATTCGGAAGTATGGCCAAAGCACATGGATAAAAAAACATATGGAAAACAGTCAATGAATTTGGTCAATAAGCACCCTTGAAAAATAGTTTGCCCCAGAGTTGATCATCTGGTTGAACTACCCAAAAAAATAATAATTTTCACAAATTGTGAAAAACTTCGAAAATACTGAAGAAAAACAAATAAATTACTCGAAAGAAGACGAGAATTAGATTTTCAATTATTGAAGTTAATTTTCGCGCCTTTCAGAAGAACTTGAAGAATACTTACTGAAAAAACATCAAAACTTTGTCGAAGGTTCTAAGGTGGCTGATGGAAATGGTAAAATTCATCAATTTTAGGAGATCAAAATGAGGTAGGTAACTAATTATTATCAATTTCACATCTAGAAAAGTGTCCCATCATTCTCTCGAATTGATTTTTTTTTTTGAAAAAGGCGATGATTTTTAGTTTCAAAAAATCATCAAAAAATCGAAAAATCTACAAATAGAATTTCAAGTTACCAGAGTTTTTGAACATGTTTTTACTTATCGAAAATTAAATTTTAGATTAATTCAGGTCACAGACAGAAGTCCAAATTCGCAGGGCCAACAACAGAGAGGATGCAAAAAACGAATTCGCACAGAGTTTGACTATTTTTCGAAGAACCACTCCCCCTCCCCAAGTTTCTTGGAAATTTACTACCTTAAGCAAGCCAAAGAAGACCCATGAACCCAATAAAACATTGACAAATATTTACGAAAATTAACAAACCATTGAAAAAATTGACTTTATTTGAAAAATCAACTAATTTTCAAATCGTTGGTAAATTTCTCCGAAAAAATAAAAATTTTCAGAAAAAATTGAAACATTTGATCAGAATAATAGAAAGGTAAAATTGTTCGATATTTTAGGCACATTCTTCAGCCATCGATATTTAATTGATAAATACTCATGGGTTCGGTGAAATATTCTAAATTTGCTAAACATACATTCAAAATTTTGACTGTCAAGAAAAATCCTAAAAATTAAAAAAAATTGACCCCAAATTTAAAAGTTGGGCCATAAAAGTGCTTTAAAATTAACTTTGATATTGAAAAAAATTTTGTATCAATTTTAAACCAAAACCAAATTTTAACCCGTTCACCTCTTCCCCGAAAAAATCCAACCTTTTATAACTGGGGGGAATTTGAAACAAGTCTCAAAAAAGTTTCGAAGAAAAGTAGTTGGCGATTTTGCCCAAAAAGGGAAATTTTTTTCTTAACCCGGGGGTTCCACGAACCCTTTTCCAAACGTGTATTTTTTTCGATACAACCGGGTACCATTAAAAAAAACTTGAGACGAACATGTTACCTATTTTGAAAATTAAAGGGACAAATGCTGCTTCTAAAAAAATCAAGTCAAAAAATTTTTCAATCATGGTAATGGATAGTACTTTGAAAAGTAAACAAATTTTCACTTTATGACTTTTTGCCCAACTTTAAAATTGAAGAGGCTACAAAAAAATTTTTCCAAAAATGAACTGATCAAGGGAATGGATAGTACGTTGAAAGCTGAAGAAATTTTGTTCTATAGACTTTTTGCCCAACATCGAAAATGAAAAGGCTAAGGGTCACTCAAAATAAATGGGCTTCAAAAAATTTTCAAATTTCCTCAATTTTAATGACCCTTGCCCCTTCATTTTTGATGCTAGGCAAAAAGTCTACAGAACAAAATTTCTTCAGTTTTCAACCTACTACCCATTCCCATGATCAGCTCATTTTTAGAACAATTTTTTTCGTAGCCCCTTCAATTTTAAAGATAGGCAAAAAGTCATAAAGTGAAAATTTGTTCAATTTTCAAATTACCTTCCATTCCCTCCCATGATTGAAAAAAATGTTTAACGTGATTTTTTTTAGAAGCAGCATTTGCCCCTTCAATATTCAAAATAGGCAATAACATGTTCATCTCAAGTTTTTTTTCAGTGGTACCCGGTTAATTAAATCCAAAAAAATATGTTTGGCAGACGATTAATGGAACACCCTGTTTGTATATTCTCTTTTTCTATCGTATCCTTTTACTCAACAATGAGATAAATTTTTCTTTCAACAAATTCGAATACATATGGATTTGCATAGGTAATTTCTTTTCAACTTTATCACGAGTCTTCAAAATTCATTAAAATGTCATAAAAATAGATTTGTAATAAAACATTTTTTTAAACTCACCTTATCTGGTACCATCCTCGCAGAGGCGTTTTGATCTTCAACGCACTCGAATTTTTCTTCAGTTTCCAGCATCACTGGGAGCATCTGCAGAACGAAAAAACAGATTAATTTCGAATAATAAAAATTAGATTCAACTGTACTCTCTCAATTATAAATCAGTGAAAATTATCGAAAATCACTGAGAAACAGTCAGAACTGCAGCACAGGAGAAAATCAGTGAAATTTTTTTTACTGAATATAAATCAGTGAGAAAAATCACTGGAAAATCGATAAAAATTCACTAAAGTCAGTAAAATTTATGAAATTTGCTGAAAAATTAGTAAAAATCTTTGAAAAATCAGTGAAAATTCGCTGAAAATCAGTGAATTTTGGTGATTTTTCCAGTGCTGCAATTCTGACTATTTATCAGTGACTTTTCGCCGATTCAGAATGAGAGAGTACGCTATTTTTGATGTAAGTACAGATAAATGTAATTTTCATTTCATTTAGTAATATGAAAATGATATATTTTTTTGATAGATATGATCAGGAACCACTTGACTCAATTCGTGTAATTTTTGAGCTTCGGGTTTAATGAGTAAAGAGCTCAAAACAAATTAAATTGGAAAATCGAAGGTACCCATCAAATCAATCTAAAAATCCCAAAATACATCATCAATTGATTAAAAGGGTTCGAAAATAGAACTTTCATCCAATGGAAAATTGTAGTTTTCTGATAACCTCAAATGTTAGCTCCTCCAATCAAGTAAGTATCGAATAGAAAGAAGGACTAATTTGAAAATAAATTGCAAAAAATATCTCTAAAAATTGTTCGAAGGGTTGAAAATATGCTACTTTTTTAGAATCACATCCACAGAGAAAGTATGATCGATATTCGTCCGACAACTACCCATACGCGAAACTTGTCACTACAGATAAAAAATATACTGATGGCAGGACGACGACCCAAAGCACCATACGGAAAAACAACGCAGACCAGAAAAACCTCCGCTTTGGAAAATAATGGACCGTTGGTTGTTATGGCAAAATCCTCAACCGCACATCTATATATAGTTTAACACAGCATTAGCGGATCCGATTAGTCCTATTATAACGGCAGATACACAAACGCCCGTTTCTGACACCCTACACACTGCGAAAATAAAGCTGATTATTTTGTTCGTATACCCTATTACTGTCAATCATCTCAGTGTACATAGGTCCTACCGCACCATCCACCGACCGAAAAAAATTCTAAAGCTTCAGCTGTCTGATATAAAAAAACGGATTATTTTGGTCGCTGCCTCTGCGATTCCGGGCCAAGCAGGGCAAATACTCGCGAAACCATGTTCAAAAGAAGCAATTTATTTGGAGCTGCGAATGCGAATACGAGGGCCCCTGCCCTTCGCAGTCTGTTTACACCGACGACGTCGAAAGTAATTAGTAAATACGCGTCGATAAATCGTCGGTTCGATTCGGCGCTGAGCTGGAAATTAAATTCGACGCCGATTAAATTCAAATGTTTAGAATTTATTCTACTGTGTTTGATTTCGCTTTTCGACGACGCCAATACGGACGCTTTTGCTAATTTATCGAGAATTATGATAACTGGTGCGGCGGGCTGGCTATTGTGTTGAATTATTCGAATCGAGATGTCAGCAAGCCGTTGTCGTCGAGCTGTGGGATTCCAAAGGTTTATTTTCAGGTATTAAATTCGCAGAGGTGTGAGAAATGGAAAACCCCCGACGATGTGGTGTGTTGGTTTGGTGTCTGGTGTTGGATTGGTTTTTATCGGAGCGATAAGTTATCGAATTGTATGTTCTGGGGAGAGGGAGGCAAAGCATCAGAAATTTTCGATTGAGATTCATCTTTCCTGGTTTTTTGATCCAAAATACAATTTTTTTAAATTTTATTTTGGCAGCATATTATTCTTTTTTGGTCTTCTCATTGGTTATTACTTATTATTCTTTTTTGGTCTTTCTTAGTTAGGGACACTTTTTTAAAAGTTTAATTTTGATTTATGGCGCTAAAAATTTTCTGATCTATCGCTGCTTTTGACAGGGAACCCACTCAAAATGTCTACCTCTCATTTGAACCAAAATTTTGATTGCCTAGCCTAAAATGTTTTCAATTTTTGAACTTGGAAAAAAATTTTCAATTTATTTTTTAGCAAAAATATGTGTGAGCCTGCATATAAATGATGGAAACCACCCTCATGGAGGGGTCAAAAATTGGTTTTTGAGTTGACATTGATTTTGGGCCTTTTAGAAGAAGTAGAATCAAGGGGGAACCTCAACTCAAAAATCGATTTTTGACCCCTAAGGGTGGTTTCTATATCCAGGTTCACATGTAATACCAATAATTCTTTGAAACATCTACTGAGGTATTTTCGTCAAAAAAAAAAATTAGAATCAAGATTCTATCTAAAACCTGACTAATGAATTTTAAATTTCACCATTTCCAGCATTTTCTGGATCCTCCAACAATATTTTGATTTTCTTCAGTATTTTTAAAATATTTTCAAAACTGTTAAAAATTTCTCAAAGAACAGTTTTAAAAAATTCTGTTTTCTTTTAGAGTACTAGTTCAACAAAAAAATCCGATTTTCAACTAATTGAAGGAGGATACTACTTCAAAGGTGTTTTTTTCATCATTTTCAATTTTTAAATTTTTGTTTCGGAATTCAAAAAAGGGGTTGGCGAGAACCGTAGCAAAATTGGATATTTTCGAACCAAAATTTATGATTCTTACCGAATGATAAATCATTATTTTGTTCTCTTTTTTTAATTCATTTTGACGTTTTCGTTTTTATCATTTTTAAGACTTTTCGATTTGAATTAAAATTAAATTCAGAGAAATAGCGATCTTTATTCGCTTTTTTATGTTTTTTATGAAATTTTTTAGCCTTAGACTTTTCGAATAAAAATTGAATTAAATTTACGGAAATTCAGATCTCATTCTTTTATTTTTGTATTTTTATTATTTTTTAGGTTTTGACTACTCGAATTAAATTCGAGATCTCATTATCTTTGTTGTTTTTTTTATTTTTCCAAGCTTTCAAATTAAATTCCTTTTATCAAATCGAAATTTTCAAATCAAATTCTAAAAATAATCAACCTTACTAAGTACTTGAAAGTGTGCAGGAACCAAATTACTAGCTGCCTACTTCGCTGTAGGTGATTAGATTCCCAACGAAATATCCATGTGAAAAAATGGGCAAATTTATTCCCATTATTTTTTGGAGTGTGTACGAATTGATTTCCATTCATTTTTTGAGGGAGGGGAGGGAGGTATGAACGAGTTGATTTCCACTTTTTCTCAAAAATTTCTTTCAATCTGAATTTTTGGCTCAAAATGTTTTCCAATAATTTTTTTTCAAACGACTCAAATTTTGTTTGAATTATTTTCAACTCTTAATTTTTTTTCTCAATTATTTTAACATCTACATTTTTTTTCAACCTAAAATTTTCTTAGATTTTTTCATATTTATACCTAATTCTTTCTCTGAATTTTTTATCAAAATTGTTGTCAATCTTGAATTTTTTCTGGAATTTCTTTCCAACTCTAAAATTTTTGCTCCATTTTTTTCTAGTTCAAACTTTGCATTTTTTTCAAACTCCCAACGGTTTTTCTAAATTTTTTATAATTTTAAAATTATTTCTATGGAATTTAAAAGTAGCTTTTAAGAATTTAAAGTTGGTACTTGAAGATTTTGAAAAACATTTAAATTAGATAAAAATTTGAAATAAAAAAAAGAAAATATATAAAATTAAAAAATTTCAAGAATGTTATAGTTGGAAAAAATTTTGGTGTTGAAATTGCAAAATGTATTGCGAAAAAAACTGAAGTTGAAAAAAATATAATTTAAAAAAAATTGTACAGATAAAATAATTCGGAAAAATATTTAGAAAAAAATAATAAGGAGGGATTGAAAAGAGTTGGAAAACCCTTGGAGTTGACTTTTGAGCAAAACAGTCAGAGTTGAAAAAATCGGATAAAAAATTTTGAGAATGAAAAAAATTTGAAACTGAAAAAAATAGAAAATATCTCCTCGTGGTATATCCTTTCCTGGGTAACGCTAATAAGCTGAAAGAGGTTCGGAATCAATTCGTACATACCCCGAAAAAAAACGTGGAAATCAATTCGTACATTCCTTGAAAAAAAATCGGAATCAATTCACACATTTCTGAATTCCGGGAATCAACTCACCCACTCCCCCTAATTCAATTCCTACGCCGTCTTCTGGAAAAATTCAAAAACACTAAAGAAAATTTAAATAACGCTGGAGGCTCCAGAATAACTAGAAATTATGAAATGTCGATTTGGGAGATCAATATTGCATAAGGATCTCATTTTCATCAATTTTACGCCGGTCATTTCAAAAATAATAATCAAATTATCGTTGAAAATTTTGAAATATCAAAACTGCGAACATTGGATTTTGAAATACGATCTTTTTGAAAATTCCACTCTGGTTCAAATCGGAAGTGGACACCTTTAATTATTTTTTTGTAAAAATTTTGAATCGTCATTATTAAATTAAAATTCAGCATAATGAAATTTAAAATTGCTTTCACTTTCAACTTATAGACGAGAGCAAAAAACTGAATCAAAAATTTGAAATCAGCACACTCAAAAATCCCACAATCATTCAGTTTGACCTTCACCTCTCGTCATTGCAGTTTTGAGAGAAAATTAAATTCAGAATACTTTAAATTGTGCTCAAACAAACTTCTTATGTACTTTGAAATCTCACCATTCAGAGACAAATTTTCCTCGCAGGAATAATTGTTTTTTTCGAATGAGGGGCAAAAGGGTTCACATTCGCAAGAAATAACCACGGGAAGCCCCCTATAAAAATTTTAATTACTTTTTTATAATCTGGTAAGACTACAAGAGCGAAATTGATATAAACTGCGACCATTCAAACGATACAAATTCGTACACCAAACCGTATAGGAAATTCGTTATCTCACCCATCTCTCGTCGCGTTCGCATCACTGTAAGATAAACGAGGAAATGAAACCTCGCACAATCCTTCCAGCTCCCCGAATGATTAGCAGATAATTAATAAGTCGAACGGTGCGGTGAAACAGAGGGGGTGCTTTAAAAGACGCCATCCAGCGTCAGAATCTTCCTCCTACACACAATATTGGACCCTTTGACGAACGCATGCCAGAAAAATGTAATATATCAACGTAGTCAACTAGGTAGAGGTAGGTATACCCAATAAAAAACAATTTTTCAAACGTCTAATCAGCCCAGCTTGTTATGCTACCATTGGAACCATTACCGTTGTAAAAATTGGCTAATTTACATAATGTCGTCGTTTATTCGCAGCAAAACGACAACAGGAGACGAAACCGACTAACTTTCCAGAGAACGTACATATGTATAGACTATAGAATTATGCCTATAAATACGAATCTCTGGTGTAATTTCAAATGAACCGTAGATTTCTCGGTTCATTTTTCCTGTCAGCGAGCAAACTCTCTTTCGTGTAGCTTCTCATCTCGTTCTGATTTGGTTTATAAATTTATGAGATCGTTCGTTGTTAACCGAACGGAAACCTTCGATTGTATAGACGATGATGCCACTGCAGGCCTCGATCCACGTAATATACTCCCCCAAGTTTATTTTAATTTCATCTTATCGCCGCGTTAAGCTTGATTTATTTAAGATAATATCGGCGAAATGAACTTCTACCTAAAGACTGCATGCAGACACCCAGCCGAAGACATGCTCATTAGAGAACCCTCGCCAGCAAATCTACCCTTGGAATCAGCCGCAGTTTTTTCATTTTAATAAAAATTCAACCGGAGGAAACGTTTGAATAAACAGGGATGCAACGAAAGTGCACAAGATACTACTGAATCGAAACAAAATTATTTTCAGTCAAATAATTTTTTGGCTCATTCCATGTCAACTCGGCCAGGTTTTGACCTTGGGGCTTCCGATTTCGCTCATAATTTTTTCAAGAGTTTTCCTCGATGGTCTAATGAAGGAATCACTGTCATTCCGATCCTAATCCTTCAGGGGGGCAGGGGTGGCCCTTGTAATTTTCGTGTAATTAGGATTTTTTACGAAATGGCTTAAATTTGAAGGAGCATACCTCGAGATTGGTTAGGTCTAGGATGAATCTGTTCATGCAGTTTTGTAGAGAATTGAAAGGAGATTCAAAATTGATAATCACTTTTTGAAAAGTTCAAAGTTGAGATTTTTTTATGGAAGCTCAACTTTCATGATAAGTACAAAAGATGAAGGGCCCCACTTAAAAATCTGAAAAAATTACTACGAAGAGAACTTTTTATGTATTTTTCAAATAATTACATTTCAAGATGGGATCTGAATACCCCTGGGGAGCGCAGGGGTCCTAAATTTTGGTCAAAATTCAAAAAAATGGAAAAAGTGAAGTAATACATCGATTTCTACTAATTCAAAAACCCTTTTTCTTATTTTTGGGAAAAGGCCCTTTGGTCCCCCCTAGCCTCCAATTTTGAAAAAACACATGCAAAAAAATGAAAATAGCATGTGTCATATCAATTTCTACTAATTCGAGGGTGCTGAGCTCGATTATCAACTTACTTTCTCGATCCGCAGCCTTCGTTCTCCACACTGACACCCAAATTACTAAAAAATTTTAAAAATCGATGTGTTTTTTCAAAGTTGGGGGCTAGGGGTCCCCAAAGGGTCGAATCCCAAAAATAAAAAAATATTTGAACTCAACGCCCTCAAAAACTCAACAAACGACACGCCATAAGTTATTTTTCATTTTTTTGAATTTTGACCTCATTAGGGGGCTGATAGGGGGTTCAGAGGGGTCGAATGAAAAAACTAAGCACATATTCGAATTCAGCGCCTTCGAATCAGTAGAAATCGATGTATTACTTCACTTTTTCCATTTTTTTGAATTTCGACCAAAATTTAGGACCCTTGTGCCCCCCCCCCCCCCCCAGGTGTATTGAGATCCAATTTTGAAAAGTAATTAGTTTAAAAATACATAAAATATTCTCTTCATAGTAATTTTTCAGATTTTTAAATGGGCCCTTCATCTTTTGTACTTATTATGAAAGTTGAGCTTCCATCACAAAAGCTCAACTTTGAACTTTTCAAAAATTGATTATAAATTTTGAATCTCCTTTCAATTCTCTACAAAACCGCATGAACAGATTCATCTTAGACCAAACCAACCTCGAGATATGCTCCTTCAAAGTCAAGCCATTTCGCAAAAAATCCTAATCATACGAAAATTACAAGGGTCACCCCCTCCCCCCCTGGAGGATTAGGATCGGAATGACGGTGATTTCTTCATTAGACCATCGAGGAGAACTCGTAGAAATTCTCTACAAGAGACGTATATAATCATAAATTAGCCATAATCTGATTCGCAAAAATAATTCATTTAAAAAAAATAATAATTTTTTATGAAATTATTTTAGTAGATTATGCCATATGTGATACTAAGCCCATTTCTTGGCCAAAGAATTCTCTGAGCTGATCCCATTTGGCCCCCTCGTGAACCTGCTAAAATAAATAGGTACACAAAAATATTAAAAATTAATCCATTTATCATGTCGAAACATGCATTCGAGGGAGAATTATAAATTCAAAAAGATTCCGTGTTCGGTGCACACAAGAGACGGTTAATTTAACAACGCCGACTCGCCATTTCAGTATTTACAATTCTGATGGAAGATTATTGACCAATATGTAAATATATTCAAAATTTATACGTATTTTCAAAGCAGAGGGCATTTTAGAAAAACCCTTTATGTTTGATTCGTCAGTATAGAGGTACCTACCTACTATATTCATAGGGCTAAAAAGTTAGGTTTTCTGTTTTAACGTTATGCGAAATGAATCTAATTAAATGGCGGAGATCTGTTTCGTTTTTTTTTCATTTCATAATTTATTAATTTATTGAATGTTTTAGAAAAATCATTTTTATCCGAAATTGAAAAACTAATAGGTTACTTAAATGGAGGTTTGGAATGGAATTTCGACAAAAATTCCAGTACTTTATCTGATTTGAATAAATAATTGAATTGATTAAAAATTTAATAAATAAATAATATCTCGGCAAAAAATTGAAAATTCATAGTAATTTTTTTTCAAAAATGGAAGCTTTGTGAAAATAGAAAGTAGGATATCAAAAATAACTATGACCTTAAAAAACAGTTCATCTAAAAATATAGAAAACGATACGTCAAACGTCATTTTCAATCTTTTTTTAAATTTTGAAGCCTAAGAAAAAGGGAAGGGTATGATTTGGAAAACAACTGGATATTTCAGTCCGTCTAAAAATTTAAATAATAAAAATATAATGTTATGCC
The DNA here is from genome assembly GCA_033439095.1 of Pseudococcus viburni. Lineage (NCBI taxonomy): Eukaryota > Metazoa > Arthropoda > Insecta > Hemiptera > Pseudococcidae > Pseudococcus > Pseudococcus viburni. The sequence goes on from JAVBJF010000093.1 coordinate 268,959, forward strand.
ACACAACTTTAGATATATTTTTTAGAACCAAATTTGGGTGCCTTTGAGAGGGGCTGAGAAGGTCCAATTTACAAAAAAGCTACTGAATTTGGAAAATGAAAAATCTTGCCTTTTTTTCGACTAAAGGGCCTGGTAGGATAAGGGGGTCGAATCTGCCCTGGAAAGCTTTTCGGACGATTCCAATGCCAAAAGGTAGACCCTATCGAGAAAAAATTTTGACAAAATTTTTGGACCCCCACCCCGCCCACTTTCCGAGATATAGGCAAAAACGTGTTTTTCAGGTTTTATTTTTTTTCTAGCGTTGTTTTCAAGATAAAAAGCTGAAATTTTTTCTGTGAATTCTTACTAATAAGGGGTACGCACAGGATTTTTTTCGATTTTTTCAGTCACTACTCTTTGAGTTACGCGGTTTTGAAATTTTCAAATCGCTATATCTCAAAAATGCGACTAGAGTCAATCACGAAATTTTTTTAAAAGATGTATTTTTGTAGTAGGAATATACCATAAAAATTTCAGAATTTTCAAGTGGTGGAACGTGGACAAAAAAATTAAAAACCGCATTGATATTGTGTAATACGCGTGAAACATCTCTGGAGCGTGAGACACTACTCCACGGTGGCGCGTGGAAAAAGCAACATACGTTTCGTGCTCAAAACTACATACATGTACATTATGTATGTACATAATAAAATATTATTAATAAGGTCATTTCAGGTTTTGACCACCAGAAAAAGAATAGAAAGGGAAAGTTTTTTCTACAAGCCCAGTAGGGTATGTATTTTAATATGTCGGAACTTCCCTAAAATCAGTGAGTGTTTTGTACCCTCTTTTGGGAGGATAGGGGTTCAAATTCTGGGTTTTTGGCTATAACTTACAAAATTGTGCATTTACAAAGAAAAGGGTTGAAATAAGAATTGTAAAGCATTAGGAAAATGAACAATGTTGTTATTTACAATTCTTCCTTAGGATGTCAAGGTGGGGACCTTTTATAATAATTTACCCCTGCCCCGGTCTTTTCAACCAGATCACTAGATCCGTTTCCTCATAATTCTTACAGGCACCAGTGTGAAATTTGGAAAAAAATAGTACCTAACTCAAATGACCTTTTTTGTGTCAAAAGGTAACCAAAAAATTCATTTTTTTAAAAATTTTGAATTCAGTGACGCCGGAAGTTTTTTTTTGGGAGGGTACAAAATGAGTACCAATACTTGGAATACCAGAAGGATTTTCGGGGGAGGGGGCAAAAAGAAGCATTTTTTCACTATATTGCTTTAAATAATTTATATAATTGTGATTTTATTTATGCTCGAGCGAAGCTTTGAAAAAATTGAGTTTTCAATGCCCCAAAAAACATTTTTTCCACGTTTTAATGCTTTAAAATGTCTATCTGATGTGATTGGGAGAAGGGGGGTATAATGTACCCCTTGTCGCCCACTTTTCGACGCCACTGATTGAATGTTTGACTACCTTAAGAAATTAATTTTTTTGTTCTGTTCAGATTTTTTAGTCTAAAATTTTACATTTATGTATTTTTTACAATGCATCAAATATCTACCTCCTTTCTCTCCTACAAGAAATCAAAACTATTCCTTCGATATGGATTAATTCTAAGAGAGCTCATTCACTTTTGGAATTTCGAACCCCCGCATCTAATTGGAGTGCAGGGGGTCAAAAAAATTATTATAAAAATCGAGTTCAGTACCCACAAAAACCCTAGAAACCCACTTGTTCGACACTCGATTTCCTACGAGTAGATTCTATACCCGGCTTATGCATACATGCATTATCCATTATTAAATTTTTTTTGAATAGGTACCGCTTGTTATTCTATTTGCAATATCTCACCTCCAAATCCAAGACCATGTAAAATAGAAGTTGGAAAAGGAAAATTCTAATCTTTTGATGCTCTACAACGACGTTAGTTTGGGCAAATGTTTTCTAATTGTTTAGCTAACCTGTTTTGAGGAAAAATGAGTATTTTTCTACAGAGAGTCCACCCTTTTCCCACTTTAAGATGAATGGTCGGTTGTAGATTTGCCTTGTTTTACATGGTAACAGAATATACCTACTACACAAAAGAACCACTCCTAAAAGTCGATTAACTCAATTTTTGATAATTATTTGCATTAATGGAAAATTTTCAATATTAATTTTTTTCAGAAGTCCCCAGTCACCCCCTATCCCTAAACTCCACGATGTCCTAAAAAAGATTTGTAAATAACAACATTGTTCATTTTCCTAATGCTTTACAATTCTTATTTCAACCCTTTTCTTTGTAAATGCACAATTTTGTAAGTTATAGCCAAAAACCCAGAATTTGAACCCCTATCCTCCCAAAAGAGGGTACAAAACACTCACTGATTTTAGGGAAGTTCCGACATATTAAAATACATACCCTACTGGGCTTGTAGAAAAAACTTTCCCTTTCTACTCTTTTTCTGGTGGTCAAAACCTGAAATGACCTTATTAATAATATTTTATTATGTACATACATAATGTACATGTATGTAGTTTTGAGCACGAAACGTATGTTGCTTTTTCCACGCGCCACCGTGGAGTAGTGTCTCACGCTCCAGAGATGTTTCACGCGTATTACACAATATCAATGCGGTTTTTAATTTTTTTGTCCACGTTCCACCACTTGAAAAATTCTGAAATTTTTATGGTATATTCCTACTACAAAAATACATCTTTTAAAAAAATTTCGTGATTGACTCTAGTCGCATTTTTGAGATATAGCGATTTGAAAATTTCAAAACCGCGTAACTCAAAGAGTAGTGACTGAAAAAAATCGAAAAAAATCCTGTGCGTACCCCTTATTAGTAAGAATTCACAGAAAAAATTTCAGCTTTTTATCTTGAAAACAACGCTAGAAAAAAAATAAAACCTGAAAAACACGTTTTTGCCTATATCTCGGAAAGTGGGCGGGGTGGGGGTCCAAAAATTTTGTCAAAATTTTTTCTCGATAGGGTCTACCTTTTGGCATTGGAATCGTCCGAAAAGCTTTCCAGGGCAGATTCGACCCCCTTATCCTACCAGGCCCTTTGCCAAAAACAGTACCTACGTTAGGGTGGGCCGAAAAACCAAAATGTTCGATTTTCGAAAAGTAACCCCCACAAAAGTTGTTGGTTGGGGAGACTAGAAAAATAAAAAATTCAATTCAAAATCGATTCAGATCTTCCGATCACGCAAAAGCCTTCAATTCTTCAAAATTTGCCAAAAATTCGACGCTTCAAGAAATTCGAAAAAATTAAAAATTTATTAAACTTAATTTTTAGAGCTTATTTAGTGACTATCTAGGCCAAAAAGCACATTTTTTTGAAAAAACCAGTGTTTTATAACTTTTTTCAATTTTTCTTCATAGGTAAAGAACTAGGAGAAATTAAAAAAAACTATACCTAAAACATGGATTTTTATTTTAAAAAATGTTTTTTTTTGGTTTAGATAGTCACTAAATAAGCTCTAAAACTGATTTGAATCTTTTTTTTTTTGCAATTTTCTAAAGTTTTTGAAAATATTGAATTCTTGGCCATTTCCGAAGAATTGAAGGCCCTTGGGCGATCGGATGATATGATTCGATTTTTAAATTTTTTTGTTATTTTTCTAGTCCCACCGACCAACAATTATTGCGGGGTAACTTTTTTTCAAACATCGAAAATTTTGGTTTTTCGGCCCACCCTAACCTACGTTCCTTTCTTATATGTACACCTTTTGGCAGTTTCGTTAATCAAGGTTATATTGTCACAGGTCACAGGTTCGAAATTTAAAAACATACCAGCAAATTGTCAGCAAGAAAAATGGATGTGCAATTACTTTTAATTTTTCAACAGGAATGAACCAAGATTGACTCATAGAAAGGGAGAGAAAAATCAAAAATTTTAAAATGAGATGACATTTTTCTGATTTTTTCGCCTCAAAGTAGATTTTTCTCAAAGTTTTACAAAAAGTTAAAGAGAAAAAATGTAAAAATTTTTGCTTTTGCATTGAAATTAATAAAAAATCTTACTACTCGTAGACATTTTTTCTTTTTCTTGCTATTTTGAGGAAAATATTGCTATTTTTTGTTTTTGTTTTGTTTATAGACAATAGACACCTTGGGTTAGAAAATCCAGTTTATGTTTGAACTCAGCAGCCCAAGGAAACGCCACCCAATAGTTTCCATTATTTTGAATTTTAGTCAAAATTATGGGCTTCAAATTTAAATTTTCTCAATTTTGAATGACCCTCAGGCCCCTTTATTTTTAATGTTAGGCAAAAAGTCTTTAGAACATAATTTGTTCCCTTGATTAGTTCATTTTTTTCGTTGAAAACATTTTTTTCGTGTGATTTCATTGGAAACAGCATCTATCCCTTAAATTTTTGAGATAGGCAACATATTCATCTAAATTTTGCTTAGTGGTAGAGAGAGCGGTATCCGGTTATATCCAATGATTAAGGGGGATGGACTTCTCACCGGACATCCTGTAGAAACGACCGATGAAAAGTATCAGTAAAATAAAAAGCTCCTAGCGAGAATAATTGTTTTCAACCCCGAATAGGTGGTTGATTTCACAGTCTGTTCTTAGTAGAAAATCCAACGATTGGATGGATTGATCTAGCATCTAGAATGTACCATTGAACCTAGATCCCTTCAAGAAGCATAACAAACAATCGGATAGGAAATTAAACAAGGGAACAACAATTTCACCGAATTCTCATACCACGACAATATGACATCTAGATAATTTCACTTTGAACTAAAACGTATTTTTATAGTTTTGGCCAAAATCTTGGATTTTTTCATCCAAATCTAAGAATTTTCAGTAAATTTTATGAGTACAGTTCTAACCTCAATTCACACGGTCCTGTCGGCAGTCAGACGCCTTCATCAGCATCCGTTACTACGTTATTGAATGAGAAAACCTTGTTAGAAATCATATTATCTAAATGAATATGTAACCTGATTTCTTCTGTTTTCCATTTAATACAGAACGTGTGTTGAAACTGATAGATAACGATGTTCAACGATTGTTAACGTAGGTACCAAAAGAATAACGATATCACTCACTGATTGTCACCGCCGTCGCCGGTACTTTGAAATCCAACTTCTATACGTTTTCACAACTGGACAAATGAATACGTAACTTGATTTCTTCTGTTTTCCATCTTGCATAAAACATAAAGGTTGGTAAGTTGATATTTGATACTTGACCGAGCACAATCGAAGTTCGTTTATCCACCGGAAAGTAAGCAGCCATGTTGAATATGGCTAAAATAGCTGAACTGAAGCCGCCGCGCCGGAGGACGTATTCATAAACGTAATGAGTTCTTCTTTCTCAACGTGGTACTCATTGCAGATAACTTATAGCTTTGGTCAAATTACTAAAGAAATACGTACTAAGTATTTTGCACGAAGATCAGACACACACCGCAATAAGAAACGCATCAAATATGCTTAATACACTTGACACAGTTGAAAATCTTTCAATAATATTAGTACATTATTGTAAAGGAAACTAAAGTACGAAAAATTAAACATAAATTTTACATAAAATGCGTTAATTACTACAATTATAACCGAACTAGAAAACGCACGCTTTTTTTTTTACCGAAAACTACCTCAGAAGAAGGGGGGAGAAGAAAACCAAAACAATTTGCAAATCAGTGTGGCCACTAAAAAAGATACAAATTGAATCTACGAAAAGAAAATGAAATTATGAAAAAATACTAATTATTTTCGCATTAATTAGTAAAATCAGCTTATTCTAACAATATTTGTCGATTAATATCGGTTTATTCTTCTAGAAATATTGAAAATTTCAATTAATAAACTCACTCCATGACCCATGACGCCATGACTTCATTTTCGTACCTATATCTACGTGCAACACCAAAAAATGTCAACAAGTGTTTTTTGTTTTTTTTTTACTGTTTCTGGAAAATATGATTATTTCATCGTTAATTTTGGTAATTACAATCATTTTCGATTAATTATGGTAATTTTAAGTATATAATTCTCCTTCTCAATGAATGCTAAGGACTGGACGATCATTTGGAACCTCATATCTACAGTATTCATACAGAGAAAGTATCTCTAGTCGTTATTTTCCCAGTACACAAAGAACGAAAATCGTCGGAAAAGTCGTCACCTTAACTCTATTTCATTTCTCTGTAGAATAATACAAACCAAAGGATTAATTTAGAACTTCGTGCAATACTTGCAATCGTTGTTTACCTACCTATAGAAAAGTGAAAAGCGTCTGTGAAGTCTGGCTCTTCAACTCCCGCTGCGATTTACCAATTAACGATCTCTGGAAAAACACCGGCACCGTATTCGCGTCTGTACAGGAGCCCAGGAAAGGAAAGTGAGTGATATTTAGAATTTGTCCTCGTTAATAAGTTCCACCCTTTTACCATCGCGTTTGGCGCGAGGCAGTTGCGAAAAACGGTTAAACTAAATTAAAACCGACAATAAAATATACAAATAAAACCTAACGAACTGAAAACTGTTACTTATTTATTTTTAATCAAATTCGAGCGTTGTGCCGGCGTATTAGCTTATGAAAGGAAACGCATTCAACGAAGAAAATATAAAATCAGAAATGAAATTTCACGATTCAACGATTTCTAAAGGTGTTTTAACGTTTAATTAAAAATTTCATTTTAAAATAACATTCTACGTTTCGGTATTTTCGTTTAATTGCTAAAAGAAGTACGAGTTGGCGAGAAAATTCAATTATTTCCGCAAACAATATGTAAATAAATGGGAAAAGTTCGTGTACGTGTGGGTCTGCCTATAAGCGAGCGTATTCGAAAATGTAACTTTTTAGTCTCAAATGTACGAAAAATTTATTTGCTTTTTTAATGCAATCCAATAGTTTAATCAATAGCATGCCTTTTTAAGAGCGTATTTATGCAAAACGACGGTTTTATTTTTAATTCACACGAAGCTTTCGGCTCAAACTTACATATTTTCTGCTGTCAAATAAATTATGTTGTTTTTCATATTTAAAGTGATGGCAGGTAGAGATGGACTACTTTTTCATCTTTTGTGTATAAATAGTTGCAGATTAAGGTATAAAGGAGAATAAAAGTATGGCACAGTACAGGTACAGGTAGCTAAAATTTGACTCAATTTATTATTTACAGATTAAATACATATATTTTTCGTTCCTGAATGTTGCAATTATTACCCAGGTTTGAAAATTTTTAAACTATCGTTTACTTTGTCAAATTTAAATTTTTGTTTATTAAAATTTTAATTGATTGAAATTTGCAATTTTTTAAATGATGGAGGATGAAATTGGTGGAATGACGGATTAGTAATAGGTAATCTTATTTATCTTGATTTTTCTCTTTGATGAACAGTTGATTTATAGCTAGAGGATAACTGATTGAACAACTGACCCTTAATTATGTAGGTATTGTAATTTATTTTCGTGATCAGAGCACATAAATTTTTCACTACTTTGCTAAGATTATCAATGTTTCATGATTATCTCAATTTTTTTTTCTCTTTTTGAATGTAAGCACCAAGATTAATGTGACTAAATTCATGAACCTGTTAATTCTTTCACTTTTATAATTACGAAAACGAAGGTAGTAAAAGTACCCAAATTCTTCGTAATTTTACCTACAAGTAGTAAGGACGAACGACGGAAAAACATTTAAATTACAGTTCCAAAATTGAAAAAAATGATTAAAAAACATGAAATATTGGTCAAAGTCAAAAAGTCAGTTACTTACTGAGACTTACCGCTATGAAAAATATGTTCTTCAATTTTTTTCATCTTCGTAAATATTTTAATTCAAAATGAAAGTAAACTAAAGAAACATTACAAAATAACAATCACGTTACAAATAATATGAGGAACTTGCCAGCTTGGTATCAAAGTGAGACAAGTGACACTCTACGACAAAATGGACCTTATGTGCCAGAAAAAATTTTCTAATTTTCTTCACAGATTTTGTTCTCCAACAGTTAGAGAACAAGAAATAGAAAAAAAATTTCTGACACATAAAAGGTCCATTTTGTCGTAGAGTGTCACTGGCGTGTGTCTCACTTTGATACCAAGCCCAGCTCCTCATTGAATAAATATTTTATTTTTTAGTTGAATCGTGAGAATAGATATATTTAACAAACACTCAAACAGAATTAAAATTGACAAAATAAAAAAAAAAATAATATTTAATTTAAAAAAATAAAAATTTAAAATTTTATTTTCAGTAATGACGTCATAATTCAACCACAGATAAATTTTTACAGATACTATTGCGCGATATTCCGCAATCCTTCTGTGGAAAAAGGCCGCTTTTCAGTACTGATAACACAGCCAAACACCTCACACGACTGTTTTTCGTTGTCCGCCAAGTTTTTCACGAAAATCTGGTTAAATTCAAAGATTCAACCCTTTATTTCATATTCTTCTCTTCATATTTTCGTCAATGTTCTCATAAAGCAATAAAAAATGGGCGGACCGAAACGTAGCAAGAAAGATTCAGGTTCGTGTTCACCAGCTACTAAACATGAAAATCATTGCATCACATCAACAATAATCTCTTTTTAACATGTAGAAAAACGAAGTAAACGTAAAAAGAAGGAAGAAGAAGAAGAATATGTCGAACCAGATAATTTCGATGAAGGTATTAATCCACGTACCTTTGTTTCAAGTGCAATTTCACTCGAGCACATTGCTTTACAGGTGGTGCAGTACCAGACGCAGCTAAAAAGAATGTTGAAACAAACGATAAAGGTGTACCAGAAGATGAATTCGGAGCTAAAGATTATCGGTCACAAATGCTGCTAAAGCCTGATCACGAATCACGACCTTTATGGGTGGTATGTTCAATCACTTGTTGTAAAGTTACCTGTGAATTTGTCCTGGTTAATCGATGGGTTATTTTTATTACAGGCACCTAATGGGCATATATTTTTAGAATCATTTTCTCCGGTATACAGACATGCCCATGATTTCTTGATTGCTATCGCTGAACCTGTCTGTAGACCTGAGTTTATTCACGAGGTGAGAATTGTAACATGTTATTCGTATTTGTGTAATTGTCTTATCGAATGTGTTTTTCCAGTACAAGCTTACCGCTTACTCGTTATATGCGGCTGTGAGTGTTGGAATTCAAACCGATGATATAATTGAGTACTTGAAACGACTTAGTAAAACCAGTGTTCCTGACGGAATCGTTGAATTTATTACGTTGTGTACTTTATCATATGGAAAAGTAAGCAAATTTTGTATTTATAGATTGATTTCATCGGATCGATTTTAATTCTCGTTTTTTTCAAAGGTTAAACTAGTGCTAAAACACAATAAATACTTCATCGAATCTCCTTACCCAGATGTAATTCAGAAGCTTTTGAAAGACCCAGTTGTACAAGAATGTCGTTTGAAGAAGGACGCAGATGCAGAAGCGTTGACCGTATTAGAAAATAAGAAAACTCAATTAACGGTTAGTTATTTTTGCCAAGATTGCCTCGAACGAAAAGTTGACATTTTTCTGAACAGTTCGCAGGTAAAAATCTAGTCAAACCGGACGCTGATGGAACTAAACCAGCGGAAACCGAAGATGAACCCATTGTTCCCGAGGATATTTCCGATTTCTACAATAAAATGGATAAAGATGACGAAGATAAAGAGGAAGAGGTCACAGAGACGGTATCGTTCGAAGTAAATCAAGAAAAAATTGAAATTATACAGAAAAGATGTATCGAAATGGAATATCCTTTGTTGACTGAATACGATTTTAGGAACGATAATGTTAATCCTGATATAAAGTACGTTCCCATTACCTTCCTCCAATGACTAATTCGTTCAGTATTTTAATCGTGGGTTGATTTTAGTATCGATTTGAAACCTTCCGCTATGTTGAGACCTTATCAAGAGAAAAGCTTACGTAAAATGTTCGGTAACGGTAGAGCTCGATCAGGAGTCATAGTATTACCTTGCGGAGCTGGTAAAAGTTTGGTCGGTGTTACAGCTTGCTGTACAGTTCGTAAACGAGCTTTAATCCTATGTAATTCCGGTGTTTCCGTTGAGCAATGGAAACAGCAATTTAAAATGTGGTCCACAGGTATTCATTTTTCATAAATTTATTTGAACTTGTAGACAGCTGCATTGACTGAATTATTCTTACAGCTGATGACAGTATGATATGTCGTTTCACCTCCGAAGCTAAAGATAAGCCAAATAATTGCAGTATTTTAGTAACCACGTATTCGATGATCACTCACATGCAGAAACGTTCGTGGGAAGCCGAACAAACCATGAAATGGCTTCAAGATCAAGAATGGGGAATAATGGTCCTTGATGGTAAATATCTAACTCGATGAGAAAACGAAGACGTAATTCTAATCCAATTTGTGATCCGCAGAGGTACATACCATCCCAGCTAAAATGTTTCGGCGTGTTTTAACCATCGTCCAGAGCCACTGTAAATTAGGTCTAACCGCTACGCTTTTAAGAGAAGACGATAAAATAGCAGATTTGAATTTCCTCATCGGTCCCAAGCTTTACGAAGCGAACTGGTTAGAGTTACAGAAGAAAGGTTTCATTGCCAAAGTACAATGTGCCGAAGTTTGGTGTCCAATGACGCCGGAATTCTATCGCGAATATTTAAATACAAAAACTTGCAAGAAACTGGTACATATTTCTGAGCCATCATCCTCGCAATTTGCTCGCCTTTGATGCCAAATTTGATTGTATTTTTTAGCTTCTCTACGTACTGAATCCTAATAAATTCAGAGCTTGTCAATATCTGATACGTTACCACGAACGTCGAGGCGATAAAACGATCGTCTTCTCTGATAACGTGTTTGCCCTGATACATTATGCGAAAGCGCTGAAGAAATTCTACATCCACGGACCTACTTCGCAAGCCGAACGACTACAAGTATTACAGAATTTCAAATATAATCCTAAAGTGAACACTATTTTCGTCAGTAAGGTAGCCGACACATCGTTCGATTTGCCCGAGGCAAACGTCCTGATTCAGATCTCATCTCACGGAGGTTCTCGTCGACAAGAAGCTCAAAGGCTCGGACGTATTTTAAGAGCTAAAAAAGGTAATCTATTTTGAATAATATTGATCGATATCGAAATCGATATGAAAACTTGGTTTTAATTGAGACGGGTCTTTCTAGGTGCTGTGGCCGAAGAATACAACGCCTTTTTCTACACCCTCGTCTCTCAAGATACCTTGGAAATGAGTTATTCGCGTAAACGACAACGTTTCTTAATCAATCAAGGATACGCTTACAAAGTTATCACCAAATTAGCTGGAATGGAAGAGGTACCTCGCTTTTGATATTTGCTCCGAGAAATTGAACTAATCTCTAGTTTATTTTAGGAACAAGATATGATGTACACTTCTCGAGAAGATCAAGGCAACCTCCTGCAAGAAGTATTAAAAGCTACCGATACGGATGCTGACGAAGAAAAATTACCCGGTGAAGGCGGTGGCCCGTCGGGATCTGGAATCAGAAGAGTGGTTGGATCAATGAGCTCGATGTCTGGAGCCGACGATTCGGTGTATTTGGAGTACAAAAGACCAACCAAGCACCCGTTGTTCAAGAAATTCCGTTGATAGTGTCCTGTGTTTTGTGATAATTTTTTTGTATAAGTTTTTGTTTCGATGTCATCTACGATTACAATGTACGCAATATTCCATTTATAAACATTTTTTGTACTTAAAAGAGTATTTTTGTTTCATTTAGGATTACAGCTACGTCATCTAGAAATGTAAACAGATTGAAATTAAGTCGGTGGAATTTTAAGTGGTTACCAATAATTTCAAAATCCTTTCACCCTACCTCCCGTCTAAAAACGAAGTTTCTCCAAAAACCAAACCGAACGAACTAGTAAAATAATTTATTTATATACATATGTCCAATATTCTACATTTTATAGTTTACGATAATAAAAGAATAAATTAATATTTCGTAAAAACTTTCGAACGAAATAAGGTCAATTTTAAAACTCTAAAGAGCGTCCATCTCAAGTTTTTACACCTACACGATTTACAATTATTTATATCGAGAAATTACAAATATGTCATACATATTATAGAATTATACAATCACCAGAACAGGAGAAAAGCTCAAGATATATTACAAATTTACTAAATTGGCCTCGTGGTAATGAGACCGATAAGGTAATGAAATTTGAAATTAACCTTGGGCAGAAGAAATTGTACTACGTGAAAAGTAGCGAAATTTTCTATCTTGAAATTTCAGCTACTGACGTATCTGTCGGATACATTATCGCAGGATTTCTTAGCACAGTCGATAATTTGAATAAGACAGCGACCGAATTCTTCGATGATGTATTTTTGTCCATCTTCGACGTTAATGTTTCTCCTTTTGACTTCTTCGGCTTGGGCTAGTAAGCATTGGCAAGTGGCTTCGACCACTTGATCTTTAACGAAGCTGAAAGCGTGTCTGTGAATTTAACCAGGTGTTAGAAAAATTGTATCTTCGGGCTGGAATGAGAGCAGGAGGATTGATTTACCTCGGATTAGCGCTACTGCCACTCTGGCCAACCGCATCGTTGATCTCGGCGGTTAATTTATTTTTGGTCAAGTTTTGGAATTCCACTTGGGTTTCATTTTTATCGAAACTGTTGGTAAAAGAGGTAGCGAACAGCATGTCGTCGACATTTTTACATCCTATGCATTTGCAATTCTCCGAGCATGGTATTTGGGCCTGAAAAACAAACCATCATTGAGATCAAATCAATCCTCAGAAATATTCTTTCATCTATAAAACTCTCTACCAACCTCGTAACATTCGCAGTAATTTTTCAGGCAACCGGATCTCTTGCAATGGCACCCTTTGGTATGGCGGCGATCACCGAGACCTACCAAACCTTTACCTATCTTTGGCCTAAACGCTTGCGGATTACGATCCAAACACGAACGTATTGCGTGTTGCCTATTTTCTTCGTGGCTTATATTATTGTGGCAACTAACGCAGTTGCAATTATTACAAAATTCTCCGTTAGCGAAACATTCGCAGTATCTGTAAAAAAAAAACTGGTTCAGTTTCAAAATAATCACTCTTCAACGTGCATATGAAGGCGGAAGCACGTGCTCTGGAACACGTTAGGGCGCGCGAAAACGAAATTCGTATGTCGGAAGGAAACGGAAGTGAGCACGAGTACGTTGTACCTTTGACGAACCGGTTTTCGAACGGTCGGTCGCGCGCGCTGACACGTTAACAGCCTGAAAACCCCAGTTGTAGTTGAACCCGCCCTTTTTTTCCAACGTAAGCTATTTTTGTTCTTGGATGAGTTGTGGAGAAACGAGAAAATTTAATTTTCAGAAAATGGGGAGGGGATGATGGAGGGAGGGGGGAGGTGAAAATTCATGGGTCATATGGTTTATTTTTATACGGTCGTTAATTTTTTGGGTAATTAAAATTTTGACAAACTGGTTTTTTTCAATTTTTTCGTCAAAAGAAATAGATGAAACATCAAAAATTCATGAGAATGATCTTCGTTTCATTTTTTCCCCAGTTTTGCTAAATCACGATTATTTGTAGGAAAAATATAAAAAGGAAAGTGGGCGAAGGAGAAAATTCAATATCGAAATTTGAAGGAAAATTAATTTTAAAATATTTTCCAATAATTTTGATAGATTTTCTCAAGTATTTAGCTTTTTTCATAATATTTATCCAAATATTTGAAACGTCTGGTCACAAATTACTCACAATTTCAAACACTGGGACCTCGTACAATTACAAGGTTTTCTAGATCTCAGACCGTTGCCAGTTTCAAGAGATGGTCCAGAGGCAACATGCTTCGTGGGTGATTTGGTGACAGATCTAGGCTCCGGTATAGATTCTTGAATTTCTGGCTTGCCAGGTTCAACCTTAATTTCGTCTTTGGATTTAATAGGGGGTTGCAGCAGTTCTCCTTTGATCTAGAAAACAACATAGGGGTTCAAATTACAACACTATTTCGTTGACAAGATAGATATCGATAGATGATTACTTTTTCCAGCACGTCGTCGGGTAACACTACGATATTTCCGGCTGATTTGAGCTGTTTCGAGTCAGTCAATAAGGATTGCGATGGTGTATCCTTGGATTTCGAAACGGCCGGTAACAAAAGCCTTTGGCCAGGGGTTGTTTTCTGTGAAAAATGCCCAAATTTAAGAACATTTTCAATGAAATAGGTAGGAAAACGAACGTAAGTCAAGTACCATCATAGGCACGACGGTAATGCCAGTTGTACCGCTGGTACTAGAAGTTTGAACAGTAGTGGCATTTTTTACGTTTAAATTGGCTGTCGTAAAATTGGACGAGGCGACTATAATAGGCGTATCTTTATCTATTTTAGTCATCGTAGGCACCAATGGAGGAATTTTAGTCTTGGCTGTGGTCACCGTTGGCATATTCGTACTGCCGATGTTATTCACGAGCTTAATATATTGCACCTGGACAAAACAGAGAAAATATTACAAAAATTGTAGCCGAAACTGACTCAAGAAAGCTGAGATCGTTTACCTGTTTCTTTGGAGAGACATGATTTGTTGAGATGACGGGCGTTTGAAGATTCGATATAGTGACAATCTGGCCGGATTGCTGTTTGGGTATCAAAGTGGTACCAGTTTTCATTAAATAATCCTGCGAAGGAACCTGAATATATTAATGTCGAAACGATTGCGAAATGGGTTTGAATAAACTCACCTGTCTGATGAATATTTTCTGAGGCTGACTGGCAGTACAAGGTTTGGAGACTAGAGGAGCTGGTAATATTTTAGTTGGCGTTGAAGCTTTCGAAATTGGTTGGATTTTCTTAAGAGCTGGAGGTACCGTTGATACATTACTAACGACCACTTTCGGTTTGACCTGTGGCTGAAAAAAGATCCACATGAATTGAGCAAAAGTTACGAATACAGATGTCTGTACGTGGTTAAATAAACCAACCTTGGTTAATGATGGTCTAATGGGTTGCAATTTGCTCCCAGGAGCTATTAAACCCATTTGTTGAGCTTGAGCAAATGTAATTGACTTGACTGGACTTTGATTAGAACACGTATTCTGAATCAAACATAAAGATCTGGACTTGGACTGAGGTGAATTCGTCACTATGATCGGATGAGTTACTTTACTCTGGCTAACCAATACTTTGGTAAGGAGCTGAAAAAGAAAATATCATTAGTTCCAAGCTATATCGAGTGTAAATAAATAGCAAAACAATTACATTTGGTGAAGGTTGTCCGATAGAAATGGCTGCCGGTCTTTTGAGCGGATTTGGAGCTATATTGATTGGTACGAATTTCGAAGTATTCTGCATGGAAAGCGGTGCCAACGTGGGTACTTTCCTAATACCGGAGTTCACATTGAACATAGATACATTACTGGACTTGTTTCCAAGCACAATTTCAATATTATCCGAAGTAGAATCAGCCATCGAGGTGTTGTTGGATTTAGAGTTTCCAAATAAAACTTCAATATTATCCGAAGTAGAATCAATAACGGTAGGATTATCAATAGTGATATTTTCTATTACACTGGTACTTTTCGACGTATCCTTGGTGTCAGCCAAAGTAACAATATTACTCGTCTCAGTGGCACAATTATCCGAAGACAAAGTAACATAAATATGTTCTTCGGTCGTACTGCTACTGTCATCACAGCTGATTTCTTCATTATGCAACAGGAACGTACTTTTCGAATCAGATTCGTCGGACGTACCGCTGCTACATTTGCTAAGTTCGTTTAATTGTGTCTCGTCAGTGATTTCAACAACGCTGTTGTTGCTTTTTATCACGTCGATTGGTATATTACAGATGTCTGTTTGACGGAGATTATTGCTGGTATCACATTTATCAGTTTCCGATCTAACGTTCTCGTCGAAGAATTCAGTTTCGTAAATAGTCTCTTCGGCGATATCGGTCAACATTGGGATGTTGGATTCGACGCTGATTGTTTCTTCTACCGATTCGATAGTTTCCACTGAACTGTCCGATGAGTCAAAATCTATAGGTATTGTGGTGAACGAATCGAGGTTAGCTTCGTTCGAATTCATTAGTATCAGATCTGATATACTGTCAGCATTTTCGACGTTCAAAGGTGCTGAACTAATTTCCATAGTGTTACTGGAATCTAAAACAAATACCATAACGATAATCTGTTAATATTTCTAATCAAATACTATTTGCCAAGAACGATAATGTACGTGGATACAACCTACATTCGAACTACGTATTATCAAATTATAAATTATCGGTAAAAAGTTACAAAAGTGGAAGTATAACAATATAGGCGTAATACATTACAACAATAACTATTGGAATAATCAACATGATAATGCATTTTGAAGTTATAAAGATTTCCCGCTATAATCTACTGTTATCTATGGAAAATTTTCGGACTCTGTTAGATCATCTATTACGAAAGATCTAAGAATACCTAAACGTTTATAAGGCTATAATAGACACGAAATATATTCCAAAAACATAATTAAGTACTAATTAAACAAATCTAAATCAAAATGACTAATTACAAACCTGTATTTGGAGTTGGCATTTTTAAATTTACGTTCGTAATATTCGCAGATATTTGTTCACAATATCATCTTGTTACCAAGATCAACTACACATGATGAATTCCAATAACGCGAATTTATCGTAAACTATAAATATTAAATGAATTATAAGTATAATGACATGATTATATTTTAATTTGACGCTTTGGAAAATTAAAAAATTTGTCTATCAAAAATAAAACACAGAAACACACAGCGTTAGCGCCTTTTTAGTGTTTTCGTATTCGCAGAATCCATGCGTGTATTTTTTGCGATGTTTCGATTTTGATTATCGACTTTCCAAACGATATGCCTATTCGAACTGGGTTCCCCAATTTGTGGACAGAATTGAAACAACTTTTTTTCTTATTTTAATGCTTTTCATGGTCTAAATTTATTCTATTTTCAAGTGTGATTGTAATATCTATTGTAATAAAACAAATTTATGATATTTTAAAAATTAAAACAAAGGAAAAAATTGTTTTTTATTCTGTCTACAATCTGGGTGGAGTTCAAATAAATTAGGAAGGTAATTTACCTACTTGTTACACTCGAACGTTCGATCGAAACGACAAAATGGCGGATTTCTTATCAGTAAAATTTTTTTCTGAAAATTTTCTTGTGTTTCTTTTCGAAAATTTTTAATTTTTACGTCGTTGGACGCGAAAAACAGATTTATAATTAAATTTTCGAATGATTTAGGAACAAAGTACGTGATTTCTGATACGAATTGTTTACTGGGTCAGTAAACAATGTCGTTCCTCGAAGTGAGTTTTAATTTAATTTCACTTATTCGGAGAGCTTTTCTCCTAGATAAACCCTTAGATAAGTGAACTTCAGTATCATTTTCATTAATATTTTGTTCCAATGCAGTGGAGACGTTTCAACTTCTTCGATTTGAAGAAAACCGTCGACAATGGGAACATCGAACGAGTTCTCGGAGTAAGTATCTTGCTTCTCTTCGGCGATATTCTCGATCCAGCCTATAACTCATTTGTGTTTTTCAGAGCACCAATATCACCGCTATTAGTGCAGGTCACGGTACGCTTACGATTTGCGACAGCGAAGGCGTAATACATTTGGTGAATCGCAATTTCCAAGTAACTACATTCCAAGGGTATTTGATTGGTGTTTATTTAGCCGCTCAGCCGAAATCGGTGCCTATTTTGGTTACCATTGGGGTATGTTTATAAGTTTATTTGTTTAGCTGTTGGAATTTCTAATTTGCAGTAATGAGGTTTTGTATTTTAGGAAGATGAAGAGGGAAATGAACCTCTGATAAAGGTGTGGGATTTAGAGAAACAGGATCGACAGGGTAATCCAATATGTCTGAAGAATTTAAGAACTTCTTCTATTATCAAGCAAGTCAAAGCTTCTGCGTTATGTGTAAGCGATTCTGGCCACGTTATGGCTGTAGGATATGCCAATGGCGCCATCGTATTATTTCGAGGTATTTAACAACTTCGCTAAGTGGTATTTTGATTTTGGGAAAACATTTTTTCATATTTGAATCGTAGGTAACCTAATTCGAGACAGAGCTGTCAAACAGAGGTTAATTCGAAACAAAGATGACCCTATAACCGGATTAGCTTTCAAAACCATCGGTAAATATTCCCATTTATTCGTCTCCACGGAGAAATCAGTTCTTCAATACAACATCACGGTTAAAGATCGCGAAGAAGAGGTAAATATTGCATTGTGCATTCATTTCGTGTGTTATTTTTACTAATTAACTGAATTTTTTAGGTATTATTGGATAATTTCGGGTGTTCTTTGAAGTGTTCAGTTTTGGCAGACTCCACGATAGATTGTCCTTTTATGGTGGCTCGAAATGATGTAAGTTGATTGCACTTTGAATTTTTTATTCGACAGAACTAATCAGTATTTCCATTCTAGGCGATATATTGTTATTCGGTTGACGGCAGAGGACCGTGTTATGCTGTGGATGGTACCAAAGTATGTTTGCAGTGGTTTCGAAATTACTTGATTATCGTTGCTCAAGATAATACTAACGATAATCAATCACCTGTTACCGTTTCCTCTACGAATAGGTACAATTTATCGTCTAATTTATTCTGGATTTTAATATTTGATTGAACCGAAATGTTTGTTTTTTCTAGTGATGAAAATGGAGCTTTAGAAAAAGGTCGATATGCCATTACCGTTTTAGATATTCAAAATAAATTTATCGTTTTCTCCTCGGTCTTAAAAGAAATAGCTGCTGTTTTTTCCGAATGGGGATCTTTTTATATTCTCACTAAAGATCATCATTTACACCATTTTCAAGAAAAAGATCTTCAGTCTAAATTAGCTTTGTTATTCAAGAAGAACCTTTACGACGTTTCTATAAGGTAATTCTTTCGTGTTAGGTTCATTATGATGTACAAATCTGGTAATGTTTTGGTTTATTGCAGAATTGCTAAAAATCAGCAATACGATTCCGATAGTCTGACTGAGATATTTCGCCAATATGGTGATCATTTATACTCCAAGGGAGATCATAACGGAGCTATGGATCAATATATTAAAACTATTGGCAAATTGGAGCCTTCTTACGTTATACGTAAAGTATGTTATCTCATTTCTTCCCTTTATCACACTTGAGAATTTCACTCAAGTAATGAAAACTGTGTTTTTAGTTTCTAGATTCTCAACATATCGATAACTTGATCAAATATTTATCGGCTCTGCATAAACAAGGCCTCGCTACCGGAGATCATACCACTTTGTTGTTAAATTGTTACACTAAACTGAACGATATTCATAAATTGAAAGAGTTTATTCTTGTAAGCAGTTCAAAGTGAATATTTTCGTTGAGAATTATACAACGGTGTTAATTTTTTATTTATTTTCAGACCAAAGATCGAGATATCGATTTTGATATTAATATTGCTATTACCGTTTGTCGGAAATCATCCAGCGAAGATGCTCTAATTTTGGCTGAAAAACACGGGTTGCATTTGTGGTACATTAAAATATTACTAGAAGATCAACGTAATTATGCAGCAGCGTTGCAATATATCGCCAAATTGGAATTTATTGAAGTAATTTTAACTGAATTAGATATACATGGATTACTTTTCGTTTTTTAATGTTTTTTTTATTTTTTTATTTTTTAGGCTTATGAAATGATTATGAAATTCGGTGACACGTTGATTCAACATATTCCTTCAGATTTTACAATATTTCTTAAGAAATTATGTACTTGTTATTATCCTTCTGATACTCTGTTACTTGATCAGGTACCACAATTCGGATCTGAGATAATTTAAAGTTTTCATCTTTTTAATTTAATATGTTTTATTGTAGGATGAGCAAGAGGCAGCTCATCAAGCAAATCCTCAGGACTTCATTCACTTATTTTTAAACAATTCCGATAAAATGGTGGAGTTTCTGGAGTACCTGACCCAAGTATGTTTTTCATGAATAAAAATTGAAAAGTTTTTGAAATCTGTGCTTATAATTACTGATTGTCGCAGTTTTCATCAAAATGGGGCAGTTCTGTGTATAACACTCTTATCGAGCACTATCTCCATTTATGGTTCAGCTCCACCGACATTTCAGAGAGAATAACCAACGAACAAAAAATAATGTCCACTTTACAATCTCCTGAAATAAATTACGATAAAAATCAAGCTATGTTATTATGTACCATGCGTAACTTCAAACCAGGTCTTTTATGGTTATTGGAAGAAAACAAACAGTAAGTGGTTATTCTAAGATATCTAGTACCTAACTCAGATCTATATCCTCATTTCTGTTCCTCCAGGTATAAAGAAATTCTACGGTACCAATTAAACAGTGGAAATTACCAAGATGTTCTGAGCTGCTGTCGAAGGTTCGGGAGACAAGAACCATTACTGTGGATTACTGCTCTAAGATCAGCTGCAAACGATTCGTTTTTCCCTTCTGATATACTTTGTGAGATACTAGCTGTGATAGGTAAGTGATAAATCAACCCTTCTTTACCGAGACGAATTCAAAACCCAAGAATATGTTACAGAAAAAGAACACTTACTGGCTCCATTACAAGTTGTGGAAATCGTATCTAAATCTAAGAATTTGATCGTCGGAGATGTTAGAAACTATTTCCTGAGCGTGTTGAAAACCGAATCCAAAGTTATCGACGAGGAAAACTCTTTGATCAAGAAGTACAAAGAAGAAACCCAGGGTATGAGGAAACACATTGAGAAAATCAAAAATAGTCCGATTCTGTTCCAAGGAGCTTTCTGCAACATGTGCAAAAGTCGTTTAGAGTTACCATCTGTGCATTTCTTGTGTCAGCATTCGTTTCATCAGCAGTAAGTGAAATGAGTCGATAAATTGAGAGGTTTTGATTCGTGGGCTAATTTTATACTGTATTGCAGTTGTTATCAAGCTTATATGGATAGAGAGAACGAGTGCATCGTTTGTTTACCAAATAATCAGAAAATTCTTGGTGTGATTAAGTCTCAAGTAGGTTAAATTTACTAACTGCATTTCGAGGACGTTCATATTTATTTTTATCGGTCGATCGATTCTAGGAGCAAGGCAGAGATCTACATGAAACATTTCATAGTCAACTTGAAAGAGCTGAAGACCCTTTTTCTCTTATTGCCGATTATATTGGTCGTAATATTTTCAATAAGGTTATCGTTGATCCAAACCTAACTAAACGTAAGTCAATTTTGAAAATAAAACCAACGATTGGATGCAAAAAATGTAACGAGTGTACTGTTTTCGTATTTTATTCTCAACTTGCAATCATTCCTATGATTTTAGAACTTCAAAAACCTTTAAAAACCACGATCAAACAACAACCAGAAAATCCATTTGTTTCAAGACCCATCAGAGATGCTGGTGATTCAAATAAAATAACGAGTAAGTGATTTGATTAGTTTTTCCAATTCATATTATGCCTGTTTTAATTTACAAGTTTCATTTTCGAAGACGAGCACAGAAATAAAGAAGCAGATAAATCAAAAATGTCATCATTGGAAGCTAATATTTCTCCTTTGAGAGAATCTCCGGTCCATATGTATGTCGGTGACAGTTTGATGGGTGCTGTTGAGAACAAATCCACATTACCTAATCCTAGTGCAAATCCGTTTGACGATTATGATGAAGAAAAGAATCCATTTTTCGAAGACGAAGAAGAAAACGACGATGACGGATATGATAAAAGTTTGAATCCATTTGCATCGTGAATCACTCCACTATAGT
This sequence comes from Pseudococcus viburni, assembly GCA_033439095.1. NCBI lineage: Eukaryota > Metazoa > Arthropoda > Insecta > Hemiptera > Pseudococcidae > Pseudococcus > Pseudococcus viburni. The sequence continues at coordinate 290,681 of JAVBJF010000093.1, forward strand.
ATTTCTATCAGTCATTATTTATTGGTTATAGTTACGAAAATATGTATTTATGTAATTTTATACCCAACAGATTTTTATACACAAAATATATTATTTGTTACCTTCATTTATACCTCGATCGTTTATTGACTCAACAAATTATGTTATTTTTTGAAAAATGAAATTTATTTATTTCTCATGTACAAATTTAAAAAAAATAGTATTTTATATATAAATACTTCATATATCACAATTCGAAAATCGTTAGAAAAAAAGAAAAACAGTTAACTCCAAAAGGAGATGCTCTTACATTATTTAGTGTTGAGGACATGTTCGATAAATGTACTCCAAATTAACTTGGGGTACTGAGACTACGATGGCTGGGTGATCTGTTACGTCCTCGCCAAATGCTGCAATGAAACGAATAAAAATACTAGATAATTTATATACCGCGTGTACATCTGATTTTCTAAACATTACTTACATTCTTCTTTCGAATTTTCCGGAGAATTCAGCGATCATGGCTTTAATAGCTATTTCACGTCTTTCTGGTTCCATTGTTGGTAGAGGAACAGCTGTTATCATTGCTGAACTATCGATATCTGCACCGGAATTCTAAACAAAGTACCACTGTCTTTAGAATATATGATTTATAAAATGCAAATACCTAGTAATTGAATGAACCCACCATAAAGAGAATTTCGACTTGTCCGAAATCATTCTGAAAGATATCAACTTCATATTCCTCTTCTTTGATGAGGAAAACGATGTCGTCAGGATCCAGATCAACCCAATTGTTCATATTAATTGGTACTAAATCAGTATTTTCATCAGACAGGAACATTTGTACACCTTCAGATTGGCAATATCTAAAAAACAGGAACTTGACGATATCGACATCGGTCAGCTCTCGGGTTGCTTTCGTAAATTCGGTACAAATCTCTGCGTGAAGTTGATCAGCCAAAGCTGTAAATTGTAAATGGATTAAATATAGGTATGTTTTTTTAGAACATTAGGGTACACTTTGTAATCGTTGACTGCAATTACCGCTTAGTTTTTTTGAAGTAGAACAAAATGCTGACTTGATTTGGTTTATAATTTCGAAATAAGATTCGATGTTGTCTTTTGACGATGCAAGATGCAGCAAATCCACCATCTCATAACAAATAACACGTATGTGAATACAAAAACACACTGTGGAACTACTAATTATTCAATTGTGGTTTAATTTGAAAACACAACACTTCAAATTGGAATTCTGACAGAAAGAATTGATTAATTTCGAGTGATAACCATTTTCTAATGAGCCATTTTACTGAGAAATGTAAATAAATATTGCGAACCAATGAAATTTCTGGAACTCTCGCAACACAGGTAGCTGATTGGTTATCATTATGGAATTCAGGGTTTCACAATCTTCGCATTCTTTAAAATAATATGTAGATTCAATCTTGAATCTTGAATTTAAAAATTTAATTTAATCTTCGAAAATAATAATGCAACAGAAGAAATCCTCAAAACAACAAAACACTTGGAATAAATATTTATTGAACATAGAAAACAGAAAATATAACACGAACAATACGAATTTACATCGTTATCACTTTTTTCTTCTTCTTAGGAGGTGCATGAATTTTTTTAGTCTCTAAATCTTCATCTAAACCATCTGATATTCTTTCATTAATCGTTTTCACAGTCACTTCGTAGTCTTCTTTTTTCCTCTTGCTCATCTTGGGACAATCCTTCTTTAAATGCGTAACGTCGCCGCAAACTCTACACGAACCACCTTCAGGATATAAACCTCTAGGATTATCCGGACACTGTTTCGATATATGTCCTTCTTGCTTGCAAATGAAACAAGTAGCGTGCTTATAAACATCTCCTCTGATGTGGCATTCGGTATGTTGATGTTCGGTTGATCCACATTTAAAGCAGATACCAGATTCGATCATTTCGACGTCCTTTTTCTGTAACTCGGGACATTCGGAGAGAACATGGCCAGAGTTACGACAGTGAAAACATAATTTCCGTTTTTCCCTAGCGAGAACTTTCTCGGCACGTCTTCGTTCCAATTTCATTGTTTTCTCAATTTCTTTACGCGGTATATTGGAAGCTTTAAGCTGTTTCTCCAAAGCCTTTAAACGTTCGAAATCACATTTCTTCACAGGGAAGCCTCCAAAACGAACTATACCGATTTCAGTACCGTCTTTGTAAATTGATGGAATGTCTGTAAGCGGTTTACGTCGTTTGAATTCTTTCTTTCTCTCTTTCTTCGGTGCAGATGGAGGTGGTTCTGGGTCGAGAGGTTCTTCGGCGCTACGTTTCCAGGATATTTTCTTCACCGGATCTGGTTCGTGAGGGTTTTTCAACTTATTCCATGGAGTAGCTTTCTCTGGTATACGACGACCGCTGGGTTTAGCGGTATAACGAGTCATTATTCTGAAAAATGATGAGCCATGTAAGAAGTTGAATGAAGATTAATTGATGGAGTTCACATCGAATAAATTGAGATGACTTACCGAAATCGCTTGAGTAACTAATGAGTGCTGTAGTGTACTGTAGATGAAACTAAAACAATACAATTTTGATGTATTTTTCGATGTAAAACTCGTGAATTTTTCGAAAAAATTGAACTTTTAAAGCTGAACAGCTGAAAATGCTGAAATTAAAGCAGAAATCGAAACGCGTGTTGTTGACATTTTTGTTCATTGGATTTTGATTAATGACTGCACAGGCAGCATCAAAGTATTTTTTCTCAAAAAGCCAAAAAAATTCTACCTATCTTTTTTACCTACTTTTACACAAGTGACTTGACCTGATGGTTTTTGTCTTTGAAATACAAGCTACGTGTGGTACGTGTGTTTTCGGCGTATTCAGCTACATACAATGCTCGGGTGTTACTCATCCGAATTTTCATTTTTCGTAGAGTTTAAGTTTTAATTGTAGGACGATTAATTTCAATTAAGTAGTTAAATAATTACCGTCAAATGGAATAGTTAATCCTTTCGTTTAATTAGTCGTAACAACAAACCACTACAATGATCTTGCTAGAGATCAATAATCAAATCGTCGAAGATACTTTAACTGTCAAATTTAAAAATGCATTGGCAGGGTAAGTGTTTACAGTATTTGTACTAAAATTAACCACAATATGTGCCTAAATTCGGATAATCCTAATTCTCGAGAAACATATAAATGGGGAAAAATAGAACCGCTATTAATCTTGCTTGTAACTTACACGGGATTCGCGACTATTTTATGACAACAAACACATAAAAATTTCCATAATTAACTTTCTCAGCTTGTTACCACAGTACGTGCGCTAGTTCGCGTAAGATGCTAGGATATTGTAACAATTCACCTCATCAGCAAATTCTTCTCATTGCTGATCCGTTTAATCAAGCTACCGATGTGTTTCTAGGCACAAATTCGAATTTACCGATGTATTAGTAGCTGATTTCGATGGCGTCCTGTTCCATATATCCAGTCCTAATAGTAATAAATCAAAAATAATGGTAAATATTTTACTTTCATTATTGACTAAAAATCGAATCAAATTTCATTGGAGTATTTTTCTCAGGTGAGCATTTGTCTGAAATTTTTCAAAGACTTGCAGCAACACGGTACAGATCAATTATTAAAAGACATCTATGGTTCCTTAATCACCAAACCCGAAGATGGTACGTGTATAAATTTATCCATAATCCAATTCTCGAGTATTCTACGAAAAGAAATAGTACTTAACCGGCACTCCTTTTTTTTCAGGTTATAGTGTATCGTTACTACTCGATTTAGAGAACATTCCATCCAACTGGGAAGAAATGGTGAAAAAAATTGGTTTGCTCAAACGTAACTGTTTCGCGGCTGTTTTTAATAAATATTTCGATTTTCAAGAACGAGGCGAAGAGGGTCATCAAAGAGCTGTTATCAATTATCGTAGCGACGAAACGATGTAAGTACTTGAATTTATAGTCCTACTTCGACGGTACTTTGGTTAATCCGCGGTTATCTATTTAATAGGTACATAGAAGCGAAATCCGATCGGGTAACTGTTGTGTTCAGTACGATTTTCAAAGATGAAGATGACATCATTATTGGAAAGGTATTTATGCAAGAATTCAAAGAAGGTAGGAGGGCGAGTCAAACTGCGCCTCAAGTGCTATTTACTCACAAAGATCCGCCTCTAGAGTTATTAAATACCAATGCTAGAGTTGGTGAAAATATCGGTTATATCACCTTTAGTAAGTTCAATTCGATTTATTATTTTTTGTGGTCGCATTTATTACATTTCTGATCGTTAATAATTTTAATAAATTGCAATTTACTCGTTTCAGTTCTATTTCCAAGACACACGAACAGGGTAGCTCGAGATAATACCATAAATTTAATTCACACGTTCCGTAATTATCTGCATTATCATATAAAATGCTCCAAAGTGTATATACATTCTAGAATGCGAGCAAAAACCTCCGAATTTCTGAAAGTATTAAACAGGGCCAGACCAGAACCAAAAACTACCGAAAAGAAAACTATTACGTTAGTATTTAACACGTTATTCTATTCTTCCGCTGTGTTGTATGATGAATCATTCAAACACATCCTGTTAATAAATTCACTTCCGCTATATTCGATTATTTTTCTTGTGTTTCAGCGGTCGAACGTTCGTCAGACGAGAATAACTCACCCAAAAGTTGAACAACTTTTGAGCTTAAATATTGAAATGCTCCAAGTTCAGTTTTTACCTATGATATGGTTCTTCCAATATTTCGTTGTATTTTTTATAATATAAATAAAACATGTTTATATGTATATATTCATACATATTGTTAGTTAATTTATTACGAAACCTTACAATTACCAAGTTATCTATGTAAATAACGTAGAACCCTTATACATATTAGTAATGTAATAATGTAGCGAATTGTTGCAATTAATCATTGCTATTGTTGATACGTAATTTATATTGTTTTAATTGTTATATTTCTCACATTCACACAAGCAGTGAAACAGTATAATCGTTAATTTGTGTTTCTATCGAACCTTCATCTATGTTGAAAAATAATTTCCTTTTTAGGTAATGTGTAGGTCAATGCAAACGTCGCTAAACAACGAATTACGCTGAGTGGCAAGAACTAGAGCAAGTGTCAATGCATTTATTAAACTTTTTTATTCGTGATTTTTTTTATTGAAATTAGTCATCGATCACGATTCTGTGAAAAACGTTGGTCGTTAACGTGTAATTTAATTTAGATCTGCTACATCGGTGTTTAGAAACACATAACTTTTAGCTTTGTTAACTTTGTTATTTTTTTCGTATATGCGATGATCGATGTTGATTTTCTTTTTTTTTCTGTCTTTTTTCCAAACAGGGATGGCAATATAAACATTAGTTACATAAATTATAATAAAGTATTTTAACAATGCATGTGTAATTTTGTATTGTGAATTTAAGTGACTCAGCTCGATGCTTATGATTTAATAGAAGACTAACGATTACGTTGAATTAGAGCTACACAACGTTTCGTTGGAAATGAATTATTAATGAAGCTTTGGATTTTGAGTCACTCGATTTCCCTTTCCTTTTCGATTTGTATTTTGTTTCTCTGTAATATGTAATTCGAAACTAATGATTGGTATCTGTGTCATGGCACAACTGTTCATTTTAAAAAACAATTTTGAATGATTTTTCCATTACAATTTTTTTTAACGTGTTAGAAATTGCTAAATTTTCAGAAAGTGAAAAAATTTCTTAAAAATCGTGCAAATTTTGAAGGATTGTCCAATTCGTCAAAATTTGTTCAACTTTTAGAAAATGGTATATTTTTTGAAAAATCGTGCAATTTTAATAAAATTATGGAATTAGAAAATACTAGGTCCAATTTTGGAGGTTTTTCCTTCCAATTTTTATGTTAAAGTTTTAAAAAATTCTTCAAATTTTGAAAAATCGTTTATGTTATGGAAAAAAACACCCCAGTTTTAAAAAACCGTCCAATTTTTATAAAATCGTACATGATTTAGAAAAACTCCAATATTTTTTTAATAAGTTATTCATTTTTTTAAAAAACGGAATTTTTATAAAATTATGACATTTTTTAAAAATTACTTCAGTCTTTGAAAACTGTGTTCAATTTTTGGAAAACGATCTAAATTTTGAAAAAAAATTGTTCTGATCAGATCATGAAAAAATCAGTCCAAATTTTGGAAAAGATTGTGTATGGTTTCGAACGGTGTTAAGTTAATTTTTATTGCATTATAAAATTAAAAAAAAATTATCGATTTTTTGGCAAGTAGTTGAACTTTTTAACAATGACTTCGTTCAATTTTTTGAAAAACAGTTCAATTTTTCCTAAATTATGAAATTTTAGAAAATTCTCTACTTATTAGATAATTGTCTGTTTCAGTTTTTCCAGTTTTTACAAAATCGTCAAAAGTTTTAGGAAGATTATTCAAATGCGGGCATTTGAAAAAAAAAATTGTACAGTTGCTGAAAAGCTGAAATCGTCTGGGCCCTTCATCTCTAGGTAATGCAGCTGATGTTCGAAGAGAACGAAAAGGTCGTTCTTTGATATTATCCTGTTTTTGCTGTAAAATCTCGTTACATTTTTAGAAGGTAAGATGTATTATTTGCAATCAAACTCAAAATAATCAACGATGGCTTTGACGAAATAAAGCTGAGTTGTGTGCCAAAGTTGGGTAATTAGATGAGTTACGTATTTGAGATTTCACGTCCCAGGTCCCAACTAATTAATAGAGCTAGAAATAATGCTCAATATCAAATTTCTGGATCACAAATTAATTTCAATATAAAATTTTATTACGGATTCGCTAAATTGCCATAACTTTTTGTTTATGACGACGACGAGAAAAATTTGAAACACGTGAAGAACTTATTACTTCATGAATTCCGGTACTTGTATTTAACCCTTTCAATCGAAATTCATTACTCCGGTACTTCGATAATTGAATAAATTAGGAATGGAAATTTCGTCCCTCTATGAATCAGTTTTTTCGAAAATATTAATAATCAGAAATTGTAAGACCTCACCGAAGAAAAAAATTGATTCCAAAAACTCACGGAAGAAAATAATTTACAGTAATTATTGGTATTTGGCGAGTAATTCGAACAATCGATTTGATAAAATATAGGTTATCTCGTCGTGTTTATTTATATACCTATTCGAGTTCTCATTATAATTCTATTACACTCATTTCCTCACATTTTACTTGGTATTTTAAACGAAAAAAATAAAAAAATCCCCCAAATGCGCCCGTTCAAGTACAAAGTAAACTCTTTGATCCACGTTTTTGCGCCATCGAAGCCATGAAATCTATAGATACCGTTCTACCCACAACATGAATGAATCCCATAAATGAATGTGTTTGTGAAGTCGTAAAACGAAGTTGAAAAAATGGTCGAGAAAAACGTGTATGGGGTAGATTATTTAGTATTATGAGGTGAGTTAATTGTATTCTTATTCGAAGCATTGTTTAACTCCCTCGTATTTTAGTTTAACGTCCAAAACCACCACTACAAGTTTTACGTAGAAAAAATCACATTGATATGTCAGTTATAAACGTAATTTTTTCCAAGTTTGAAAAATGGCGGTTTATGTGATTGTGTATTTGAAAATTTAGAGTCGTATTGTCACTTAAATGTGCGTAATGGTGAATTTTTTCACGTGTTCGAGTAGTCAAATTTATAACTTTGATTGTGTTTCTTTACAGATACGCGAATATTTCTAAGAAGTGTTTTACTAACAACGTTACATTGTGAATGGCATCATTGCATGTTGCATGCGGTATTGATGAATGGCAATCGAAACCTCATGTACCGAGAGTATTGCTGAATAATAACTATGATTTAAATGCCGATCCGTGTGGTAAGAAACCTAAATGCTGCGCATTATTGTGTAAAGAAAACACCCTAGCGAATCGTCTCCGGTCGAAAAGCGAAAGCCAGTGTAAATGGTCGGACTGCAAATCGAACGAATTTCGTAGAAATAGAACGTACACTTATAGTGTGAGAAGTATGCACGATAAAGCGATGAACGTTTGTATGATGCCGAATAACATGCAAGATTTGTTATTGGACGGCTATCAGAAGACCGAGTTGAATTGGCAGAACGGTATCAACGGAGCCTCAGCATCGGAAAAATTTGACGATGAGCAGCCTTTGTTGGGTAAGGTTCCGTTGAATGGTACGTTCTCGACGATCTATAAACATGACTATGATTTCAATCAACGCGAACGGTTAGTTGGTGTTAAACGATCTCGTGAAAAATCACCTAATCTTGTAGATACAACTAATAACGATGGTATTCCTAAGAAAGTGAGTAAAGATACCCTTTTCCGGTGTAATTCTACTTTGTAAAACTAACATTCGATTTATTCGTGCAGATGAGTTCGAGAACGATGCTGGAAACCGAATACCAAATAAGTAACGGTGTCGGTCCGAAACACTTTAGAGAGAAAACGCCACCTCCGGTACATTGTAATGGTCTGTCAGAGTATACAAACGGTACTTCGAAACTGACGCCGGAATCTTTGAATTCGTCTATTTGTAAATGTGATCCCGAACACCTGACTTCGGTTAAATTAAAAAACGAGCAAAATGACTGCGATACGAACAGTCTAAACGACGAGTAAGTTATTGTTGGCCACCTTAGAGTAATATCAGTAAACAAAGACACAACGAACTATGAAATTATCACATTAGCGGTGTAAAATTATCAGTAAATCGAGTATTTTTTATATATGAGTTATTCGTTGACTGATACATTTAAAATGTATCGTTTTGATCGAAATTATGATTAGAAAATTCGTGTTTAGAATTATACAACGTTTGTGTGTCTGTAGGTACGCTTGTTGTGAACGATAGATATCCAATTTTGGGTGTTTCATGTTCTTGGAGATGATTAATTTGTTTATGGTTTCTGTCTAGATCGGTTACCGAAACCTTTCAAGAAGCAGGAGAAGAGACTGAAGAAGAATGCGAATGTTACAAAGGACCATTGGAAAGTGAGTTGCTAATTTTAGCCCATTATTCGTCCAATTGAGAATTCAACCTTAAAATTTTCCGTTCGCAGGTATATCCATGAGTAATTTCGAACACCATGATGAAAATTATATTCACTCCGGATTGAGAATGAGTTTATTTCCAAATGTACCGCCTTATGTGAAATTTTCAACCCATGATATAAAAGGTGACAGTTACTTCGCTATCTTAATTCTTATCTCAAATATTTCGAATTTTTCGCCATAATTGTTGCCATTACTGATAAAAATATGTTCTTTCAGGCGAACAATTCCCCATTCATATTCATAAATTGCTCAGGTGGAAGTTGAGCAACATTACTCCTGTTGTTGTTCGCAAAGTTGTCGCTAATACGGGATATCGATTGTTGAAAAGTAAGTTGAAGGTTCGATTGGTGGACCTTGATTGAGTCACAACGACTCGTGCGAATACTTGGGTTTATTCGCTTAGAACCATGTGCCCGAACGTATGTTTGAAATTTATCGTATTTATTTTTAAATTAGTCACGTGAGACGAAATTATAATCGAGTCCCGAAGGGATCAAAGTTTCATGAATTCTGTTTGTACTGTTGAGTAAAATTTTTAATTTAAATTCGATACTGCTTCCTTTGAATACTTTTTTCGATATTTCAAGGTTTAGATCATCAATTTTCATGTTTATTTGCAGAATCAACGTATTGGGGTGGAACATGGGGCAAACATACTCGATCAGCAGGTTTCAAAACGTTGTACGATTACCAAAAAATGAACCATTTCCCAGGTACCTTTCAAATCGGTCGCAAAGATCGATTATGGAAAAGTATGCAGAAGCTAATGTTGAAACATGGTAAATCGAAGTAAGTAAAATTTATCGAAGACATCTCCAGCTCGAGTCGAGCAATCGATAATATTATTTGTATTTTAAAGGTTCGATTTGATGCCCACTACTTACATATTACCTCAGGATAAAAAACAATTAAGAATGGCTTGGAAAAAGAATACGTGTAAAGAACAGCCATGGATCGTGAAACCGGTAATTATTCTGAATTTAAAGATGCTGGCAACTCGAGTGTACGCATGATCGATAATATTTTTCTTGTACGAATGATTTTAGCCCGCATCAGCTCGTGGTACCGGTATAAAAGTAGTCCACAAATGGAATCAGATACCAGAAAATACACCTGTAATCGTACAAAAATACATATCGAATCCTTTTCTTATTAACGATACTAAATTTGATCTACGTTTATATGTGTTAGTCACTTCGATGAATCCGTTGAGGATTTATTTGTACGACGACGGATTAGTTAGATTTGCTTCTGGTAATTTCATGCTCTAATATTTGTAAATTCAATCTATGTTATTTAATCTGAGTTTCGGTTTTTCTCTTTAGTGAAATACTCAACTGAGCTGAATACGTTGGCTGATCGTTACATGCATCTTACTAATTACAGTATCAATAAACTTAGTTCGAAGTATAAACAAAACGAAGACGCTAGTGCATGTCAAGGTCACAAATGGTAATTTTTGCGAAACTCCTACCTCAACCTAAATTTTCATCTACGTCGGTGATAAATTAATTTATTTTTGTTTAGGACTTTGAAAACGTTATGGAATTACATGGAACGAGAATTAAATGTAAACGTATCGAAGCTGTGGTCCCGTTTGATTGATCTCGTTATTAAGACTATTCTTAGCGGAGAATTCACTGTGAATCAACTTTCGAATTCTAATCTAGGATCTCGTTACAATTCGTACGAATTATTCGGTATCGACGTATTATTCGATAGTGATCTGAAACCGTGGCTGTTAGAAGTAAGCTAACATCCTCTTTCCCCTTCTTCTGTATTTAATATACTGGAAATATATTAATGAGTATTTTCGTCGCCCTCAGGTAAATATTTCACCATCTCTTCATTCGTCTTCACCTTTAGATTTAGCTGTCAAAGCTCCGATGGTCTACGACCTGATGAATATTGCCGGATTTCAAATACCCAGCAGTAAAAAGTTCACCGAAGTGGGTATTCGTGCGTGTTTTTTTATTCGTTACGATTCTAGACAATCAACCTGTGTTTTTTTTGGTCAATTTACAGGAACAGTTGGCCAAAGACTTGGGCAATTTACCAATCTCTAGGTTATGTTTCGATAATCGTATCTATTCGAGAACCTTGGCTACCTCGGAGAAGTTCAAACATCATTCGTACGCGAGTAGGACACGAACTGAAGTGAGTACTCGGTTCAGATCAATCCATCAGACCGGAGAAGTGCACCGGCGAGATCATTTCGTTTATTTGGTTTTTTACAGTATTTGAAAAAAATTCTCGAAGATTTGACGCCGGACGATGTTCGTCATCTTATTCAGTACGAAGATGAACTCACCCAACTTGGATCGTAAGTTTTCGTTTTGAGTAATTTCTAAGCTCCGAAATATTCGATGCATTAAAAAATTGAAATTTTTGTATTTCTCAGATTCCAAAAAATATTTCCCACGCCGAGTACTCACGAATATTTGCAGTATTTCGATGCACCTAGATATTATAACATGTTGTTCGACGCCTGGGAGACCAAGTACCATAATAAGCGCGAAGAAGGTATGTAATATGAAGGAGACGTAAGTGTACGATTGTTACGGTGTTTCGCTGATTTCATGAGGTCTCTTTTTGATTTGACAAATTTCTCCCAAAAGTGGTATTACAACCAGCTGTCAAATTTTTGGCTGAAACAAAAATATATCAAAATTATCATGCATCTAAAAAAAAAACTATTTGAAGTCCAAAATTTTCAGTGTTGAAATTCATTTTTCGAATTTGGCAAATTTTTGAAAATCAGAAGTGCAAAATATGAAAATTTGATTTAATCTAGATGAAAAGCTAAAATTTGGTATATGCTGTATTCTCGACCCCCCCCCCAAATCGATTGTAAGTGGTTTCGAAACATTCTGGAGCCTCCAGAAAATCTTCGTCTTGGGGGGGGGGGGAGCAGAAATAGCTCAAACGAATTTTAGCTCCTTCAAACGTGGATTAGCCAAATTGGCGACCCATTTGATCAAATAAAGCACAGTTTTCCCGAATTCGCAGCTCGAGTCAAATTCATCATTTTTTTCAGACGAAAATTGAAAAATACGCTTTCAGAGTACTTACTCATCGATGTGAAGTGCTGAAAGTTTATCAAGGTCCAATTTTTGACCTCGAGTCGATTGGAAGCGATTCGAGTTATTTCGAAGTTTCCAGAAAATTTTGGAATTTTCCAATTTGGAAAAAAAAAATTGTTGAAAGTTCACCAAATTTAGGCTTTCTACCTTGATTAGATCAAATGTTTCATATTTCGTTGTTTTTGAGAATCGAGAGATCATTTTTGAATTTTCAAAAATGCACCAAAATTCCAAAAATGAATTTTGGAAACTGAAATTTAGGATAAGGATTCTTTTTGGTTATACTTTTTATATGTTTTTGTCAGCCCAAAATTTTATTGCCAGTTTTAGCTCATTTGTCAGTCGCGAAGCTCGATCGAAAGGACTTGAAGGGTTACAAAAAATATGCTAAAAAACAGTATCTTGTTTGCTCCTCATCTATGACGAGTATTTGGGAATTTTTCTCTACAATTTCTTGAAAGAAAATCTATCTCTGGGGCCGATGAAGCATCCTAACGAAAAGACGACGAGAACTGTGATCTTAGGCAATGAAATTTTCTTTTTTGTACAACGTCATCAGTTTTTTTTTCAAAAATCTTTTAAAAATTATGCTGCTTGGAAAAAAAAACTCGTTGATTGGGATAATTTTTCGAGCATGGGTTGAATTTTTGTTCCACGATCTAATCCAAGGATCGTATAAAACTGCTAAAGAGACTTCCTGTTCCAATACAAATTCTCTAAATATTAAATATTTTTATTGATTTTTTTCTACAAAAATCGAAACCCATCCGAAAAAATCAGTTCGTCATTAAAGACGTCAAAAAACAATGGAAATTCCTGTGACGACTCATCGACCCTGAAACAAATCGAAAATTATGTGCAATTATCAAAATGCAATTAAAAGTCGAACTATGGAGTAGAATCAAGGACAAAATCACTTCAATTTGGGAAAAAGTGGAAATTTTCCATTAAAAATTCCGAGTTCATTTCAACGTAATTTGTCACTAATTAATTCTGACCATAAAATTGCTTTTTTCCCTCAGCAAACTCGTTCAAAAATTCGATCAATAACGACGCTACTTTTAGATTAAATGGCAACCGATGTACTCTGAATATTTTCACGTTTCATCGACGTCGATTTATTTATATATTTCGTTGCGAAGTAGAAAAAACCTCAATTCGAGCGAATCGAGCGATAATGCGTCGATATTTCGAAACACTTCTCGTCTCGTTCAAAAGATCTGCAAAGGGAGGCCGAATCACGTCGGAAACTATACAGAATGGGGAAACAGCGAAGTAAAAAAACTCGCTAAAAGCGGTTATGATTTGGTTACTAACCAGTACGAATGTTAGACCGTCTTTGTATTCCGATTTTTCTCGTAATTGGCTTTATAAGTGTGCGTCGAGACGGCCAAAGCAGCCATTTCGAGATGAATATCCGACGATATCTAATTGACCTATTTGCTTGGTATTATTAAACTTTGATCGGAATTTGTGAAACGTATCGAATGATCAATTCGACAGTCCGTAGCGAAACACCGAACGCGATTGGCATTTTTATGCAGCTCGTTTCTCATGCATTTTTTTTCTCGATTAGGTATCGAATTATTGCGCGCCAAATGCGAAGAAAATTTCCACCTGAAAGTTGCCAAATCGAACGTAAACTCGTCAAAAGTAAGTGTACCGTTTAGTTTGGTAATTATTTTAATACGTTGCTGATACCTCGTGGCCTAAAGAACAACGAAAAATACCTATAATTTAGGTTGATTGATTCGTCCAAGTTGCAACGAACACCTGTATTGGACAAGGATTTCGTTATGTTGCTCGCGTTAATGGAGTTTTTTTTATTTTCTCGTAGTAGCATCCGATAAGCTTTACAGTTAGTTAATTGAAAATAAAAAGACGTTGTATTCAGCTTCCTATAAGTCTTCGATACCTAACCTGGCACGCTTCGTTGTTTTTTCTTTCGTTAGGTTGCTTTTTATATTTTGAATAAGGTTTTCCAAGTGTGTGGTTGTGTATCAATCTGTCAACTCCAGTCTGTTTTTTTCTTTTCATTTTTTAACATGTGTTATTTTTTATGACCTATCGTGTTGTTCGAATTACTACGCGAAGAGTAAATTTTGGAACGGCGTAAGGACTATTTATTGTCAGTATAAAAAAGTGGAATCTTGTAAGTTGCAATTGTCAATTAAAAGGGTAGCATTTTTTTCTAGGCCTATTTCGTTAGCGAGGATTTTTAACTCGTCTAGATAAGATAGGGTTAGAGAGTTTTTTTTTAGAGGTTTTGCATGGTGGATGATTTTTTTACCAATTTTTTTTTGTTATCGTGATAGGAAATAATTTAGAGATCGATTAGGTATATATTTTTAACAAGGTATTGGTGCTGGGTGTCGTATTTGGTGGGATGTTCATCTTATTGCACTTACCAAAGCATGTCCATGCACCGATATACACCTTAGGTTAAGCCATAGACTAGCTTGGGTTAATTTTTAGCTATATATGAAATTAACATAGATATTTTAGTCGAGTTATTAACCCTTCTGTGTCGTATTTGATGAAATTCTCTAATTATGACGTTTTTTGTGACTCTGAGTCCCAGGATGTTGGCAGAAGGTGGTTTGATGCAAGGGCTTTTTAGATTTTGAACATTCCAGGATCGTTTGCTGGCAATTACCTTTCGAATAATTTTTTTTCACGAGCTGGTCATTTTTTTTCAATTTTCTAGTTCATGAAAAAAAGGATTCTGATGGGGAAAAAATGTTCGAACTGACTTCATGAGTGATAGACCTTGTAAGTTGTAGAGGAAAAAATTTGCCACAAAAAATGAGATACAGTTTTTGCCTATCTTCAAAATTGAAGGGGCTATTCCGCATGGAAATCTTGTTTGAGGTTTAATGGGTGATTTTTATAGTATTTTTCGCGCTAATCACGAAAAAAGCAGTGAAAAAATTCCATCACCCAAGGATTTTTCACAAATTGAATTTTGTTTTTCTACTTTTTTTGATAAGTTTTGACACTTCAAGTCGATTTTCTGAGAAAATGAAGGGTTCTACGAAAAAAATGAATAGAATATAAATTGTAGAGCGTCAAATTTCCTATCTGTAGAGTGTAATTAGTTTTTTCTTAGGAGGTTTAGCTTTCGAAATATTTTAGCTTAAAATTCAACTTTTTTTTAAAATAAAAAATATCTCAGAAACTAAGCCTCCCAAGAAAAAACTAATAGAACTTTATAAGTAGGAAATTGGACGCTCTACAATTTGTTTTCTATTCATTTTTTTCGTAGAAACCTTTATTTCCCCAGAAAATCGACTTTAAGAATCAAAAATTACATAGAAAAATGTGAAACAAATTTTCAACAAAAAATCTTCCAATTATAAGAAATCCTGGCGTAATTGAGAAAAACTGTAATCATATTCGTACTCAGTACTGAAAAATAGATTAGCATTACCTACCAGCGAAACTTGAGTGATGGAGAAATTTTAAAATCATCGCTACATTTTGGACTAAAAATAGTGATTAAAACAAGAAAAAGAAAATGCTGTTTTAAATTTAATGGATAATTATTATATTATTTTTCACGCTGATCACGAGAAAAATGGTGAAAAAATTCCAGGACGTCAGGATTTTTCATACTTGGAAGATTTTTCGTTGAAAATTCATTTTACATTTTCTAGGTACATAACTTTTGACCCTTGAAGCCGATTTTCTGGGGAAAGAAAGGGTTTTACGAAAAAAATGAATAGAACATAAATTGTAGAACGTCAAATCTCCTATCTGTGTAGTCCGATTAGTTTTTTCTGAGGAAGTTTAGTTTCTGAGATATTCTCAATTTTAAAAAAAGTTGAACTTTGAGTTGAAATATCTCGAAAGCTAAGCCTTCTAAGAAAAGACAAATTGGACACTGAAAAAAGAAAATTTGACGCTCTACAATTCATGTTCTATTCATTTTTTTCGTAGAACCCTTCCTTTTCTCAGAAAATCGACTTGAAGTGTCAAAAGTTATCAAAAAAAGTCGAAAACCCGTTATAGGAAAAATTCAAATTGTGAAAAATCCTTGGGTGATGGGATTTTTTCACTATTTTTCTCGTGATCAGCGCGAAAAATACTATGAAAATCACCCATCAAACCTCAAACAGCATTTTTCATGTCGACCTGTGTTATTAGTCCCTTCAATTTTGAAGATAGGCAGAAAGAGTAAATTGAATTTTTTATTGCAAATTTTTTTTCTACAAGGTTTATCACTCAAACAATTTTTTTATTTTCAAATTTTTTCGCTAGTACCTTGAATTATTTTTAAAGAATTATGATAAAATGCCCTTAAAACTTTTAAATTTGCAATCCGGACCAAAAAACGTTTTCTAGCGTTGTCTGTCTCCCTTAGAGCAAGTTTATTGGATTGAGGGAATTTTGAAATTTCACCTATCACTGATTTATATGTATTGATAAATTTCACCGACTGTGACATCTGTACAAAAACTAATGTCACACAGAAGGGTTAAGAATTCGCTGTTTTTCGTTAGAGATAGAATTTTTTAGTGTAACAATAGGAAATAGTTTACGATAGATCATGATTTGCACATTGGAGGGGAGAATGTGTTGAAATCGACCCTGGTGGTTTTTCTGTGTTCCCGAATTGACTCAATTTTGAAAAGTTCCAGCTAAAGAGCGGCTGGCTTACCCACAAACGTGAGTCATTCGTTGATCACGAACACCTGAGCAATTTTCTAGCTACGAACGAACGCGTAAATTAAATTGAAATTGAAAAATGAATCATTGGCATGTAATAGGTATACTTTTGTGTCGATCGTATTTTTTTTGTACAATTTCCAAGTATCTGTTGGTTACAATCAATTCGACTGCGTCGTATTGAATCATTCGTTGGCTGGAAACCTTGAGCACTGGTTTAGTCTCGCTATTATATATACTTACCTTGCACTGTAGGTCTGTCGATAGAACCTTTTTTTTGAAACCTCTTGCCCATTTTGAAATGGCAAAATTTAAGTGAAATTGGTGCTGAAAATTGTTTTTGATGGAATTTTTGTGATATGATTTTATTGAATTGAATGATTAATTTTTTGGTGAGTGATTTATAAAGAATTAATTATTGGTATGTAACGTGATTGGTTATTTTTTGCTGTTTTTTTAAAATTAATTTTGGAATTGCGAGTTTTTGCCTGATACCATCCTTATTTTGTTTATCAAATTAACTGAATCAGATTGTTTTAAAAAATCATTTTCAAATAATTTAACCCTTAATGTCGCAATGTACATTATAATGTACACTAACTTTGGGAATTTTTGTATTTTTTTCTAGTGGCCAAATTTAATTTTTTGTTTCACTAATGATTTCTAAGGACCTTTAGGAACCTTCCACCAAAATTTCAAAAAATAATCTCATTACACAAACTTTGAACTTAACTTTGAATTTTGAAGTTTTACGTTTTTTCTATATGTTTAAAAGGACCACATTAGGAGACTGTTTTTACATATTAATGAAAATTTCTAAAAAAAAATTATGATATGTTTTTTGCAAAGAAAGATCGCCTATTTACTAAAATGAAATCAACTTTTCATTCGATCACTCCAACTTTCTATAATTGAAGCTCAAAGTTAGTGTACATTATAATGTACATTGCGAACGGCAGCACAGATAGCCTATGGAATCAAGTGTACATTGTATTGTACATTGCGAACGATGGGTAGTCGATGTAACCGTGAAATCTGTTAGGTATTGTTTTCGTCACGTTCGGCGGTGGGTTCAAATGTCGACAGTTCAGGGCAATAAAACCGATTTTATTACTCATCTTTGAAATGGGAAGAGCCAAAAAAACTCGAATTTTTAGAAAAACAGTTACTTTCACCCTCTTATGAAAAGAAATGAGGCGGTCAGTACATATAGTGAGACACGAGATATCCCCTTTTTTGACGAAATCGAATAATTCTACTTTGTACTGTCGTGCTGTGGTGTTTTTAATTTTATGTGAAGTGATGTTGAGTAGAACTCAGCGAATTTTAAAAGCAGCTTTAGCCTGCCATTCAAAAAAAAAATGTGATGTGCTGGTACCGCCGCCAGAATCTGATATTGAAAATTCATCTGATGATGATTCAGAAGATGAAATAATGGATACATCTGACTGCGAATCTGATGCTCCTTCAATTGATTCTACAATGGAAGAAATTCTTGAGGGATTAGCAGACTCGTCGGGTAAATAATAAAATTTCATTCAAAGGGTATAGCCGGGTAAGAGGTGAATTTGGGACTGGCTTCGATTTTTGATCCAACTCCCCCATGGAAAGAAATGGTCAAATGAAAAAACTAATGTCGTATTCGTGTTAAGCGGGTCAAAATATCCCGATAAACACCCTTTTCGTGATCACTTTACTTAAATCCTCGAAATTCGCAATTTTTGTCATGAAAAATCAATGAAAAAAGTGAATTTTGAGACTTGAAGGAAAACGATCGCAAAATGGGTGCTTTTCGGGGTATTTTGACACGCTAAACACGAATCCGACGTTACTTTTCTTTTTTTGGTCATTTTTCTCGTATAAAACGCTCAAAATTTGAAAAATCTGCTAAAATAACAACATTTCAGCACGGGTTTTCGCAATTTTCGGCCCGGCATCGAAATCGCCAAAACTGAATACGTGACGTTAATCTACGTTAAAACCCACGTTTTTGGGATATTTTTAAAAAGTGGTCGCCCTTCGCTCATGTGGTGTTTTTTACGATTGAAAACTTCAAATAGCCGAAAAAACGTGAAGAAGTGCACCAAAATTGTTGAAAAAATTATCGTAAATACCCCTCTACGAGATGTAACTTTGTGCCAAAGAACAGAAAATTTTCTTCACTTCCGTTGAAATTGAAAATTCTTGAAAATATTGCAATAAAATGGCCATAACTCCGAAAGGGGTGGGGGTGGGGAGTCAAAAATTTTTCCAGATTTTTTTTACATTCGGTTATGTTTTATAAAAAACAGAAATTGTTTTGTACAATATCATAACATGAAAAAACTATAATTTTTTTTTAATTCCACAATGTTTTTTATTATGAAAATATATTTAACGCGAAATTTATTTGCTAATTTGTATGATTTAATTTCATCTCGATTAATGGGAAACGTTTAGGTTCAAAAACATATCATTTAACTGATACTGGTTTTGAAACATGTACCGCAGCACGCATATAAACTTGTTTCAGAGGGTAGACCATCGTTCGCAATGTACATTGTATTGTACGCTATGCTAGAACAGTAGGTTGCAGCATCATTCGCAATGTACATTATAATGTACATTCCATAAAATCAGTTCTATGGGCTCGAAAAAAATTTTTTCAGGTTTTTATTGTTCAGTAAGCTCCTTAGACTTCGTTTATTCAAAAATAATAATTTTCTCGGCATTTCCCTGAGGACGTCCTTTTAAGGGTTAAGGAAATTTTATCTCCTAAAAATTTTTAAGATTTTCATTTTGGAGTTTTTGAGCCCAAGTGTGGAATATCGATTTGAATATTCCCGAAAACGATTTTTTAATCAAAAAAAATATCAATTTTTAAAATCGTTGAAATTTCTTTTCATTTTCAGTGTAATTCAAGAGAAATCCTTATCTTTTGATTTTTTTTATCTCGATCTCGAGATGTTGCAAGTTTTATCTCAACTTCTCTGAATTTCGGTTTTTGCTATCATTTGAAAGAAGGAGCAAAATATATAGGGTACTTCAGTGACGATGCCAGGAAATTGAAATTTCGTGATTCAATTGGAAAAAATCTTGAAAATGAAAGCAAAAAATTTTATGAAAAATCATTTTTTGAAAAGCAAAAAAAAATTGTTTTTTGTTGAATATTAATGAATGATTTTCGATTTCGAGGTTATTTTCCCTTCCCTCTTTGCCCCTCTTGGCTGCACACCTGCCGAGCTCAAGAGTCTGTGGTCTCTGTAATTTTTACTTCATACCGAGGATAATTTCAATTCACAGTGGAAAATTTGTTTTTTCATCATTTTCGCTCAATAAATTGTTGAAAAATGAAAATTAAATTTGATGAGGCTTATTTTATTTGAAAATTATTTTTATAAATCTTAAGGATATGTGCAACACAGATTGACAGAATCATTTATGATTTGAATAATCTGGTATTAGGATTGTCAGATCTATGATTTTTGAGTAATTTAATTTGAATTTCAAGATTTTCTAATTTTGAACCCTTTTCAAAAACTCGATATTTTTTGTATTGAAAATTAGTTTTAGATCGAACTATGCTGAAAAAATTACCAGATTTGATGAAAAAACCTTTAAAATATGATTTTTTTGAATTTAAACGTTTTCTATTACGAATTTGTGTTTGTTTCTATGAGAAAAGGGGAAGGTCTCAATTTTTTTCTTTTTCGAAGCATTCTTAAAATTGATTATGGGTCATTTTCATTATTGTTTTAGAAAAATTCTCTGTTTTTCTGAAAAGTAGGTTAATTTTTGGTAATTTTTTCGACAAAGATGTCTTTTTCCACCCTTTAGTTTTTTTACAATTTTTTTTTCAAAACTAAATTTTAATCATTTTTGTGAAAGGTTTGGGAGGGGGAGGGGTATTTCAAAATTTTTGTGAGAATTGGTGACATGACACTTTTTTGGCTAAAAAAAAATTAGAAAGCTGATATGATGCCCAAACATGTTCTTTCCTCGATTTTCACATTTTTTCAAAATTGATTTTGAATAATTTTTGTGGTAAGGTGAGGGGAGTGGAGTATTCCGAAATTTTTCTCAACATTTTTGACATTCAAAAGTCATCACTAAAAAAAATTCTAAGTGCTGATAGCCTGAGTATTCCTCTTTCCATTTTTTAGTTTTTTTTTACCATTTTTTACCAAGCTTAATTTTAATTGTATCTGTAGAAGATGCTGAGGAGGAGAGGGGGGGATCCGAAATTTTTCTAAAAAGTTGGCTACACTTTTTTGACATCTGGAAATTTTTTAAATCACAAAAAAATGTAAAAAGCTGATATGATGTCTGAACATGCCTCTCTCCTCGATTTTTTACTTTTTTTCAAAATTGACGTTGAATTATTTTTGTAGTATGGTAGGGGGAGGGGGGAATGGGGTATTCTGAAATTTTTGTGAGAAGTTGATTGATAGTTTTTTTTTTTTTTGACATTAAAGAGTTCCTAAAAAACACTTACTGGAAAAAAAATTTATTTTCATCATTTCCAGATTTTTTTCAATTCGATTTTTTTCAATTCCAGTCAAAAAATTTTTAATTTGAACGGTCCTGCTGTCGAATGCTCATGCCATGTCACGGAAAACATGCAGTTTTATAAAAATTTCCTAGCTTTAGTTACTTATATACTTATCATAGATTAATATCTGAACGATTTTGAACAGTTTATTTTGAATTTTAATTCGAGCCTTAAATTAGAAGAATTTCTGCCATCAAAAGTCAAAGTTTTTAGGGATTGGAAAATTGTTTCGGTTTTTGGACCGATTTAACCTGATACTGGATTTAATATTGATGAAAAATGAAAAAAAAAATTAAAATCTACAGATAAGCAACAGTCTGCTAATTATTAAGTAGTTAAATTACTTTTTCCAAAGTGTTGAGTACATGTGGTGCTTTTTTTGACCAACATGATAGTTAATCTTTGGTACATTAAAATGTAAAAAATACTCGTAAAATGTTCGCCAATTGTTGGAATTTTTTTCGTGTATTTTTTACCACAAATACATGACGTTAAAGGTTGCTTATGCTTAGACACCTTCTAATTCTAATTTCCAAGTCATAAATTCTTAAAGTCGAACGTTCGAATATCGGAAACACCTGATAAGTTTACATTTTCCGAAGAGCTGACGTAAATCTGACGTACATAGACGTACATCGTACTTCTTACAATGACAAAACAAATTGCATAAGATACTCTCGTAATTTTAAACCTTACACTCGTATCATTTTTACCCATAATTTTTAATTTTTCCAAAATTTGGGAACGATTTAGATTTTTTTTGAAAATTCATCTTTATAAATATACCATCTTGTTGATGTTTGCTTGCGTAGGATAAGAAAAACGGCAATACTAACGTCGAATCCGGGTAAATACCGCTTTAAAAGTCATCGCTGTGCTTTCTAACATGTAAGCTATCATTTTTTAGTATTTTATTTTTTTTCTTTGTACATTTTTGTGTCCGTTGACGGATTTTCTTTTTCGTACCCTGTGTGTGGGTGTGATTAGCTTAGAGTAGTGGTTATAGTTTTTTTGCTGGTGACGATATCGAGATGAGTGACTCTTTCGGATGTTGAATCTATAACCTGATTGGTTAAAAGAGGCGATTTATAATTTCGAGTAATTTGATCAATAAAAGATGTAGTATTTTATATCCGAAAAGGTCGTAATATTTTAGTTCAGTAGTGATAGAGTAACGTAGTATTCTAGCAAGTTTTAAAAAATTATCGAAAAATAATTATTTATTTTGTATTTCTATTACAGATTTGCGAGATCCACCAAAAGTGCCTACAATACCACGTCAAAAATCAAAATAATACCTCTATCGATCATCCGCTGTGGTGAGTTAACTGATTTCTCAATTTGTTTAAGATCATCCCATGTCAATTCAACCACTCAGAGTTTTTTTTTTACAAAGTTCTCTTTTCTTGAAATATGAAAAATTACCGTTGTTTTGGTTCTGGTCTCCCCTGGGGGCTCTAAAGGGGTTTTGTTATTTTTTCTCTTAATTTTTCATAGAAGATTCCTATATTAGAGCAAGTTGACCCTCGCAGTTGAAAAAAAGATAGAAAGGAGACTTAAAATCGTTAATAAACTTTTTCCAAGTTCAAAATTCAACTTTTTGGCAAAAAGTTCTATGATTGGTAATGGATTAAAGTTCAGGAAATGATTTGAGAATCTACGAAGAAATTCTGCGAATAGATTTTTATGATGGTATTCAAAAGTCATAACTTCCATGATAGGATCTTGACTTTTTAGAGGACACGGTGTCTGAAAATTTTGATCAAGATTTTTTATTGACTGTCCAGGAAGAAAGGGACCTTGCAGGTCATTTTACCGAAAAACACTTTTTGGAGAATTTGGGACCGCAACCCCCTAAAAATTCTATCCCCCTCCCCCCCGAGAATTCTAGGATGCAAAATGAGCTCTAAAATGGACATTTGTACAAGAACTTTTTCAAGTTTTATTGCAAAAGAGTTCGTTTATTTCAATCAGGTCCGTTTCTTCCTGGACGGTCACTGGTTTTTATCGTTCATGTTAGTACAGGGTGTCCATTCTCTGGAAAATCTGGAAAACCGGGAGAAGTTCAGGGAATTTTGGTGGTCTGAAAAAATCAGAGAAAAGTCAGGGAACTTTGGAATTTTCTCTGGAATTTTTCGAAATCCGAAAAAAGGATAAATAATTTAAAAAATTGGTTTTTTTGCTTATTTATTTTAACACATTTCTATGTTTCCATAACATTATTTTTATATTTTACTTCCTCATTGACTTTTTTATTTATTAGTACATACTAAAAAATTTCAGAGGATTGCGTGAATTTATAAATTTGAGGCATGTGGTCTTCATTTTGCGAAGGGGGGGGGTGATTTTTTTGGAATTTTTAGCCCGGAAAAATTCGGATTTTCATTCGCTTGTTTTGGTAGACACCGTGGCATAATTTGTTTCATTTTTCAAAACCTAATTTTGCGTTGGAATTTTTATTTGAATTTTTTTCTGTGGATAATAAATTTGAATTTTTGTGGTGAGGGAAAGTTGGATGGATTCAAAAATTTTCAGAATTGAATTTGGATCTTTTTTTTGGCCCGAAGAGGAGCATCTAAAGATTTTGTAAAACGTATCTGGTAATTTTGAAAAAAAAATCGTTAAACCCCATGCATTTTATATCATTCGTATGCAAAGTTTCGAGATGTGAGTACATCACGGGAAAATCTCTCCCCCCCCCCCGGTTTACGAATATCATATTTAAAAGGTCTGGAAAAAATTCGAAAAATTGGTCTGGAAAACCTGGAAAAGTCGGGGGAAATCATTGAACTTAATTTTTGGACTTGACATCCTCCTTCGTAATCCCCCCCCCACAAGAGCCTCAATTTGGCAAAAAATATTTTAAAAAATTGAAAATTTCGAGTGGCATGTGGTTTGTTTTTCTTTTTCGAGCTGTTTTTTGATTCCGACCGTCGATGGCTCTACCTCGCTCCGTTTTCACCACATTTGAGTTACAAGAGACTTAGCACATAGATTAAGAATACTACGGATATACGTAGTATTCTTAATCTATGACTTAGCAGTCCCTAAATTTTTGCTTTTGTCCTGTTTTTTTGTCAAAAATGTCAAAATGCCTTGATTTTTTCTTTTTTTTCAATCGAACTTTAAAGTTTTCAATGTATTCTCTTTCCCACTTCAGAATTTTGGATCAAATTTATTTGAGAGGTTTTCGGTTGATTTTTTTCACCTGATGAAAAATTGTGTAAAAATGAAATGCCCCCCCCCCCCATGGAGAAATGTTTGAAAAATGTCCTGCAGAAGTTCTACTTTTCTATGTATTTTGACAGCTTTGAATGGATTCCTTTTTTTTTTAGTACCACCTCACTGAACCCTCGTTTTTCTTATGAAGAGACAAAAATTGAAGGAGGGCCGGTTTTGATGTGGTTTCATAAAAAAGGTCCATATTATTCGAATTCCATGACCCAAAAAACGTCATAAATGTTATGCCACGTAATTTTTCGCCAATAAATAATTCGAAGGGGGTGAGGAGGTGACAGGAGGTCGAAACCCAAAAATAATTCGCTTTTTAAATTATGCATCATCAAAAAACATAACAAACGACATACCTCTCGAATTTTTTTCCAATTTTTTGGACCAAATTTAAGATTGAAGGGGGGGGGGCACGTCCAAAAGCGAAGTTGATGTATTAGAAATTAGAATTCAGTGCCTCAAAAAACGTGGCGAACGATGGCACGTGTAATTTTTGAATTTTTTTTGAATTTTGTCCAAAATTTTGGGACACTGTGTCCCTTAAAAGGTGAAGATCCCATCACGAAAGCTTTGAAAATTGAGCTTTTTGGCTTTTTACTAAAAAGTTTAATTTTGAACTGCGAAAATTTTTTATAAACTATTCTGAATTTCTTTTCAATTTTTTTTTATTTTCAAAACCTGGTTGAGTTCACATGGAATGACCTTATATTTTTTCTTCAAACGAATACCTAATCACCGTTTTTTTTCCAACAGCTTATACAAAACGCCAGCCAATCAACCCAAGCCAAAAGCATCGTTCACCGCTAAACCACGTTATCGATCTCGATTCTCTGCGGTGATACCGAGCAAAACCTACCTGCTGAGATCGCGTAAACATTGAAACGATCGGACTCTTCTCTATTTCCTCCCATCGAAGGATCGTCGTAATTTTGAGCCCAAACATAAAACTATCGTGTATTTGTATTATTTAAGTCGACTTTTTTCTTGTATTCTTCGACATCGTGATATTTTGCCTTGTTTTTGTCTCTCGCGAAGTAGTAAACATGGATGGTAAATTTAAACGAATAATTTTTATGGTTAAATTACGTAATACGTTCGTACGAAAGTACTCTTCGGCCGGATTAACCTCCAAGGATCGAAGGAACAGCGACGAATATACCGTCAAAGTTAGCTAAACGAGAGAAATTACGAATTTACTATGTAAATCCTAGTCGAAAAATTCTATTTTGTTAAGCATGTTACGTATATTGCGTCTTCCAAAATGAAAAATTGACGTTGAAGGTCGAAATGTTCCGAGGAACTGTCTCATGAGCGATGTTGATGAGTTCTCGTGATCAAATTAGCGCCTCCAAAATTGTAGTAATTTATTTAGGATCGAAAAGTTACCTATTTGTATTCGTTTTATATTTAAAAATCTCGTTTTCGTTACGAGTCGAATGAAAAAACAACGTAATAACAATATGTTTAAGGTATTACCCTTCCTTCGATGAGAAGATAGTATTATTTGTGCGAGTGTGGTTCTCTCTTTCTTTTTACATAATCGAGATATCGTCCATTTTATTTACATAAGCCAATTCGTAATCGAAGGAGTTTCCTCCGAAAAACGATTTTATCTGTATTAATTTATTATAAACGCGTGTGTTAAATTTGTATCGTATAAATAAGATGTACTTAGTAACTACGTGAAAATTTCCAGCTGTAGGCCGGAAAATGAACATTGACAATCGTACCGTACGATCGAGGAAAGTGTGAACGAATTACTTCAATTGAGATGTATCAACACTGCCCATTCGTATCTACTTAGCTACGATTTACGTATTAACAATAACAACGAAATTGAAATTCGGCCGTGTACATTGAGTAGTTTAACCTGGGCCTAATTAATTTCTAACTTAATTAGTAACAGTTTTTTATTATTGTCTCGTAGGTATTTTTTAAGCATGATGTACGTAGGACGTACTTTTTATAAAATTTATGCGGAGTTTTTTCTCTCTATTTTAGTATCGTGTATTTTCTCATTTTATTTCGTTGAATTTTTTGATTTTTGTATGCGTGTATATAGATTGTTTCGTGCTCGAGTTATAGCGGGCGTTGTGTTATCACTTTTTATTGGTGACGCGTTTTATGCGTCGTGACTATGCCGAGTGTTGACAAGTCTGAAAGTGATATTATAATGTAGAATCGTAATCGTATCGTAGTTAAGTTATTTTTGAGTTTCTTTCTTTACGATTTTTTTAATTTACGCGTATGCTCAAATTATTTTAGTAAGTAATGTACTTTCGAAGAGTAAATTGGATAATTTGAACGATTTGGTATTTTTATTCTGTCACGTAGGAAATCTGAGATCTGAGTGAGAATTTTTTTGGTTTAGGTGAAAATACCCAACGTTGCGTCGAATTAATCGATGAGAGACGTTAATTGCTTTATTAATGTACCGAAGAATCGGAAAAAATATAATTTTTTATCTCGGTGGCATTGAATTGCTGATCTGTGAAGCATGATAATGTATGAATAGTTGACAGGAATCAAAACGAATTTTATTTGTAGCTTACGAACTTTTTGAATTCTGCTCTGATAAGTTTCGATAATGGAATTACTTTTCTAGAAAATGAAGTACAAACGAATGAGGAAAGACTCACTGGTAAAAAATTGAGTCCATGTCGAGTAAAACGTAGCATCTGTTTTCATTGAGCTGCGATGTAGGTGAGTAGTTAGTTCTTGATTGATAATGAAGATGAATTAATCAAGGTGATTACTAATTAAGTAATTAGGAACAGTATTGATTCTTGATCCAAAATATTGTTTTATTAAGACCTTCGCTTTTCTTAATTTGAATATTTCCGGTGAAAAAATTAAAATCGCACAGTAGATACAGAATACAGAAATAAAGTTATCAGGGATCATTTTTTGCTGATTTCTTTTAATAATCTGTTTACTCATTAACTTTGTTTCGACTTTCTTAATTTCTAACATTAATCAAGCATTTTTTTCAAAACAAATAACAAATTTCTTAAATAAAATGGAATTTCATTTTCCCTTTGATAATTATTTTTCACGTTGAAGTAACTGGCTACACTGATAACATCAAAGTTTGCACGTGTTAGAAACAACAAGAAAGAAAAGTAGTCACCGGTTTTCAGTTTTTTTCGTCGTCTGTTTATTGTATTTATTGAATTAAATCTCGATCGTACGATTGAATTAATCATTTAGTTGTTTTACGAAGTGATAGAAAAGCTAATTACGTGCGATTAATCGTCTGTATCGCGCGAGTAAGTGGAATAAAGTCAGTTGATTCAATCTAACCGACGAACCGTGTAAACGCGTTTGGTTTATGGTATTTTGCATTAAATTATTTAAATGGAGCGTTAAATGTTCGTAATTTTACCAAGAATGTATTCGTTTTTCGTCAAGTGACTAGATACAAGCTCTATATTGATGGTTTATCGGGAGTTTCGCGAAATACCGCTCACAGATAAGTAAGTGAAGATGATTTGCTTTTGTGGGTTGTTATTTAGTTTTTTGATCGTTTAAGATACGAGATACCGAACCCGAATGGTAATTATTCGTGTCTTTTGCAACGACATGAATAATTTCGAATACCGTCATAGTTGTGATATTTCATAAGCCAAATCATTTATGTGATAGTTTGACTGAAATCGAATAACGAAGTCTCTGTGTCTGTTGTTGTTGCTGTCAACGTCAATGTATAGAGGTCTATTGTTTCAATGAATGTGTAGAGATTATTTGTTATATTTGTTTGAAGAATATGAATCATGATGATTGAAATTTTAAATAAATCACTTTCTTGATTGTATTTAAGAATAATATTTGCAAATTTGATACTGAAATCACGTTGTTTATTTTTGAAAATTCTGACGTAAACAGTGTTACCATTTTGAACGACGAATGTTTGAACTGTGTATTTTTAAATTTTAAGGTGATCTTGATCTGTTTCGTTTTGACCTTTTAACAATCTAGAAATGAATATTTTGAGTAATTTTACAATTTTAGGAATATTCATTTCAAATTTCATAATTGTAAATTCTCGAATAAAAATGCTTGTATTCTAATTTCTAATTATTCTAATGGAGTTGAAAAATGAAAATTGAAACGTTCTTTAGAAAAGTCTGATTTTGAGCTGCATTTTTTGAATTTAATTTACGAATTTCAATATTAGTGTACCAGAATATCAACGTACAATATTTTGCTTATTATCAATAATTATTCTTACTCGTTCGCAGAGTAAGAATGAAGCTCATAATTAAAATTTGAACCAGCAAACAATTCTTTGGAAAGATGACCGATCAAACGAAATCTTGAAATGAGCAAATTCAATGAAGAAATGATTCTTAAGTAAGATTATTCAGATCTGGATCTGATTATCAAAGAACCCTGTTACCTGTTTTATGTACATTTGTCTTACTATACGGGTACCTAAGTAGTACCTAGGTGCTTTACTGAATTACTATGTCATGACTCATGAGTTTCAATTTTTAAGCACTGCAGATAGAGGACTAGAGGTACAAAAATCGTCACTGTGTAAATAAGATGATGAATTATATCTCTGGTGTATTTTAGTTTGTACTTACTTATAGCAATTAAAAATTATTTTTTAAATAATTCAATATTTGTTCATATAGGTGATGATTGATTTGAATTCTTTGCTGTTTCCTTTTCAACATCGTGAAATGGATAACTAAGTCGAAAAAAATTCGGTTATGGTCAATATTTATTTTCGCTCTTCTCGTTCCCTCGCCCAGCCAAACGAATGAATGGAAAAAGAAAACAATTACGAAGTGAGTCACCTAAATATTCTGTTATTGGTACTATTGAAGATTGAAGTTGATTATGGATCATTCTTTTGTTAGTTATACCCAGATTTTGACCTCATGTTATGTTTTACGATTCCAATCGAATTTTTTTAGCAAAGTTTACCCACCAAATAAGTTGGGAAATATTCAATGGCTGGTTCCTAACTTCAGTGCACCTTTTTCGAAAGTTGAAGAGGGAGATAACTGAAAATTTGTGTCTAGACTTCCAAACGACTTGGTGAGATTTCACTCCCTTTACTCCACCGTTACTACTCGGTTTTAAAAGAGTATGGCCATACATATGTTTAAAAAATTGAAAACTAATGTTTTCGGAAAAAATTGAAATTTTTTTAGGAATGCGTTTCAGTAGCATTCTTTTATTTTCGCCACTCTAGAGGTTCTTAAAAATATTTTTTTCAAGTTTTTGAAATAGCCTGTAAAAAAATTGAGGAAAAAACTCCTGAAATAACGTTACTTTAAATATTTCAACCTATAGAAAGCATGGACAGAAATTTTCCGCATTTTATACAATTTTTCCAATTCTTGAAAAAAGTATGTGGGTATTGTGGGTACGATATCTTTCTTCACTAAAAAAAAATGATTTGGACGATGAATGATGAATTTAAGAAGAATCACCATTTCCGGAAAAAATTTTCAAAAAGCTATTTCAATTTTTCACTGATTAAAAAAAAGTCATTTTTGGAACCTTCAAAAAGCAAATGGTATTTTACGGTAAAAATCTTTCCCCCACAAAAATGCAAAACTATAATTTCTAGTGGTACAACTCCCTCGCTCAAATCTGAGCTGAAAACGGGAAAAACATTAAAGATGTGTCTATGTGAAATATCAAACGGTATGTTTTTGAAGGTACAGAACCCGAATATGGTCTTAATCCGACTTCTTGAACCTTTATGTTCTCCATTACCTTTACCTCCATTTATGTATCAAAATCCTGAAAATTATAAGAAGTTGAGTAATACAGGGTGTAGTCTGTCGTGCTTCATTTTTGGATATAACCGGGTACCAATAAAAAAAAGTCAGATGAACAAGTTGCATATCTTGAAAATTGAAGGGGAAAATTATGTTTCTTAAAAAATCAGGTAATTTTTTTTCAATCGTGGGAATGGATAGTACTATGAAAACTGAATAAAATTTTCATCATAAGAATTTTTGCATCACAAAATTTTGTTCCAAAAAAGTTCTAAAAAAATTAACTGATCAAGGGAATGGATAGTATGTTGAAAAATGAACAAATTTTGTTCTACAGACTTTTCGCCTAACATGAAAAATGAAGGGGCTACGACCTACGAGTCATTCAAAATAAGTGGACTTCAAAATTTTTTCTCAATTTTGGATGACCCTTAGCCCCTTTATTTTCCATGTTAGGCAAAAAGTTTGTAGAACAAAATTTGTTCATTTTTCAACATACTATCCATTCTCTTGATCAGTTTCAGTTAATATTTTAAGAACTTTTTGGAACAAAATTTTTTGTAGCCCCTCAATTTTCAAGTTATGCAAAAATTCATATTATAATGAAAATTTATTCAGTTTTCAAAGTACTATCCATTCCCATGATTGAAAAAAATTACGTGATTTTTTTTAAAAACATAATTTACCCCTTCAATTTTCAAGATATGCAACTTGTTCATCTAACGAATTTTTTTTTTAGTGGTACCCCGTACTCGATTATATTATATCCAAAAATGAAGTATGGCAGACCCACTTACCGGGCACCCTGTATATGAATTAAAAAATACGTTTTCTAAAATTCTGAACATAAATTTGGCCTTTTATTCGCGTTTTTTCTTAAATAAATTAAAAATGACTAATATGTCCCAAAAAATTTTACATCAAGTTATTGCGACAGATATTCTTAATTTCAACAATTTTTCAATTTTTCTGATGATACTTCAAGTTTTATATGATTTCTCAATTTTCCTTAGAAGATTAATACATTTTTTTGGGAGGAAAAATAAAAATTATTCCATTTTTCAAGATTTTTTTAAATCTTCATTTTTAATTCAATTTCTTCGTTGAAATTTTTTTATTTTTTTGCAATTAAAATTGGTGTTTTACTCGAGGTTCCCCCTTGATTCTACTCCTTCTGAAAAGCCCAAAATCAGTGTCAATTAAAAATCCAATTTTTTGATGCCCAAAGGTGGTTTCTATATCCAGGCTCACACTAGTACAATATTTGAAAAATTATCCAAGTTTTGGAATAGAAATCGTCCTAGTATTAAAATTCGTTCTTATTTAATTCCCTTTCCCTCGCCAACAGCTTAAATTTCCAAAATCCAGAGGGGGCGATCGTCCCTCTCCTGTCCTTCCTGACCCGAGCGGAAACGCAGAACAATGAAAACGACCGTCACACTGCCATTTAAAAAAAAATCTAAAAAATTTCAATTTTTTGTTTTTTTGTTGAATGTTGATGATTAATCGTACTATCAGGTCTAGAACCGAAATTGAAAAATTTCACTTTCATTCGTTAAATTTCACCACTTTTTTTGAAAGTTGTGGTGTAGAAAAACAGTTTTTTTCTGAGATACGAATGTAGGTCGTGTTATAGTTTTCTTGCAATTTACAGTTCATCTAATAAATTGACATTCACGTAACTCCAAAGTAGTAATTTTTCGTATATTTGAACGTCTTAATTATTACATTGGTTTGATGATAGAAAACAACAAATTGATTAAATTTAAAAATTAAAAAAAAATCAATACCTTATAATTTAACTTGATTTATAGGTATGCTGTACCTATAATAAATGGCATAAAAATATCGTTCAATTCTCCTTTATCCTTTTTCTCCCCTCGCCCCTCTTACAATTTTTTTCGTTCAAAATAATCTGATATGCGGTGTTATAAAATGACTCGATGTGTGGGAAGTAGCAAGTCTTCTTTGTTCTTCCACAAATACTCCATCATGACCATCAACCGGTCTATTTTGAATAAAGTTCTGCTTTAAAATTTTCAACGACTGATGAAACGAAACTAGCTGCGAAGGATTATTAGCAATAATTTTCAATATATCGTCAACCACATCTTGTACATCCTTAACACCTACACTGGGTTGATTTACAATTTGAATAGGATTTACAATAGGGTTTCTGTCGGGAATTTCAGGATCACAATCTTCCATTACCCCTGGATCATCATCGTGGGTTACAGAAACAACATTCATAGCGTCATTTTTATGCTTCTTGAATTCTTCATTGATATTATACTTCGCAGCAATATTATCGAGATCCTTTTTCGTAATCAGATCCTCTCTGGAAACATTTAAACCGCGACAGTCTCGTATTTCATTCAAAATACACCTTTTAGGAACATTATTCATTAATTTTCTCGCTATTTCTTCTTTTTTAACCGACGAAATATTGAGGTGGCGAATCTCATGGTTATGTCCAACGTGACAGCTGATAAATTTAACGCGAACTTGATTATCGTTAGAAATCGTAGCAACCATCGATGCGGGGCAGAATCCGTTTATTTTTCGATAACCTTGGGTTTTCAGATGTCGAATTCCTTTCGATTTTGAGAAATAAACTCCACTACGATTACAGGTGAACTTTTTCACGACTTGTTCGGTGCATTTGTTCGAACTACTCAACACGAATTTTGATAACGTTGCTCTTTCGGTTTCATCCTTCCAAGCGTAGAAGTGCTCGATGTTATCAAACGGTAGAGTTTTTTCTTCGATTTGAAATCCGTGAACAGTGGTAAAATGATTTAAAATGTTTTTTTCCTCAATATTACAAAGCGGGCAGATTTTCAAGTAGTTACGTTTAGCTTTATACGTCGAAGTTGAGTGTGTGCTTCTCCAATGCCTAGAAAACTGGCTTTTGTTGGGAAACGATGCATTGCATTCGTTACAAATGAGTATTTTTCTATCCTGTAATAATACAACAAACAAATAGATTTTATCCAATTAGAAAACTATTAACGAAAAGTAAAATAAATTAGAAAGTGATGAGTTACAATGATCATACCTTGGAGTGTATTCTGCGTTCGTGGCGAAGCAGATTATGATTCAGTCCGAAAGTTTTTCCACAAGTGGAGCATATATAGGTATTCGTCGTTAAGTTGTCCTTGTCCATGTTATTACAAAATTCAAGTTACATTAATCATTAATTTTATTGCACTACGAAGTACGAATGTTTTGATTTATGTCAAAAAATATATTCGAATATTTTTTATCAGCAAAAACGCAAAATGTAAACAGCGAATGGTTGCAGTGTTACCAGTTTGAACAAAAAACACAGTTATTTTTAATTCATTCATTTCATCTCCGAAATTGAAAAATAATGACATACTAAAGTAAAAAAATTCATTATAAAAATTTTAAAAATATTTTTCATAATTCTAAATGAGTTGAAAATTGAAATTTTCCTTCGAAAAATTTGTTAAGTAATAATTTTTCCAGCTTGTTTTTTGTCATCGTATTTGAACTTCATTTCTTGATTCTTGGATTAATTTTACATTTTATTTCTTTTACTACAATTTTTTTTGTATTCAAATCATTGTAGGTGACTTTTGATGTCACCAAAGTACATTTTTTTCAAAAAATTCAGTTTTTCAAAAATTCCAAAATTTCATTCTGTTTATAATCGAGTGAATTTTCTATGGTGTTTCTTTATTGTTCATTAAATTATAGATTTCTTTTTAAAAATATAGCTCTTGTTGGTTTAGGCCAAAGAATTCATACTTCTTTGAAGTTTTGTTTTCTCTCGAGCCCCCCCCCCTCCCCCCCTTAAGCTCGGCAAGGCGATTTTTTTATCATAAAAATGTCAAAAAAGAGTATGATTTTTTAAAAAAAATTCTCCGCGCTTCACTCGGGTAGTGTTTTAGTATGTACCTAAGAAATTCTTTCCTTCTTAATCAATACATTAATTTTCACTGATTTTTCGGTCAAAAATTACTAATTTCTCAGTCAATGCTCCAGTTATCAGAAAAAATCAGAAAAATCTTCAATTTTCAATGTTTTTTCTTTCTTCGCTCAAATCTGTAGGTATGTATTATCTGCCTACTGAAAATACTCTACCAGTCCCACTGAAATAACATGTTAGGTACTTGAATTTGACCCCCCTCCCATTTTTCTCAAAATCTGAGCCCTCCCTTACATAATTTTTGGGTGAGCTTATGAGTATGTTTCAAAATAAAAAAATACTAGAATTTCGCCCAAAAGGTCCTATGAAGTTGAAGAACAGGGTGTTCCATGAATCGTCTGCTAAAACTATTTTTTTGGATATAACGAGGAACCATTAAAAAAAACTTGAGATGAACATGTTGCCTATGTTGAAAATTGAAGGGGTAAATCATAAATGCTGCTTCTAAAAAATCACGTCAAAAAAATTTTCAACCATGGAAGTGGATACAACTTTGAAAAGTGAACAAATTTTCACTGTATAACTTTTTGCCTATCTTTAGAATTGAAGGGGCTACAAAAAAAATTGCCCAAAAAAGAGAAAATTTAGAATTTTTTTGAAGCCTATTTAGAATAATCCGTAGCCCCTTCATTTTCGATGTTAGGCAAAAAGTCTACCAACAAAATTTTTTCAGTTTTTAACGTACTATCCATTCCCTTGATTAGTTTATTTTTTCAGAATTTTTTTTGAACAATTTTTTCATCACCTCTTCCAGTTTTTAAAATAGGCACCATGTTCATCTAAGTTTTTTTTAGTGGTATCACTGGTATCCAGTTATATCCAAAAAAAAAAAAAAAAACGTTTGGCAATCGATTCATGGAACACCCTGTAGGATTAGGATCGAAAAATATGAAATTCGTGTGCCTAAATTTGAGTAAAAAAAAAGAGAAAACGTGCATAGAGTTTTCAATTTGAAACAGAAAAAAATTAAAAAGAAATTAGCTAAAGATCGATCAATACTTGAAAATTTTTTGATTAAAAATTTATCAACATTTTTTTCTCTGTACGTAAATTTTAAATTTATCAAGAATGAAACATTTATATTTCTTTACATTTTTTATTACAATATTATAATAACATATGTTGGAGCAGGAGGGCTACAAGAAGGAACAATGAATGAGGGAAAAGTACATATAAGTTGGGGAAGATTTAAATATCTAAATTTTCAAAAATGTACGGATAAAAAAAATTTCAAATCACATGTAGATACAGTTAAATCATTTCAAAAAAACATTGTATTTTGCTCATTTCTCGCTCTTTTTATAAATTTTTTGATTTTTCCTCATTAAATTACATTATTTTATATTCGCATCTCAATTTCAAAAAAAAAAACATCAACAACGAAAAAAAACACCATTGAAAATGAAAACGTTTTAATTTTATTAAAAAGGAACACAGCAAAAACAAGAACGAAATCGTAAAAAAAGAAAACAAAACGTAAACAAAACGAAAACAAAAACAAAACAAAACGAAAACAAAAATAGAAAAATTTTCCGTTTTCCAAACCCTCGTTAAGAAGATGAAAAAAAGGTGTTTAGTTGTTGTTCATTGATTCTTTACAAACTTCTAAAGAATTAACAAACAACTACGAAACTGTTTTTTTTTTTCATCTTCTTAACATAAATTGCCTGTCAGCGTCCGCTTTAAAAGGTATATTTCCACGTTTTATGGGATTAGAATTTTCTTTGTTCTCCTCCGATGCTGTAGGGTGCAGCTATCTTTCAGTAACTCAAATTTCGAATCATGCATTTATTTTACATGCATACACCAATTCATATTTTGGCATATAAGTATGGATATTACATACCTAAGTATAATGAACGCTTACTCATGGCGCTGATTCACTTTGAAAACAAAAAAACAATTTAAGTAGGTAAACATGAAATGTTTAAAAAAAATTATAGTTGAATGATTAAAATACAATTCCCCAAATATTTCGCCCTCAGGACCTCAAATTTCTTTACCTGCTAAATACTCTAAACCATCTTCTTCTTGGTCCGGTTGTTATGATTTAATTTTTTTAATCGATGGCGACGAATCCTCAGAATTTTCAATAGCACAGGTACTGTTATCAGAT
Organism: Pseudococcus viburni; assembly: GCA_033439095.1. Taxonomy (NCBI): domain Eukaryota; kingdom Metazoa; phylum Arthropoda; class Insecta; order Hemiptera; family Pseudococcidae; genus Pseudococcus; species Pseudococcus viburni. Next base: position 327,066 of record JAVBJF010000093.1, read on the forward strand.
TGCTTGGAAATAAAGTTGACTACAGAATCATTTTCGACTGGAAATGAAAAAAGAGATCGTTATTTTACAAGCACACTTAATATAAGGCACCTACTTTTCACGTTAAGAATTTTCACCTATAAATATACTTACAATCACTCTTCGATTTCCTTTTTTTAATTAGCGACGACAAATTCTGGGAATTCTCAGTCGAGTAGGTGCCATTATAGGATCGTTTTGAAGTACACGCAACTATGGAATCATCTGAGAAAAAAAATGATTGTACTTGCGAAGTACATACACTTTCTACGGGGTACTTTCTGTTTTAAAATGTTTACCTTTCGAATGATTTAAGTTGGCATTCGTTATACTAGCATTATCAATGGGCACACAAACACTCGTGTGTTTAATTTTTTCAATTGGCGGTGACGTATTCTGAGAGTTCTCAATTGCATAGGTATCCTTATTGGATTGGTTTGAAATAAAACCAACTATAGAATTATCTGTGTCTGTGAATGAAAAAAGAGATTGTTATTTTCAAAGTACCTCTACATTTCATTACTAAATTTTTACCTCTTAAATGATTTAGATCAGCATCGTTATCAGATCATTTTGATATAGAAGGAGCAATGGATTTATCCAGGAATAAAAATAATATCGTTACTAATGAGGTTTGCTTAGTATATGTTCTTTCTAATTAATAATTTTTACCCTTCGAATGATTTAAATCGGCATCCCTTACACCAACGTTATTATGAATCAGTTCGTTAGGTTTCCGTTTTTCCTTTTGCAACGACGAATTTTCCGTGTTCTCAGACACCCTGGTTTCCTTATCAGAATTTTTTGAAGTAGAAGGAACAGCAGAATCATCTATACAAAATTACAAAATATCATTACCCTCAAAATACATTTTCTTTAGTTTACTTTTGAGTTTAAAATTTTTACCAGATGAAATGTTTTGTTTTTTCTTTTTCCGTGGAAGTGATTTTATTAATTTTCCTACAATGTATTCTTCATCGGTATGATCTGATTTCCCAAGTATCAATAATTTCATTCGATTTAGCATATCTGAAGGTGTTGGATGGTCATTCGATCCACCTCGGAGTCGGAGCTGGGAAAAAAGATTTTCTAGGGCATCTTGATTCACTTTATGAGTTAAAATGAATTTCATTTTGTACTTGTTTTTCATGTCCAGAAATAAATGCTTTAACGAATTGATAGACATTAAAGTAGCGGTTTGAAAAACTTGAAGATTCTTCTTGCCAATGCATCGAACATTTTCTATCATGTTATACATCTTATGTAACGCCTGATTTTGTTCTTGAATGTAGTACGATTTGCCATAAGCGGATTTCAATGGTGTCGAGCCATTTTCTATGTGAGAGTTCATCACATCGAACCAATCATTCGTTATTTCAATGAACTTGGAGAGAATTTCTCGTCGATTTGTCTGATTTTCAGTTTCTTGGGGAGGCTTATAGCAAATGAGGGCTTTACTTGCACTGTGTGATAGTAATTCAGACGCTAATCTCACACGTTGCCTCATTGCACCTTTGCACTCGAGATGTAGTTTTGTACATTTAAATGTTGAACTAACTTCACTTTTTCTGTCATTAAGTAATATTGACAATGGTTCCTTCGTGATATACTTGCCATCCCATTCAAAGCCGTGATCTAAGAGCCAATTTCTCATCAGTTTTAATAAGTGTGGTGCATCAGCGAAAAAATAAATTTTGTCATCACAGTTGGGATGCTGGATACTCGAATTATTTATACTGACTCCCAAACTGGTCCACAAACCTTGTTTCGTTGACCCACAGTCGCTGACACAAGCTACTACTGTAATACCAGCTTTAATATATAGCTCTGAAATGATCTCTAGAAGGAGCTCCTTTGTCATTTTCTGATCAAATTTTGTAAAAATGGGTTGCTTCCACTTAGCAAATAGACTGCAGACCTAATAAGTAAACAAATAAACTTTCTGATTATCCTATTATCTCACATAAATTCAGGGAGTATAAAATTAAAATTAAACCATGTACAGACCTGTACGACCTGCATGTATCTATGTGGTCCTGAAATTGTATCTCTTTCGACATCATACTCATCCTTTTCGGCTACTTTCATCTCATCAAATTGTAAAACGACTAGTTTATCAGTAATGGTCATCTTTTTAGCTGCGATCGAAATCATTTGAATTATCTCATTGAATAATCCGCATTTCAAGGATACTTTGGCAGCCCAGGCTTGTAAAGTTGACAAACCTGTATCAAAAAATCACAATGATGATGATTACACATGAACAGTAAGTACCCAAAAGTGAAAAGAAAAAAAACTTACATGGTAAAGGATAATGTAACACTTTTCTCATGAAAAGATAACATCTCTTTGAGATATATCTTAGAGTGAAAGCGATGACGATGTCTTGTTCTGACCAAGTAACTCTAGATTTCACATTTTTGATTACTTCAACTTGAGTTGGAGTGAAATATTTACTTAAGATTTCGTCAAACTGCTTTTGAAGCTGAGTGCTTTGAATATTTTTCCGGATTTCCGATTTTTCAATTACTTCAAGTTTTTCCACTTCCAATGACTTATTTTTTTTAACTAGAGATTTATTCTCAGACTCCAAACAAGATATACGGTTAATCAACAATGCATTCTCTTTACTTAAACGTGCTTCACATAATCTGATAAGTCTGTCTTGATTTTTAAAATGGGCTTCTCTATTTTTCAAAATTTCGATTTCATTTCTTAAATTTGCTATTTCTAAACTCGTTTCACAGCAGAGTACTTCTGGCTCTAACTTAATCACAGAGAGTACTTCTGGCTCTGACTTAATCACAGAGAGTACTTCTGGCTCCAGCTCAATCACAGACCTACAAAATTTATTAAAATTTTAGTAACACACTTGTATGTAAATCACCACTTCATTACACTAGAATTTACACCTATTTTTATATATGTAGCTCTACATAACAGAAATGAAGATAATCACCTAAATTCTTCTGGTGGCAATCCTACGCTAGGAACAGCACCTTTTTTCAGTCTTAATTTTGTTTTCACCGTTTGAAACTCTAGCCAATTTTCATAATCAGAATTAAGAAAATGACTGGAGCAAACACGGCCTTGATGAAAATTGAAGTTCGTATCTTGCAAATTACATAGATGAATCCATTTATTCAAAGTATCATTTTCTTTCGGAAATCGAAACAAATGAATACCACTAGAACTAGAATAATAATTTTTACAGCATTTAATGGAACATTTCATCGGCATTTTACATTTATTAATTATTACATTTCCAACAACTTAAAAGTTCACAAGCAGAAATTAGAAATAGAAATTTTTGATATCAACAATCAAATGTAGTGATTATAGACACTGCACCAGGTCCAGTGTCTATAATAGTGATAACATTTTTCAACCAGTGACGTCAAAACATTCACACTAGCACACAAACTCGCTGATCTAAACTACCTATGTAGTATCTATTTACCTTGTCTGTATTGGGAAAATATTTAAAAAATTTTAAATGTTTGAAAGCAAACAATCCTTGAAGAATATTGTATCATTTTTTTCTTACAAGAAAGTCTGATTATTTTAAATTTGGAAAAATGTAATTTCCTCTCTGCCAATTTTATCTGGCACCAATGGTACCAAAAGTATCCAGAAAGTATCTCAATCTAGAAAAAAAAAATACTCATCTGCATTGAGGAATCATGCTTGAAAAAAATACTGGCAACATAATTTTTCTGTTTTTTTTTGAGTGAGGAAGGGCGGTCCTGGTGGGCGATAAGTACTTGCATCAAAACGATTTTTATTTATAATTTAGAAAAAATTTGAAAATGAAGTTGAGAATTTTCAAAAAAAAATTCAAGTTAAAAATTGAACTTCTTCATTGAAAGTTCAACTTTTCTTCTTCAAATTGTTGAAATTTCGAAAAATACCAATAAAATGACCTTATAGTCTATTCACTTTGAGAAGGCAACCTCTTAAAGCATCAAATTTCTTTTTGTTAACCAGTGAAATCTATTTCCAATCTATTTTTTTCCAAAATTCAAGGTACTTCCACACCAGAGAAAATCGTGACGTTTCCCAATTTGATTTAAAAACGTCATTTCTTATGAAAAATATTATCCAAGACAAAAAATTCAAAATCAAAATGAAGAAAAGTTGGGTTGAAGTGCATCTATGTTTTTATTACTCAAGATCTTCATTTAATAAAAATGTAAAATCGTCACGATTGATATCTGGAGTGTAGAGGTACTTTTAGTTTAGAAAGAAAAATTTACTGAAAACGAATATAGTTGGTTAGCAAAGAGAAATTTTATGCTTCAAGAGGTTGCCTTCTCAAAGTGAATAGACTATATGATCATATTTGAAGTAGGTATTATAATACCATTTTCCAAATGATGAAGACTCTGATTCAGAAATTGTTTATCATTTTGTTCATGTTTTCAAAAGTTGGAGAAGAAGTTGTGACTACACCTTGAAAAGACCAAATTTCATCCCTTCAAAAAATTTTGAAACATCATTCGATGTATCTTACAGCGTGAAAACTTTAGGGTGATACCTAGGGCACAACGTTTTCAACCTTGTTCAAATTTTGATGGACTTTTCTGAAAATTATTGTGAAATGACCTCGAAAAAACGTGATGAAAATTTGAAATTTTTTTATTCATGTTCAACCTTTCTTTCCCTCGACAAAATCTCAAGTTTTCGAAATTTAAAATTTTTCCCAAACAAATTTTTCGACCTTTCTATTATTTTGTTAATGGTTAGTCGAAATACCTACTTTTCACAATCATAGAAATTTTTTAAAACTTAAAAATTGAACCTTTTCATTGAAATTTCAAATTTTCAAAATAATGCACTGAACAGACTATTTTTTTAAATCTCACAAAAACACCATGGAATCAACTTTTATCGTTTTATCTCTCTCGAAATGCCTCATATTGGCGATATGGAGACTAATAGTGGAGGAGATACCAGAAAGAGTACCATAAGAATAAACTAGTAAAGCGTTTTTCAACTATTTTCGAATTTTGATGAAACTGTGCCAAAAAATGCTGCGAATCTCAGAAAAAAACTCAAAGTTGAGAATTTTTCATCTAGAAAAAAATAAGAATTTTTCACCATTTTTATTTTCCAATCCTATTCTACTTTTGAATTGTAAAATCTATTTTGAATCAAGTATCACAGTTTGAGAGATTAATAGGTACGTCGCGTCGTTGAATTTTAGTACTTACTATCAGAAATCACAAAAACAACAATCCCCCTCCCTTCCACGGCAGTGATTTTCTTTATTTTTGGATGAATACATTTTGTAAAAAAATCTGAAAAAATTAAGTGACAAAATTGTAAAAATTCTTGGGACATGGCATCAAAATAACGAAGGTTGCCTTCGTGTGAAAATAAATGATTCTATCTTTGGTTATAAAATCAAGGCTTTTCGTGTATAATTTTTGTCAAATATTATGAAATTTGGTTAAAACTATAATTTTTATTGAAGTAACAATTTTTTGCAAGAACAATAAATAAAGGTACTGAATGCTCAAAATAATGACTTTTTGTCAGAGCTCGAGAAAAGAAAATCAATGCTGTGTCGAGTAGACTTTCTATCAGAATCATTATTTTGGTCACAATTGTAATTAATTATTTTTGCTCGCAATTTTTTATCAAAATTGAAATTTCTCGTCAAAATGGGTAGCAACTTTTTAAATACCTAACTCATCATTAGAAAAAATTTACATATATTCGAAAAACAGAACTATCTTGCATAATAATTTAAAACCAATAAAATCAAAACACATACTCTTGAATTCTATACTTTTTAATTTTTTTTCTTTTTTTAGCGAACAATTAATCATGTAAAGTATAATTCTTAACACTTCATATAAAACATATTTATCAAACTAGAAACTAAACCTAAAAAAAAAAAAAAAAATGGGATACAGATCAACAGTCAACTTAAAAAATACACTCACTGAATGCAGATACATTATAGGTAGATATTTTCCACAATTATCGTAAAAAATTACAGATATTACCATCTATGTAGAAATAAAAAACGAAAATATTTTCTATTACTGGGAAGAATGTAATATTATAGTCTCATTCACTCGAGTTATGAAACCAAGAAAAAAAAAGTCTTTAACAAACTTAAAAACATACATAAACCAAGATATAAAAAAAACAACATACAAGCATGCAGTAATCTAGTTACAATTTACGATATAATTTCCAATTTGAAAATACAATATTGCTTTCTAGTTCAATATAATATAAAGTACATTCGCGAGAAAAACAAAAGGAATGCTATATACTACATTTTCCAGCAAAATATTTTCAAATTAAAAACCACCCTTAAATTTGTACACTCATTAAACTGCAACGCGTTTAAAATATTCGCAGTAGTCGTTTTCACATCGTTAATGAAGTAACGACTAGAAAAACCTGTAATGCTTCAACGAACTACTGCTAAAAATTTACGTAGGTACAAAAAACAAAATAAAGACGGAAGATCGGGTAATAACAACCAAAAAAACACTATAAATTTAAAAATTCTTTTGGAAGATGCCATTTGGTTAGAATGCGTTAAAAAAATACTACAACTTATATAAATTTAAAGAGGCTATACCCTCTGCTCTAACTATATAATGTTATCGTATTAATTAATCCTCCATTCGTACATAAACCAATAATTCTATTTACTTTTGCAGATTTAATGCTGAGGTATCAACGGCGCTGTACAGATCCACGTTGGCTTCAAATTATCGAAATGAGACGGTACTGTTTTCAAAGCGTCGTCCGGTGCTCGAGTGACTGAGCAGTTCTGTAAGTAAATAAGACCGTTGATTAATGAAATGCCTTTTTTTCTTCGTTTAAATTGAAATTTTCCTATCGTCCAGAATGTGTTTGAGCAACGCCGACGCAAATTTACCAGCACATGGTAAACAAGTCTTGTTTATTCATTTTACCTACGGTCTGGCCAACTTCAACTTTTATCGGTGTATATTTAGAACTCGACTGGTATTCAAGGTAATAATTTATATCTGTTTTGGAAATATTATTCTCAGCTTGTAAACTCTTTGTACTTGAGAGAAATAGAATTGGGAATGATTTTTGATTTATATCAATTTCAGGTTGTTCCATGACAGCTTATCAGTGGTCTTTCGAGGAAATTTTTATCGAGTGGAATAAATTTCGAAATCTGGTGAGTGTTCCTGCGTATAGCAATTTATCGCACTTCAGATTACAAAAAAAAAAAAAAAAAAAAAAATGGGGAGGTGACCAATGTTTTATTTTGATAAAACACCACTCGTGGTATGTTATCCTTGAATTGGAAAATAACAAGCTATAAAAATGTGTTATTCGTTTTGAAAATAATGTTGTGTCATTTTGGCTAAAACAGCCGAAAGGTGCAGGTTTTTTTTTAGAAGGAGAGAGGGTGGGAGGGGGGTTGAGCCTTTAAAATTCAGGAGCGATGATATTTTCGAAAAAATCATTTTTGAAGATTATGACTAGCCTACATGTAGAAAAATTACAAAATTTTATCAGTTTTTAGTCAGAAATGCTGAAAAAATCCCCCTGTTTTTGAAATTTAAAGACAATGTGATGGAAAATTTGTATAATGATCAACTTTTTTTGGAAAAAATTGGGGAATAAACTTAAAATTGTTTTTTTTGGTAGGTTAACGAAAATAGATATTCAGAAAATTATAGATATCCTTTTTTCAAAAATTGGAAAGAAATTTACAAAAATTATGCATTATTGTAGTATTTGATGAATTCTTGAAAAAAAAGACTCCAGAAAAATAACCATGATAAAATTAATACTTATTGTACCTATTTTTACACTTTCATTTCTTTTTTTTTAATTGTTCTCAGCATAGATACTGATGAAATGGATATTATGTCTATTTATTTGGGATATAATAAGGTCCAAATTGTCAAAGATTTTTTTTACGAGACTGGATGTTTTTGAAAAATGCTGTCCAAATTCCTTTTTTTGAAGGGGGGAGGGGAGCTGTCATGGCATGATGTCCAAATGTTTTTTGGGGTGAGTGGCAGGGGGAAGAATCTCTTGTCCTAATTGCAAAAAAGTTTTTAGGACCCTATGTCCAAATTGTTATTTTTTTTGAAAAAGAATGTCTAAATTTTTAAATTGAGGTTTTTTGGTATTTAAATTCATTTTTTGAGGAGGGAAATTTTCAGATTGCAATTATGGAATTTTTTGTGAAAACTATGTCCAAATTGAGAATTTTTGGAACACATGTTCGAATTGTTTTTTTTCGGATAAATTATGTCTAGATTTTCAAACTGAGGTTTTTGAGGGTTTTTTTTGAAGAATGATTAGTCCAAATTGAAGTTTTTGGACACCATGTCCAAAGTGAAGATTTTTGGGACACTATGTCCAAATAGACTTTTTTCGGATAAATTATGTCTAAATTTCTAAGTATAGTTTTTTTTTTAGTATTTTAATTCATTTTTTGAGGAGAGAAATGTTCAGATTGCCATAATGGAATTTTTTTGTAGGAACTATGTCCAAATTGAGGATTTTTAGAACACTATGTTCGAATTGTTTTTTTTTCGGATAAATTATGTTTAGGTTTTCAAAATGAGGTTTTTGAGTTTTTTTTTTTAAAGAATGATGAGTCCAAATTGAAGTTTTTTGACACCACGTCCAAAGTGAAGATTTTTGGGACATTATGTCCAAATAGGCTTTGTTCAGATAAATTATGTCTAAATTTCTAAGTAAGTATAGTTTTTTTTTTGGTAGGTATTTTGATTCATTTCTTGAGGAGAGAAATGTTCAGATTGCCATAATGGAATTTTTTTGCGAAAACTATGTCCTAGGGTTTTTGGATATGTTCGAATTGTTTTTTTTTTCGGACAAATTATGCCCAGATTTCCAAATTGAAGTTTTTGAGGGTTTTTTTTGAAAAATAATGTGTCCAAATTGGAGTTTTTGGACACCATGTCCAAACTGAAGATTTTTGGGAAACTATGCCCAAATAGTTTTAACATGGATATGCTTTGTGCTGGGGCCAATCTATGAAATGAATGACCGAATTTTTCACACCACTAATATAATTTGTTAGACTGGAAAGAATTTTTTTTAAAAATGGTAAATTTTCTACTGAAATTTCAGATATTTTAAGAATTTTTCAAGTGTGACAAAATGTCGATATTAATATTTGTTAATATGAGTTTGAGATTCGCATGCAAATTTGAGAAAAAAGTGGTGGCTTATCTTGAAATTTTTTGCCGAGTACACATCTAGAATGGCCCTTTGATTTTAGATTAGTCCTTTGAATCAAAAAGATTCGAAAAATTATTAATATATTTTTTAAAACATGAGTAATATAATTATCAATTGTCATCTGATTTTGGAAGGTCTATCCGAAAAAATTCTTATTCGAGCCTTTGAGGGTATTAAATTCATGATATTGGATCAAAAAATATGCCTAATTTGAAATAAAATCAACCTAATTCAGTTGCAGATTTCATTACAATTTTTTTTTCAAATTAATACATCGAAAATGACAAAATCAAATTAAAACCCACTAAAACTACAATCGATAGAATAATTCAAAACAAACCAATAAACCGTGACCCAAATACAAAAACCCTTAAATTCTTACAATACCTCAATTAAATCCTTCCTCGAAAAATGAAAAAATTGGAAACCAACCTTCAACCTAATTTTTCCGGATATTTCCTACTATTTCAGATTACCTCACAATTACAAATAGAACGAGTAAAAAGCACGCGATGTTGAAAATTTTGGCACACGAATTGTTACCAAACTTGCGCACCAGTCCGCCAGTAAAGCTCGAGTTGTGATTCGTAACTGCGAAGGCGAAGCTCTACACCTATTCGAGAGTTGGCAAATTAAAAAGAATTCCGGTTGTTTCACTCACCTGTGGTTTTTTACGGTATGTGTCAACACATTCGACGTTCAATTTGATAATTTCCATTTTATACTTATAACCGTACGTGGTCAGCTTGATAATTGTGTGTAGTGGTACGTTTATGTATGGAAGTTCGTCTGAAATACCGAAAAAAAAGTGTCAGATGTTTACATACGAAATATTTTTCATGATTGATGCGATGGGTCATAATTACCAATTCTTTTATTGAGAAAATATCCCAAAATGCATCTGAGTACTGCCTGATGGCTAATGACTAGAAGATTATTCTCTGATTCCAATTCGGTGAGAACTGGATGCAGACGAGTCATTATATCGACGTATGATTCGCCCCAAGGGTACCGATAACGTAATTTATCCTGATCACGCCAAGCAAACTCCTGCGGATATTGTTCCTGCATCTCTTCGTAACTCAGTCCTTCGCATACACCCTGAAAATGATCCATACGATGAGTTCACCCATCCTTACTTTTTATTTTGACTACTTCCAACGACTGAAAGCAGACTTACTGCGTCCAATTCATTTAATGCGGTTACATGTTCCTTGGGAGCATTTATTTCTTGAGCCGTTTGCATGGTACGTTTCTTTTCGCTGGTCCAGACGAGAAAGTCGGGTATGTCCGCCTCGTTGAAATAACGAGCCAATGCGGCCGCATACATTCGACCTCGAGCTGATAAATTCGCGTCTCCGCCGATTTTACCTAACATGTTGTTCTCGCTTTCACCGTGCTGAAAAAAAAATTCAACCAGTTAGAGATTTCCCCTTTGACTCCTGTGTAAAAAACGTGACGTTTCGAGGAAGTAGGGATCATGCTGAACGAACCGTGCTAAAGTTTCTTAAATATTAAGTTTATCTCTAAATACCACGATAAGATAACTTCAACGTGATTTCTCGTCCGTTGATTGGTTTCTCGTATTGTTTTGTTTTTATTGATTTTGCAGCTAAACTAATGTTTGTTCTACGGTTCGTTCCTTTGTTTGTTTGTCTTTCTGTATTATGTCGAAATTACGATAGTATTCGTAATTTAATGATTTTACGAAGTTGTTTTAGTTAGATAAGCGAACTTATTATGGATTATTCGAGAGTTGAAATTTATCGTTTTTTTAGATTATTCGAAAGATATCAGTGAAAATTTCTGAAATTTATTCAGTGATTAAAATTTACTTTGAAGGTATTTTTATTTTAAAATTTCCAAGTGCAAAAAAAGTTGGTCGAAGGGGAAAAAATTGTACATTTTTGGAAAATACAGAAAAAATTGATAAAATTTTGAAAAAATTTCAAAACAGGTTCAAGTCTAAAGAATTATTGAGACCTGTCTCCCCCCCCCCCAAAGGTGAAGAGCTTCAGTTTTCAAAATTGCGAAAAAATTAAATCATTGGAAAGAGGAGGAGGAAGAGTTTCCTGAATCGATTAACAGGAAAATACGTAGGTTAGAAATTTTATTGTTCATTCACAGACAGTAAAATTACGATTTTTTGGGCTGATTGCATTTTTTGGAATAGTTTTTTCCGGTGAATTAAATACGTTTTGAAACCCAAAATAGTAAAAATTAGTTCTGGTTTGTAAAACCAAGTTAAAATCTTGGTTAATTTTGGGAAACCGAGTTTTCGTTCCTTTTTTTCTGTTTTTCTTGATTTTGAACTACCTAGGTTTATTTTTGCTTTGTCTGTTTCTAAAAAAAAATCGTTTTTTACTCTTCTAGGAATTTGTTAGATTTTTTTCTCCAAACTTTTTCAAATAATTATCGAAAATCAGTAAAAGAATGAATTTTGAGTATTTCATTAAAATATTGACGAAAAGGGCGTTGTCATAGTTTTTTAGTTCACAAAACACGAATCTATCGTTAAGTTTTTTCATTTAACCAATTTTTCTCGCATAAAATGTTCAATTTTATTTAAAAAAATGAATATTAAGAAATTTATGTAAAATGATTCCATGAAGTTGTAATATTGAGTAATGTGACGTGCTGAACACGAAAAGATATGAGATTGATTTTTCGAGTTAATTTCTTTTCGAAAAATTGATTATTCAAGTTTGAATCAATTGTCACGAACGAGAAAAATTCGTGAAACGAAAATTAATGGTAGATTCGTGGTCTGAAATAGTCAAAAAAAAAGTCAGATATCGACATATTTCCTCGAATTCGAAATAAATTATCTAATTTTTCAGATACTCATAAAGTACCTCACTCTAAGCAGCGACAGCATTCGTGTAATTGGAGGATTGCAGAAGATGTCCCCAATATTCTCACTGTTTTAGTTTTGAATCCTTACTCCCCTTCCCCTCCGTCCACCAAACTGAACGTGATCTCTAATTATTTTGCATTTCCGATATTAGTTGGGGGGGGGGGGTAAATTATTTGAGACACCCTGGCTCATTTTTTTGGTTTTATCTTTTGAGAAAAATTTTTACGGAAGGGATTTTCAGTCATCAATACGTACATTTTTCAAAAAAAGATTGAAGATTCGATGAAATGTCGGACTTTGGCAAAATTTTATTTACTATTTATAGTCAATTTTTTTTAAATTAGAATTTTTTCTCGATATTTTTCAACTTTTTGACGAGTTTAAATTTTTTTCATAATTATTTTCGAGGAGGGGATACACCATCCCAGTTTTGTTTCAGAATACAGGTGATTTCATGGAAAGGGGAATTTCTGTTTGATCCTAAAATATTTTTGAAGAGTTGCTCTGTAAAAATATAATTTTCATGGTTTCATGATACCCCTGCGTAATTTTCTTGTGTTTGGCGGTAAATAAAACGAAGGAATTTCAGTTTTGTTTAAAAAAAAATAATAAAATAGTTGTTACAAAGTGTCTTAAATTTCTGAAAATTTAAATGCTATATTCCAGGGGTGGTAACCGTAACCAGTAACCGTAACCAGTAACCCGAACGTAACCAGGTATTTTCACATTCAAAAACCGTAACCACCAACCCGGAACCGAAATAAGAGGTTTTTTTGAAAACCGTAACAAAACCGTAATTAAAGAAGTGAAATTTTGAAAAATTTAACCCGAACCGCTAACCGTTGAAATTCGTTTCAGTTATGGTTTTTTTATAAAAAACCTTAACCGAAACAAAATTTTTATAAATTTTGAAAAATTTTCAATTTTTTGACTTTTTGACCTCTCTAGTATTGAATCAAGAAAAGAGGACCTGCACTACAAATAATCATGTGAGATAAATGTTATCCGAATAAAAATGAGGGAAAAATAAAAAATTAAATTTTAAATTTTTGAGATTTTGAAATATTATTACATTTTATTGAAAATTACAACTTTACAGATGGTTTTCTGAAATTGAAATGTCAACTTTCTTTGAACTTTCACAGTTTCACATCAAGTATGGAATTTAACTTCACTATTATGCAAAACTACAAAAATTTATATGACGTATTTAATCAGATCAGAATGCAGCAAATAATGATCCATATACCTATGTACCCACACGACGAAATATAGACTGTAAAGCCAAAATACAGTCAATAATTGTCAATAATTGACTGTAAATCGTCCATAACAGACAGTTTTTAATCACTTACAGACTGTATGTAGTATATACGGTCTGTGTACAGATGTAAATTGTTACATTGATATTAAACACCAGTAAACTGCCTGTAAATAGACAATTTTTAATCACTTACAGATAGTAAATTGTCATTTTGATATTGAACATTAGTAAACTGCATGTAAATGTAAATTTACTGATGGTTAAATGTCTTCTACAGACTGTATGCATAAAATATTAAACTTGCAATGTATAGATCATTCAAAATTTTTGCTGTAATTAATAATTGAATGTATCAAGTAAGTACATGAATGGGTTATGTTTGTATTTAATATTAATATACTTACTTCATAAATAACATAATAAACGCAAACAATCGTTCTTGAGTGAAAAAATTGTCAAATTAATATTCTACGCCTTTGAAAACTTACACTCGAAAAATTACAAATTCAAATTTTTCAATGACTCAGCCGCCTTACTCGCCCTTCTTTCTCCCCAACCCTTCATCTCTAGGCAAAAAATATTGCCAAATTCGTATTCTACACCCTCGAAAACATAGATTTAGACATATTACTCGAAAAATTACAAAATTCAAATTTTTCAATGTCTCATGCCACCTCCTTCACTCTCTTTCTCCCCAACCCTTCATCCCTAAGTAAGAAATATTGCAAAATTCGAATTCTACGCCCTCGAAAACATAGATTTTGACATATCACTCGAAAAATTACAAAATTCAAATTTTCATGGTTTCACCCCCTCCCACACCCCATTTATCCCCAACCCTTCATCCCTAAGCAAAAAATATTGTCAAATTCGTACTCTACGCCCTCGAAACCATAGATTTCAACATATCACTCGAAAAATTACAAAATTCACATTTTTCGGTCCCACCCCGCCTCCCTCACCCTTCTTTCTCCCCAACCCTTCATCCCTAAGTAAAAAATATTGTCAAATTTGTATTCTACGCCCTCGAAAACACAGATTTACATATGTCACTCAAAAAAATTGCTAAATTTTGATTTTTCCAGGTTTTTCCACCCTTTTTTTCTTAAATTTTTATTTTCGGTGCTCCAGCCCCTTAAGGGGTAAAATAAAAATCCGTAAAATATGTCCAAAAATTTTATAAAATCGTAATAAACAAAAAAATCGAAAAATTTCCTCAAAAAAATCAAAATTGAGAAAAAAAAATGTTTTCCCACATCATGTTTAAATACTACTTTTTGGACCAAATAATCAACCCGACATGGTGGCGTACTCCTCTAAACTAAGATTTCCAGAACAATAGTAAAGAAGTGTGTATTCTAAGTAGAAATGCAACTGTCTGTAAGTATTTTTACAGTCTATATTTTTACAGTCAATATTATGTTTTACAGACTGTTAATTTACTGTCTGTGAGACGAATTTACCTGACTGTATTTTTTTTTTACTTACAGTCTGTATTTCGTCGTGTGGGTATATAAAGACAAGAATTTAATTATCAAATTTGTTGCAATTCATGAATTCAGTTCAATAGCTAACCTCCGTTGTTGTATGCTCCTAGATTGTCTAGTCCAACGAAACGTAGTAACCACTAAAAAATTTCGAATTTTATATTTTTTTCTAACTCCAGGTACAACAGAGAAGAGACATCATTTTTCATTTTTTTTTTTTTTTTTTTAAAGAGAAACCCGCTAAAAACCGTAACCGTAACCGAAAACCGCTATTCAAAGAGAAAACTGTAACCGTAACCCAAACATTTGATGTGAAATTTCAGAAACCCTAACCGGAACCTAACCATAAATATCATCATCCAGAAACCGCTAAAAACCGTAACTGTAACTAGGACCCATTACGGTTACCACCCCTGCTATATTCTGCTCGTTTGAGAAAATGTTTTAAAGTTTCGCATAAAATAGAGAAAAAAATCAATAAAATGTTCGTCAATTTTTCTTTGAAAAATTACACAGGTCGACATTTTTAAATTTTTGAAATACTGTTTGAGGTTCGATGGGTGATTTTTATAGTATTTTTCAGACTGATCACGAGAAAAATAGTGAAAAAATTCCATCACCCAAGGATTTTTCACAATTTAAATTTTTCGTTCAACGGGTTTTCTACTTTTTTTCGATAACTTTTGACAGTCTAAGTCGATTTTCTGAGAAAAGGAAGGGGTTTACGAAAAAAATGAATAGAACATTGAACGGTAGAGCGTCAAATTTCCTATCAGTACAGTTCAATTAATTTTTTCTTAGGAGGCTTATCTTTCGAGATATTTTAGCTCAAAGTTCAACTTTTTTTTAAAATTGAAAATATCTCAAAAACTAAACCTCTTAAGAAAAAACTAATCGGACTGTGCAGGTAGGAAATTTGACGCTCTACAATTTATGTTCTATTCATTTTTTTCGTAGAACCCTTCCTTTTCTCAGAAAATGGTCTAAAAGTGTCAAAAGTTATCAAAAAAAAGTGGAGAAACCGTTATAGGAAAAATTAAAATTGTGAAAACTCCTTCGGTGATGGATTTTTTTCACTATTTTCCTCGTGATCGGCCTGAAAAATACCATGAAAATCACCCATCAAACCTCAAACACCATTTTTCATGTCGACCTGTGTTATAGATATTATGGCATTTTATGTAATGAAAAATTCGGTTGAAAATTTATCTTGAATCCGAAATATCTTCTCCCTCTCTCTTCCTTCATCTTTTTAAATGTTCTAGAAAACATCGGCTGCCTTTTTAATAACTTTTAAAACGTGTGAAAAATAATTCTTTGCTAAAATATAGTTCATAGGTCCGATTTTGTATCAACTTTATCTGTTTTTATCTATTGGAGATTATTTTTTATCAAGGCCAAGAAGAAAGGAAAGATAAATCGAAAGCATAATTCATTGATCCTCATGTTATTGATAAAAAAGTCTGAATGGCCTCAAACTTTGAACATTTTTCCCTCCACATATTTATTTTTTTTATTTTCCTTAATTTAGTGACCCAGGTGGGAAACACTTTCGCGTCCAAAAATATCAAACTTTTCAGTTCGAGAAAATTGACAAAAAAATGTCTCTAAATTCAAATACTACTCACTCATAAAACCAAAATAATCGTTATATTTTTACTAGTTCTTTTTTTAGACCACATTAATCGCCCACATTATCTCTATTTCCATATCAACGCAACCAGGAAGAAATGAAAATAGAAAAAAAATCCTCCAAAAAATACGATTTGTTGACCAAAACGAAACCTCTCAACTACGCAGCGTAGCGAAGTAAACTTCATAATAGTACGTCGCATGCATGTAATCAACGACGTAATGCTTTCAAAATACAGTACTCGACCATTCGTAATTATAAATCAGTTATTTACGAACGAAATTGAACCAAAGCCAAACACAAATGAAAACGTTCGTTTACCAATTACCCTGGTTTTTAAAGAGAATGAGAATATTGTTCTCAATAATCGTAATCTTATAAAATTCTATCGACGGAGTTATTCTATAGGCTGGTAAAAACAAACAAATCCACTCCTTCGATGCACTATTGGCCCCTCGTGCACTTCCTGATATTTTCAGTTGAGAAAAATAAATAATTCCGATGATAACCTTTTTATGTACACATATGCTATGAGATACCGAAGCAGTAAAAGTTTATTGTTGGCTAATTCATTAATTTATCGATAAATTTTATCAACTGTTTGTTCATTAAAGCGTTGCTAGAAAATTCTACATTTAATTGAAGTTCGATTTCGAGTCGATGTTCCAAATTTAAAGGCGTATGCCTCTAAGCTCCTCGTAATGAAATAGACAAACTATATGGTCGATTCGAAGCATAATTTACCATCGTGTCAACAAATTAATCCGGCAGTGAGGCTTCTCGTACCTAGTTTGTTTAACGTTGATGAGCAGCCGATTCGAGTGAAAGTTTCAATCTACAGCTACGTGACGATTATCAGCTCGGGATACTCACGACACCCTCTTCCGTGAACCCTTTTTTACACACGATGGATACTTTGAAAGACTTTCAAGGTGAAAAAATATTATAAAAGGGAACTCCCGGAATATAAAATACACCACTTGATTATAACTCGATTGACCTTCCCTTATATACTCGACTCGAGCTACTTCAATCCACTCGTACAAATGTGTACTAGTATCACGTGCTGCTCTCAGTGTCGAGTGTTACTCTCTTATCTGCTATTTTTGAGGAGTCAAGATAAATAGTGAAGTTTGTAAGTTTACTCGAAGGGATAGAAAGTTGAGAAAGTTGGGAACACGTGATAGAGGTTAATTCGTGTACAGTTTGCAGTCCCGGTATCGATTTTAGTTAATCAAAACATTCGTTTCGGTTTCAAAGGTCGATATTTACATTTTTTTTGCGGATCTTATTTAACGCGAATGGCAATTTCCAGAATGATTTGAGAACGATGTAAAATGACGTCAATTTGAAAGTTCGCTTGGGTTGTTTACGTTGTGATTTCGTGACCCTTGAGTTATTAAATCAATCGAGATGGAAATTAACGAGAAAAACCGTAAGTAAGATTTGAGGGAGGAAGAGATCCAATTACGATGGGAAAATTTATTTTCGAATTGTATTTATAGTAAAGGAGAATTTAATGGAATAGGAAAGTTATTGTGATTAAAAATCCATCAATTTCAGTGAAAGAAATTTTTGATGTGCCATTTTGTCTGAAGTTTCAGATTAGCTCAATTATTTCATGATGTCCGCTGGCAAGAAAAACAAGAAAAATAAGGAAATAGCAAGAAGTTCAATGATTTCATCTCAAAAAGCAAGAATTTTCAAGTTTCCTCTTTTTTTTTGAATTTTTTAATGGAAGGATAAAAAATGGGATTCTGTTTGGAGCAAGTTTGGAGCAAATTTGAAGCAGGAAAAATTACATGAAAATGGAAAGAAAAATTCGGAAATGGCAAGAATTTTAATTTCTTAAATCCAGTAGACACCAAACCAGGAAATATCAAGAATTTCAATGATTTTACTACAAAGAGCAAGAACTTTCAACATTTTTCTTTCTTTTTTAAAATTTTTTAATGGAAAGATAAAAAGGGGATTCTGTTTGGAGCAAATTTGAATCAGGAAAAATTACATGAAAATAACAAGAAAAATGCTTGCCATTTTCTGAATTTTTGTTGTCATTTTCATGTAATTTTCCCCACTTCAAATTTGCTCCAAAAATAATCCCCTTTTTATCCTTTCATTAAAGAATTCAAAAAAAAAAATGAGAAACATGTTGAAATTATTATCAGAAGCAGCTGCTGATGATACAAAAGTTTCCGTTTGGAGCAAGTAGAATGTCAATAAAGTTATGGTGAAAAGAAATGCCTCGAGTCATAGAAGCCGTTACGATAATTTTGGAATAGGCAGCTGAATTGGGAAAAGAAGAACCAAGTGAAGAATTTCATCGCCAAATTTCTTTTGAGTCCTTAGACTGATAAACAGAACATTTTAGAAGCAACATGGCACGGAAAAAAAAGACTGCGGATGCTGATGTATGGAAACTAGAATGGTGCTGAAGAAATTGAATAAGAAGCTGATTATACTGTGGCTGAAAAAAAAAGGTTCGTGAGAAGAACATCCGGAATCACCTTAATAGGTGGGGTCACATCAGAACTTGTAATATCAAAATCGGATGTCCCTACTACATAAATCCTTTGATTATATATATTATAATCAAAGCATAAATCACAAAGAAAATCAAAAATTGTTGGAAAGGGTGGAGAAAACAAGATCACTGATGGGCATAGACTGTACTCTAATATACCTACACCTTCAGGAAAGAGGAACAGTAGAAGACTGTGAATGAAACTCAGTCATCAACACCTCTAGACTGTACTCTAATATACCTACACCTTCAGGAAAGAGGAACAGTAGAAGACTGTGAATGAAACTCAGTCATTAACACCTCTCAAGCTCCTTTAAATCGAATTACATGCCACAGCAAAAATATTCTATGAAGTTTCAAAATTATTTTGCCAAGATATGACTACCAGTCCTGCTTAGTCTTGCTTTTTGCTTGCGTGTCCTGCAGAGGTAGCCAGGCGAGCCTCAACCCCCTCTTCCCCCTTCGCATCAGGGACCCTCCTCGGTGACAAATTATAAATCAAGAAAGAGGAAATCTTGAAAGCTTTAGAAAACTTGATATAATTTTTGCTATAATTTCAATTGGAATTTTAGGCTTTATTGTTTATCTGAACGACTATGGAACAGGAGCGCTTAAAGACATTCCAATATCAGTCGAAGAAATTTTGGATCAGTTTTACAAGCTTCGAACTAGATGCTTAGATTTTGGTTACGGTAGTTGGTTACTTATGACTAATTTTCTTTGTTTGCCTATAATTTTAGACAGGCGCATAAGTTTCTTATTTTTCAAAAAATGCTATTTTGTTTTTTAATACATATAAAAATGAAAAATTGAAAAACTTTTTCAAAAACTCTAACCAGGAAAGGAAAACTGAAGAAATAATAGTTCCAGTTCTAATCAGTTTTTAGTTCTCATCATTTCAGTTCCAGTTTCAGTTCTCAGTTTTTAGTTCTCATCATTTCAGTTCTGGTTCCGGTTCCAGTTTCAGTTTTTCACTGACGGCTTCGTCCAAGACTAGCTCAAGACATTATTACTTTTAGTTCCAGTTTTTTTCCAGTTCTCAGTTCCAGTTCCAGTTCCAGTTTCCCATCCCTGCGTTTTTGGCTTTTTTCCCTCATAAATGTACCCAGTATTTGAATTTTTTCTCACATCCACAGTCAAGAATTGCAAATAAAAACCAAAAAATCATCAGAACTGAAACTGGAACTGAAAGAAATTTCAGTTCCCAGTTCCAGTTCTTAGTTCCCAGTTCTCATCATTACAGTTCCAGTTCCAGTTCCAGTTCCAGTTCCAGTTCTAGTTCTAGTTCCAGTTTTTCGCTTTCAGTTCCAGTTTTTTCCAGTTCTCAGTTCCAGTTCCAGTTCTAGTTTTCCATCCCTGACTCTAAGTGTCTCTAACCCTTCCTTCACACTATCTGGCTACACCACTGGTGTCCTGATGTCTCGCCTTTGTCCTGTTTTTTTGTCAAAAATGTTCTGCTTTATTTTAATCAAACTTAAAAGTTTTCAATTTATTTTCCTCCATTTTTCAGAATTTTGAAAACGTTTGACAATTTTTCAATTGATTTTTTTCACCTGATAGAAAAAGTGTAAGAAAAGGAAAGTTTTAGAAAAAGTGTAAGAAAATGAAAGTTTTGCCCCCCCCCCTCCAAGCTATTTTTCATTATGAATTTTTTTCAGACATTTGGTGGATCAAAGAAGAGAATTTAAGCAAAAAAGTCAATCTAAAGTAGAAATTTCAACATTTTATCCAACAGTAATAGCCATTGACACATTGATGACTCGCCTAAAGTTCCGGATTTACCTATAAAGAACCTTTCATGTGAAATTCCTCTGAGCAGATGGTCTCCAAAATGGGAAAATTAACGTCATAGAACATGGACTTACAATTCCTGTTCTCAAATTTCTCAAACGAATCGTCTGGCAGATCCCTTAGCACAGTTCGCTTCCCTGAAATTGTCAAAAAATATGCAAAAGAAGCTTACCCTGGAGAAATAGTATGTCTTTTCCTCCGGTTTGAAGCACGAAATATACTGTAGCACATCCCTGGCGGTTGGACCTTCTAAATGATGTGCTAATAAACTCTGACCTATAAAATTAGAAACGATTGGGTCATTAAATATATCATAAAATTGAATGTGACACGAGCACGTGTGAAATTTGCCATAAGAACTTACCGCCATTAAAAACCTTGATGAAACTGTGAGCCGGCTCAATTTTAGAGTCCATAGATTCATACTGCTCTTTATAATGCTCGATTTTATAATGAAAATCTATGGATGCCTTTTCCGAACTCATTTGGCGGTAGTCTTTGCTAAATTGCAGTATCTCCTACGAAAAGATTCTCATTAAGAAATATTCTTCCAAAATCAGAATCAGGGAAGATGGTCAATTTACCTTTTCATTCCGTTCTAATAATTCTTCATCATCGCAGAGACATTCCACAAATAACACCTTGTACCCGTTTTTCTTCCAAAAATAGTTATAAGCGTTTTGACGTATCGCATTCGTGGCGTGTGGACCATCCATGATCTAAAGGACAAAACCGCACGCTCGAGTAAAGCCCAAGGCTCAAATCATAGACAAGCTACAGCAGCCCAAGTGTTTGGTCACTTACCGCTACTTCGCCGTCTGATTTAAGCCATTTCACTGCGTCTTGTTGCGCCTCATGGATGCTTAGTTGACGGATCTCAAACGCTTCTATGTTATCGACGCGGAATAAATCGTGGCTGTCATAAGACTCAATGTGCTTGCGACGGTACGAACTCACATTGAAAACTATCAAGAGCAAAAAAAAAGAGAACCAGCGTTGGGATTAATTACAAAAACGACTTTCGTTTTGGCAATGTCACCTCATACACCGCAGCTTACCAATTTTACCTATTTGTCATCTATCGATATCAAATCGAGCCATATTATCAAACGATACACTTTCATTGTATGTATTATGTACCTATACCTAAATATTCGATTTAACAGACCAGATATTCTTTAATGAGCCCTGTCTGGGTGCTTTTGTTGTGCCAAATAGTACCTTGAAGGTCGTTTCGATAAAAATATAAATATCACAACATTGTCTGCAAGGTCTGAAAAGGTTTTATTTTACCGTATCGCATATCGAGATGGCTTGAATAGAAAATCACCCATTATTATAGAAATAAATCCGATCCTATATGACGATGACGTATTGTGTCGGCAATTTCTTTGTACTTAGGTACAAAAAATTTTAATACGAGCGGAATTTTAATTGATCGGGTTCTTTGTCGAGAGAGAATTTTTCTCTCAATTTATCAATAGGTGGTTATAGGTACCTAGCTACCTACATTCGCCCTGTTTTATTAATGACTGGGACTAAGGTAAAAAATTTATTTCATTGTTTCGTTAGGTGTTTTCTTTTAGTGCTTGTGGCATTTTATCGTGATAATTTGAAATATTTGAATTTATTAGGACAATTAGGGGTTAAAATTTTCATTTCTTTAATCGAAAAAAATTATCGAAAATTGGGGTTGAAAATGAGGGGAAAAGAGAGGGAGGCATTTGATAAAACCCCAATTTTTTTGACAAAAAATCACATTATTTTTTGAGAAATTCTCAGTTCACTGTGTTTGAATTTCATTTAAATTTTCTTATTTTCTTATTTTTCGATTTTATGAAAAAAAAAAAGATGAAGTCGATTAAAAATTAACCCAGAAAAGAGAAAACTATAGCGGACGATATACCTCAAGGGAAAGGAATGAATTGTCCCTTATTAGGGTCAGTTCGAAGGAGGAGGAGGGCAAAGGGGGCTAGAAAATTGCATTTTAGTCGGAAAAATCAGGTTGGAACGGAAAAATTTTCAAGAGTGATGAAAAATTTTGGCTTTTAGAGATGTAAAAAAATGAGAAAAAATTCGAAAGAAATTCGATTCAATCAAAAATTTTCAATTTTTCCTCCTACTCCTCTCCTTCCCATGTGCCAATTTCGGTACGTTCCCAGCTCCCATAGGGTCAGAAGTATTATTAAATGCTCAAATAGATAGCCAATTCAGCTTTTCCAACATGATTTTTCAACTTGGACAATGGTTCACAGTTTTGTGAAATTCTTCCAAAAATCATGTTATTTTCCGCTTTTTCTTTTTCACAGCTGTTTTTTTTTTGAATATCGATGTTGTAAACACATCTACATGTTTCGGCTCCTCCCTCCCTCCTCCCCCTCCCCCTCCCAAGAAATACGGGATAGACTGCTGTAATACAGCGATGACATTTTTGGCATCTATTGTAAGCGACTTCTTTCAGCTCGACTTTAAATTGCAGTGAAAAAATTTTTATTGAATCGAAATGCTTTTTTGAAAAAAAATTTCGTGCTAGTTTTTTTTTAAACGGAGAAGGCGAGATACTTTTGAGAGACCCAAAGTTCTCAAATAAAGTTTTTAACAGGTCATGAAACATTAAATTGCATAAAAAGGCACGATTTCTGGAGAGTGATCGAAAAATTCATTTAAAAAATTATGAAATTAGGGCAAAATTCACTTCTAAAAATGAAAAATTATTGATTTTCCCCATTTTCAGCTAATTTAAAAACGATTTTTTTGTGGTGGAGGGGGGGGGGTAATAGGTATAAATGCTAAATATGTTGATGGTAATTAAAAATTTGTTTAAGAACATTTTTGTTCGATATTTCATCAAAAAACTATTTTTTTTAACCAATCGAATCATTTTTTGGTATCATGATATATTTCTGATGGTAATTTTACTCCCCCCTCCCCCAATCCTTATTTCCAATTTCCTAATAAAAAAAGAAGAAATTATGCATGTTTTTCAAATTTTTAAAAGGTAAAAAATATATCAAACACAAAATAGTTTTTCAAAAAAATCAATTTTTGAAAGTAGTGGAATAATTTTTCTCTCACCCCTCCTTCTCCCTTTCCTCCACAAAATTTGAAGGAGATTGGGTATATCAATAATTTTCATGTAAAAATTTTATTCGGTAGCATTTTCCTTTGCTTTTGCGGAAAGGAAAAGTAGAAAAAGGAAAAGAACGTGTGATCTTGAAAAGATTTGTGTATAAAACTTCTTGAGTTTTTTTTCCTGAGATGATGGATAATTTCTGGATTTTTTAATACATTTTTATATCAGTTTAATTTTTTTTCACCCCCTCCCACACCCTTTCCATTGAAACAAAATACGATTTTTTAAAGATAAATTTAGTATCTTTCTCACAAGTATTTAGTTAATCACTAAATTTTTGATTACAACTGATCAATTAATCTATTCAAAAAGCAATTTTCGGTTTCGAAGTACATGATTTCTTATCTTCGTTATTCCGTCATTTCTTTTTTAAAATAGGTACCTAATTCCACTTGAAAAATAAGAATTTTTAATTTTTTTGCTTGGTGGGAAGGCGAAGGAAAGGCAAAACAAGTAACTAAATGTAATCACTTGAACATTGTTAAGTAATTCATTGATAATGAACATAATTCTTTTTACCAAAAAATCAAAAATAGATATTACTTAATAGGTTAGTGCACTTCAGAAGTTCAAAAGAACAATAGGTAAGTTATCATTTTCTGAATTGGATTTTTTTGGATTTCTTCCCCTCCCCCCTCCCCTTCAAAAAAATAAATAAGTAAGCCGAATGTTGAAAAATTAAGCCTATTATTTTTTTTGCATTTATAATTTTAAAAAATGTAAAAATGATCATTTTTACGAATTATTGACATAGGTATTTTAAATGCGAAACTTTTCATTAATACACTTTCAAACACATAATAATTATTTACTTTCACAAGGACATTGATATTTGTTCAGAAAACAAAACATATTTTCACGTCGAAATTGATTTTTAAATATTTGTTCGTGTCAATGGGTACTATTAGCTTGGTTAACGACTTTTCCCCTTTAGGCTTTCCCTCGAGCAGAGTTTTTCCCGAAATTTTTGGGCTAAAAATTTAATATTTTGAAAAACTTCCCAAGAAGATTCTCCTAACGCAAAGAAATAGTAAAAAAGATGTGCCAAAAATGTATCAAATTTTAGGCCAATTTTAATCAAAAGAATTTCAAACATTTCAAAAAGGTTCAAATTCGAGTCGAAGACAACCCCCCCGCTAAACCGAAATTTAGGCCTAGGCTCAAAATCTCACAAAGCTTTAACCCTAGAACAAGGAAACTTGATTTCAATCACGTCACACGTCAGTTTCATCATCGATTTCGAATCATTGGCCAAAAAGAAAAAAGAAAAATCGCACGTGCACAATTAATGATCCAAATAATGACGTAAGCTGCGGTGTCAGTCGGTGCATCGAAATGAAAAATGCAAACGAGAGAGGTGGTCGACTCACGATTGCGAATAGGTTTCGTAGATACAAAATAAACAATATGAAAATTTACCTTGAGCTTTTCTATTCGTCCATATTAAATAACGTTCCAATTTATGGGCTAACACTGTCTTGCCTCTACCTGGTAAACCAACAAATATCACGACGAGGGGTCCGAAACGACGTGGAGCTGTAACATTCGAAAGTCAAAATTGAAAAAAATTAACGATCAGGTGCAAATCTTTGGGGGAGGAAATTATGTAAAGGATTATGTATTTACCTAGACTACCTAGGCATGTAATTCAACTGTGCAAGGTTATTAATAAGGTATAATGTGATTACCTGTTCTAATAGGGGATTCGTTCAAGTTCAAGTACTTGAATTCGTCTTCGTCGGATTCGGAATCTTTACGATTTCTAAATTCCATAACCGAGCTCGTAGGTGCCATATTGTGTTAATGGGTATGCAAATGAGGGAGAATTTATGCTGCGAGGAGATACTGCGAGCTTTTAGGCTACAAAGTAGTTATAGGTATGGTTATGGTAACCTTATCAACGACCGTTGAATATTCTGAGAAATGATCTGATGAAGTGTGTTTGATTAAGGATTGTAGATCAACTCTCCTCATTACAACTAATCTGTGATTTTTTGACAGAAGAAATTCCAGGATGAAGGATAATTTTCTTCTGAAATCCACTTTGCTTCGGACGCTGTTGGCTTCAAGCTCGATACGCGAATACGTTCACAAAAGTTGAACTTTGGTTAGGCGAAAATTACTCCAAGACTGTCTTTTGAAAAAGTTCGAACTTTGTCGCAAGCGGAACGCGCGAACGGAATGTAGAGTTATTTGTTGATGTGCTGCGTGAATCTATTTTTTACCGAATTGAATTTGAAGATCGAATTGTACACGAAACAAAGCACCATTTTAATACACCGTAACAGAATATCAAAAATAATACCTTTTTTTAATACGAGTATCGAATTATAAAATAAATAAACAGCTGATTAAATAACACCAAAAAACGAACTATGTAGAACGTAATATGCGTTTGTAGCAAATACAAAGTGAAACCCAAACTGTGCTAGAAAGACCGACGTATTTGTTATTTGAAGTATACAGATGTGCGCTATTCGGCCTGCGCAATGGCTTGTTTCTTCCTTGCTTCGCGGCGTTATTTAATTTTTCAACATTCGATTGCTTCTGTGCAATTGTAATCTTTAATTATTTTCCGAGCTTATCGCGTTTTTTATTTCATTTTCGCGCCGAGACGTCCAAGTGTTGAAAATTCTCTTACGATAAGGATATGATAATGTGTCATAACGATAAGCCAGCTTTACGTAAAATTTCGATACTCGAAATGAACTGAAAGGTACCGAGAATTTTTCCGATGTGGAAGAAAACCTCTCGTGATGGGGAACCCCACGTGGAAATGTAGTCATTTTTTTGATTATTTTTGAGAAACGTGTCGACGTCGATGAATCATTTTAAAAGGCCAAAGTACATAATTTTTCGTATTCTGGAATCTTCGATAATCTTGTCTCCTTAACCGGTTTCAGCCTCCAGATGTGTCCCAACTAGAATCGCACGTCTTTATTGACCAGAGGATGTGGCTTTGTTTGGTGTAAAGATTTGGGAAGAGAAACCCTCTTTCAGAGATACTTTTTTTTCTTGTAGGTATTTGGAACCAAGATACGTACGAGTACCTATTTTTTTCATTTGCGAGAATTACGTGGAATGGGAAAAGAAAAGAACGGAAATGAGGTGATAATGTAATTGTTCCGGATGTGCGACTTTTTTTTTGAAAGATTCGTTTGTATTTTGAGTTGAAACTGATACTGAAGGTTCTGTTTTGTTGAGCTGGGAAAAATCTTGGAATATTCTTGGGCGGGTGTGTTTCTAGTACTTCGATTCATCTGCTTCCATTCTGAAGAAAGCTCTCGTTTTCTAGTTCATCCTTCACAAATAGAAAAATTCGAGGATTTTTCGTATAACTTTTCAATTTGATACAAATTGTTCATCCAATTGTACGGAATTCTGAAATTCATAGGACGAAAATTTGTTGTGGTGGTAAAATTTTTTTTCCTATTTTTGAAAATGTTAATCTCGTTTCATCCAATTTCTCATTTTTTTTTTCTTTATTGCTTCCATTTATCTGTGACTCGAGAATATCTAGAATTGAATCCGAGGGAATACACATTATTCATAGAACGCTTTCGAGCTTTGGACTCGTGAATAAAGAGATAAAAATTATTGAAATGATTCAAAATGTAGCATTATAATGATTGAGAATATCGTAAAATGCAGTAAAACTTTTGAAATATCACGATTTTTTTCTTGGAATTCGAAGAAAATTGCGTGAAATATTTTTGTGAAAATGTTTAAATGGTTCTAAAAATAAGATAAATATCGAAAAATTGCTAAAATTCTTGAAAAACGTTTAAAATGTAAAAATCGGGAGAACGATAGAGGTGGAAATATATCAAAATGTGTGCCAAATCATTAAAAATATTCCTTAGTTGAAATTTTTTCAATTTCGTACCAATTTTTGTAATTTTTTAATGCTTTTTATCCTATTTTCAGTGATTTTTATGAGAAATTTATGATGTTTCAAGATTTTTTCGGTCACTTTTATCAATTTTCAAGAAAATTATCCAATTTTTTGCACTCCATTACTTGTTGGCAATTTTTGTAACATTTTACACGACTTTAAAGATGTTTTACGTCAATTTGAGTGATTTTCTCTCAATTTTCGTTAAATTTTGTCTATTTTTTATTTGGTTTTATTCTATTTTGATGATTTTTAAATGACTTATATTGTTGAAACTAGATTTTATCAACATTTTGAAAAAATATTTTCCTCATATTCTTACAACTTTTTACTCAGTTTTGCAAAATTTTTTCATAATTTTTGAAAATTTAAGCATTTTTTTCAATTTTATCCACATTTTATAACTGTTTAAATAGTTTTTTGTTGTTTTACATAATTTTAGTAATATTTCGTCACTTTTTACTTTTATGACACTTTTGAAATTTTTCTTGTTTATTGAACCAGTTTTTTAATTTTTGACAAAACTATGAATTTTGTTCATTTTCTTTCGTATTTTATGTAATCTTTCGACTTTTTATTTTTGAAATGCTTCTTTCTACAGTTGAATGATTTTTACATAATTTAAGCAGCTAAAGTATTTTGGTTAATTTTTTGATATTCCTCCGAATTTTATAATTTTTTTCGATCCATTTTTATTTAATACTCACGTAACTTTCATGAAATGGTTACAATTTTCCTTGCATTTTAAATAATTTTTAATTTTCGAGCAATTTATTGTGATTTTATAATATTGCAGTTTTTCATTAATTTTCACTTAATTTTCAACAATTTCCATGAAAATTCCAGTAGAACCTGACCGAACTGCGGGGAAGGCTGTGAGGACACTGGAAAGTTTGAACCCCTCCCTCTCTCCCAATAATAAAATTACGCAGGTCGACATTTTTAAACTTTTGGACTACTGTTTGAAGTTTAATGGATAACTTTTATGGTATCATGAAAAAAGTTGTGAAAAAATCCGATCACGCCAGGATTTTTCACAATTTGAATTTTTTGTTCAACCTTTTTTTACACTTTTTGATTTGAGGTCAATTTTCTGAGGGAAGGAAGGGTTCAACGAAAAAATTGAATAGAACATAAATTGTAGTGCGTAAAATTTCCTTTCTGTGGAGACCAATTAATTTTCTCTTAGGAGACTTAGCTTTCGAGATATTTCAGTTGAAAGTTCATAGTACAACTCATTTTTTATTGAAAAATCTCAAAAACTTAAGTTTCCTGAAAAAAACCTAATTGGACTCTACAGATAGAAAATTTTACTTTCTACAATTCACGTTCTATTCATTTTTTTTTGGAGACTTGATTTTCCCAGAAAATAGATTTTTTGTATGAACCACATTTTTAACATTTCCCATTTGCAACAATGGAAATATCAAAGACCGACAAAATAATTATCACTTTTCTGCATAATTGATTCTGATTGGTGAGTCTGAACTACTTTTTAGTGCTGAGTTCAAATATGATTTCAGTTTTACTCCATTACGTCAGGATTTTTCATAATTGGAATTTTTTTTAGAGTTTATTTTACATTTTTTGAATTAATTTTTGACCCTTAAAATGGATTCTCTGAGCGAAGAAAAAATTCAACGGAAAAAATGTATAGAACATAAATTGTAGAGAGTAAAATTTTCTATCTGTTGAGTCTGATTAGTTTTTTTCCTAGGAGGCTTAGTTTTTGAGATATTTTCAATTTCAAAAAAAAAGTTGAACTTTTAAATTTTAATTAAAACATCTTGAAAGCTTAGCCTGTTTAGAAAAAACTAATTGGTCATCACAAAAAGTAAATTTTACTTTCTACAATTCATGATCTTTTCATTTTTTATTCATTAAGCCATTCCTTTGCTCAAAAAACTGACTCCAGGTGTTAAAAGTTATCAGTGTAAAAAAATCGTCAACAAAATTTTCAAATTGTAAAAGATCCTTGGGTAATGGAATTTTTTCACTATTTTTCTCGCGATCAGTGCGAAAAATACTATTAGAATCACCCATGAAACTTCAACAGCATTTTTTCTATGCCGACCTGTGGTATGTTTTTAATCAATAAAATTTGGTTCCAGTCAGAAAATTTTCCAAAATTATGACTTTTGTGGGGGTGAAATTTTCATTCTGAGTCAAAAAAGGAAAAATTTAAAATTTTTGAGGGGACATTTTTGATTTTTGCCCTTCTATAATGATGCCAGGTTTTGATATGTACCTGTTACCCATTTATATAGATTGTTTATTCACTACAATTCATTGACATTTTGCAAAAGTATCAAATTTTTAATAATTTTTACTTGATTTTCGTCTTTGTTTTACACTTTTTTTTTACTTTTCTAAATTTAACATTATGTTATCCAGTTTTATGAAAATTATATTCACTACTCTCTCATTCTAAATCAGTGAAAAGTCACTGATAAATACTTGGTCAGAATTGCAACACACAGGAAAAATCAGCAAAATTCACTGAATTTGAACGAATTTTCGCTAATTTCCCAAAGATTTTCACTGATTTTTCATCAAATTTCATAAATTTCACTGACTTTTCAGTGAATTTTCACTGATTTTCCAGTGATTTTTCTCACCAATTTGTTTTTAGTAAAACAAATTTCACTGATTTTCTCCTGTGCTGCAATTCTGAATGTTTTAAACATGACACATTTCTACAATTTTGGATAAATATGTCACATGTACCTACTTTGATGATTTTTTTTATTCTAAAGAAATTTTTACAATTTGCTCATCTACATTTAGAGGCAAGCACTGATTTAGATTTTGTTTTAACGAGGTCACAGATTCTGGATCGTTTTGTTACTTTTTAACCTCTTTACTTGAAATTAGGTTTCAAGTCCAACTCCAGCCAAACTTGGGAACAAATTATAGAGTTTCGAGCTGTAGAAGAAAGTACATGACATCTGTAAAACACTTGTAAATTTTCCAAAATTATTGCACGAAAATTCAGTTTTGATCCATATCGTACTCTTAATTTAATCCTATCTTTCGAATTCGAACGATTTAGATGCGAAAGATTAAAACCACTGAAAAAAATACATAACCTTCTTCTATCAACCGCTCTGTATAATTTTTGGCATCCGAACAAATTTATCTAAGATGTTCACGTTTGTAACCAGACATAATCACGCATCCAGGAAAACTGCGATAATAATTAAAATTATTTAACCGCATACGAAACGATCCGATCATCTAAGATTTAATTCAATATAACGTTATATTGGCCATATAGAAAACCAGTTCGTAATCATCAAGTATAGTGCGAAACATTGCCCTTCATGAGATGACACTTCTTTCTCCAAGTCGCAGCCGATAGTTATATAACACCTATGTAATAAATATGCTAATGTACCAGTCTGTGTAGACTTTAAGATTGATAGCTCTGTATGGCAATAACTCGTACAAATATTTTGCCTTCTTGTAAACACAATGCAGGCGAAGCTGATTGATGACGTTTGTAATGTTCATAGATTTATAATGTAAGCATGCGGATTTCTTTTCTTGTGTACTTTCTGCTTTGTCTCCGGAGTAAATTCGACTGTAACCTTAGATGACCTTGCCAAAAATCAAAAAAATTGAATGTTTTTCATCGATAATGTCGTCTCGTTGCGCGAGCCCTCTTTTTTCCATTAATTATCGAACCTGCGGGAAATTCTCCAGCGAAATTCATAATCGAAGAAGTGTAAAAATGTAAAAATAGAGTTCAATGCGCTACTGATAAAATGTTGACCTAAATACGAGGAAATAGCTTCTACGTGCAAAATGTGATGTACGCTTCTGCTATTGATTTTTTCAATATGTCAAGGATTTAAATGTAAACTGTTACAGCAGCTGCATTGCTGTATAGAAATATTGTTCATTTGCAATGATTCTCGTGCTGAAATTAATTTTTGGATTTATTCGTTTCACTAAAGCGGATCCAAATGAAGTGGTACGATTGTCTGCGTGTTTGGAGACACGAGTAAAAATAATTCGCTCGTAAATTCTTCGAATTGATATATGTTCCTAATGCCGGAGCCAAATTTCGTGCGAGCCACGTGATGTATACATTGTAGACTGATAAAGTGGACGCAGCGTAGTTACCACTTCGGTGACATATTTTTTTGATGTTAGAAGATTGTGTTTTTCCTAGACGAGAGTGTATTTTGATACTGACTAAGAGGAAAGGCTGCGAAGAGATGAGAGGCAGAGCTTTAAACGTGGAGTAGGTCAGGAGAGCTGTATTTCAGTTTCAGCTGTGGTTTCTTACTTTCATAAGTAAACAAAGTGTGGTGCATTTCACGTCAGCAACAATTGTGTAGGAGTCTGTGCTCTGTATGGGGATTTTCTCGTGTGAAGTGGAGTGAAATTTTTTTTGATACATAGATAATTATTTTCATATGATGATACTTCTGAGAATAATTATTTACCAGTAAATTTATTGGCAAAAATATGTGCTTACTGCTGAACTACCCAGAATTTTGTGTAGGTACTTGACATGCCTACCTCTTTCATCCTTGTTTTTTACCTTTATTCTTTTTATGTTCGAAGTTAATGAAGTCATAGCTTATTCTAATTTGTGAATGTGCATGTACCATTGTGCAGCCTCCAAAAATATGACGTGCAGTTTGCTTAAATTACTTTGTACAGCTTTAGAAACAAAGTCCACTTTTAAACATTTGTTCTTGAGATTCAGTTTCTAATTTCTTGAAAAATTTCACCGTAGCGTATTTCCTGTACAAATGATTCAGTTTCAGAAGTAAAACAGACTCCCCTTAGTGGTCTATTAATAAAGCCACGATCCTCCAGGGGCGGGGAGGCTGGCCTCGAAATTTTTATGCAATTGCGATTTTTTGCCAAATTACTGAACTTTGAAGGCTCATATCTCAAGATAGGTTGTACTTGGAGAAAAACTGTTTACGGGGTCTGAGAGATAATTAATAGGAGATTCAAAAACGGTAATCACATTTTGAAAAGCTCAAAGTAAAACTGGTGGTGAAAGCTCAACTTTCAAGATAAGAACAAATGATGAAAGCTGCCATTTGAAAATTTGAAAAAATTACAGTGAGGAACCCTTTTTACCCTTTTTTCAACCAACAAATTTTCAAGATGGGATCTCTAGACCCCTGGGGGTAGAGAGGTCCACAATTTTGACCAAAATTCAAAAAAATCGAAAAAGTGAAGAAATTACTACTAATTCAAAGGCTCTGATTCAGAATATGTACTCAGTTTTTTCATTCGACTCCTCTGACCCCCCCCCCCAATTAGCCTCCTTAATAGGGTCAAAATTCAAAAAAATGAAAAATAACGCGTGACCTGTCGTTTGTTAGAGTTTTTAGGGTGCTGAGTTTGAAAATTTGAGTATTTTTTGGATTTGACCCTTTAGTACCCCTCTAGCCCTCCAATTTTGGGAAAACCATATTGAAAAACGAAAATATCGTGTGGCATATCGATTCTAACTAATTTGAGGGAGTAGAATTCGAATATCGACTTACTTTTTGATCCGAACCCCTCCCCGTGCTCCAAATGACCCCTTCCTCCAGTCTTCGGTGATCAATAAGGAATTGAAAATTTCAAAAAATTACAGGGGGTGTATTGAATCTAAAGTGAGTCGATATTTGAACGACTTCATTTTTGGTATATTTTAGTATGGGAATAACCCTTAGATAATGGTTTTTGAACGATTTAATCACATTTATATGTAAACGAATCCCTAGTAATTGATCTGATCGATTTTGGTTGTTTTTGAACCATTTTAGTCGACTATATTCAGTTTTGATTTCAAACCATTTTTTTTTTTTTAGGGCGAATCGTACCTACTCGAACGATCTTGAAAGAGTTTATCAGAAGTTGGGTTGACTGTTCAAGAACGATTCGATCTGAGATATTCATTTGTAAACGATTTATATTTGTTTAAATGAATCATTCGTGACAGTTGTGACCAGTTTTATTGAATATGGATCGTTCGTGAACGACTCCATCAGAAACAAATCTTTTGTGGGCGAATTTATCATTTAGAAGTCAGTCACTCGTACCTGATTCAATCAAATATGGACCGTTAGTAAACGATTTGACTGAATATGAGTCATTCGCGAACGACTGGATTGGGAATAAATCGTTCGTGAATGATTCCATCCTAAATGAATCATTTGTAAACGATTTTTATTCATGTAAGTGAATCATTCTCTTGACAATCATGATCAATTTAATTGAATTGATCATTCGCGAACGATTTGATCAGAGATGAATCGTTCGCGAATGATTCTGTCAGAAACTGATCATTTGTGGACGAAGTTCACTTTTTTTAAATGAAACGCTCGCAACTGATTCGATCAAATATGAGTCGTTCGTGAACGATTCAACTTGAGATGAATCATTTGTGAACAATTTTTATTCGTTTAAGTGAATCATTCTTGACAATCTTGATCAGTTTAATTGAATATTGATCATTCGCGAACGATTTGATCAGTGATGAATCGTTCGCGAACGATTCTGTCAAAAACTGATCATATGTGAACGAAATTTACTTTTGTGAATGAATCAATCTCAACTGATTCGATCAAATATGAGTCGTTCGTGAACGATTCAACTTGAGATGAATCGTTTGCCTACGATTCCGAAGACAAATCGTTCACGAACTACTATCATTTTCAAATGAATTATTCGTGACTAATCTAATGTAATATAGTTCGTTCGCGAATGATTTTATCGAGAATGAGACTTTCGT
The DNA here is from genome assembly GCA_033439095.1 of Pseudococcus viburni. NCBI lineage: Eukaryota > Metazoa > Arthropoda > Insecta > Hemiptera > Pseudococcidae > Pseudococcus > Pseudococcus viburni. The sequence continues at coordinate 361,647 of JAVBJF010000093.1, forward strand.
GAACGGTTTAATTAGTGGTTATTTGATTGTGAACAATTTACCTCAGAAAATCAGTCATTTGAAAACGTTTCAATCAGATTTGAATCGGTCATGAATGATTTTATCACATTAAATAAATTATTCAAGACCAATGCAATCAAATATAGATCGTTTCTGAACGATTTGATTGGAATTAGAGTAGATTAATCCACGAATTTTATTCAGAACGAGTAATTCCTAAACACTTTTCTGAACAATTTGAAGAATTATTGGTTAATTGTGAATTATCTGGACTGACTTGATTCATTTGTGAAAGATTTGAAAAACCTTAGTCGTTCACGAACGATTTGATTACAAATGAATCGTTCATGAACTGTTTTTTACATTCAGATGATTCATTTGCGAAATCCAATTTAATAGTGGTTGTTTGCGAACGATTCTCCTGAATGTGAATCATTCAGAAATTAGTGTTCGAATATAAATCAATGATAAATCGTTCATGAACGTTATCAATTTGAGAAAAATGGCTAAATTTTGGAGATTTTTCTTTAAATTCGATGAGATTTTAATTCAAAATGTCTCCTGAGTAAAATCTTGAAAAAGCTTCAAAATCAATTCATATCTTCCAATCGCGCAAGAGCCTCCAATTATTAAAAAATTGTTAAAAATTCAATAGGTATTTTCGAAAATTTCAGAAAATTTCGAAAAAAATTAAAATTGATTTTAGAGCTTATTTAGTGTCTATCTAAACCAAAAAGCACAACTTTTTTGAAAAAATCCATGTGCTTTTTGGTTTATATGGTCACTAAATAAGCTCTAAAATTAATTGTAATCAATTAAAATTTTTTTCGAAATTTTCGAAATAGTGAATTTTTGGCAATTTTTGAATAATTTATGGCTCTTGCGCGATCAGAAGGTATGAATTGATTTTGAATTTTTTTTCTGGTCTCCCCAGCCAACAACTTTGGCGTGGAGTACCTTTTCAAAAATCGAAAATTTTGGTTTTCTCCAATTTTTTAAATTTTTTATTCCTTTTATTGGATTTGAACCGTATCTGATTTCATGTAATTGAGTACGAAATCAAATAGGAATCTGTTTTCTACCAAAAAACAATTTCTTAGGGACGTCTTTCATACTCAACTTTTTAAACCAAATTTTTGTATTTTTCCTTTGTTTATTTTACATTCTTTCTTGTTATTCATTTCCTCTCAACTCTTCTCCTTTCCTCCTCCTCGTATCCACATTACCTCATTATTTTCCCCACATATTTGTTATTTTCTTCTCACGCTTATTAGAATATGCAAAGCACCCAGCCATTATCGACTGTCAAGAGATTCCCCATAATTTGATGTCTGACTTTGATAAATTACACGTTTCATGTTCGACAGGACAGCGCTGCAAAGAGATAAGCTAACCTCCGAATAAAAAGATGACTTTATCAAATATTAAAATTTGGCTTGAACTTCGTTTTATAATTCCGTTTGATATTAATGTTTTTTTATTGTACACGTCGACCAAGCAAATTTAAAATTCTCTTTCTTCCAAGATGGAACGGTTCAGTGACACGAAATTTTGAGCATTTGAATGTTTTGTTGCATTAGGAAAGAAAAATGATGGGGAAACACTCGCTGGTGGTAAAGTTGTTTACATACGTGAAATACACGATGAAAGCTTTTAATAGAACGAGCGAGAATTTTGAGAAAATTTGTGTTCGTGGAAGTTCACAGTCGAGGGAAGAATTTGGTCGAGTCGAAAAGAACAAAAGAATGTTCTTGTGTAACATTTTGGCGTACAGCTCACGCAATGTCGTTTATGAAAATTACGGAGCTATGTGGAAATGAAAATTTCCATGCTGTAATCACATGTTTTGCACCGGCGGTGGTGTTTTTATTTTTAATGTCGTAAACGCCAAGCTGGTTGATAAGACGAGTGTAAAATTATTCGCTGTATTTGTTTTACGATAATTAAGAATAGATTTTTCATTCGGGTTAGATAATGTCACCCGATGAGACTAAAAATATCGCCGGCGCGACGTGGAATTATTTAGTGTCGAGTGAATTTGGAGTTTTTTCGACGATTTTCAGAATTTTTTAACCACTTAGGTTTGAAGTTATTGAATAAAGGATTTGGTTGTCTGGCGGAGATGATGAGATCATGGTTAAGGGTCGAAATTGAAAATCTGAGGAGAAATTTTAGGCCTTTGTGAGGAGCATTTATTCGGGAAATGGGGTTTGATAAAATTTTTGGAGGTCCTGAATGATCTTCAAAGTAGAACAAACTAGAAAATTTATGGAAAAATGATTTTCAACTGGTGCCTTAAATTCTAATTAAATTATCTCGATTAAATTGGTTCCCAAAATAGGACATGCCAAAATTTACAGAAAATTGCTAATACGATTAACTTTTCTCAAGACCTCAAATATCGAAATATTTTGCGAACTGAGCATTAAAAATGCTAACGCATCCATCAACAACTCCTGATTCCCCCAATTTCTCAAATTGAGCTAATTCAGGTCAACAGTGCTCCTCGTAGCTTTTTACTATGGCTTCTCGTTCAACTGTCAACATTATGGTGTATGTAAACAATCAAGATAAACGAACAACAGCTCGACCAACGTGACTTAATTGTTCGTATCACTTCACCAAGGCGGAAATATGTTCTGATTTATCTATTTTAAATTATCTCGTATTTTTTCTCCACAATTTTGTTACTTCGAAAAGTAATTTGGCGAAACGGTTGAACAAAAGAGAGTACTTTGTATTGAAAGGTTTCGTAATGAGCTTGATTATCGTGTACATTAAATTTTATCTTATTTCGATTCTGTATGAGGTTAAATGCTTGAAATGTGGATTATGCGAGAAGTACAGAAATGACCCTGATGGATGCAAATAGGTTAGTTCTGAAGATTGGTTAAATGTGTCGGTTGACAAAAGATTCAGTTACACTTTATCTAATTATTATGGTTTAAAAATACTCTCAGATGTGTTTCTGAGTGATATGAGACAAACAAAATAATCGAATGGGTCAAGAAACCATATTATCAATGAATGAAACGTGGCATAGGAGTGTAATAAGTGCATTTATAAAACGATATTGGTCAATTAAAACCCACATGGATGTGGCTGGCAAGTGTTTAAGTTCATGGAACTGTTGCTTAATGCCCATTTGATCTCTGATGATTGTGATGGAGCAATCAATATATTCCTACAAGTTATGAACTTTTTAGAAAATTTTGTTAAAATTTTGGCTCAAAGCCCCCATCATAGGCCTGCATTTTTTCAACTTTTTTCTGCGTTAACGCTGATAGGTTATTTTAATATATTTTTTAGTGTTGAGCTTGAGTTCGAATATGATTTCAGTTTTTCTCTATCACGTCAGGATTTTTCATAATTGGAATTCTTTGTTAAGAATTTGTTTTGCATTTTTTGATATGACTTTTGCCATTTAGAGTCCATTTTTGGGCAAAGAAAATATACAAAAAAATGCATGGATCATAAATTGTAGAGCGTGAAATTTCCTTTCTGTAAGATCAGTTGATTTTTTCTTTTAAATTTTAACTTTTGAGATATTTTAGTTCAAATTTTAATGGCGTGTCCTCTTTCAGGAAAACCTGGAAAAGTCAGGAAATTTTAATAATCTGGAAAAGTCAGGGATTTTTGGAATCTTCCCTGGAATTTTTTAAAAATCCCCCCAAAAAAAAATTCAAAAAATTGCCCCCTTTCCGCTCGGGTCATTATATTGCGTCTTTTGACTGTTTTTTTTGTTGACCGTAATGGATGATAAAATTGATATTTAAATTCATGTCTTTGTCCATTAAATTACGTAAGTAGATATGAATTATTCAAAAAAAAATTTCCTCGTCACGTTCGTGGTTATTTACACTCTTTCTTCTTACAGAATTCATTTTAAAATTTACGTTTTTTGGAAATTTACTTTTTAATAAGCTGTAATGAAAAAAAAAATGCCATGATGCCCTGACCACGATTTTCGAAAAAAGAGGAGGGAATGGAACAGAATTCGAAATTATTGGTCATGTTTTGGAAAACCTGAATGAGAGAAAAATGGTGAATTTCCATCTTTTGAAGGTTTTTTTTCGCAAAAATTTTCTTTCTCGCTTCGCTCGGACTCAACACTTCTATGTCTCAACAAAATGATTTATATTTTACCCTCTTTGATTTTTTTATTTATTGGTATAAACTGAAAAGTTGGCAGTGGATTTATAAATTTGAGACATGTGTTTTTAATTTTTAGCCCGGGAAACTCGGAATTTTCATTTGCTTGATTTGATAGACACTCTGACATAGGTAGTCTGTTTCATTTTTCAAAACCTGATAATTTTGTTTTTTGTTTTAAAGAAGTTTTTCCTTTTTATTTAAAATTTTTTCTGCAATAAATTCAAATTTTCAAATTTTTGTGGTGAGAGGGAATTGGGTAAGTTCAAAAATTTTCAGAATTGGATTTGAATTTTTTGTTTGGCTCGAAAAAACGCATTTAAAAATCTCGTAATAGTGATTTTGAAAAAAAAAATCGTTAGCCCCATGCATTTCATATTATTCTTCTGCCAAGTTTTAGGATGTAAGTACCTACATCACCTAAAAAATTAGTCCCTCTATGGTTCATGGATATCATATTCAAAAGGTCTCGAGGAAAATTCGTTTGGAAAAACTGGAAAAGTCAGGGAAAATCGACTCTGAAATATTGTGGACACCCTGTTCAAATTTAAAAATTTTTTATTGAAAATATCTCAAAAACTAATCCTTTTAGGAAAAACCAATTGGACCCTACAAAAAGGGAATTTTATGCTCTATTCATGTTCTATTAATATTTTTTTTTGGAGGTTTGATTTTTCCAGAAAATCTATTAGTGTACCACATTTTCAACATTTCTCATTTGTATCAATTGAAATATCACAGATCAGCAATTCAACAATTTTTTCCTACGTAATCGATTCTGATTGGTGATTCTAACCTACTTTTTAGTGCTAAGTTCGAATATTATTTCAGTTTTTCTCAATCTTGTCGGGGTTTCTTCCAATTTGAATTTGTTGTTGAAATTTTTTTTACACCTTAAAGTCGATTTTATGAACACAGGGAGGGTCTTGCAGAAAAATTGTGTAGAGCGTGAAAGGGTATAGCCGAGTTTTTGGTGAAATCGGCCCCCTCTCCGATTTTCGATCTAACCCCCTCAGGTGGTGTACCTTGATGTAAAAAAAAATTCAGAAAAATTTTTGACCCCCCAACCCCCTCTCTTTCGGAGTTATGGCCATTTTATTGCATTATTTTCAAGAAATTTTAATTTCAATGGAAGTGAAGGAAATTTTCTGTTCTTTGGCACAAAGTTGCATCTCGTAGAGGTGTATTTACGATAATTTTTTCAAAAATTTTGGTGCACTCCTTCACGTTGTTTCACCTATTTGAAGTTTTCAATCGTAAAAAACGTCATATAAACGAAGAGCGACCACTTTTTAAAAATATCCCAAAAACGTGTTTTTTAACGTAGATTCACGTCACGTATTCACTTTTGGCAACTTCGATGCACCAAGGGCCAAAAATCGCGAAAAACCGTACAAAAATGTTGTTTTTTTAGCAGATTTTTCAAATTTTGAGCGTTTTGTAAGGAGAGAAATGGCTGAACGAAGAAACTAACGTCGGATTCGTATTTATCGGGTCAATATACCCTGATCAACACCCTTTTCGCGGTCGTATTATTTGAAGACTCGAAATTCGCTATTTTTGTCATGAAAAATCAGTGAAAAAGGTGAATTTTGAGGCTTAACGCAAAACGATCGCGAAAAGGGTGTTTATCGGGGTATTTTGACCCGCTAAACACGAATCCGACGTTAGTTTCTTTATTTGAAGGTTTTTTCCGTATAAAGCTCTCAAAACTTGAAAAATCTGCTAAAACAACAACATTTCTGCATGGGTTTTCGCGATTCTTGGACCTAAGTTCAAAGAAACAGCCAAAACAAAGTACTCAGGGAAAATCTACATTAAAGAATATGAAAATGTGCAATACATTACTAAAGCAAGAAACACAACATTACCCTCCAACCTTTACCTAGTTCTCACTTTGTCAATCGAAACGAAAGCTGCGTATTTGAAAGAAATTATACCATTTGGTTTTGGATCGGCGAATCGCGAAAAACTCCGAAGTTCGGTAATTTATGATTTCCGCTCTCTATATGAGCTTAGGGCGTCTAGAGGGCCTAAATAAAAAAACTAAGGCCAAATTTAAAATCAGAAACCCAAATTTCATTTTATAATACCTACCACTTCAAGTTATTAGTTTACTACCCGAAATTGAAATTTTGGCCTAGTATTAGGTATCCAAGTTCAAAATTTACAGTTTCATATTCTTTAATGTAGATTTTCCCTGAGTACTTTGTTTTGGCTGTTTCTTTGAACTTAGGTCCAAGAATCGCGAAAACCCATGCAGAAATGTTGTTGTTTTAGCAGATTTTTCAAGTTTTGAGAGCTTTATACGGAAAAACCCTTCAAATAAAGAAACTGACGTCGAATTCGTGTTTAGCGGGTCAAAATACCCCGATAAACACCCTTTTCGCGATCGTTTTGCGTAAACTCTCAAAATTTACCTTTTTCACTGATTTTTCATGACAAAAATAGCGAATTTCGAGTCTTCAAATAAAACGACCGCGAAAAGGGTGTTGATCAGGGTATATTGACCCGATAAATACGAATCCGACGTTAGTTTCTTCGTTCAGCCATTTCTCTCCTTACAAAACGCTCAAAATTTGAAAAATCTGCTAAAAAAACAACATTTTTGTACGGTTTTTCGCGATTTTTGGCCCTTGGTGCATCGAAGTCGCCAAAAGTGAATACGTGACGTGAATCTACGTTAAAAAACACGTTTTTGGGATATTTTTAAAAAGTGGTCGCTCTTCGTTTATATGACGTTTTTTACGATTGAAAACTTCAAATAGGTGAAACAACGTGAAGGAGTGCACCAAAATTTTTGAAAAAATTATCGTAAATACACCTCTACGAGATGCAACTTTGTGCCAAAGAACAGAAAATTTCCTTCACTTCCATTGAAATTAAAATTTCTTGAAAATAATGCAATAAAATGGCCATAACTCCGAAAGAGAGGGGGTTGGGGGGTCAAAAATTTTTCTGAATTTTTTTTTACATCAAGGTACACCACCTGAGGGGGTTAGATCAAAAATCGGAGAGGGGGCCGATTTCACCAAAAACCCGGCTATACCCTTTCCTGTCTATAGAGTTCAATTATTATTTTTTCTATAGGAAGCTTAGTTTTCGAAACATTTTCAATAAGAGGTGAAAATTGAACTTTAAACTTTCTGCTGAAATGTTTTGAAAGCTTTGCTTTTTAGAAAAAAAACAAATTGTGCTCTAGGTACAAAGGAATTTTTTTCGCTTTACAATTTATGTTCTATTCATTTTTTTGGTAGAGCCCTTCCTCTGGTCAGAAAATTGACATTAAGTGTCAAAAGTGTGAAAAAATTGTGAGAAAAATTTTCAATAAAAATTCAAATTTTGTCGTGCTAGAATTTTTTCATCATTTTTCTCGTGATCCGTGCAAAAAATACTATAAAAATTACCCATTTAATTCCAAGCACCATTTTCTATGTTGTCCAGTGTTATATTTTATATTTAGTTTTATGAATATGGCTCAGATTTGCTAAATTAATAAATGTAGTAACATTATAATTAGTTTTAAATTTGAAGGTAAACTTACTTTGATCCAAAAAAGAAATCAGAAACAAACGATCACTGGCGCACATCTCCTCCTTTTTTTCCGCCCTTAAACGAGCCTATTTCTTACCCAAAAGGTTTTTTTCGAAACAAGATACTTTCGTTCGACTCTCGAATCACTTTAAAATGTAATTTTAATCAGTTTCGGTTCAATTGCTACCTTACGTCAATACAGTTTTATTTAAGTGATGTTTTAGAGGTCATTTTGGTGATAATATTGCCAACAGTTCTCGGTATATTTTGAGAACTAATTTCGCTAATTTTTTGCTGCACTAATTCTCGCTTCAGAAATGCATTTGCCCATCCCTGGATGACATTTGATCTGAAAAATGTTTCATTTAAGAAAATAATGATTACGTATTCAAAAATTCTAAGTTAGAATCAATGACGTTATCTCGGTTAAATTGTGGGAGAATCTGATTGGTCAATTAATGGCCCTCTTTTCAAATGAAAATATTTTCAATTAATACGTTCTTTCGTGGAAATAGAATTTTACACGTGATTTCACGAGACGTTTAACCCTCAACTAATGACTTCTGTAATCTGAGATGTACTCGATAGACGAATTTATTGACCAGGGATGTTTATGCTTTATGGGAGTACTTTCGGCCACACACTCATCAATCAGTTTTTTGATTCATCATCGTTATCATTCTACCTACGAAAAAAGTTAATCATCGTATGGCAAATGGAATCAAAATACACGTATCACTCGTTTCGAAAATGAAGCCATCGTTAATTGAGAATTTTTAATTATATTTTCCTATTAAAAATATACGACCGAATATTACAAACCTTGAAAACAGAATCGATTCGGTTTTATAGCTCGGTTTTGTAACCTTATATACCATCCAAAGGTCTCTCAATATCCCCTCATCAAATCGTGATATTTTTACACAATTGAAAAAAAATTTGTCTAGCGATGTGGGTGAATTTTATTCTCTCGCAGAGACGATAAAGCCATCGGCGATAAGGCTAATTATTCTTTAATTATCTTTTATCGCCGGATCGCTCGCCAACCATTTATAAAATTATCGTCTGCCTGGGTCTCGGTTACACGCAACGTGACCCATGGTGCCGCAAATTTCACTATTTAAAAAGCCAACTCGCTGTTCAAATAGGGAAAACGTACCGGTGCTGTGACGCAATATCGAATTTTCACGCCCTGTACCAACCACCCTTTATACGGCGATGTTGTTTACGGAAACGGAATTTTCTACGACGTAGTACATGAATGGGAATAATAAAATGTACCTTATTCGCTCGCCACGCCACGCCAAGCACCACATCGCGAATCGCGAACTCAAAATAAGGAAAAGGTTCGAAAACACGGAAGTATTTCGTCGTTTATGGTAAAATTTATAGTTTTGTTTGTTTCGTTTGTGGATAGCCGAGTGTTTTTGTTTTGAGCAGATGTTTATCTGAGTTTGTTTACCGGGGTGTGAGGGCTGGGAATTTTTATTTTTTGAGGAAAAATTTGTATTTGGTTGGAATAATGAAATGTTTGAAAATTGATCCATTTAGGGATTCAGAGAGGGAGAGAGAGGTTGAAATTTTTTGAAAAATGAAAAAAATGAGGCTGAAATAGCCTGAAGCAAGTTTTAAATAAAACGAAAATTGTCAAAACTTTCGGGTTGTAAATTTTTCGAAATGTTTTGAAAATCATTTAAACATGAAGTTCTGTGAAAGAATGTAAAAAAATGGGATTTTCATTTCATAATTCTTCTCTCTCAATTATAAATCAGTGAAAATTACCGAAAATCACTGAGAAACAGTCAGAATTGCAGCACAGGAGAAAATCAGTGAAATTTTTTTCACTGAAAACAAATCGGTGAAAGAAAATCACTGGAAATCAGTGAAAATTCACTGAAAACTCAGTGATATTTATGAAATTCACTGAAAAATCTGTGTAATTCTTTGAATAATCAGTGAAAAATCACTGCAAATCAGTGAATTTCGCTGATTTTTCCTGTGCTGCAATTCTGACTGTTTATCAGTGATTTTTCACTGATTCGAAATGAGAGAGTTGTAAACGAATCATTCAAATGTTAGCCCCTGATTTGAACGAGAATGAGATTTTTAGAAACTGCGTGATTTAAAATCTCATTAAGTTTATCCATGGTTTCTACTGGCAAAAATAAACAAAAAAATACAGAAAATAGCTAGAATTTGAATTATTTTACTGCAAAAATCAAGAATTTTCAGCACTTTCCTTTTCCTTTAAATGTTTTTCATCGAATGAATAAAAAATAGTTTTTTCATTATAGAGGGAGTAAAACGCTATTATCGCTCGAGTGCTCAAATTCGCGTTTTTCTCCCACAATAAAGAAAAATATCGTTCAAAACTCGAAGAAAAACAATTTTTTTCTCCCTTGTTGTGAAATATACTATTTTTGGACCAATTTGAAGCAAGAAAAATACAGAAAATGGCAAAAATTTTCATTTTTCAAATCCATTAGACATCATGTGATGACTTTTTTTCATAATCTGGGGATCTTTTTTAAAATATTGTGACGTATGGTAAATTAGCCGCTCACGTTAAATTTTTGTGAATTTTCAAAAATTCAAATTTTGTCATTCTCAGTGCAAATGGAAGTTGCTTGAAAAAAGTTAGTTTCCTGTGAAATCGATGAAAATCAGGTCTCGCCTCAATGTCAAATTCCTAGACCAAATTTAATTATTTTTAGTCATTCTGGAGCCTCCAGTGAGATTTTGTTTTTCAAAACCAATTTTTAATTTTTATTGTTGAAAATTTTAAAGCTGAAGAAACAATATTATGTACATTTGAGATACCTAACCACTTGAAAATCGAGAAAATGAGACAGATTTTTTTTGTTAAATTTTTTAAAAATAGCAGGGAATAGGAGTCAGCCAAAAAGTTGACTCGTAACTTTTGCTTAACTCCAGGAGTCAAACTCACACCCTGACTCCTAGCTCCACCTTGACTCCTGACTCCAGCTCGACTCCGGTGTCAATTTGGAGTTAGTTTGACTCCGACTCCAGAGCAGGGAACAGAAATCAGCCAATAATTAATTCTGGGTGCAACCGCCCACAATATTTCGAATGCAGGGTGGAGAACAGGTAATGTAGGTAATGTAAGTAATGTAAAAGTAATGCATTGAAATTCTTGGTAATGTAAGTAATGTAAAGTAATGCATTTTTGCTGAAAAGTAATGTATTTTTTCTCAAAATCATATTACATTATATTTATATTTTAATCAATTTACTACAGTATACCTAATTTCATATTGCTTGTGCCTCTTTTCTCTTTTTTATTTTTGATATAAATAAATTGGATCAATTGAGAATACATACATGAGTATCTAGATTTTTCATTTTGTTGAATTTTCATTTTTTTGGTTGAAATTTATAAAATTCCAACTGTTTTAAAAATATAGTTTTTTTTTTGTTAGGAGAAAGGAGATTTTTGTTGGGGGGGGGGGGGGTGTAAGTTAAATAGAAATATTGATATGGTAATGCAAAAAGTAATGTAAAAGTAATGCATTTCTTTGAAGAAAGTTTGTTCTCCACCCTGGAATGGGGGGGGGGGTTGGAGGTATTTAGAAATTGAAAACTTGACTCCTGACTCCACCTTGACTCCCGACCCCGATGTCCATCTTTGATCTTGACTCCCTGACTCCGGTTTGACTCCAGAATCAATTTGGAGTCAGCTTGACTCCGACTCCGGAGGGAGTTGACTCCTATTCCCTAAAAATAGGTGTAAACTCGATTTTTAATTTCCCAGGCTAATTTTTGTGCATTATGAAGGAATATTTTTAAAATGCTGGAGCACACCAAAATTCTGTTGGAAGCTCCTGGAGTGAGTGGAAATGGTGAAATTCGATCTTACAAGGTACCTACCCGAGGTCTGGCTTGCCAAAAACAAAAAATTTTTTACAGGCTTGTAGAGCATCTCAAGAAACTTCCACAGCCAAAATTCCAGCCCCTAAAGTAGACTTTGGAGAGAGTTGCGGGAATTTGAATTTTGAAAAATTTCCCAATGCACCGAAAAAAATACAAAAATCTAAATAACTCACCCCCATATAGCATTTAGGAAATGAATTTCACACCACGAACTATTTTCGGTGTAGGACATTTGAAAATGGAGTAATCGCCTGGATCCGTATGTAACACCTCGGGGGTGAATTTTCACACATACTTACCTTATATCTAAGAAATAAAAAAATTGAAATACCTATTAACTCCGCAACTTATGGCTTTTAGTATTAGGCGATTTTTCGAAATTTAAACCTCCATAACCCCCCCCCCTTTCCCTCGCCATGTGAGTTAGAGACCCAATTTCCACAAGTGCTGAATGAGTAACTTTTTCAAAGATCACAATTTTGTTTTGAGAAATGATGTTTGAATTATCAGAAATTTAAAAAATCAATGTAGGCAGTTGAAATTTTGGTCAATTCAAATGGGAGTGGGGCATTTCGAGTGGTTCTCTTGTCAGTTTAATCAAATTATTTTTATTTTTTTGTAGAAAAATTCAAAAATTTTCTCGTATCAATTACTTAGAAGTTTTTGTAATTTAAAAAAATTATCGGATTTTTCACAATTTCTTTCATAATTTTACGCAATTTTGGTGATTTTTTGGTGTTATTCAATTTTCTCTGGTTTTTATCGATTTTTTAAGAATAATTATTTAAAAATATTTTTTCTATTTTGAAAAATTTTATTGATACTTTTAGCAACTTACTATTAACTTTTTATCGAATTTCATGTGATTTTCGTGACATTTTAATTTTATCAGTTCTTTAATTTTTGATCAATATTTTTCAAATTTCTCATCATTTTTTTTAAAAAATCGCATTTTTTCTTCTCGTAATTTTTACTTATTTTTTTTAAATATTTCCCATTCCCTCTTTCCACCAAATCTTTCAATTTACTTCGAAAAACTTCAAAATTTAAGAATTTTTTAAAGAATTATTTCAACCCAAAAACTATTTTGAGCCTGAATATTAAAATTCAAAGAAGCTTCATCCGGCATCTTTTGATGTTTTACTCTTTCAAGCTCCTCGAGGTAAATTATCATCCCACTTTCTTCTTCCAACTCGACAAATTCCGAGTAATTTTTTTATTTATTCTAAACATGCATTGTAAAGTACCTTTACAAAACATCGAACACAGAACAAAGTTTTTCTTTGCATTAAAATAATACAGCAGTTTCAAAAAACCTCGCACGTACTTCGTTCCTAGTTTATACAAAAAGGCCCAGAAACGTGCTCGAGCTCATTTCATCGCTATTCCACCACAACGAAAAATTTCAGGTGATAACGTTCACAAATTATTCACAACTTTCGAACGAAATTGGCAAACAATTAGTAATTGTGTAAATGTTGGAAAATTTTCAAACCGATGAAAATTAAATTTATTACCGGATCGTAAATCCGCACGTTAATCCTTTACAAATGAAATAGGTATTCTGTACTCCTACAGTTTTTTCCGTACCTACGTCATTCTTTAGAATTTTTCAAATTCAAAAAATTAATCAAGTGTATTCAAACACCCAAATAGTTGTGTATTGTTGGCTTAATTGGGTGTGAAAAAATGAAAATAAAATGACGATTAAGTCGAATTTAAATAGAAGATATTTTGTTCGTGTGTAAACGGATGGATTCTTTTACAAGAGTCAATTAAGGGTACGAAAAATGGTTGCGGGGTTATTGTATTGTATCTAACGTAAGTATAAACGAATGTTGTAGCTGTATTGGAATTGAAAGTAGTTCTTTTAAACGTCATAGAACGTCGAGAATTTAAGACTGACTGATCACATGAACAAGTTATGAACTTATGAATGCTGCTTGCGTCAATGTAAATCGAGTGCAGAACTTGGGCTGGGAGGGAAATGGTTGTAAAATTTTACCTACTTGAGGTTATCTATCATTTCGCGAGCGTATGATTGTGTTAGTTAATGATACGTACTGACTCGATATCAAGTCTTCGCAGCATGCAGGAAATGTGTTGTTGTAAATTGATTTTCGTGGTTTTTTTTTATTAGTATTAGAAGAGCTGCGATTGTGAGCTCATTTAATGGACTGAGAAGTTTTAAAAAGCTGATCAAGTCATTTTTGAAATCCAAATTTTTAATGTCTGATGCAGATTTTTTTGTTTTTGCTGGGTTTTTGGACGATTCAGATAAATAAATAATTAGCTTAATTGTATAATTTTTTTGAATTTTACATTTTTTTTCTAATTGTAAATTTGGTGAGAGTCACGAGTCATTTTATTTTGCCAGGTTCCTTTTGAATTAAGTATTTTTTTTTTAAATATTTGAAACGTCTTGAAAAATAAAAATAGGTACCTACTACCTACTACCTACCTAGGTTACACCTTGAACTGAGGGATTTTTTTCAAAATAAAAATGGTGAATAAATTGTAAATGAAATAATTTCCAAACTTGGGACAATAGTACATTCTGTTCAAATTGAAAAATATTTTTCAAAATACAGTACAGCTGAGTAATTATTAGAAAAATATTTACCATAATTATTAGAATTATTAAAATATGTATTTATTTTCCAATCGTAGGGCCATCGGACCGATTGGAGAGGGGGTTTGAAGGGGGTGGCTTTCCTCCATTAATGAAGATATCCCATTTCTAGTTTAAAAAATTATAGGTTTGCAGGAATCATAACGGGTCACTTTTTTAGGGTGTTTGTCATTTTTTAAAACTTCTGTCACTTTGGTTACTTTTCACGTCTAAAAGGTCACTTTGGTTACTTTTTTCCTCTCAAAAGTCACTTTTTCTTCGCACTTGCAGGTAAAAATTCAAATTTTCACGTAAAAATTGCTATTTTTCAAAATTATTTCAAAAAACAACTGATTTTTGCTAGTGTGTTTGTTGTTTTAACGAAGGAATTTAATAAATGAAATTATTCACGTCTTTTCAGTTGATTTATCTTTGAAATGTTTGCAGAAAACTACAAAAAAATTCCCCCAGAAAACTGTAAAAAAATTGCCAAAGAAAAAAATGAATTTTTAGTTACCTTTAGTTACTTTTTGGTCACTTTTTGTTCAAAAAAAGTTACTGAAAGTTACTTTTTTCTTCAAAAATTTCGCTATGATGCCTGAGTTTGAGCTGAGAATTCTTTGAAAATGATGACTTTGTTTGGGAAATTTTCGTTTTGAGTAGAAAAAAATGAGAAAAATTATACTTCAAGTCAGAAAAGTTGGAAATAAACTCATTTTACTTGAGATTTGTCGATTTTCCACCCTCCCAGCTTCAAAAATCCAACTTTAATACGTCCCTGATTAATCAATTAGGTACTTTGAAAGGGATGTAAAATTAGCCTGAAATATAAAATGTAGTAAAAAGCTAGAAAATTGTCGAACATTTTTAAAATTTGGTCAAAACGTCTCAAAATATGAGAAAATTATCAATTATGTTATTGTTGAAAAATTTTACTCCACTTTTCAAATCACTTCAGCAATTTTTTAGGAAGTTTAAAACAATTCGCCGGTGGTTCAATTTTAATACTTTTTTGCCCCCCCAATTTTGAGTAATGTTACCTGCTGGAAACATCAGGCACCCCCTCCCAAAAAAGTATGATTTGAGTTTCGACTATAAAATTAGATACTACTTTTTCCCCTCTACAAGGAAGGCGAAAAGTTGCAGAACGCGAATTTAAAAATTTTTTCAAATCGCTCACTCAAACTCTCAAACATCTCAGAATCGAGGTTAAAAATTTTTGCTCGCCTGTAATAATGTTTGATGAAATTTTTGGACTAAAACTATTTTAGGTACATTAAAATTCAAATTGTTTGTTCAGTGGCTTGAAGATTAAGCATTTTTTTCAAGCCTTCAAAATAATTTCAATAAATTTTTATATTAATTTTTTGTAGCAATGCTGCCAATAGAAAATCTATGAAAATAACGTAACTAAATTGAAGGTTACATTTCCAAACTGTTCCTAATAAGTCCAAAATCTGTATATGAGAAAAGAGACACAGGTGTACTGAAAAAAAGGTTACACCTGGGTCCCTTTTCTCATGTACAGATTTTGGACTTAGGGACAGTTTGGAAACAAAAGCTTCAACTAAAATAATGTTTTTCACAAAATTAAAAAAAAAATCATCAAAAATGACTTATTCTAGGTGGCGAAGTGGCCAAAAAAATTTTAGCTCGACTTTGAAGTATTGGAATCTTATGGATGTTTCTTTTTTTTCGGGAGGGGGGAGGGAATCCAATAAGGAGTTTGAAAATCAAAGACCAAAAAAGACTACGTAAAGTTATCTGATTTTGGTCTATTTTTATCACATTTTGTGAAAAAAAACCGCAACCTTATCCAACTTTATTTTCTTTTGCGTATTTTAACCTTGTTTTAAAACAATTTTTATCACTTTTCCCCATCATTTTATCAATGTTTGATCATTTTATTCAATATTCATCCAATATTTATCAATTTTCGAACTTATCAAACAAATTTGATCATTTTTAAAGAAAAATTTTGCAATACTTGAAACATTGCGCAATCTGGTGCAATTGTATAAAACGTTTGAGTAGTTTCAATTTTTTTCTCATTTTTAAAATAATTTTCACATCTTTTAAAGTAAACTTTTCCATCAATGTTTCGTTGATACTTCCATAATTTTCTCAATTTTTAAAAATTGGCTAATCAATTTGATTTTTTTTTGTTTTGAAATGTACCACGAATCAGCAAAAACATGGGAAATTTCAATTCAAAATGAACGAAAATGTTGGTAATTTTAAGTAACCAAATGGAATCTCATTATCATTCCACACGACACACAGTGGTTCAACTGGCAATTCTAGCCGGACAAAAGTCGAAAATGTGATGGTCTCAAAATCCTAAAAAAATGTTGGGAATCCCTTTTCACAACTCTGAGACACTTGAAACGAGGGTTTAGGAATGTCTCCGACGTGTCTACGAACATAGGCAGGAGGTATGAGTTGTGCAACCCCCACTATCATCCCTATGCGTTACACATATCATTGTTGCGCATGTTCGTTTTATAACAAAGAAGATGTCGTGTTTTACATTTATGAAAATGTATTTATGCAATCGTACACAATTAAATATAGTATTTATGATGTGGTAATTGCAAATTCGTCCAGTTGTTTTATAATGTTTGTAATTCCAGTTTCAATTTACATTGATTTCCTTGAATACAAGAAAGTAATCAATCATACAAAAAAAGTTTCAACTTGGTTCAAAAAACCAACACAGAATTCGTGTTTTGGGTATTATTTTACACTATTTAGAACTGGAATTAACCACAGTGACGTCCAGCAGTGCTGGAAAAGCAGTGTTATATCCAATAAGAGTATTGCAAAAAAACATGATTTCAGAAAATACCACAAAAAGGCTAAAATTCAGTTTACTTTTGAAATTTGGTCTTGGATAGGGGTGGACAAGAAAAATGAAGAAAATGTTGAACTTTGGAATCTGTGACCAATAAAACATTGATTGCAATGTATGACATTGAAAATATCTATAGGTATCTACCAAAAAAAGCTTAAATTTTGTCCATTTTTTAAATTGCAAAATGAAATGGAGAGGATGGGTAAAAAAAACGAAATTTGGGATCTGAGACCAACAAAAATTCAATTTCTGTACATAACTTGAAAATGATAAGTACAAAATTTTACCAATTTTTTTTAATTCAGGTCCAAAGGGGGTGGGGAAGGGTGAAATGAAAAAATAAGTCAAAATTGGGAATCTGTGACCCAAAAAACCCCGACTTCCATATATCACTTGAAAACTATACTAAATTTCACCAATTTCTTATTTTTATGCTCTGGGGGGGAGGGGAGGGGGTAAAATGAAAAAATAAGCGAGAATTCGAAATCTACGATCCAAAAAACCCTGATTTCCGTACATTACTTGAAAACTATATCAAATTTCACCAATTTCTTTATTTTTAGGCTCCGGGGGCTGGGGGAGGGGGTGAAATGAAAAAACAAGTGAAAATTTGAAATCTACGACCAAAAAAACATAAAGTTGGGCTATTTTAATCACTTTTGTATTGAATTCGACTTTTGTCCAGCTAGAATCGCTGGTTGAACCACTGTGCGACACCGGATAAAATCGCGACAAGTTGTGCACTCGATCTAATCTAATCAACGAATAATGAACGTGATAACTTTCCATTCGAAAAGCAGCACCATGACCAACATCGAGCATATTAACGTAGGTCATGATCTGATATGTTAATAAGATCACACGTTAAAAAATATACCTAAAGCGTTAAACAACTTATTGTAAACAAAACAACGACCTGATGATAAAATCCCGACCGAATTACTTCATCGAGTACGTCTACGTTCGTAAAATTCCGCGTAGCGTGAAATTTATCGAACACCTTATGGCATCATCACCTGATCAATGTGTGATATTTGCAATGTAAAAAAAAGAGAAGAAAAATCTATCCTTGAAATTTCTCTGTGGTATAATTTGCAAAATAATTTTCATTCTTGGTCCTTTCTCGCCGTGACCTTAGAACACGTTGACAGAGATATGCTTTTCTTCGTATCTATCATTCCCATTGGATACTGAGATATTCTCTTTTTCGCGCATGGGAATTATACGAATTATAATTTTTTTTTCTTTCAAGTATCTTTTAGGTACTACCTGGTTAAGTGGTTATATGGTCGACGAATATAGAATAATTATAGCTTACGAGTTTTTCTTCAACATTGAGTGATTTTAATGTCCACCTTAGGGTTTTTTTATTACCTATAACTATAAGAAAATCTTATTTAAGTGATGATTATGCTGCACGAGCGACTTGGTAATTTGCTACTTGGTCTTTGTACGGATCAGTTTTCATTTTTAAATACTTCCTTTAGCTGATGAGTATTCAATTTAAATTTTATTGGTGAGTTTTAGGACTAGCTCTTGAATAATTTTAAAGCAAATGGGATTTCGACGATTCAAGTCTAAATTTATTGTGAAAATTTAAATTTTTTAATTCTTAATTTTTTTTGCAAAGCTGTATCCAATTTTAAAATTACCCATTAATAAAATTTTCAAATTTAAATTTTCTCAAAAATTTTTCAACTTTGATTTTTTTTATTGTTTTTTTCATATTTCTAATACTTTTTTAAATTTCTGTATACTTCTCAATTTGGAAAAAATTTGAAAAACATGAAGTTAAAAACCTTTGAATTTTTCAAAGAATTCGAGTACCTACGATTTTTTTCTTTTTCAAGCCATAACTCTTCTCTATTACTAAATGAAAAAAAATTACAGAACGTAAAATGTTCAATTTTTAATTCTCTACTACTTTTATTTCACTTTTTTTTTGATATCTTCACTTTTTTGAACCCGGTGCAAGATTAACCCAATTTTTTTAATGTCTTGGTATTTTTTTTATTCCAAGTCGATTACCAGTTACCAAAAAGTGGCGTTATCAAAAAAAGTGTGAAATAAAAGTTGTAGAGAATTAAAAATTGAACATTTTACGTTCTATAATTTTTTTTTCATCAAGCAATAGAGAAGAGTTACAGCTTGAAAAAGAAAAAATTGTACTCGAATTCTTTGTATCATAACTTCTTTCCATTGCAAGATGGGAAAAAAGTTACGGGACAAAAAATGATTATTTTTCAATTTTCTACAACTTTTGTTTCAAATTTTTTTTCGTATCTCCACTTTTTTGGATATCATTGACAACTGGTTCCAAACTGCGGAACCGGTTTCAAAAAAACATATCACATTTTAATCGCGTCAGTGTGTAGACTTTATTTCAATAAAAAAAAACGGATCCGCATTTTTTGACCCAAACCGGTTTCTCAATTTGTGGACACCCTATTGACAGGATTGAAACTACTGAAAGTTTGATTATCGATCGTCAATCTCCTTGTCGCTGTAGAACACATTGCCATTTGAACCGTCTTGGTATCTCTTTTCAGTTCTGAGACATTGAGAAGTGTTTCAAGTGGACAAGACTTCTGCGTCATACTGTATAGTCGGAAAAAAAATTGAAGGAAAATCTTAAAATTACTGAAAACAATTTTAAAGTTGGAAGAAAGTTTAAAAAATATGAAGTTGAACAAAATTTAAGGAACAAAATTGGAAGAATTTTCAATATTTACCTACTAAAATTTTTCCAACTTTAACAATTTTAAATTTTTTCAAACTTGATATTTTTAAAAATTTCTTCCAACTCTAAAATTGTTTTCAGTAATTTCAAAATTTTTCTTAAATTTTTTTTCCAACTAAAAAATTAATTACTTATTCTCTTGGAAGAAATTTTGAAAAACATGATGTTGAAAAAATAAAAATAAAAAGTTTCAACTTTACGTTTTTCAAAATTTTTTCCAACTAAATAATTATTTTTTTTATGTGAAACTGGAAAAAAATTTAAAATTTGAAATTAGAATTTTTAAAAAAATCAAAGTTGGACAAATTTTGAGATAATTGAAGTGGACAAAATTTTATTGTGGGGAAAATTTTAAAATTGGATACAAATTTTTATAAAATTTAGAATCAAAGTACTTAATTGAAGAAATTTTGAGTTGAAAAAATTTGGATTTGAATCGACTAAATCCCATTTGCGTCAAAATCATTTAGGAGCTAGTGTTTTATGTTGTTTTGGGGTTGTGGTTTTTACGCAGTTCGAATTTTTTTCCGAATTCGTCGTAATATTTCGAGCACGCACGGTATTTTTTTTTCGACAGATAAATTCGTATGATAACGAATTACCCAATAAAAAATGAAGAGCTCATTTTTTATAAGATGTGTCGCCTGCTTTTTATTATCAATTGGAAAGAAATTGTAAACAAATCCCAATTGAATTTTCCTCGTGAATTCGATACCACTAATTTATTATCTGATATTTTGTGTTTGGAATATCGGAATTACGAAACCATAACTGAAGTGGCTGCTTATAAATTGTACGTTATCAATTTATTAAATCCCCATAAACGGACAATTTTATCGAATTGTTTTTAAATTTCAAGTACATCGCACCATTTACGGTGAAATTACCGACACGTTTTCGTTTATTCAATCGGTTATAATGCAGAAAAGAAATAACGAAGGGGGGGAGAACCAGGGAGGGAGATATTTTTAGAAAATGAATAACCAACGTTTGTTGAAATTTCATCTTGCTATGATTACTTTCTCGATAGAGTTTATTATTTAAATGCTACCAAAGCCATACTGTCTACCAGGTAACCTATTTTTCATCGCAGGTAAACGATCCTTGGCCTTGTAGGTGATTCGCGGAAGGCTAATTGTTTTTGGCTGCTGTATTCTTTTCGTCATTATTATTATGGCTCAAACTTATCTTTCTTAATTGCATTGTTAGCAGTTTACTGCGTAGGTATGGGCACTGGCGGTTTTGTGTGAACGTATAATTGAGTGTATTATAGTCGTAAGGCGATGTATTCAAGTAGGTGGTGCAGCTGACACGAGCAAGTGTTTGTATAAGTATGTAAAGTACAGATCGAGAAAAGAATATCGCAATTGCGACGAATTAGATGTAAAATTATTCGTCGAGTTGTTTTGTTCACTTCGATTCGATCAAGTTAATCAGGATTACAAAAGAATGACGAAAACCGTCGTTTGTTTGTTGGGATTGTCCGATGATTATTATAAGCTGTCATTATGATAGCACGAACTTATCTTTTTTTTTTGAGTGCCCGACGTGCGAGAAATCAATTTTTTTGAAAGCTGTCTTAAATTTTTCACAATGAAGAATTTATTCAAAAGTGATAGGGGGGTTAGAAAGTCATCGTTGTTCCAAAAAAATACACTGTCGTAGAAAATGGCCAAAAATTATATTTCATCGAATGTTAAATTGGGTCAAACAAGGTCAAGAGGTTAAATCCACACGAAAGATATTTCATTATAATCCTATTTAGAAATTCTGACCACTTGATTTTACTCGAGTCAGCTGTGTTTTTCGCAGACAGATGTAGATATTGTTTAACGAGTATAAAAAATATTTCCGATTCAAAATTTATAAAAAATCAAATTTTCATTTTCATAAATGATTTTAAACAATATTTTGAGAATTTATGACTGAAATTGACGTCGAAACTGCGTTAAATGTCATGCAACCTGTTCAAATGCATTGAAAAATTGTGACAATTGAAAAAAATTGAAAATAATATTGAGAAAATTGTTCAAAATATTGTAAAAGTCTTGAAATTATGGAGAAAAAAGTGTCTGACAGGTTCTGTAATGTCGAAATTACTGGAAAAGTCAGTCAAGCTGGTCTGATAAGTCAAGCTTTTGACCAAATGGTCAAGCTATTCATGCAGAGTCGAGCTTTTTGACTCAGTTTTTTTCAAAGATTGAGAAAAATTTCACATTCACTCTTGATGAATAATTTGAATGAAAAAAGAGATCATTGTGATTTTTTGAATCATGTTTGTTTGAATTTGTTCATAAAAATTTTAAATTAGGAGCTCATAGTGATTTTTTTTTGAATTATACTTATTTGTTTGAAGTTTTTCGTATTGGGGGGGGGGGTGCCAAAAAAAAGTTTAAAAGTCATGCAAAAAGGTCCTAAGTCAAGATTTTTACTCAACAAATTTTGTTAGACACCCTGCTCCAGCATTTTTCATTTTGAAAAGTAAAAAAAAAATGGTGCCTCAAAACTTTAAGGATTATATTTCCAATTAACAGAATGGAGTCTGTTCTCTGCTCGGGTCTTGAAAATACTCCTAGAATGTTTTTGGGGATAAAAAAATTGTAGAGTTGAAAAAAATTTTCCTTTCCCAGTTCCTCTCTTCACCTATATCAAAATTGTAATCTCACTGTAATAATCCTCCTCATTCCTTATGTGACCCAAGAATTAAAAATTTTGGTCGTACTTATACAAGGAATAAAGATCAATTTTTGGTATTTTTTCAAACTTTTTACATTGCATTTTAGCCAAAAATCTCCAAATTGTAATTTTTTTGAGAATTTAAACAAGTAGGTTTGCAAAACTTGAAATTTTAATTTTTTGCAAGAGTGTAATTCTTGGATTGGTGGTTGGGAGAGGGGGAGAGGGTTGCGGGCTTGAAAAAGTCTCGCAGTATTCTGAACGAGTTGCAGAATTTCAAAAGTCAGAAGTTTTGCATTTCGATTTGGAAATTTTGTCAAAACACTTTTTGAAATATACTTATTCGAATAAATAGTAAAATTTGTTGACATCAATTTAAAATTGTTTTGAATTATTGTAATTTTCTGATTGCTCTAAATTTCAACAAATATAACATTTTTTGAACAATATCAGTAGTTTTTCTTATTTTTTGTTTTTTTTTTAAATATTAATTCAATTTTCATACTTTTCATCTTTGGGATTTTTAATAAAGATTTTAGTTTTTTTTTAAAAAGCAGGTTTTCATGTTTACCTATTTTTACAAAGTCTTGTTCAATTTTTTTTTCAATTTTTAAAAAAATTTTCATTGCTCTAAACATTTTTTGTTGGATTTTCTGCACCTGTTTCATATAAATTTCGTTATATCCTGGTTTCGTTGATGATATTTTTAAACTGTTGTTATCATTTTTCTGCGCTTTCTTAAAAAAATTTCCCCGAGATTTTGTGAAATTTTTTTTACCAAATTTGATAAATTTTCATCACTGTTTCGTGTTATTTTTAAAATATTTCGAAAATTTGAATTTTTCGTAATTTTTATGATGAAATTGCGGAGAAACGATTTGAACAATTTTTTTGAGGAGTGTAGGTAAATAGAAGTTCCAAATGAATACCTAGAAAATATTGAATGATGACTGATTTCTAGGTGAATGGATGATTTTTAGCTTACAAATTTGACAAATATCACATAATTCTTCCTAATTTCCTCGAAAGTGGCGAAATTTTGCATTGCAAAAAAACAAATATAAACACTTGTCTTGTATTCAAATTTTTCAAATTAATTTCAAAATTTCTGAAATAAATTAGTGTTGATTTTTGTTAATGTGCAATTTTTGGGTAAATCCTATATGAAGGGGGGGGGGGAGATGGAGAAATTTTTTAAATACCCGTGGATGCACCCGTTAGCAAAATATTAAGAAAATGTAAAGATTCAATTTTTTCCTCCCACGTTGCTGGATTTCCATTTTTTTTTAAATTCGAAATTTTCAGGAGTTGGGATGGGAAGGAGTGATCATGAAAACTTGTAGAAATGGATAATCAACAATTCTACACATTTGAAAATCCAACAAATCGTGCATGATGTTATACCAGTTTTTTTAATTTTTTTGAAATTCAAGGTTCGATGTGAAATGGGGGATGGGGACAGATCGAAAAATAAATTTGAAATTTGAAATCAGTACCTATGAGGATCCAACAAATCACACATCACACGAATTTTTCAATTTTTTTTTGAAATTTGGGACTGACTGTGAGGCATGGGTAGGATCGCGTTAAAAAAAGTAAATCGATAATCGAAGCAGTACCATTCAAAACGTGATGAGCGATATGCTGCATGGTCCAATACTTGCTCAATCAGAAAATCTCTCAGAAAAATCTAGAGTGAGATCGGTGGGAGGGAGAGATCACTTTTGGATTGCGTTGATAGTGAATGATCCATCAAAAAAGATTTCAGGGAAGTAGGTAAAGTACCTATCAAAATAATTGAAACTGTTTCATACTCAAATTTCAGCTTTCTGTTTTGCCCTCGCACTTTTTCAATCTATTTTTTCTATTCCCCTGTCCTTTTTCTTGAAAAATTGTAATGAGATGTGCAAATGAAAAACATCAATCGGTACTCAGTGGTATAGCAAAAACATTTTCAGGGGGGCGATCTGAATTTTCATAATTTTTTGAGAAATTTTGAAAATTTTGAGTTCAACCATCTTTATCTTGAAAACAACAAATAATAACAAATTCAGGCGATGAGGTCGAAAGAATTTTTGGGGAAGGTACAAAGTATGAGTATGGACAATTGGAATACCAAAAGGGAAGAGAGAAAAAAATGAGCCTTTTCTCGCACAGTCGCCTCAAATAGTTTATATAATTGTAATCTCGTTTATACTCGAGCGAAGCTTTGAAAAAATTGGATTTTTAATGTCCAAAAATACATTTTTTCACTAAATTCTTGATCTCATGGGGGGGGGGGGGGTCGAGACCACCAACACCCCCTGGTTTCGCCTTTGAAGGTTCCCAGAATTTTGCGAGTGTAATTTTACGTCTTAGAAAAACCTCAAGTAGGTATTCGTGTTTTAGCTACCTATTTCAAAACTCGACAAAAAGCCACTCCTCTTTTCAAAATCATGTCAACCACAAAATAAATAATTTTTCAACGTAAAAAAAATATCAGTATACAATATCTACCTATAATACTCGTAATAATGAAAATATTAAACCAAAACTATTATTCTTATTGCAGGTGAGAATTTAATGAATTGAAAAAAAATGCATCGCAGTATATCTGTATCGATTGCAAACAGCCGGATAACTACTCGAAGGGTTGTCATAAATCATCAAGTATTGCAAATCGATTACGACTTACCATTATTCTTCTCGTAATTGCCAGCAAGGTAAACGGTAATTAGAATTATCTAATTTGGTACGATTATTTATGAAAATATTATTACTCGTAGAAAACCTGATTAGGTAACTGGGTACGAGCAGTTATTACCAAGAAGTAATTAAAAACATTTAAATAGGTTCAATTTGCAAGATTTTCATAAAATTTCCCAAACTCAGTCAGAACCTGTTAATTAATTTTTGCATTATTGCCTCGTTCTTCATAACTTTCGACTACCTACAACTATAAATCAAATTACAGGCATTGGCGATAAATCGACGAGATCCAGATTTAATGAATTTATTTCCATCGATTCGAACATTTTTTCGATTATTTATGAATTTTTACATTTACCTACGAGGAAGAAAGGAAATGTAAGTATAATTCTGAGAATTAGTCGAACCTCAGACTATAATTCTAGTTGCACTCTTCGGGCAATCGAACGGTTTTTTTCAATAACAAAAATAAGAAAGTACATATTTCCTGATTAATCCGCGTTCTATGTTTCAAATACCTTCCCAAACGATAAACAATTTCAAGGTACGTGATATACTCGTTTTGTATGCATCGAATACTCGTAGATGGGTAATTAGGTACTCTACGCAACAAATACGAGACTCAGATGGTAAATTTCATCGAGATCAACTTGCCAAAACTCTAGACGATGAGAAAAATACCCGGAAGAAGCTACAGAATAAATTAAATTAGTCCCATTAACGTCACACCAATAGCGAACTAATTACAATATGGCCGAACGTGTTTGCTAATTACAATGTCAGCGTTAAAATGAAAATATTATGATACGGTTTTTTTTTTCGTCGCATTTGGTGATGTATTCTGAAGAATTACAGCACATTATGGGAACGACGTATAATACGCGGTTCGATGTGTATTTTTTTTCTCTAGCTCCTAGATAATTTTGACCGAAATGGGATTTTGACGATCTAAGTTCAAATTTACTCAAGTTTGAATTTTTTCAGCTCTAATTTTTTCAATTTCTTTAATTTTTCCTACAAAATTGTATCCAATTTAAAAAAATTTCAACTTTAATCTTTTCAAAATTTGTACAATTTTGATTTTTGAAATTTTTTTCAGCTTCGTATACTTATTCTTTAAATTTTTTCCGATCATTGAGTTGGAAGAAAACTTGAAAAACATAAAGTTGAAAAAAATTTAAGAAACGAAGTTGAAAGAGTTTTCAATAGGTACTAATTTTTTTCCAATTTAAAAAATGTTTTCTACTGTATAATTTAAAAAAAAAATCATTTTCTTGAAATTCTTCCAATTTTGATTACAAAAGTCGACGTAGAAAATGCTGTTTGAGATTTACTTAATAGGTTATTTTTATAATTTTTCGCGCTTATCACGAGAAAAATAGTGAAAAAATTCCATCTCCGAAGGATTTTTCAAAATTTGAATTTTTTGTTGAACATTTTTTTTTTACACTTTTTGATAAGTTTTGACATTTGAAGCAAATTTTCTAAACAAAGGAAGGGTTCTACAGAAAAAATGAATAGAGCATAAATTGTAGAGCGTAAAATTTTCTTTCTGTAGAGTCCAATTAATTTTTTCTTAGAAGACTAGAAGACTTAGCTTTCGAGATATTTTAATTGATAGTTCAAAGTTCAACTTCTTTTTTTATTATTAAAAATATCTCAAAAACCAAGCCTCTTAAGAAAAAACTAATTGGACTCTACAGAAAAAAAATTATGCTCTGCAATTCATGTTCTATTCATTTTTTTTTTAGAACGCTTTCTTTGCACAGAAAATCGACTCCCAGGGTCAAAAGTTAAATCAAAAAATGTAAAACAAATTCTCAACAAAAAATTCCAATTATGGAAAATCCTGACGCGATGGAGTAAAAATGAAATTATATTCGTACTCAGCATTAAAAAGTAGGCCACAATCGCCAATCAGAATCAATTACGCAGGAAAAAATTATTGATGTCAGCCTTTGATATTTCCATTGTTATTGGTAAATGAGAAATGTTGAAAATGTGGTTCATTACAAAAAATCGATTTTCTGGGAAAATCAAGCCTCAAAAAAATGAATAGAACATGAATTGTAAAACGTGAAATTTCCTCTGTTGAGTCCAATTCGTTCTTTTTTAGGAAGCTTAGTTTTTGAGATATGCATTTTCAATAGAAAAAAATAAGTTGAACTTTGAACTGAAATATTTCGAAAGCTAAGCCTCCTAAGGGAAAACTAATTGGAATCTACAGAAAAAAAATTTACTCTACAATTTATGTTCTATTCATTTTTTTCGTAGAACCTTTTTTATCAGTGAATAGGAGTCGACTCCAGAGTCGGAGTCAAACCAACTCCAAATTAACTCCGATTCCGGAGTCGAGTCGAGCCGGAGTCAGGGAGTCAAGGTCAAAGATTAACTCCGAGTCAAGCCGGGGGTCAAGAGTCAAGGAAACAAGTTGACTCCAGAGTCAAGCAGGAGTCAGGACTGTCAGGAGTCAAAGTTTGAAATTGACTCCGGAGTCAAGGTGGAGTCAGGAGCCAGAGTGTGAATTTGACTCCGGTGTCAAGATGGAGTCAGGAGTCGAGGTCTGAAAGTGACTCCAGAGTCAAGATGGAGTCAGAAGTTGAGGTCTGAAAGCTGAGAATAGGAGTCAAACAGGAGTCAGGATTCAGGAATCAAAGTCTAAAATTGACTCCGGAGTCAAGGTGGAGTCAGGAGTCATGGTCTGAAATTGACTCCGGAGTCAAGGTGGAGTCAGAAGTCGGTTTTGAGTTTGACTCCGGAGTCAAGGTGGAGTCAAGAGTCAGAGTGTGAGTTTGGCTCCGGAGTCAAGATGGAGTTAGGAGTCGAGGTCTGAAAGTGACTCCGAAGTCAAGGTGGAGTCAGGAGTTGAGGTCTGAAAGTGACTTCGGAGACAAGGTGGAGTCAGAAGTCAACTTTTCGGCTGATTACTGTTCCCTGGTCCAAAATCGGAGTCGAATTGACTCCAAATTGACTCCGACTCCGGCTTGACTCCGGAATCAAGCTGGAGTCAGGGAGTCAAGGCAAAGATTGACTCCGGAGTCAGGAGTCAAAAGTCAAGGTCATATATTGACTCTGGAGTCATAGAGGAGTCAGAAGTCAAGGTGTGAGTTCGGCTCCGGCGTCAAGGTGGAGTCAGGAGTCCGGGTGTGAGCTTGACTCCGGAGTCGAGGTGGAGTCAGGAGTCAACTTTTCACCTTGACTCTGGGTGTTGGGTGGAGTCAGAAGTCAACTTTTCGGCTGATTTCTATTCCCTGGTCCAAAATCGGAGTCAAACTGATTCCAAATTGACTCCGGAGTCAAGTCGGAGTCAGGAGTCAAGGTGTGAGTTCGACTCCGGAGTCAAGGTAGAGTCAGGAGTCAGGGTGTGAGCTTGACTCCGGAGTCAAAGTGGAGTCAGGAGTCAACCTTCTCCCTGTACTCCGGGAGTCAAGCCGGACTCAGGAGTCCTGTTTCCTATGTTCAGAAAATTGACTTAAGTGCCAAAAGTTATCAAAAAGCGTGAGAGCAAAAAATTCAAATTTTGAAAAATCGTTGGGTGATGGAATTCCTTCACTACTTTTTTCGTGATCAGTGTGAATTATGGTATAAAAATCACCCATTCAACTTCAAACAGCATTTCAAATTCGAGGAAAAATTTTGAAATTATTGGAAATAATTTTTGAGTTGAAAAAAATTTTAAATTATGAAGTTGAAAATCATTTTCAAAAATCAGTTTGAAAAATCTTTAAAAAATTCAAATAGAAAAAATGTTATACTAACTAAAAAACATTTTAAAATCGGAAAAAATTCTAGTAGGTAATAGGTATTAAAAAATTGTCATCTTTGATTTCTTCAAATTTTTTTCAACTTGATATTTTCAAATTTCTTCCAACTCTATAATATTATTTTCAATAATTTAATTTTTTTTCAACCATAAAATTTTTTCAATCGAAAATTTATTACATAAAATGCAGTAAAATATACTCGAATAAAATAAAAAAATAAAAAATCAAAGCTGGAAATATTTAAATTAAAAAAAAATTCCCGATGGAAATTTTTTTAAATCGGATACAGCCTTGATGTAGTATGAAAGAAATTGAAAAAATTTACAGTTAACAAAATTTGAACTTGGAATAAATTTCGACTCCATTTGTCTAAATCCAAATTTCGTCAAAATTATTTAGGATCTGTGTTTTTTTTTTATTGTCGAGTAGTGTTTTTTATGTTTTTTTTTTTCATCGTCGAGAAGTTTTTTTTTCATGTCGTAAAAAATGAGAAAAGATGGAGCAAATGTACCATTGTTATTGGTTCTTTGTTTACCAATTTTTTACGATACGTGTATTTACGAATACGAAAAACATTGGTAAACAAATTCGACTAGATACCGATTTTTAAATCGACTAAAAGGGTTAGTTTTTTATTCTTTAGCAAACAAAAATGACAGCGAAATGGTCTCGTTAAGTGAAAGTTCTTCTATTTGTGATATTCTTTCATACGCAGAGGCATAGAGAGATGTCTCGAAAGTAACGTGTGGCGTTTCCTGCTAATGCGTACTTGGTTGTTTACGAAAAATTTCAACTAATACGACGCATATTGCTCCAGAATAGTGCGTGCTATTTTCATAGTATAGATGCGGTTGAGAAAAACACCCCTGTGAAGGGTTGCGTGATAATGGATTTTCAAATGGTTCTGTTTACGTAGATTTTTGCACATGAGTGAAACTCAACGGCGCTGGCTAATAATTTCGAATCGATTTGATACTTGGCCAAGATGCTGCGATTAATCGACGACGCCTGGAGAGAATTTTGAATATTTATGATACTGGTAAAGGCTACAGCGCAGGATACCAAGCCGAAGGTAAATTATATCGATGAAATAATGGATTATCTTGATACCTGAATATCTGGTTTGCCTAGTTTGACTGTCCATGTCATCTGGAGCCATCGTCTGGATTGAGTTCTGTATATTTGAAAGATTCTCGGGTAGGTTTTTTTTTGATTACGTGGCATCGTTTTGCTGCGTACAATTTGTTGACAGTGTTTTGTATCTGTACTATACAATTCGTATTATGTTTTGTAATTAGATCTTGTCGTGGGTATTTTGACAGCTGGCAATTACGAGGTATTGAATTAGTCGCAATACGACTTGACCGGAAGTTTACCATTTATAATTTGAAGACTAGACGATTTATAAATTAGTGCAATTTGTTGACTATTATGGATGTTTATTTGTACTGTGGTTGAGCGGTGTTGTTATATGGAACGTGACGTGAAGACGTTTTGAGACAATTTGTAGGCTGAACTGATTTTAGGACTGGTGTCATTGCCTCTCTTATGCGAGTTTTGCTAGGTGCCGGATTGGAAATTGAATTCACGGATCGAAAAAATTGGCGAAATTTTAGAAGAAATGAAGTCCAAAGTAAAAAATTGTCCCTTGTATCATTTTCCTTCAACTAATGCCCAAATAACACAATTTTTTTTAAATTTGGCATTTTTTTCTGAAATAAAATTTTTTTGAAGTCGACTGGTCCAAAAAAGACTTAGAATGTGGGAAAGGGCTCAAAACAGCCACGTGATTTTTTATTCTACCCTTAAGATTTCTAAAGATACAAAGATAGGTTCTCGAAATTTTTTCTTGCAAAAAAATTCTCTTCAAAACTTGCTAAGCAGATCCCAAAAATTTCAGCTGATTAAAACTGTTTTCATTCGAGAGTATTACAGCATCGGTTCAAAATTTTGTCCTAAAAATTGAAAAAAAATATCGAGATTTTTCCCTTATCCCTTAAAGGGTTCATTGAGTGGGCTAAAAATCTTCAACAAATTAAAAATACAATATGACGTATCGTTTGTTATGTTTTTGGGGTACTGAAACCGAATTCCTTCATTATTTTTCAGTTTATTTCCCTTCCTCTCCTCTCTCCTCCTCGACAAGGTATCTACAAATTTGGAAAACAATTCCAAACATTTCAGTAGGTAATATTATGCTACGTATGGCAAGGTTGCCTACTGACTAGTGAGATTTCAAAAAATCAGTGTTTTTGGCAAAATAGTGATTTTTCGAATCACTGTAACCAATTTGTTCAAAAATCATTAAAGTCACTGGGTTTTTCTCCAGAAGTCGTTCAAA
The DNA here is from genome assembly GCA_033439095.1 of Pseudococcus viburni. Taxonomy (NCBI): domain Eukaryota; kingdom Metazoa; phylum Arthropoda; class Insecta; order Hemiptera; family Pseudococcidae; genus Pseudococcus; species Pseudococcus viburni. Next base: position 392,898 of record JAVBJF010000093.1, read on the forward strand.
AATTACTTTCAAGTTTTATCACTGAACTCATCCTTGAAAAATCACTTTTATCACTGTATTCATCCTCAAAAATCACTTGATAACAGTAGGTAAAAAAATATCAAAATTGCCAGAATTGGCTGTTTTTCAATTTTTTCTGCAATTTTTTTTAAGTAGATACTGAGTTAATTTGTATGATTTCAGTTTTTCTGAATTTTTCCAATTTTTATTTTTTTGTTGTTTTTTTTTCACTTAGTTTAATTTATTTTTTTTTAAATTTTTCATCAAAAATCACCGAAAATTGAAAAGTACACCTGGCAAACAGAGTGAAAAATCACCAAAATCACTGAAATTTTGAAAACCTTCTGAAAAATTACCAAAATTTTTCAAAAAACTGAAAAATCACTGATTTCAGTGAGAAATCACTGAGCTTGGCAAAGTTGACGTATCGTTCGTCATGTTTTTGAGGACACCCAAGTTCGAATTTTATTTAGTTTTTTAGATTTGACCCCCCCCCCGCTCAAATTTGGGTCAAAATTTCAAAAAACCATTATTGAATTTTTTAAAATTTTGACTCAAGTTTTAGGGTATGAGGAGCTTGGAAAACCGACTCGACAAATCATAAATCAAAATTTTGACTCAGCATCTCCAAAAATATAATATAACAAATGATACATACACCACGCAATCCTTTTTTTTTTTAAATTTTAACGCTAAAGAGGCGAGGGAAAATATTGATAGTTTTTTCATCTCAAGGACAAAAATCACCCGAAAAAACTTTGAATCGGCATTAAAAGAGTTGAAAGGAACACTCAAATCTGAAAAACCATATTCATAAAATAAAATGAAAAAGGGGAAACCCCTTGGATTAGAGTAAAGTTTTCAGGATCTGTTTTGTAGACCCAATAATGGTGTTATTGGTCTGAAAAAATTTCAAAAAAAAAATTGTAGGGTCAGCAGCATGTCATTTTTTTGAAATCTTTCCTCCCTGAGTTCATTTTGGGTCTGGGACCCCTGGAAATTTTTGTTCAAAAGGAAAAAAAGTTGAATTTTTCGAGAATTTTGCAAAGGAATTTTTTTAAAACTCGTAAGGTAAATATCATATGACTTTTTGGAACCCCCTTCCTGCTTGAGTTCATTTTCGGTCGATTGATCTGAAAATTTTTTCAAGAGTAGAAGGGCTGAATTCTTAAAATTGAAAGTTATTCGTTTCCTGAGGAGGAGGGGGGGGGGCTAAGAGGGAGTTTCGTAGGTATACATATGTTTCATTGTTCCAAAAAATCTAAAAAAAATTATCAAGATTAAAAAAATTGTGGATAATCAATTGCAGTATTCTGTACCACTCATCTAGTTCCGGTACATTTCACTGGATCGTCTGAAACTAGATGCAAGGTGTAAAAAATTCCCATTTTTCAACGTCATAGCTCCCAAAAAAGTGGTAAATTTTTTCGAGGGTCAAAAATGATCTAGTATTATACAAAAATAATTTTTGGAAAGAAATTAAAACGATTTCCATAAATACCTTTTTTGAGCTTTTCGGGCAGAAAAAATCATTCTGACCAAATCAAGTTTGGCAAACATGAATATGACTTCAACGAGTTCAAATTACAATCGATAGATTGATTTTCGGGTAATTTTCAGTCTCATCAATTGATTTCGTATGCTGCCAATTTTCATCAATTTTTTAAACCCAAGAATTGAACAGAATAACAGAAAGTTCAACGATCGAGATCTCATCTCTGATTTGTAATTTCGCCAAGGTCTATAGGCTCAATCGAACCTCATAATTCACCATCGTGATTAGTAAATGAAATTATACGTAAATAAACTAAAATAGTCCAAGGTTTATTTACACGTTGATTTGTTGTAAACAGCTGGAAAAAGTGCACCGCTGATAACACTGTTTGCTGTTATATAAATTTTTTACTTTTCTTTCTCGGTAAACAAAATCTTTGGGAATGAAAAGATTAACTCGTGCATTCATGAAGTCTATAAACTACTTAGATGAGTTCACATGTAAACAAGACACCTGTTTATATTCTACCTACCTTTTAATAATTAAATTACCTACCTGGATGATTAAAAATCATACAATGAAGATTTAAAATTTGGTAAAAAAAACTAGCTAATTTATTATCATTTCATTCGGGATTTTAGAAACCGGTTTTAAACAGATTGTTTCAAGCATTAAAACAAATGACTTTTATTCAGATTCAGAAATAGGTAATGAACCTGTTTTTTTCAGCTCCTTGCAAAATATTTTTATTTTTTAAAATTCAATTTGATTCGTAATATTTAACGAGAGGAAGAGGTGTGAGATTACTGTGGTTGTCTAATCATCGTATGGTACATTTATTTTACTCATTCGTGATCAACTGATGACTATTTGGGTTGAAACTGAGTTTTTGAGATTTTTTTATGATGCGTATAAATAACTACGTATCTAAACTGTAACAATTTATATTTTTAACGTTTAATTTTCTTCGTTATCTGTAATTTTCAGATTATTTATGTGCGATGTTTTTATGATTTCAGACGAGATATGGCAATTTACGAGAAAAATCTAGACCCATGGTTTGAAATAGGTCCACCTTGTTGCATGAAATTGGAGATTTTCGCCCAAGTAATCGAGGTAAATACAGGATTGTCTTCATATTCACATTATATGAAGCACTATTCAAAAAATTAATCTTCGAATTGATTATTCGAACTGCTTATTCGATGACACACCAACACCATCAAACAGAATAATTTAACGAGACATAGCGTTTGATGTGCTAGTTGATTGATTCAATTCCATTGGGCTAAATGATCCTTCAAATTTCGACTGAAACAATGTATCAGATGAAATATCATAATGATTCAGAACAAAAAGCTGTTCTAACAAATTTTAAAAGGTTAAGGTTACTCCGGCAACACTGACATTTTCAATTAATTGATTTCAAGCTAATGCTAATAGCCTATTGTTTTACCCTCGTAATATGACGAAGGCTAAAAAATAAGTAAACAGTTGGGTAGAAAAATTAATTTAAAAAATGAGTTATCAATTATTTCCAACAAAGTTTACGTTGTAGAATTAATGGCAGATGAATTTTGGACGTTAATTTCCTCATTATTGGACTCGTATTTCGGAACATTCGGGTAAACATGGAAATTTGAGACCGATTTCCAAACATCTCGCAGTCTGTATACCATCAAATTGATAATTTTGTTGGTAAACAGCGTTGTAACGTAATATGTATCATTAATTCGAAAAATTGATCGAAATAGTCGCAGGTCTCGACGTATAACAAACGTGGGTTGGAAAACAAAAATATTGTACTTGAACGATTCTACAGCTTAATTTTAACAAGGTGTTCAATTCAGCGAAAATTCCGATACTTATGAATATTTCTTCGTATACCTGAATTTTGGATAATATTTTAATTCTATAAAACCGTTAAATTCGTTGATTTTTTGCCATACGACATTTCTCAACGACTTTGGGACCATTACATCGGTATACAGAACTCCATTCAAATGATCCATTTCGTGCTGTATAATTCTAGACGTCCATCCTTTGGCAGTTAATGATTTTATTTGACCGTTTTCGTCTAATCCTGAAACAGCACGATTATCAGTATGAGTATGAGTTGAAAATATTCGTATTTTTGATGATAAATCAAGATGTTTTTACCATTTAATGTAACCTTATAGTAACGTTTGACATCTGCACATAGACTGAGTAAACTTCCACATTGCTCGGTATCGATAACACTTTTGTAATCATTAATTTTCATTTCAGGATTTAACCATACCTATGAAAAACACTTTGAGTTGGAAATACATCCGCAGAAGACTTCTAAAGAAACATGTGATCTTACTTGCAACGGAATTTCTTCTATTTCTTTAGATTCGATTTGTTCTGGTGTGAAAAGTCTTTCGATCTGAGATTGTGGTAAGTGAAGAGTCAATATACGTACTGGAATACCTATTTGACATGCTGATAGTCCCACAAACTGGTAATCTAGCGTGATCTTTTTCATTATCTCTATAAGCTTTCGGAGTAACGAAATTAATTCACCAGTATGATTTGTTATTGAGAAAATATGAAGGATTATTACTTCTTGAACTTGAGGAGTGTTTACGTCCTGTTTTCTTACATGTTCCGCTGATTTTCGTAGGACAGGGTCTCCAGCTTGGACGATGTGAGTGTAAGGTGGTTTAACTTCGTACGGTAGACGATATACCGATATGAATTTCTTGATTCTTTTAAATAGACTCATTTTTAATGTAAAATTGGGACTATCGCCGCATTTTAAAGTAAAAGTAACGAGAAACCGGTGTCGAATTTTTAAAAAATTGAAAATTTGATGCGAAGTTGTGATAAGAAGTCCTGTACGTGATAAGAAAATTTACCTTGTGTTTGAAAAATTTCAAACAATTTACGAAGTAATTACGAATTTAGTTTGAATTTCAAAATGAGTCAATCGAACCACTTTTTGAGGTTCAATCTTCTTTATTGTTTTTTAATTTTTATGGAGCTAAAATTAAATGTAATAATTTTATATGATTATTTCGTAGTATACAATTACATTTTAATTAATTATTTTGAAAAAAAATGAAGAAATCAAGATATCAACGCGTAAATTAGCATATTCATCGGTAAATAACGACTCTAGCGGAATATCTACCAAACATTGAAAAACGACCTGGCTCGCAGTGTTGACCTTGACAAATCGCATTCCATTGCCGGAGTTAAAATAGCGCCAAAAAAAGTGTTTGTTTAGTTGCTAACGAAAATAAATTATTATCTCGTTACTTGGTTGCCATAAAAACGGATAAAACCCTCGGTTTGTCGCAACAAGCTGCTGGAAATACTTATTATAGATATTTATTTTTAACTCATAAGTGCGCGATGCATCCTTTGTATTCTGGAAACAGGAAGTAACGAAAGTTCTAAGATAGCATTTTTTGTCTATGATGTTTACGCAGCTCCATTTTTCACGTGTTTCGAATCCGATGAATTCTTTTAAATAGTGTTTCGTCAACGCGTAATAATGTTCAGTACTGAGTATTGCGGTCCCGATTATAAATTTATCCTATCGTGGGGTACTAATGGCGATAGCAATTCCGCTTTCAAAAACGATGTATTCAATGATCAGGATTTACTGTATAAGCTGAACGACTTGTATGGATACATTTCCAAATATTGTACTGGTAAGAATAATTACGAAATTTATTTTGATCTTTGCTTATCTCGATATTTACCGGAAAATGGATTTTCTAGAATTTGTGAAATGTGTGAAAAGTGTTCATGGATCTGCGGACTTTGAGGAGTTGCAAAATTCGAACGTCGTATTTAAGATAGAAGATTTAAAACGTAAACAACCTTCGGAGGAGGTATCATCGTTGCGTCAATCATTACTCGAAAAGGAGCAGTTGATCGCCGAACATGAGTAAGTGTGTTTTCATATTCACAACTTAGATCGGTATTCGATATTCAGAAATTTATTGTTTATTTTTAGAAACCAAATATTCGAGCTACAAAATGACTTCGAACAACGAACCAAAGACTTGAAAGAAAGATTGGAAAATAAATACAACTCTGAGATGTCCGAGTTGCGAACGTATTTCGAAAATAAATGTACCGAAAGCATTCGACAGTGAGTAATTGCTTTGCTAGTATAATTTGATGCGTCAAAATATCAATTCAATCTGCCTTTTTTTCTTCAATAGTTTCACAGAAGAAAGTTACCAGTGTAGCAGAGATTCGGATAGTGATTCGTATTCAGAAATTGAACCCGATGACGAAAACTACGAAACTATTAGTTCCACAAAGTATGTACCATTGTATTCATTCTGTAATTAAAGTTCGTGTTTTTAATTCTCAACATATTTCAGATACGCCGATTCGAGTCACGACCACGCTACCAAAGACTTACAAAAATTACTCGATAAAGAACTGAAGAATATCCGAAAAGCGTATCAAGTTGAGGTTGACAAATTGAAAGAAGATCTGAAAAAAAGAAAAGACGAAGAGATTCGTGAAATGAAACGTAATCTCGAAGTAAAATACACGGCTAAATTCGATTCTCTTCAATCGCAGTTGGATCGCTTGATACTTGAGAAAAATCTCGAAGATTCCGTCCATTCGGTTTATTCCCAAGTTCAACAGGATTACAAAGAGGAACTCGACAATCTCCAAACTATTTCGGATTCGGAGTACGTTTCGAAAATAGAGAACGAAAACGATTTAATTCTCAAACACAACGAAGAATTGATCAAACGCGATCAGGAATGGAGGGATCACGTTGAATCGTCACTCAGTGATATGGCTGTCGAATCTGCTTTAAAATCGGTACGTTTTTATCCAATGTCTTCTATCATGTCATCTTGAATATTATTTATAATTCTTGAATTAATTTCAGGTTATTAAAGAAAATCAGTATAAATCACAGTCGTGTCATTGCTCGCCGTCCAAAAAATACAAATACAAGGAAGTGAGAATTTTAAAACAGAAGTATAAAAAAGAAATCGACGATATGAAGCATCAGTTCGAATCGGAATTAGACTCGGTTACCTCAAAGTTCAATTCGGAACTGCAGAAAGCCAATATCGAAAATAACGCTTTGATTAGTCAAAACAAAGATTTACTTCTGATCAACGAAAAGTACATCGAGGAAATCAACTCGCTCAAGAAGAAGCTCACCGAGAATGTGTACCTGTTGCAGAATCTTCAAGAAAATGAGATCATAGATAAGATTAAAGATGAATTATCTAAAATGAAAAATCGCTATGAGACTGAAGTTGGCAGTTTGCGTGACGATAAATACATTCTTGAGAAGGTAGTTTATTTTATACAATTGATGTGTACTGAATATAGTCCTAGAATATGTATTCTTTAACTGATATTTTTCAGACTATCGACGAATTGCGAGAAAAACTACGTAATATTGAAAATGTTCGACAGGATATCGTTGCATCTTTGTATTCGGAAATTAAGGTAAAGTTGCCAAAGTTTTCATTGAATCGTGTTTCAAGGTTAAATGAAATAGTCGCAGAGCACGCATAAAGTTCTAAATTGTCTGTCAAAAGGATATTATTTTTTGTTAATCGATTTTTCAATTGTTTCGTGCAGGAGTTGCTATCTAAGGAAAGAAGTGAAGAGGTAATCTGGCCCGAAGAATTGATCATGTTTCGTGAACTTTTCCTTAGCTTGGAATCTCAGAAGTTGACGTCGAGTAATGAACAGAATAATGAAGCTTCGAATGAGGTGATTAAATCTTTCTTCCGGTTGATTTTCAACTGGAAATGATCGGAGTAGTAACAGAATATTTGTTACTGTAGGATTCCCTTTTCCATTTTCATCGCTATTTTTCAGTCATTTGTAGTTTTCAGTTTGTTATTTGGGGTTGGGGATGAATATCGTAGTGAATTTCGATAAAAATTGATTGCTCATTCAGTTCGTTAGTTTTTCTTTGAAAAAAATAATGGATGATTCTCTCATTAAGTATTATATTTATGTTTCTGTAGGAAGCTACTCCAGACACTACAAACCACGAAAGCATCACAAATGACGACTTGGAGGAGATCTTGCAGCAAAGGTATAACATCTTAGCTTCCCTTTTCTGAAAAATATCTTTGAACGATTCGAATTTTAATCCCTTTTTTTATTTTTTTCAGAGAAACTCTTCGAAAAGTAATCTTAACGCTGTATAGTGCCTGCGAAGGGTTCCGTAAATACATCACAACTCTCGACGAAGACCGAAACGCCACTTTGACCGGTGAACTGAACAAATTAGGTCTGGATCCATCTCTGTTGCCGATTAATCTTACTCTGGACGACGTTCTGAGCAGTCTTAACGACACCGAAAAAGAAACGTTGAATAGAATACAGCGAGCTTTAAACACATTGGAAATAACCGGTCTGCTAGGAGACGAATCTGCGACAAATCTTACTCTGGATTTTAATAAAACTTTCAATCAGTCCGAGCTGAGTAGTTGGTTTGAGAAATTGAAAAACGACGCTGCCGCCATTCTGTGTTTAACATCAGGCAAAAAAATGGATTTAGAGGATCAGATTAAAACCGATAACGAAACACAAACAGAGGAAGAAAATGTTCAACGCAGAATTGAACTCTTGGAAAACGTACGGTTTTTGACTGATATTGACTTGTTCGAATCAATAGCATTGTTGCTTAGCTTAATTTGGTAATTTTTTTTAGGAAATTGAAATTTTGCAAGAGAAATACACCGAGGCGTTGGACGAAATCGAGAAACATGCCAATGAAGTAGCTCGGTTGAACAAGAAAATTAACTCGATGGAATCTTTAGAAGGTTACGGAGAAGGTAAGAATGCTATTTAGAAAATGCTTCAATTTTATGCTATTTCTTGAATGTAATTTTTTTTGGAAAATATTCGAAATAACTCACTTTCTTTTATTTTTCATGATTTTAATCATACAGGCGAAGGGCCAGTTACAGGAAATAAATCATTTGATACTTTCAATCGAGTCGAAGAATTTTGTTCTGACTGTGATAAATTACGAGAAGAAGCCAAACGGGAGAAAGATGACTTGCAATCTCAGGTAACAATTTGTTTTCATCTTTCCTTTCTCCCAAAACTTTGCATTTCAACTAATCACATTTCGTGCTTATTTCAGATCGAAGCAGCCAGCAAAAAACACAAAAGTTTGGAGCTCTTCTTAGAACGAGAAACAGCCGAAAGAGAATTAGAACGAGACGAATTCGATAAAAAAGTATGTCTTTTGCAAGATCAGTTGAGAGAGAAGGAACGTGAATTATCGACGCTGCAAACCTATTCCGGCGAACTAACCACATTAGAGAGTCAACTGCGTGAGCTCGCCGAAGATTATGAACAGACTAAAATACGTAACGAAGCTTTGGAACAGAATTTGAACTCCGTTAACGACAAAGTTTGGACGTTAAGAGAGCGTAATCGAGAATTAGAGTTGAAACTTGCTCAAAAATCCGAACTCGCAGAAAACTCCATGATTGAGCTGAAAGAGGTTAAAGAGCAATTGGCGCAAGTTCAACAGGAATACCAAAATGTTCGTCAAGAGTTAGATTCTTTGCAAGATAATGGTTCAAAACAATTGGATTATTTGCAAGAACAACACGAAATTAGTTCGGCGATGGTTAAACAAATGAAGAACCAGCTCATGGATGTAGAAAAAATGCTCATTTATAGGACGAGAGAGCTGGAAAATAATTACGTGACCGTTAGTTCGAGTAAGTGTTTGAAAATCATCGTAAAAATTGAAATATGAGATGGATAGCGTGTTATGTAATTTTTTTCTCGTTTCGTAGGTAATGTGGCTAGCTCGCCGTCGGAAGATATTTCAGTTTGTGATCGTATCGCTGATAGATTGAACCAAGTGTCACCCGGAGGATCCGATATGCCTGTAGATTTACTCGTTTGCTTCAGTGAAAAGCTCAAGAAACTCTTCAGAGCTGAGGATGCTGCCTTGAAAAGAATACGTGATCACGAGGTGCAGATTGACAAGATGTCTTTGTTTATTAATGTAAGTTTTTTCCGAACTTGAGAAAAATTGGTACGATTCGATTTCACTTACTTGTGTTTATTTCTCAGGAACTTCAGTTAGAACGAGATACTTTTCAAGACTCGCTAAATGACGCCCAGGCAAAATTGTCCGAAGCCAGGATTGAACTCAACAAATGGCAACATCGTTCAACCTCTGCCGAATCTGAAATCGCAGCTAAACTCACCTTGACAATAGAATTACTACAAGGCGAAATCGACCAATACCAGAAACAAATCAGCTCGAAAGATACTCAGTTGAAGGATTTATCTAAGAAAGTCGAGCATTTGAAGAAGTACATTGAAACGACGGAGACCGAATTCGCGGACAAAATGCGTCAAGTCCAAGCGATCAATGAGAATTTGCAAAAAGAACTAATCGAATCGAACGAAGAAATTTATAAATTGACCGAATTACTGGATGGCCATCAAAAAGATCCGCCAGCTGATTTGAGTTTGTCTACCATCGTTGAAAAACTATTGCGAGAGAAAAATGACCAAATACATCAATTGGAGGATAAACTAGAGGTGTTGAAATCATTGGCTGAGATTGGAAATAAGAGCCATTCAACCGAGATCGACAGCAAGAGTAGTTCTTCGAAACGAGTCAATTTTACCGAAACTTTGGAATCTTATGCGGATATGTCTGATCAGACCAGACACGCTGTCGTATCTGATTTGTCTTTTTCGCCGAAATCCATTTCCATATCTTCGTCTGTCGTTAAAAAAGTAAATTGATTTGAATAATAGGTTGCGATATTTTTAAATTGATGAATATTAATGTGGATTTTGTTCTTTTGCAGCCTTTACTCGGCTCCAGTGGTAGTAATGAGTCTTCCATTAGTTTACAACCGATCAAAGAAATCGATGAAATGTTAGTCACACCAGATTCCATTTTACGTGAGGTATGTCTTCGGTTTTTCGTAATTGTGAAAATGAATAAAAATTGACGGTTTTACTGAGCAAAAATTATTTTCATTCCAGGACATCAATTTCCAACACTTATTCCAATCTGATATGGGTGAAAAAAGCTGGATTCTTCAACAATCGAATCACGAACGCTGTGAAGAGCAATACTCAAAATTGGAACAAGAAGTAGAAAACCTCACCAAAGACCTGGAATCCAAACAATCCCACGTACAAGACTTGCAAAAACAACTAACCGAAATGGAATTGCTCAAAGAAGCTGTGAAACAACTCCAAGCCGAAAAACCTTCGAACGACGACTACCTCAAAGAGAAAGATCGTCGTATAACCGAATTATCCACATTGCTAGAGTCCGAAAAGAATAAAATAAAAGAAATGAACGAAAATTACGAAAAATGGTTCAAGGCTGTGGTCGACGAAAGAGTCCAAGCACAAGTTAAATGCGAAGAATTTGCTAGACAGCTGACAAACATTACCAAAGAATTGGACGAAGAGAAATCCAAAACAGAAAAATTATCCATAGTTGTTGAAAAATTAACTCAAAAACAAGTTCAAGATGATGACGTTTCGACGCAGCATGCAAATGATCAGGAAGTAACTGCATTGAGGGATAGAGTAACCCAACTCGAAGATGCCATTGAGCAAGCTCGAACTCACGTCTCTGAGTTGCAAAGACGTAATGAGTATCTTCAACGGTTGCGTGATGAAGAAATTGGTCAAGCGACGAATGCCCTTGGAACGGGTGGAATCAGTTCGGAAAATGGTGAGTGATGAAAAATTTCAGTACCCGTATTTAGTTTAATTTTGTAATTTTTATCGAATCCCGTTTGAGTTTGAGTAGTTTTTCGTCGAATCGATTCAGTTTGATTCAGATATTTTTCAACGATCTACCAAGGAGTAATGAGTAAGAAAAGGAATCATTTCTTCGAAAAGTCTCGATCATTGTCCCAATTTTACAAAGGAAGCGAAATAAAAACCACGATCATTTTTTCCCTAACCCTCAAGGAGGTAGGTGGGTGGGCCTCGAAATTTTTATGCAATTGCGATTTTTACCTAAATTACCCAATTTTGAAGGCTCATATCTCGAGATAAGTTGTACTTGGGGGAAAACTGTTTGCGGGGTCCAAAAGAGAATTGATACGAGATTCAAAACCGGTAATCACATTTTGAAAAGCTCAAAGTTGTACTTTGGTGATGAAAGCTCATTTTTCATGATAAGAACAAAAGATGAAAGCTACCATTTAAAAATCTGAAAAAATTACAGTGAAGAGCCCTTTTTCACCCTTTTTTCAACCAACAAATTTTCAAGATGGGATCTCTAGGCCCTTGGGGGGTACAGGGGTCCACAATTTTGACCAAAATTCAATAAAATTCAAAAAGTAAAGTAACACATCGATTACTACTAATTCGAAGGCGCTGATTTTGAATATGTACTCAGTTTTTTCATTCGACCCCCCTGAACCCCCATATTAGCCGTCTTGATAGGGTCAAAATTCAAAAAAATGAAAAATTACGTGTGATCTGTCGTTTGTTAGGTTTTTGAGGGCGCTGAGTTCGAAAATTTGCTTATTTTTTGGATTTGATCCTTTAATGCCCCTTTAGCCCCCCAATTTTGGGAAAAACTATGTTGAGAAACGAAAATATCGAGTGGGATATTGATTTTAACTAATTTGAGGGCGTAGAATTCGAATATCTACTCACTTTTTGATTCGACCCCCTCCCTGTAATTGTGTGAAATATTCAATTCCATATCGATCACCGATGACAGGAGGAAGTGATCAGTTGGAGCACGGGGAGGGGGTGTGAGTGTTTTTGAAAAAACAAAAAAACCCTCTGATAAGAAATTGCACGTAGAACAAGATTGTTCATAACTAATTTTCAATTTTGAGGCTTATTTGAGGAGATATTCACGAAAAAATGGGTTTCAGCAGACATTTGCCCTTTCCCTGGGGGTAGCGAAGAGTTGTGGGGTATCCATTTTAGTATGTTGTGTAGTGGACCATTACGAACGTAAAACGCGAAAAAAAAAAAATGGGATTTAATTTTTGTGAGAGTTGGTACATTTTTTCTTTTGTTTGCCTGGACTATAAGCATGTATCCCGTTATTTAATTACGTTGGAGCAACACTTGTTGATTGGAAGGGAGTATTATTCCGCAGGTAAGCGTATCAAAACGTATCCAAGCGTATCAAAACGTATCAAAGCGATCACGATTCTCAATTCGGGCTTTGAAGTCACGTCATTACCACATTCCATTTACGTTTTTAATGCGTTGTCCGAAACATCGAAGTCAGCCAAGTTGGTGTTTCGTTGTTCTCTCCTTCGGGGTTTAAATACATATTTCGTTTATTTTATTGCATAACGATTTGTAAATCGTAAAATATTCGCGATAAATTCGACTTTTATTCATTTATCTCGCGCGATGGCTTTTTCCAGGCTCTTTGAGCAGTCTGACGCAACAGGTCCAGAACGAAGTCGAATTGGCAGCCATGTTGGACGAAAATCTCATGCAAAATATCGAAATGGGCATCGTAACCAGCGAATCGTTCCTTCAAGAGCTGCGAAAATCATCTCCAGTCAACGACAATGATCTTCAAGATATTCTGGTGAAAATATTAAAAGATGGATTCGAGGTAATTGTCAATTTACCAATTTTTCTACCAAATTTTATGGGTGTTTCGGTTCGGTGGTTCTCAAATTATTACCCATAGTTCCTTCAAAAATGACGCTGAATTCCTATATTTTTAATAGGTTAGACCCCACTCACTGCAAGATAGAAAAAAAATTGTAGGAAAAAAGTAATGAGTTTTTAATCCAGTGCAACTCTTATTTCAAACTTTTTTTGGTATCTTGATTTTCTATGCGAACCTATTTTTTTTGATACCCGGATGGATTGAAAAATCATGACTTTTCGTTCTATAATTAGGGTTCCCACCTTCCGGTGGGGACCCTATTAAAATCACCTCGGTTCTTCCAGACGTTTTTCTTCTTCTTCATCTTCATCTTCAGCCTTCAGCACAACAACAGTGCGATCTGGTGCGATGTAAAGTAAATTTCATCATCGCGCCAATTAACCAATCAGAGGAGAGAAAGAGAGATTTTTTCTTTTTATTGAAGTCGAAGTCGAAATGAAATCATTCAATTTCCAGAGTTTCAAAAACGGTAAATTTTTGGTTTTCATCTCTGATTTTTTTTTGTTTGTGCTCTTTTCGTCTTTCTTAAAATTGAAACATTCTACTTTTAATAACGTTGTCCATCATCCCACCAAAGAATAAAGATCTATATAGATCCGAAAATCAAATTAAAATATGTAGTTAAATACTTTTTATACTGATAAAAATCAAAAATCAAAAATCAAAAATTGTTTCTCAAGTCAACGTTATTTTTATTTATAAAAAATTTTTTGTTTTTGTAAAATTTTGAAAAAATTGGGGGTTTTTGTTTTTGGTTTTCAATGTTTTCATTTTCAAGTTTTCGAAGTTCTGATTTCTCTACTTTCGACTTTTCTCAACATTTTATGCAATTTACTCAGTATTTAATTATTTATTTATTCCAATTTCGAATACGTATCATCATGATTCAAGAATTCTAATCTCAAATTTTCTCAAGCATTAATAATTATTGTAATAATTTTGAAAAATTGGGGTTTTCGTTTTTGGTTTTCAATGTTTTCATTTTCAAGTTTTCGAAGTTCTGATTTTTCTACTTTCGAATTTTTCTCAAAATTTTATGCAATTTACTCAATATTTATTTATCCCAATTTCGAATACGTATCATCAAGATTCAAGAATTCTAACCTCGAATTTTCTCAAGCATTAATAATTATTGTAATAATTTTGAAAAATTGGAGTTTTTCGTTTTTGGTTTTCAATGTTTTCATTTTCAACTTTTGAAGTTTTCGAAGTTCTGATTTAGTGATTTTTCTACTTTCGAATTTTTCTGAACATTTTATGTAATTTACTCAATATTTATTTATCCCAATTTCGAATACGTATCATCATGATTCAAGAATTCTAACCTCGAATTTTTTCAAGCATTAATTATTCTAATTTTGAATTTTTAGGTACTTAACTACTTACCTATTTCATTTTTATTTATTTTTTTGAAAAAACAAGTGTCCCACAGCCCAAACGAAACAAGATGTGTCTTGTGTTGTGAATTAGTGAATTGTGATACGTTATTCCGTTTTCCGGGAACCCTCTTGCCAGGTCCCCCCGGACCTCGCTTGTTTTTTTATCTTGCAGTAAGTAAGAGCTAATCTCCTGACGAAGGAGGTTACAGAACTGCCCCCTCGAAATCTGAATGTAAGGTAGTCCAAATTGTCGCCTGCGACGCAAATATCAAGAAGTTCTAGGCCTATGTGATCAGAATTTTGATTTTTAATGCATTTTAAATGGAAGAATTTTTTCTAGAAAATCATCATTTGATGTGATCAATTGATGCGTAGTTTATGTCGAATATACCACCTATTACACAGACAGGTCGACATGGAAAATGCTGTTTGAAGTGTAATGGGAGATTTCTATAGTATTTTTCGCGCTGATCACGACAAAAATAGTGAAAAAATTCCATCACCCAAGAATTTTTCACAAGAAATTTAAAGAATGGGAAATAGTGACCAAAAATGCAGTTTTTTTTCGAAATTGTAACTTAAAAATAAATTACCCTCGCTTTATTTGGGCCAAATTGATACCTCTCTTCGCTGATTTTTTTATTCATCATTTTTTTGTTGGCCATGATGTACAATTTTTTTTTTTTATTTGCAAGGTGTATATAACAGGTAGTGAAAGTAGTGGAAAACTAGCGGCTTTAGTCAAAATTTCAAAAAAGTAGTGAAAAAATTACCAAAAATTGTTTATTTTTGATAAAGAGTATGAAATGCGGTTCCTTTTTTATAATTTTGATTTAAAATTCAGATTTTCTTCTAATTTTAATTGTTTTCTGTAATTAATTTGATCACGTTGATTTTTTCGGGGGGGGGGGGAGGGTCAAAAAATCCTAGTGCAACAATAAAAAATATGACGTACGAAAAAATACGACAAACAGTGAAGGAGTTTTCTCTTTTTTTTTTTTAATTCAAAGATGTGAAGATGTACATTTTGGTGTCTGGAATTCTCTATTTAGAAAAAAAATTGCTTCGTTTCATAC
This sequence comes from Pseudococcus viburni, assembly GCA_033439095.1. Taxonomy (NCBI): domain Eukaryota; kingdom Metazoa; phylum Arthropoda; class Insecta; order Hemiptera; family Pseudococcidae; genus Pseudococcus; species Pseudococcus viburni. The sequence continues at coordinate 408,495 of JAVBJF010000093.1, forward strand.
GAAAGATAAGTTGAAAGTGAAAGATAAAAAAGGTTATAGCGAGTATTTCATTTTCTAAATAAGTAGGATAAGAGTTTGAAGAGATAAGGTTGGAATGTGAAGTTTCAACTTCTTCCCGACGACTAAAAGTTTGTTTAAAAATTGTGGAATTTCAATGTTTGAGATTCTTATTGTACAAAATTTATCGCCCTCTCTTCACTTATGCTCTAGAATACTCGAGAAATTTCTTTCTTTTCATAAAATGATTGTTGGTTTTAAAATTTTTATTGTATCAGTTCTCTATTCCAAAATTTTCATCCCCTCTTAAAAAAGCTACAATTCTTCAAAACTGTAAAAAAACATTATGTCTGGAAACTGAAAAAATCCTGGTATTAGGAAAAGAGGAAATTGGAATAGCATAATGCTTGTACTTGGGCCCAGTTTTTTGAAATTGACTGGGAACCACCACCACCGTGGGCGTGAGTGGCTAATTTCTATGATTTTCTTACTCAGTTACTTTCAAATTCTGTGCAAGCTGCTGTTTGATCTGAATTTTTCCCGCAGAAATCTCATTGGTGGGAGAGATGATCGCGAATCAAATTTACTTGGTACGAAATTTTGCTACCGAAGTACGAAAAGAGTACAAATTTTGCTTTTTAGATTTCGATAGATATCCTGATTTTTCAAAATTCTCATTGCCCCCTTTACAACTCTTCTCCATTCTTGTGTTCTGTTCGTTTGCTTTCTTAGATGCATTCTCCTACTGTACTCTTGTTGTATATTTCTACAAATTTACATTGTTTATTTTCTTTAGGTTTTGAATGATGCTGAAAAAATAATTCTACGTGACGAATGGTGCGCGTTCGACGATGAATTCCGCCGTCAAATAGATTCCTTAACAAAAGCTGTGGACGAGTTGACCGCCATGTTGGACACCGAAAAGAGACTGAATAAAGACGTATCGGAGAAAAATTACAATCTGCAGTTGCAAATGGACCGATTAGTCACTGCCCATGGATACGCCGAAGATCGTATTACGTTTTTAGCGTAAGTTTGCATTATTTTTTCAAAATGTATTTTCTAAGAATTTATTCGACGTATTTTTGTTATCAGTGGTAAAATGAACGAGTACAGGGATAAAGCTGTCAAAATGGAAATCGAATATACGACCGAGAAAACCACCCGCAGACAAGTCGAGCTAGCTTTTGACCAATTCAAAAAGCAAACCACTGAGAAGAAGGCCACCGATAACAAAAAATTAGACGTAATATTTTTTTTCTTCTTTGTTCAATTTTAACCGATTCGAAATCGTATAATTTTTTTCTTCGTAACGTAGGAGATAATGGAGCAATTAAATACCACCTGCGTGGAGAACTTGAAACTGAAACAAGAATGCGGAGTGCTCAGAAATAAGATCGATTCGTTAATAGCTGAATTAAATTCTGTCAAGGCGATCACTCAGTATCATTCGGATTCAGAAACGGAGCTTTCTCGTTCGCTTAATCCGTTAAAGGTGATAAATTGTTCTGTTTTTTGTCTTGTTATGCCGTAGTCACAATGTATTAATCGCGTTTTATCTTCGCAGGAAAGAATTGCTCAGATAGAAGAAAAATACGCTCGTATGAAGTACGACTACGAAAAGAAGAAAATCGAATTGAGAACTATTCGTTGTAGTTTGAATCAAGAACGTAGTAATCGTAAGAATTTGGAATCTATCGTCAAAGAGTTATCGTCCGAGAAACATAAAGTTGAGAAGCAAGTGAGTGGCTCAATTTTCGATGATTTTTTATGGCTCGAAGTCCATTCCAATGTGCTGATTGTATTTTCTAGCTCATAGACTTGAAAAGTAAATTTGAAGAATTGAAATGGATGAAGAAAAAACTAGAAGATAAATTGAACGCTGCCGAAACAGCCGAAGTAGCTCGACGAATTATCATCAGTTCTCAAGGCGACTTCCATCGAAAAGAACTCCAGTCGTCGGTCGAGTTGCAACGAAAATTGCAGAAAGAATGTCAAGATTTTCAGAAAAATATCGCTAAACTTGTCGAAGAACTCAATATGGCGAAAACCAACTGTAAACAGATAGTTCTTGAAGCTCAGGTAATTTGTTTGAATCTGGTTTGTTTTTAATATCCAATATTTTGATAAAATTGAGTGGATTGATTCTCTTCCGATTCGTTGCGACGGTGCCATATTTCTTTGAGAGTGATGATTAATGGAGAACTGGTTTTAAACCGAGTTTATAAAATTGAAAGACTGGAGTCGTAAATTTTAAACACCTGCCGACTGCATATTATCTCTCCTCAATTACATTGGATTCATCAAGTCTTGTTTATTGGTCTGTGTCGTTATCTTCAGGGATGAAAAGCTACCTAAAAGCTTAAGGCGAAAAGTTGAAAGTCGACCAAATTTAGTTGACAAGGCGAAGGCCGAAAGTTCAAAAGTTAAAAATAGCAAGCTACTTGAAAAGCTAGCGGAGAGTTTTTTTGTACAGCTTTATTTTTTAACTTTTTATTTGGAAATTTAAAACCGATATAAAAAATTTTCAACTGGAAACATTTTTTCTCGATTCTCAGAATATTTTAAACTCTTAATTTTCTTTTTATCCAGATATTTTTCAACTCAAAACATTTTTTCCAGAATAATTTGCAGCTCTAAAATTTTGTCATCTAGAATAATATTTTTTATCAATTCTGAAATTTCTCCCTTCAATTTATTTTCTCAGATCTAAAATTTTTTCAACTCTGATTGGATTTTTTTAGCACAAAATTTTCTTTCAAATTATTTTCCAGCTATAAAATTTTTATAAAAAATGTTTGAAAAAATTTGGATAGGAAAAAATTTTAAGAAACTCACGGTGAAAAAAATTCGAGAGAATATCAAGCTTTAAAAATTTTTAAATCAAAGAATGGGATTTTACAATTGAAAATTGAGATGAATATCAATAAGTAAATGAAAGAATTTTACAGCTGAAAAAATTTTAGTAAATGAAAATTTAAAAAATCTTGGAGCTAAAAAAAATTTTGATGAAGAAATTTTGGTAGGAAAAAAAATTATTGGAGTTAAAAAAATTGAAATTTTGAGAAAAAATTTCGAAATATGGAAAAATTAAAATTTTGAGAAAATAGTACAGACATGGATGATGATTTTAATCATTGTGTTTGTGCTGTCAAGATGTTGTTAATCAGGTAAATCAGAAGTTTTAAGATGAAAATCAAAAGTTTCAAGGCGAAAGTTGGATAAAATATAGCTAAAAGCTGAAACCCAAGAAAGCTGAAAACTAAATCTAAAAGTTTTATTTGTTGACTCAAAACTGAATTTTCAAAATTTGAGTGCCTTGACTATACAAATAAAGTTCCCCAAAGTAGTTTGAGCTGCTGAACATGAATCTGTTGCAAATTTTTTCGTATGACAATTTCGTAAGGAAAATAAAGTGAAATATTCAATTTCGAGCCTTCTGCTGCAGCTGTACTTATTTGGACTTGAAATTACAAAAATCGTGAAAAATAGATGAAATGAAGTGAAAATCTGACAAGTCGTGTATAAATTCGTATTTTGGAATATAATTACAAGAAAATTTTTTTCAGCCAGAAATAACCATTTTATGAGTGAAAATCGCTGTGAAAAAGTGATTTTCGCATTTTTCAAGGCGTTCCGCCACCTAAAAAATTCTGAAAATAATATCACGATGTACATAGAGACTAGGTACATAATTTTTTTTTTCAAAATTGCACCTCTGAAACATCATGTAGAAAACTCGAATTGAAGTTTTCAAACGCAATTTTTGGCTTGAAAAAATCATCAAAATTTTTTTTTCAAACCACCCACTGATACCACTCAGTATAGGGTACACCTCACAAAAATTTGAACAAATTTGGTGAAAAACTCGCGGAAATAAAACTTTTTAATGGAAAGACTGAAAAAAGTAACGTTTTGTCCAATAACTGGGGCTAGGAGTGGAGTTGGGGCCAAAATTTTTACCACGCGGTTTTCAAACCTTAAGAACCAAATTCCATCGGTTAGTTTCGAATTTCAGCTCGGGGGCAGATTCGCCTATTTTAACCGACGGTACCATTTGTTTCAATTTTTTTATCGTGATTTTTTGGGATATCCGGTTGAAAAAATTTACCGAACTGAAAATACAAAAAGTGCATTCGACTTACAGAACTTCTTGTTTCGAATTTTTCCTGCGAGAGGAAGGGAAGGAGAAGAGTAGGCTTAATCTTCACTATTTTATACCGATTATTGGCCACTGATTGGGAACTACTGTACTGATTTCTAATAATAATGCTGTCTTATTAAAAATAATTTTCTTTTGCAATCCATTAAACCATTTTCCTGTTTTTTATTTTACAGCGAATATTTTTACGCATGCTAAAAGCAGAGCACAGCCAACGTTCGTTGATTTACCAAAAAAATTACCTTGTTGTAACGCTTCACCAATATGAAAACAACCGCAAAGATATCGCTCGTAATATAACTGCCGGTATCAGAAATTGCCCAAATTATAACGCCAAAAAGATCTCTATTAAACAAAAGTTCAGGTAAAGTGTTCTTAAATTTAAAAAAAAATTACTTATCAGTTATCAACTTGATTAAAATAATGATTTTTATTCGTTTATAGATCTTATGTTATATGCTTCGTATCAATTCAACGAATGAAATTTTTAAACAAACGAAGAATTCAGAATAATTGTTTTAAAATGAAGAATTACTTTATTTCACATGTTCCTGAAATAGCAGGTAAGAATAATGGATTTGACATGAGACATGATGAAATTACGTTGTAAATATGAAATTTTTCTTCATTATTTTTTCCAGCTCGAAATGACGAATGTTTCAATTTGGAATCCATTGAAAGACTGTAGTTGTAATGAAGACGTACCTGAATTACCAGTGCCTTATTTATTAATTTTTTTCCTAAGTGATTTAAGAGTATTTAACTAAGCTCTCTTCGTTAGGATTTTTTCCTTTAGTGAATATGTTTCATGTTTTGTTCCTTTTTTTCCAGTGAATTAATTTTTCAATTTTTTTTTGAAGTGCCTTGCAGTATTTTTGAGATTTTTCTCTTTTTTTAATTTAATGTTAGCAAGTGCCTTGAAAGTATTTTGAGCTTAACTCATTTTTTCTTTTTCTTTTTCTACTTAATTTAAAAAAATGATTCGTAGAGATTTATTTAATATTAATAGGTGAGAAACTGATGCGTGTTCGTAGGGCAACATATTTTGTGCTATCATCATTCAGTGAGAAATGATAAATTTTGAAGCATTTTTTTCAAAGGTGTCGGGTTGTAAAATTTTTTGAATCAACCAGCAATGAGGTGTTCGTTTTTTTTTTTTTTCAAAATGTGTTGTACTCGCGAAAAGTGTGTATATTCGATTTCGAATGTAGTTCGGTTTGTTCGCGACCTTTTTTTTCGAATGCAGAAAAGTCCCCTCGTAATTCGTGTTTGTGCAATCGAAATAGTATCCAGAAATCGAATTTACCTGCTTATTTGGTGAGTGATTTCAATTTTATTTTCATAATTATATTTGATCAATAAGTACCTTACCTACTTATTTGGAAGATTAATTAGTACGTAGATGATTTAACATTTTTAACAAATTTATCCCTTAATCTGGAGCTTTACGAAGTACATTACTGCAATGTACAAAATCACAGAATTCAATCATTGATTTCAAGTTTTACAACGCATATTATTTCAACGTATGAAAAATGCATTTTTATCCAAAGTGATAAAATGAAGCATGAATATACTCAGCTTTTTAGTTTTACCACTGATGATTTTCAATATGTTTTTCTCGCCAATCGCTTTTTTCATTATTTACTCCTACAGTTTCCTCAGTATTGATCGCGGATCTTTTTTATCACAAATATGAATAAAAGTGATTGCAATGAGACAAAGTCATGTCGACCTCCCATTTCACTGCAAGTTAAAAAGTTCAGTCAATAGAGGGTTGCCTCGACCCTACCCACCTGCTCACAGTGTTAACCCCTCCACGGCGAATTAAAGTCCCCAAAATCAGTTTCTGGCTTCTATTTCATTTTCATTGCATTTCTATGAAAAAATACATCACAGACATTTTACTCTACATCAAATTCCCTAACAATATGAGCGGTCAGTCATCTTCATAGCTTGAATAGTGACACGTTTTGCAATAAGGGGGCTTAGGGTGAAAATCAAAATTTTTCAGTAAAGTTGAATAATTGAAAATGAATGATAGAATCGAAAAAGAAAATTTCATTGTTTTTTATTGGTTAGAAGTTAGAACCTTCCTCTTTAAGATATGAGTGGTTTTTTTGGTGGAAAATATTTTTTTTTATGGAAAATTAACTAGTTTAGTTTTGAACTCATCAACATAAAATTCCTTTCAATGGATTTGTTTGTTCTCATCAGTCAAAAATAATACTTCCATTGGATTCTGTGTGAAATTTTATGTAAAAACCAAGTTACAATTTTAAAATTATTTGTGAATGAGAATCTTGAAAAAAATACAGGTTTTTTTATCAAAAGTGTTGGGGAAAGTTTTCTCAAAACTATGGTTTTTGGCAGTGATGGGCCGCTCAAGGTTTTCTGCGCTCACACTCCGCTCACGCTCATGGATAATTCCAACGCTTCGCTCAATGATTTTTTTCCGCGCTCACGCTCCGCTCAATGGTTTTTTTGCGCTCAGGCTCAACATGCGCTCAGACCTAAATTCATGTTGTTCTTGCTTGGACTTGTTGTCCATAATATCATTAATATCGCGATATCGGATACTATTAATATCAATTAAGTAAATAAAATGGTTTGAAATTCAAATCAAAAGGGAAAAAAATATAATTTCCGATTTCTGCGATTTCAAATTTGAATTTTTTTTATGAAAAATACTTTTTTTTGATTTTTAGAGTAGAATTTTTGAGCGGAGCTGAGCGTTACGCTCATAGCGCTCAGTGTAAAATTTTGCGCTCCGCTCCGCTCACGCTCACTCAAAAACCCTTGAGCGTTCGATGAGCGCTGAGCGGCCCATCACTGGTTTTTGGATGTCAAACTTTGAAGATGAATTGCGAGCTCATTTTTCAACTTTAGGAGGTGAAATTTGCAGCATCGTGTTCAGTGTGAAATTTCCTGTCGGAATCCATCAAAAAGTTGATATCGATTTCTTTTACTATAAGCCCTCTTATCATAAAATGTGTCACAAGGAGTTGAGTCCTAAAAAATGGAGACTTTGAAGGTTGACTAAAAATTTAGTACCTAATAGAAAATGAAATGATCATAAATCAACAGAATCACATTTCTGCTATCTCATGTTGAAATAATAACTATTTATCTATACATTCTACCTTTCTCTCCCTTGATAGAAGTAGTAACATGGTGGGATCTTGTAATTGGTATATTGTGCTGGAGTTCTAGGATCAGCGCTGCTGCCCTTAAGTTGCAGTTGCAGAGGACAATACTCAGTAAACTGGCATTGCGATTTCTCTTTCAGCTGAATTTCTTTTGCTTTGAACATGTAATTGAAAAACTTGCTGACAGCCTCCTGCCATCCAGGACGCCAAATACAGGGTCTATAAATGAACCGGGCAACGTCTGCGCAAAAATCCCTGTCTGAAAAAAATGAAATTTCAGATTTTCGTTTTTTTGTGTCAATTACCCCTGAAAGAAAGTTTATCAAGTGTCAAAAATTGTAATTTTGATGAATTAAATTTTTAATGATAAATTTATCACTTATTTGTCAATAATTGTAATTAATAAAAAAAATTAAATTTCAAAGAAGTGATAATTTTACGTTTGAGATTACGGCATTCTGATGTTGAAAAAAAAGATTCATGTAATGTTTTCTTGTGGGCATTTCAACTCTGTGAAGTGTATTTCACACTTTTACCTGCATATTTTATAAGATGGCTCATCCCTTACATTAAACCTTGTCACTTTTTTTAATCTTGCTTTCGTTTCGTTGGGTACTACAACAATAATATCAGTGATGCAATGCAACGAAACGGGAAAAAAGGAAAGAAAAGAATGGGAATTTTCACGCAGACGTTGCCCGGTTCATTTATAGACCCTGTATAATCCTCTGGGTTTCCTTGCTGCTATACAACAAGGTATTCTGAACATGTCTGAGATCAAACAAACAAATATATCACCAGTACTCACTATTCTCAGAGACCTGAGATTTATCCAAATTGCTAAAGCTAAATGTTGATATTACCTTCTTAGTGGCAGTTGAATGTGGTGTTCATAATAATACTCTATTGTTTTCATACTTGATAGCAATACTGATCAGATCTCCTCTAAACAATGTTCAAAGTTTTGTAAGTTGATGGCTCTATGACAGCACCTTTTTGCTACCAAAATGTCGAAAAAAATTAGAAACAAAAAAAGAAATTGTTTTTTTTTTTGTTTAACGTTATTTGTAAAATTTTGTTTTCGTTTTTTTCGTTTTTATAAAGTGTTGAAAAAATAATGTTTTTTTCTGTTTTTCATTTTCACCCTGATTTTGGATCTGTAAATGTATTTCCATAATATAATTTCTTTTATATATAGTATAAATTACAGTTACATACCGTGAGTGCTCGATTAATTATGGCTCCCCCCCCTCCCCGATACTTTTTATGTCAAAAATCTTAAGTTGGCAATACTTCTTTCAATCGAACAAATTGTTGCCATCTTATGATTTTTGACCTAAAAAGTATCCGGGGGGGGGGGGGGAGCCAGAATTATTTGAGCACCCACCCGGTATTGACCTCAAAAAATTTTTGAAGTCTTTTGTTTAGCGAGTCCTAGTATGATATTTTGACAAATACCATATATCTAATTAGAACATTCAAGATTTAGGTGAGAAGACCCTATGTTGTAGAAATACTGTGAGTTTGTTCTGAACTCTGTAAATCTTCTGCTTCCGACACTATCTGTTCCAAGTCCACAATCAGCTTGCGCACCAGCCAATAGGGACATGGCAAAACATGGCGGCGGCTCTGTTTACATGCTGTTATCGTTCTGGAGGTAAAATTCTCCTATTTTGATTGGCCAACTCATATCACAGTTCGTAACATTTCTGATCATCCCCAATCAGAATGGAGAATTTTACCTCCAGAACGACAACAAAAAAATAGAGAGAGCTACTGTCATGTTTTGCCATGTCCCTATTGGCTTTCCCCTCCAGCGGCAAGGGGACAGTACTCTTCATCACTACCACCCACCACCACTGGGATTTGGCCCTCCCCAATATTTCCTTTGTATTGTACAAGTGTAATTGCACTATTTGTGTTGACTCTCTCCCCAAAAATGTCACCAGGGTCACCACATTTTAACTATCTTTGGCCTTTTGATGAATACAACATGGCATGGTATATGTGCCTAAAAAATGAAAAACTTACCCAATTAATGTGGTCAAGTAATTTTAAAATTAAATATATTTGACGGCTTACTTTACACTGACAAATTTTTGAATAAACCTCCAAAGACACCTGTGTCACTGTGTCCTCCTTGTTTGAGGGCGGAACAGAAGTTCTGGAGGGTTGTGCAGCGACATTAGGCATTTGAGTATGAGTAGAAGTGGTTGGAGTGGTGGTAGGGATGGGGGTATGGGTGGTGGAACACAAGCCAGATGCCATTCTGTTGTGTTTGTCTGCTATTCTACGCTTTACCTTCTCAAACAGTACTCCAAAGATCTGAGGAAAGACAATTATATACACATTATGATATTTAATTATGTTATATAATAGTATTTCTTACTGCCTGACCAAACGTCATGTACCAATGTTTTCTTTTAGTCAAACTGCAAAAATTGTCCCAGTTTATATAGTGAGATTTTGAGTCTTTCTGAAGCTACTCTACCTGAGCTGAGAATAAGGCAAATGAGATTTTGTTGCCTCATTGCCATGTCTCTCTAAAAGCTGGATTTAGCTTAATTAAGAAGAAACTAACCTACTAACATTTTTAATATAAACATAATGGAAAGATTCCTCCCTTTTCAACATCAGAAGATCGTAATGAAAATTCTGTTCTTTTTACAGACTTTTAAAGGTAAAATTTTACCAGTCTCCTAAATATAAATGTTGACTGAAACAAAACGATTAAAATTTTCAAAATATTTTATGTCCTTCAAGGTTGCTAAAAAAATTCACTTTGCTAAAATCAAATTCAATTTTTCGTTCTCAGGCTACTTTTTCTTCTATACCTTCGTACAACTTGACAAATGGCTTCGAAGCTACAAATTTTGCAAAAATACAATAATAAAAGCACCTATCATCGTTATTTTGGATATTTATGAGAGCTTCTTTCAATTTTAACAAAGTAGGAGCATCTATAAAAATTCCAGCTTTTTTCATAACATTGTTTTTATTCACCCTGGCTTCCATTTCAGATATGAACCGTGTTAAATCAAAAGAGACCAAGCGACAAATTTGAGAGTGCTGAGTAGTGTTGAAGAACTATCGATAGTCTGGACTATCGATAGTTTCGATATATCGTTAAGGAACTATCGATAACTATCGATACTATCGAAAAAATTTCAAACAAGGGGGGAGGGGTTCAAATATATATGAAAGGACTTTTATTGAGGCAAATATGTCGTTCCTGATCGCCAATCACATGTTTTTTTCTTCAACTATAAAAACTAAAGGAAAAAACTTGGAAAATGAAGTCACTAGGTCATTACAGTCTATTACGTAACAGCATAACGAACTTTTCATGGATGAAATTATTAATGGAAAATGGACGAAATTCCAATTTTTTTTTTCATTTCTTTTTTCTGGGCCCAAAGTTGAATTACATCAAAAAAACACGCTAGACGTGTAAAAATGCACTATCGTTAAGACATATCGATTGTGAAATTCACTATCGATAGCCTATCAATAGTCATCACTATCGATACTATCGAAATACTATCGATAGTTCTTCAACACTAGTGCTGAGATTTTAAAGTATTTCTCACTGGGGACACAAAATAAGCTTCTGAACACGTAAATTACTGATAGATTAATGTTACCAAAGTTCATATTTCTCATACTTATTATCCCTTCTTCAACTTTTTCAGAAGTTATCGTACTTTTAAGTTTGTTTTTTGGTGAAATTTTTGATGTCGCTTGGTCTCTTTTGATTTAACACGGTTCATATTGAGCTAAACATCCAACCAGAACCCCCTTTATTCAACACATCATTTTGAATATCTTACCTAGGGACAGATTTTGTTTTCAAATTTCAAAGAAACATCATTTAAAAAAAAAACTCACATTGGAGGTATTTAAATTAAAAAATTGTTCCTTTCCCCATAATTTTTTTATAATGGACCAAAATGTTACAATTTACTTCAACTGACACAGCTTCTTTCAAGTAAGATTGTAAAAATTTTGAAAAATCTTCCTCAATTTTTTGAAAAAACTAATTGTAAATTCCAGGTATTAATTTAAAAAAATACCAGTAGCTACTCCATTTTTAAATGCTAATTTACCTGTCAAAACTAAGTGTCTGACATTTTGAAAATATCATTTTTCCAAAACATTTTTGAAATATAACCTTGTTTTTTTGTGCAAATTCCAGGGTGCATTCACTTTGGCTTTGAAAATAGGTTTACACAAATTGAAATTATGTACAACATAATTTTAAATTTTTAACATGTGCATTCATTTCTGAAAATTTGAAGTTCATTAGTTGGGAAATTGAAGACGGATTTTCCAATTAGGAGCCAATTCATCTTCTCATTGTTTGAATCAAAATTAGATTTTTCTTCTTCATCCAGCATAAAATAAAGAAAAAGTCTAAATTAAAAAAAATGTTCACACTAAAAAAAAATTCCATACACTTTTCCTTACCTTCTCAATCTTAATTTTTTTATATTTTAATAAAATTGCATATCCTAGAATATCTTCCAAGTCCTTCATTAACACTAATGCCTGAACTATGTGAATCTTGAAGAATAAATTATTGTCATTTGAAGATTGAAATGAACCCAAACTTCTAGGTGGCAATGCTCTCCTTTTCTTAGGTGTAGAAGTGGTATTAATATCTTTTGCAGAGGTGCTAACAATTGGTTGTGTGAGAAGGACTTGAGAATCTTCATTTGGATCTAAAATTGGAGAATCTAAATTAAGGGTATAGGATTGAGAACTCATAATTATTAATTTTATTTCCAAAGAGAGAAAAAAAATGAACTAAGTACAAAAAAATGACCAATGTAACTATAATCGGATCATATGTGTATGTACCAGAGCTGAAAGCGAGGCAGTTATATACCGCGGTATACCGTCGACTGCCTCGCTAAAATGCGGTACGGTTCAAAACGGTATATACCGTTTTGAATAAAAGGCGGTAGGCGGTCATAACCGCTTACCGCTCATGTTATTTAACGGGGTGAGTCATCCCTAAACACGTATTAATGTATTCTTGTTGATACGAAACTGTAGTAACATCAGGCGGTCAGGCGGTAGTACCGCGGTACTTGATCGCCTCGCTTTTTCAAAAACCGGTTTAAGCGGTCAGGCGCGGTATAATAAATGTGGTTGCGGTAACGTGACCGCCTCGCTTTTGAACGAGGCGGTCAGGCGGTATAAAATGACTGCCTCGCTTTCAGCTCTAGTATGTACCAGGGCTGCAAGAACGAAAAAGAACAAAGAACCAAAAAGAACCAAAAATTTGAAGAACGAGAACAAGAACAAACTTTGTGAGTGTGAAAGAACAAGAACGAGAACAATCAGAAAAGAACAGGAACGAGAACAGAACGCTCAGAAAAGAAAGAGAATGAGAACGAGAACGACAATTTTCTTGTTCTGTTCTGTTCTTTTAAAAAAATTTTGAATTGTTTCACACTTATTCTTAACGTGTAACGGCATTTTGGGAGCCCGGCACGTTTCGGACGTGTTCTTTAATCTTAGTTGGTCTTGGTGGTGTTATTTTTTAGTAATTTTATTTTTAATTTTTAATTTTGGATTACTTTGAATTTTGAAAAGGAGAAAACAAAAGAACGGACCAAAACACCAAAAGCAAAGAAGCAAAAAAGAACCAAAAGCAAAAAGAACCAAAAAAGAACCAAAAAGAACCAAAAAATAACCAAAAATTACGAATATGAGAACACAATTATAAAGAGTTGAAAGAACAGGAACAAGAACAGAACGATCATAAGAGAGCGAGAATGAGAACGAGAACGATTTTTGAGAGTGAAAAAAGAGCGAAGAACCAAAGAACCAAAAGTTTGGAGAACAGAACGAGAACGAGAACTGAAAACCCATCGTTCTTGCAGCCCTGCCTCTACCCCCGCTGTTTCGGACTATGTTACGTCCTTGGCCTCGATGAGGCGCATGATTAGACATATTATATAAAAGGCGGTGGAAAAATCAGATTTACATGATATGTTAATTAGTATACTCAAAATAATTAGGTTTATTTTTATGTTAATACGTGTCTTTTATTTTTCTGATCCAGCTATTAACCAATTTTGCTAAAATATTGCAGCAGTATAACGGGTGGTACTAAATGGTCTAAATCACACACCACACATGCCAAAACCACTGTGAACACTTGATATACACAAAGTTGAGAACTATATCGATAAGTGAATTTACTATATTATAAAACCTGTTTAGGGTAGCAAGCAATGCTTGCCCCCATAACGTATTATAAATACGTGTCATCAGGCTGTGGTTATCCTTCTCTTGCATCAGTTCTTCCCTAAGTTGTTTTATGAGCTTATCTTGTCTCTTTATTTTTTTCATGCTTTGTAGGTACTTGAATCTCCAGGTTTCCTTCATCACTGTTGTATTTAACAAATCGTTTATACACTGCAGATTCAATAACTGCAGCAGTGTTTGAACATCTGACTGAGACTGATTTTTATACTAGAACAGATATTTGAAAAATAATGTAGTTAGAAAAAGTTTCAGAATCGAAAAAAATAAAAAGCAAAGTTGGAAAAAAATTTGAGAATTTCATAATTTCAGAATATTGAATTGAAAAAGTTGTTTACTAAGCACTACTTGTACTTATTATTCTGTTTCTAAACGTCAGGGGTTGAAACTGTTAAAAAACCAAAAATCAAAAACGAAGAAAAAACCAAATATAAATCAGTTTTGTGCAAAACTGAAAACCAAAATTGTAAGATACATGGTCAAAACCAATTAACCAATTAACGAAGTATAAATTAGAAAAGACTGTTAACCAAAAACCAAACCAGAAATAATCATTTTTGGTTTTCAGTTTTCAGTTTTTTTTTTATTTTTTAATTTTTTGGTTTTTGAATTGATATGTTCCATTGTTCCTATCGTGTAACTCGGAAAGAAATAACACGAACTTACAGACTTTCACTTTATTACACGAATATCGACATTATAGGTTAATGTATAAAACTGACTTAACGGTTAAAATGGTTACAACCTTACAACTTAAACTTAACGGTTCCCGCTCGAGATCGGCCCTTATTGGTCAATCTCGAACCTTTGTGGTATCACAGTACTGTGACACTCCGGTAGGGTACTAAAGGATGGGGGTAAAATACATCGCCGCCATATTTGTTACTTTGTTGACATTTTTTCGCTTATCAACTTGATAGTTTGAGACGATTTTAACGAAATTTTCGACGAAAATTCGGTTGTTGCTAAATTTTCAAATGAAAAAACATTATCCAACGTTCTGTTGAATCATAAAATACTCGGTGAACCCTTTGATGTACGATACATCCATCAGAAACGTAAATTTTCGTGTTAGCATCAGTCAGGGATGCGAGAACGAACGAGAACAAAGAAAAAAGAACCAAAAATTTTGAGAACGAGAACAAGAACAAGAACAATGTTGAAAACATTAAAAGAACAAGAACGAGAACGATAAGTAAAGAACAAGACCGAGAACAAGAACGATGATTTTGCATTTTTTCAATTTTTTGCTTGAAAAATGCCGATATTTTTGAGTTTTGAGAAAAATAAAGAACCAAGAACCAAAAAGAACGAAAAATTTGAAGAACGAGAACGAGAACGAGAACAAGTTTTGAAGAACAAGAACGAGAACGGAACGATATTAAATATTATTGAAGAATGAGAACGAGAACGGGAACGACTTATGAAGAACAAGAACGAGAACGGAACCAAAATTTCATCGTTCTCGCATCCCTGGTATGTACACAATAATAGACACTGGATATAAGGATAAACACACAACACGAAGACGTTTAATATGGCAAGTTTTTATGCAATGGTATGCAGTGGTACTATGGTCAACGATATATGATAAATTTTACTCATGGTACGATATCTTTTATACCAAATTTTCAAGTACCTTCATGCTTTATTAAATCATTGCTAGTTTGTTGTTTATGGTTCTCGATGAACATCTCTTTTGTTTCATTTCTAGCATTGGGATCTGTATGCTTTGATTTCTGTATACAGATCTAACTACCCTATAATTGAATTGTTGATTGGACCTAAATTTGGAAATAAAATCATCACCATGGTGCCTTTTGATGTAGGCTTATGCCCCTCAACTCAAAATGTTTTTACCATTTTTACAAAAACTTAGAATTAGTCAGGGTGATTAACCACAAAGTACTGGTAAAAACGTTGAGGTAGCACTATCCTGAGGCTATCCTAATTCAAGTATAGCTGAATGCCTGGGTACTTACTATTTTCTAAACCTATATCTCTTTTAACAATTTTTAATATGGCAAAAATTTCCCCAATGGGCAATTTCGAGATGCTTTTGAAATCTGGTAAAGATCCTACCCCTAATGAATTAAAATCACAAATATTTATTATACTCAAAGGGACCAATGCCAAATCAGATGATGCTGAGGAACAACCCAGTCCGCTACTCGAATCCTTCGATCTTTTGCAGGAGGAGAAGTAGACTGTGTCAATGGGGTTTCTGAGGAAGCTGAGGAGGAGGCAATATATTTTAAAGTCATTGCAAACTGGAAAAAAATAAAAAATAAGTGAATTAAAAATTTAGAAAATTGAAATTTACAAAATAGTTTATCAAGGGTTAATTAATTCAAGTATATTGGTAAGATGAAAAATAACCTAAACAATAACATCTAAGTAGTTTAGTAGTGCTAAAAAAAAATTACTTAAATATCCAGTAATGATTTTAAAAAGTATTTTGTAAAATTCTCCAATGTTGTCTGTGAAAATTCAGAGTTCAAGGTAGTAAAATTCTTCAACATAAAGAGTGTGTTGATAATAACCTCTTCAGTCTTTGGTAATTCCAAATTGTTTAGGTAATTGGATTTGACCAAAGATGACAAAAAAGTTGATGAGTGTGTTGTAGATAATTTTTTTGCAGTTGTTAACAAAGGCATTGATGAAGATAATAGCTTAGTTGCAGTGATCTTTTTTTCCTCCACACTTATTATATTATTACAATTTGGTAAAGCAATGCAACAAAGTTGATTCCATCACATATCTCTAAATTACAAAATCTAGGAGTACACAGTAACCTGAAGACCAATTCTCTGGGAAATGTTACAAATACACTCCTAAATACTTATCGCATTAGTGATATAAGGATTTGATAAGTTCTTTAAAAATTTTAAAATACTACAAAAATGATTCTTCACATCTAAACATAGTTGGAAATAATGGGTGTCTCAAGGCATACTCAATTGGTAGTAAAGGGTGAAATAAAGTTGAAGAACTTGAGAAGATAAAATAATAGAATTAATAATAGAAACCTCTACATGTGCTTTAATTATTCATAAATGAAAAATGAATAAATATTTTTATTAAAAATGATTTAAAAAATGGAATTAATATTCAAAATATAATTGGAAATAAATATAAAATGAATAAAAAATAATGTAGATTTATTTTAAATAATATTAATAAAAAAAGATATGAGAAAAATAATATATAAGTTGATAAAATTCATCTTAAATTCAAATGTTTTAATTGAAAACTTGATCTACTTACCAATTGTAGGAATAATACAGGATGAAAATACACACCCTCTGCTATTCCAAAAGCCTACAATATATAAATCAATAAAATTAATCATGAATGTAAACATTCTAATTAAAAACTTAATCTATGTACTAATTGCAAGAATAATATGGGATGAAAATGAACTCCAGCCGCTATACTAAAAGCCTGCAGCAGTTTATACAATGGTTAGCTAGAAACAACTGAGACTGATCTCATAACTTTTGACCCCTTTGACCTAGCGACTTGAAACCAGAATAATATGAAAGCTCATTCTATTTTGTATAACATACTAAAAGTGCAACTTTCTAGCGTGCGTGAAAAAAAAGTTGAGGCGTTTTTTGCACAACGTGTTTGTTATTCACAAATGCAACACGAAAAATAATTGATCAGAAGGCATTACATTTTAAAAATTTAATTACAAATTCATTTTTAAAAAATATACGAGACGCACATACCTCAACGAGAGCGCGAGAATACATTCGAGAAACTCAGTTAACATGACTAAACATAGAGCCACATAATCCTTATTCTTAAAAAATTAACCGTTATTATCGCCAAGGTTGTGAGAGTAGGGATTCCGCAGTAAACCAACTCTTACCGTGAGATACCTACCCTCATACCTAACAAATATAACAAAAAAAATAACAAACGGAAACTACATTAACAGTGTTTGCTATACCCCTCCGGATTTAAAAAAAAAACGCACATAAAAAATCATACTAAAAACGTTTATTTTTGAATATATACACGTCGTTGTCATTTTTGTTCACGTCGTTCTCGTTCTTCTTGTTCACGTCGTTCTCGTTCTTCTTGTTCACGTCGTTCTCATTCTTCTCATTCACGTCTTTCTTGTTCACGTTGTTCTCGTTCACGTTGTGCTCGTTCTTCTCTGAAACAAAAAATGTGTGGTGGTTAGGTTAGGGGTAGCTCAAGCTCAACTTGCCAAACCACAGATTATTTGTAAACATTCAAAACTATTGGCGTTTCTGATGTGAAATTTGACGAGAAATTTGAAAATGCTAAGAACAGAATACTTATATTTCAAATGTTCATATTAGTAACCATACTACAAGCAGTGATAGTTATACTGCAGATGAGAATATTTGTAACCCTGCTACAAACATTCTTACCGGCATCGTAAGTAAGAAGGCCTGCAGTCTTGACTACACATCGTAGTATTTCTCAATTTCCAGAAATTTTCCAACACATGGAAGTGTTCAGATTCAAAAGTTGAAATATAAGGTTGGGTAGATAATATACCTGATTGTGTGTAATATACAAATTACCCTACTAACATCAAAGGCAAATATTCCTGTTGAAGCAACATTCCCAACATCAAATTTTCTACCAAACTTCTAATCGTGAACAAATAAATTCAAGCAAACACTATCAAAATGTCTGTGAAATGTTCAAGTGTAGGTATACTTACATTAAAACTAAGCTTTAAGTTTTCACAAACAAATATATCTAACGAACAAATAATGCAGCGTTTTACTTTCACTAAACTTTAATCTTCAAATATAACATCAACACACCATGACCATGAACTTAATACAGAGCACATTAACCTTGTGATCTCTGACTCGATTACATAACATATAACAGCCTATAAGTATAAACTGGATAGATAAATGAACAATAACTGTAACAGGAACAAATACTTCAACATAAAATTCCGTTAACATAATTAATTCCAACTCTTAGCATCAATGGCCTTTCAGTTCGGTAAATATGCTGCCATGCTTCTCTTGGCAATGCCGTTTGAGATTTTGCATCGAAGTGTACTCTTTCCTGCATCGTGGGCATCGCTTTTGGTGTATAAGATGACCTCTGCGGGTATGAGATGCTCGCAGATTTGAAGTTGGAAAACTTTTTTCACAATAGGGGCATTGATATTGGTTCTGAAAATATTGAGTAAGACAGTACTATCAACAATATGTTACTAAGAATTGTTTACTGGTTGTAATTCTGCATGAATAATGCACTTTGTGGCAAAAGAAGTACCTACTATTGGACCGTCATTGTTGTTGTTGTTGTCATGATCATGGTCATGGTCACGGTCCTGGTTATGGTCATGTGCACCACCTCTGCGACGTCTTCTCTGCAAAAAGAAAGCAAAATCAGAATGTTAATTATCAGCATATGTGTACAGTACCCTCGAATAACAAAATTTATGAAATGATTTGTAATTTTTGACTTATGAAAATGATTAAAGTTTTTTGAATCATCAAGTTTTTTTTAATGCCATGTTTTCTAAATTTTTAACAAATTTTTCTACATTTTTTCAAGTTTTATCTAAATTTTCAATAAGAATCTTCAATCCCACAATTTTCTCTTTTTTTTCAAAGTTTTTGAGTGGGTCAATTTTGAAGGAACATTTTTTTGGTATTCTTTTATTGACATTTATTGTGAAAACGAGGCTAAAGACATCTAAAAAGAGAGAGATTAGATTCAAGGCTCAATAGAAGGCCTAAATGTTCTGAAAAGCAAAAAATGTGTTACTTTTTTGATGTTCATGCTAAAAAATTGATTTTTGGAAAAGATTCAGAAAGTGATTCGAAATCACACTATTCGAATCATTTTTTTCCCCATATGATTTGTGATTCTAATCATTTACTTGAATGATTCTAACAAAAACGAATCGAATCTTTTTTCCATGCATGATTCAAAAATTATGATTCTGATTCGAATCACAAATGATTCAAATCAATGGTGGGTCCTGTATGTGTATTGGTAGCCATGTTTTACTTTGAAATATGCGAGACACTTTAAAATTGAAAGCACTTACATTGTGGCCACCTCCTCTATGGCCATCATTTCTTGTGGGTGAGGGAGGAGGCGAAGGCAAAGGAGGTGTAGGCGGAGGATTTTGGCTACCGCTGCCACTTTTTTGGTGTTGTTCCTGGTTCTGACTGCCGCCATGGCCATCATTCTCAAGAGAACCATTGCTTCTGCGAGGTGTTGCCTGAAAAAATTGTGAATTGAAACAATGTTCCACATTGAAATAGGCATTGTCCAAGGAAAGAAGAAGAACATACATTGCTGCCGCCATTGTGGCCACCATTGCAATTGTCATATCCTTGACTGTGACCACTGGGTCTGACTACTGCCAGCAATTCATTTGCCCGGCGATTCCGAGTTAAGCCGTTTCCAAATGTGATGCGTGCAGCGATAAGGGGTCAATTGGTGAAAAATTTTTTTTTTTTTTTTGGGCTTTATATATGTAAAATTATCTCAGGAATCCAATGGTGTGCTTGGAATTTGCCTAGCAGTGAAACTCGTGGAGATATGACGACTTGAAGATGAAAAACATCAAAATACTAGTTTTGAGAAAAATGACTTCAAAGTTTTTGTTTCTTTTTCCTCTTTTTTCACGAAGTGGAAATGAAGTCTGGGATGAAATAATATTTTTATCTTATTGGAAATTTCATGCTGAATCCAATGGTGTAGTCAAAACATGCCTAGGTCTAAAATTCAGAAAGTTATTGATGTTTATTGTAATCAAAATGAAAAATAGCCAATGCATTTCTTGACCTAAAACTTTGAAAACTTTTTTTTTAATATTTCAACATGGATATGACATGAATTCCGCCAAAAATAAAGTTTTAATAATGCCTATATATTATAATACTTCCACAGGTTTTTTAGTCCCCCCTCCCCATATTGTCTTAATAATTATTATCTAGGAATAACAGATTTTTAAAAAAATCCAAAATGATACTGTTGAAAAATCACTGTAATAAAACGTAAAAAATGTTCACAACATTCTAATTAAGAACAAAAATTGAATTATTATAAGCTATTTCATGCATTGAAAGAACGTACAGCATTAATAATCAAGAGTATGGAATGAGTCATAAATTTTTACGAGGTCGGCCTCTTCTGCGTTTCTGTGGTTGGTTAACATCGTTCTTCAATGAAATTTGCGGCGAACTTGAACACAAAGTATCAGTTTTCATCTTTTGAGATCGGCTTCTTTCACCTTTTTTTGTTTTTTTTTCATCTTTTGATACAATTTGTGATGTACCTGGGCACGATGTATTCTTTTCTTTTTTAGGCTGACCTCTACCACGTTTCTGTGGTTCTTGGTAATCATTCTTCAATATGAATTGTAATGGAGCAGGGCATAAAATATCCTTACTTTTTTTACTGCAAAAAGGTCTCACATGTTCAAATAAATAATTCTTTCGTTCATCCGATAAACCAGTAGAGAACAGTTGATTCAATTGAACTTTCTTGAAAGCACCAGGATTTTTGAATAAAATGTGTTCTATTTTGGCATCATCGTATGATTCACAATATTTAACTGTTCCAAGATGACTTTCTTCAAACTGAAAATGGCTGTACTGAGTTATTCCAATTAACGGCTTCAATTCTTTTGTAGTAAAATAACCAACCCAGTCATATATTGGTATAAAAATATCGCCACTTTCATTTCCAGCTAACACTGAATAGTTAACAGAAGAATCTGGAGTTGATTTTTTAATTAAATTCTGCAATTCTGATAACGTATAAATGGTACACTTTTTAAATGACTTTTTAATCAAACCAAATGCCCAGTCACAGGAAAACTTTGTGTGGCCCACTGGCATAAAAGAGTACGAAATTTTCTTATTGAGACCTTTCATAATGCGCCATGAAAAGTATGCCAATACTGAGTTATTTTTATTTTGTCCAACACAATTGTCGGCGTGGAAATGGAGATGTGTTTCTCCGTAGGAATAGTTTTCTAAGTAGTAATGGAGGAAACTGATGACATCATTCGAACCTTTTGAGACTTGGCACGCTTCTGGAATTAATACATTGCACTGACTGCGATCTGTGTCATTCATAATTCCAAATATTCCAACCTTGTACAAAGTAAGAAAATAAACTGGTCCCGGTTGCTGAGAATTCGCAGGCAGGTGTACTTGTTGGGCAAAGTCGAAAGATATGTGTATTGTCCCATTATAAGAATTGCATCGCTTAGAACCACGGTCAGTAAGTTTCAATGCAGTTTTCTTCAAATCCTCTCTACTTCTTTTGATTATATCGTTGTAATAACTTCGTTCTTCAAGCACTTTTTGCAAATGAAGTTCACATTTCCTGAAACGAAAGGAAATTTTTATATTTTTGTCGTCGATATGTTTTGATTTGTACCAGCAAAATGATAATCACCTAAGAAATTCTAGTCGTTCTTCTTCAGTCATTCGAATAAGGGCAGGTCTCTATGTATAACTTTTTTGGCATTGATCACAAAGGTCAGATCGAGGTTTTTGAATTACGATATCTTGGCAACAAGCACGCCATATACGTCGAAATGTGAATAAACTGACAGGAATACTACCTTCATTGTTACAAGCTTTCTCGTATTCTTCATAAACTGCCCGCTTTGATTTATCGGAAGGTAATAATTTCACAATCCTAAATTGGCTACCTATACGTCCTGGCATAAATAATGCGTGGTCCTCCGCAAAATTTCTTAAAAATTGTAGCACTTTAGAGCTCGAATCAAAACTGGTTACGTTTTTAGGAGTTCTTTTCACATTTCCATGCTGTTTTTCAACAACTCCTTCCAAACGATAAGTTTTCAACAACCTCACGAGTCTCTTTTTTCCAATGCTGTGAGCAAACAGAAAAAATTTTTTGCACACTGCAATTCCTTTTACATGGAAATTTGGATAAAAATTAGTCCTTTTGGACGTTTGGCGAGCATGTGATGCATCAACATTGCTATCGTGATATAAAGATCTGATCAATACCAGCAGAGCAGTATTCAATTTATTGACACCATCTTCGTAGTAGTCCAAAGCAAGCGATTCCATGACGTAATTACGAATTTCACTTTTACTAAACTTCTTTACGCATTGTTCTTGACAACAATCCTTGTTCCAAAATTCATTAATGGAGATTTCCTCACATAATTCAATTTCATCGACTTGTTCCTAAAATTAATGAAAAAAAAGTATGAAATAATTTCTCATTATCGCTATTACAAGTACCTAGAAAAGAAAACTTACCCAAATAGGCACCAAATCTAGTTCAGTTCTATTTCCCTCCAAATCATCGTCAGGATTTTCTATTCCCTAATACATAATAATTCAATATTATTAATTCGGAATAAAAAATAATAAAAATCCTTCATAAAGTTTGTAAAAACTCACGTAGCTGTTATCAGTTTCTACATGAACTTCATGCTCATCATCAAAATTTTCATCTTGAGAATCATCATTATAACCATAAATATTTTCAATAACTTCGATTTCGGTTTCAATTATTGCAAAACGATCCATTTTATTTTAAATTTTAGAAGAATAGTAAGTATCATTACCAGTTTCTGTTTTCATAAAAAATTAACCAAAATTTTATCAATAAAGTTGCCCTTAGTGGAGCAAAAATGAAACTTACTCCGAATTCGGTTCTTTAGTTGCTATGTTATTAAGATGAAATTGAAAAAATTGATAGTGAGTGATTCTAATCAATTCTGCTCCGTTGGAATGAAAAATTACGATGAAAAATGTATATTTTGTTGTGAAGGAATTTTTAATAATTATCAATTTTTCGTTATAGCGTTGAGACTGCGTTCAAAAACAATTTCTTCGCCAAATGGACATGGGAACCCCTTGAAATGATAAAGCAGGGTTGCCAGCATATGAAATTAGCAAAAACTAAAAATTGCTTATTTTGAAAATTTTTTCGTTTTTTTGCTCTCCTGAAAAATTTGCATTTTCACCAATTGACCCCTTATCGCTGCACGCATCACAAATGTTATTCAATAGCGTCCATTCAAGTCAAAAGCAACAATCTGAATCACAAAATAATGAAAACGTTGAATATTAAACGTAATGCTGAGCAAGTGCTAGATTGATTGATTGTTGTCAAAAGGAAACAAAAGATAACAATAAAACAAAAAACACCGCACTTTTGACTAGTACATTCCTACCTTTGCATGGCAATCTTCTTCTGTATACCGAGGACTTGTGGAACTAAGGTACTTCTTGTCAAGGACAATGTCCCCTGCTTTGAAAGTTCTGGTTCTATTGAAGCAAAATGAAAAAAAAAAAAAATCAGTTTTCCAACATTAGGTATTCATTGGTAATAGCCGATTATGGGACTTACTTTTGCTTCATCTTATGAATTGTTTGCAACCTAAGAACAGAAAAATAAATAAACTGTAATACAAAGCACATTCAATAACAATATCATCATTTCCTAGTGAGGTTGAATGTACACCCGATACTGTAATGCACAAAAGTGCTAAGTCCTTAAAGAAAGATTTTGCATTTAAAGATTTCCAGCTTGCGTTACTGCCATGGTAATGTGGAATTGGAACTGTTCAATTTTTTTTCCGTTTCTCCAAACATCCTAGTACTCCTAGTAGCATTTTTTTTTTCAAAAGGCCAAAAAACTTGGTTGGAAAATTTTTTAAATGCATCCATCTCAAAATTTCACTTTATGGACTTGGCACTTTTGTGCATTGCAGTGTCGGCATAGTAGTTATGGCTAGTATGAGTTCATCCCCCCCTCAGCGATGCATTCAACAGCATCAGTACCAAATTACTCAGTGGGACAAATGTAGTGGCAGTAGATGTATCTATTGCCACTACATCCCTCCCACAGCTGAAACAACCATCGGCCATCAATCACGATAACTTTGTTTGGTGCCATATGTTAATGAGCGCAAGGTTGCCTCATTGCCCTTTAAGTCACCTCTTACGACAGGCAGGGTATACTGTGGGATTATTCTGTGACCCGTTCCCACACGGGTGATTACACCAACAAACCAAAGTGTTTCCCAATCACATTTCAGTGATTTCAGTGTTACCACATCACATTTCAGCGTTCACATCCGCCTAATGTGATCACTAGTTAATGTTATCATTCGGCGAATGTTATCAAAATGCTTCGGTCCTGCATTGTCTTGTCCTATTTACACATAAATATGCCGGATAATGTGATCAATCCGTCAATTATTGTCATCGCAATTCGAGTATTTGTTTGGGAAACAGTTCCCATTCTGGACAACAATTCACCATTCAAAATTTTTTCCATTTTTTGGTACCTATTCCAAACATTCTACTTTATTTGCAGAAAAAAAAACAACTTCACCTCCGTTTTCATTGTATGATTTCATCACCAATTTTCAAATTTGTACATAGCCACATTTCAAATTTCAAATTAACAAGTCAGCTTTAATTAATTTCACCAAATATTCACAATTCACTTCATATTTTTCAACAATAACTACATGCATACCTCCTTCAAAATTTTCAAATTCAATGCATCAACAATTTTCACTTTTTCAAAATTATTGTCAAAATTTGACTAAAATTTTCCACAATCAACCGTACAAAATTTCGTAATTTTTTCCTCTCAATTTGTGTATTAACCTCCTTTTAAATCCAACCTTCTGGTATTTTAATTAGAAAAAACATCCAGCTTTACTCATATACTTAGATATTTCAGTATAAATTATCATTGTTCATGCTTTCAAAATTCTGCATAAAAATTTCAATTCGTTTGATTGTCATAATTTTCCAAAAAAAAATTCTATTTAAAATGCAACTTCCATTTATAAAATTTAACATCTTTCTCCATTTATTCACCAAAAAATGAACTTCATCAAGTCAAAACCTTTCAAAATTCATCACTTTAAACATTTTCAAAAAGCCAATTACAAAATTTCTCAAATTATTTTGAGGCAACATTTCACCTTGAAAAAATTCATCACATCACCTTTGCTTAAATTTCGCCATACTTATTTCTCAAATCATCATCAAAAAAAATTTTCTTTATAGGTATGTATTCCTAAAATCAATATTCTTTGAACTATTTCGTACTTTAATTGAAACAAGCCTACTTAATTCAATTTTCAATTGGACTACCATATAAATAATCTGCATTCTAAATTCTAAATTCTGCGAAATATGCTATTCTAAATTCCAAAATTTTGAGATGAGAGCTCTCTTCTACACCTATGATCAATTCTCAACATCTGCTTCTAGTTTATAAAAAATTTCTACAAATACCTACATTTCAAATTCTGTAATAAGTTTCACTGTTCGATTTTTTTCTCACTTTTCATACCTATGATTCAACAAAATACCTTTGATAAGCTTAGGTATTGGTAACCCATTCGTAGTTTCCAAGAGATTGACAACCTATTCGAATTCCAAAATTCTTATAATTTCATCGCATGAACCATTATGAACACTTCTTCTTCCCATCAAAATCATTGAGGATCGTTGTCTACTAAGTAGCTGTAATTTCACGCGACTGCTACCACATTAGAAAGTATTTTAATAATTAATTTAGGAGAACAAAATTCAATGAATACACCCAACAAAAAGATCGTTTATTTACTTCTCTGTACAATTGATTATTATTAATCTTCCAAATCTCTACTAGCCGTATATTTCTCTCCAATGTCTACTAACTACTATACTTTATGTGTTGTAGGGTATTTCGATTCTCTATATGACGGAAACGAAAGCGGCACTAGTCAGGATCTGTTTAAACTATATTCGGACGAAAATAAACGAAAGGCGCCATTAATTAATATAATTACTGTATTTTAATATAAGAACTACAAAGAGCATCTTAATTATCCTTATTCCGAATTCCGGATGCATCTAATAATACTTTTTGGCTTTTTAAGGCCACGAATACAACTTACTCACGTAAACGGAGGCACTTCGATGCCTCAACTTAGCTAGAATATTATTAACCTATCTATCTAACTACCTACTAACTTAAAATATATTAAGGAGGCACCGAAACATCAGTGCTGACGGCCTTATTCCCTATAGTGTGCAGCTTCCTCTTTCCTTGCAACACTGCCCACACTGTAGATTTTATTGAACTTACTGACACTTCTCTTTTGCATACCTCCCGGAATTGAGATTGACAGTCTCTCACTTTTTTAGCTGAAACCTTGGTGATGCGATCCTTTATCTCAGTTGCAAATATTTTTGACACAATGTCATTCATGTCCTTTGTCCATCGCGCTCCATCTAATGTTTGTTGTTAATAAGAGGAAAAAGTACAAAGGATAAAGATGTATTCATATTGAACAAGAATAATGAAAAAATAGTGTTCATATTCTGTAAGAAAGACAAATAAATGGCATAATGCTCACCATTTGGTATTCCAGTACGGTTGGATTTGCTCACATTG
This sequence comes from Pseudococcus viburni, assembly GCA_033439095.1. Taxonomy (NCBI): domain Eukaryota; kingdom Metazoa; phylum Arthropoda; class Insecta; order Hemiptera; family Pseudococcidae; genus Pseudococcus; species Pseudococcus viburni. Next base: position 435,513 of record JAVBJF010000093.1, read on the forward strand.
TCATGTTGGATTGTTTTGCTTGTTGAGGAAACATCTTTAGTTGGGACAACAGCTACCTTGCTGTCTACGTTCACTTTTCTCAATTTTGTATTGTCTACTCTCTTCGTGGATGAACAAGGGGTGGTGACAGATGCCTCCTCGCTACTTTCTGGGGACAAAGTTCAATCATCAAAGGTCAGTAACAATTTTTACCCAGTTGTCTTAAGGTATGCAGCTGAAACGTGTATGGGGACAGGAAACATTGTCATCACCTGAGCTAGTCAAATCAGATTCCTCATCGCTATCAACATTTGCTTTTCGACATTTTGTAATAACAGCTGCATTCAAGGATGAAGCTGGGACAGCAGCATGTTTTACCTCCAATCTTGGCACCAACACCCTGCAATCCATCAACGTGTATCTGCATAAAAAAAAGTGAAAAAAAGTCACTTGATTACTATTTGTTATTGGTTGGTACATGGAGTAATATATCCAGTTTGAAAAATCTGGAGGGGTATAGCAAACACGTTGTGTGAAAAAGCTTTATGATTCTTATTCCGTTCCCACTCTTCGGGGCATGCTTTCTTACTCCTTTTTCTCTTCTTTTTTTCAACTGATTCCTTATTCTGATACTTTTGGGATGCTTTTTTACGTCTTATTCTCTTTTTTTTTGTACTGCTGTCGGCTCAGAATTAGGAATAGGTTCCTCAGTTGGTATAGATTCAGTTGATTCACTTTGCTCAATTATTATGGTAGGAGCAACAGGTACTATAAAACATTTCATATTGATCTGTAAAACTTACTCTGTTCATCACACATATCTTCCAAATTCTCTTCTTGAATTAGGTAAACACAATCAACACCATTTGGCAAGCAAATGATATTGTTTGGAGGTTCATATATGCAGTCCCCATTTTCTTTTACTACCAGTTCTTATACATCTCGGTCTTTATACTCGACATTTGCATCAGACATTTTTATAAATTAAATATTACAGAATAAACTAAATCATTCGGTGTTTTGATAAAAATAAGTGGACATACTCAGGACGTACTCTGATTTCACTACTTAGATGGACATACTCAATCAATTTCATTTTTGTTTTTTGAATTTCATGGCCTTGTATTTCATTTTTATAGTTTTGTAATAATTCCACTTGATTTACCTTCAAAAACCCTTTCTAATGATATCAAAAACACAAAAATCGAAAATATTGGACATACTCAGATTTTGCATTAAGGTAACAAAATACTCTATTCACTTTATAGGGCGGTTGTAAAAAATGGCGATTGAGCAATTCAGGTTATTGTTATCGTTTTGGAGGTATTTTCTCTAATTCTGATTGGTGGTGATCAGAACTGGTTCATAAATCGACCAATCAAATTAAAGGAAATTGTACCTCCAAAACGATAACAGCATGTAAACAGAGCGCCGCCATTTTTTACAACCGCCCTATTACTTTTATCCTTTTTTTTTTGTTTTGAGCAATCTGCTTCATCTCCCTATGTAAATTATATTCTTCTTCAGATAGATTACCTTGACGAAAACGAAGACACGTTTCGCATTCATCCTTTCTACTGACAAAAATGCTAAGTTCCTTTTCGTGAAATATTTGCTCAAACAGGCACCATGACACTGGTAAGAACAAGGAGTCCAAATATTCCATTTCAGTAATGTACAACGCGGTAAACAGTGTTCAAAACAGATTGAAGTTCAATTGGTTCTGGTGGTTGTGGTTTTATAATGCCTTATTGAGTGGTTCTGGTTCTGGTTTTTGAATCGGTTTTAAAAAATGGTCTGAAACGGTTCTTTTTGGTTCTGGTATTTGAATTTCTTGTACCAATTGATTCTGGTCTTGAAATGGTTCTGGTTTTTCATTTTTTGCAAAAGGTTCTGGTTTTGGGCTCAATTTTAAAATTTTAAACCATTCTGTTCTGGTGGTGGTTCTTAAAATTGAGATCAATTCAAATGGGACCCATGTTCTCTTGGTTCCAATTGTTTTTTTTTTCAAGATTGCATCAGTTTAAAAAAACAAAAAAATCAGGTATTCATGTATTAAATTGAAAATAGGGATAAAAAGCTAACCAAAAGCTTGAGGCTAAAAGGTGGTGACAACCCGAAAGCCAAAAGTTGAAAGTTGTTAAAAGTGCAAGCTAAAAGCTAGCCAAAAACTTTTTCTTATTCTTTATTTTTCAACCTTGAAATTCCTCTCCCCTTTTTTTCTTCGATCATTATAGTCTATTCACTTTGAGAAGGCAACCTCTTAAAGCATCAAATTTCTTTTTGTTAACCAGTGAAATTTATTTCCAATCTATTTTTTTCCAAAATTCAAGGTACTTCCACACCAGAGAAAATCGTGACGTTTCCCAATTTGATTCAAAAACGTCATTTCTTATGAAAAATATTATCCAAGACGAAAAATTCAAAATCAAAATGAAGAAAAGTTGGGTTGAAGTGCATCTATGTTTTTATTACTCAAGATCTTCATTTAATAAAAATGTAAAATTGTCACAATTGATATCTGGAGTGTAGAGGTACTTTTAGTTTAGAAAGAAAAATTTACTGAAAATGAATATAGTTGGTTAGCAAAGAGAAATTTTATGCTTTAAGAGGTTGCCTTCTCAAAGTGAATAGACTATAGGTCTTAAATTTTTTTCAACTCTGGTATTTTCCCTCCCCACCAAAAATGCATATTATTTTTTTTCAATTCTTGAAATGTTTTCCCAGTATTTAAATCTTTCTCTTAATTTTTTTCAGCTCTGAAAATTTAATTTTTGTTTGATTTTTTTCTCAAATTATTTTCCAAGTCTAATATTCTTAGAATAGAAAATTTCAAGTTTTTTAAGAATCTCAAAATGAGAAAAAATGTAAAAAAAGTCCTGTTTTTAAATATTTTGAAATTGAAGAAAGGAACTTTGGAGTTGATAGGTACTTAGGTAATTGAAATAAATAGGTATCAGTAAATGAAAAAATTTAGATTTTGATGATTAGAGTAAAATTTACATCCAAAAATACTTTTTTTGACATTCAAAATCAATTTTTTTCAATTTTTTTTTGGAACCAAATGGAACCGATTCACAAATTGGTGGTGGTTGTTCTGGTTCTGGGTAGAGATTAACTGAAACGGTTCTTATTGGTGGTGATTTTTAAGTTGAAACATATTTTCTTGTGGTGGTGGTTGTGTTGATTTTGAAAATCATTCCCTTCTTCTGGATCTCCCAATTGGGAATCTTACTTTTCACTCTCTGAATTGGTTCTTTTTGGTCTTATTTGGGAATTTTTCAACAATTTTGGAACCCGGTTTCAATTGGTCATGGTTCCCAATTGAAAAATTGAAAAAAAAAGTGGTTCTGGTGGTTTTTAACACTGGCGGTAAAGCTCAGTTATCAAATGCCAATTTGGCTCCAAATACAATAACGATGAGTCCTTTCTACAGTAGTGTGACTCAACCTTCTTGAGACTATCAAAAAATTCTTCACACTTCGGTCGACGTTTACTAATTGGAACAGGAGCTTTCACAGTTTTATTCAAAGTTGGCGAAATTCTGTCTTTCTAACCCAATTTCCAGTTTTGAGCAGACCACCTACCTTTACACAGGGTGTTTAAAAACATCGTGCGACAGGTATGGATCTTTTCTTCACCACAGGGCAAAAAGTATTTGAAAGAATAGGTTCATCCAGTCTTTTTTCCATTTTGTCAGTTTCACATACGTTCTGTGAAATTATACTCCATATGATTGCACACAAACACTTTACGTTCTTCCCAAGATAACTGCCAAAATTTGTTGAAAATTTCAGTCCTTTTTGCGTCAGTTAACCGGATACATTCAACAGAAACATGATCATACTTTGCAGTTTGTTTATAGTCACAACGATCCTATAATATCCTTTCTTCCTTGGGTACTTTGTAATCCCATGTCCACTTCTTATCACCTATGTAATGAAAAAATTGAACTAAAAAAATTGAAAAAGACGAAAAATCATAATGGGTACATTTTTTTACCTTCTTCATTCAGCTTCACTTTTTTCACTCCATCCTACTTCTCACCCTTTTCTCACAGGTGGTAATTCTTTATTTTTTTATTATTTCCATTGTCGTCCTTATTCCTTACCAACAATCTTTGACAAGAATGTTTTCTCTTATCTTTTTGAATGGGAGTGCTTGAGGTTGAAACAGCAGCCAATGTGGCAGGAGCAGGATTGTCTTCAGTTGGGGTCGTAGCTTCGGCTTCTTGAATAACAATATTAATATTTTTAATTTCAAAATCATCAGCTTCTTCGAAAAAGACAACTTCTTCAATTTCTTCTGCTAATAAGTTATCCCTGTGTGGAATGAAAAGAAGTTTGGATTTATTCAGTAAATTAAGGTAACGGAGAACTTCTGCACAATAATAAAATACTTACATCATTAATTTTTTTGAAGAGATTGAATAATTATTACCAAATTTTTTCTTTAAAAGCACTAAAAAACACAATTACTAATCACATTGATTAAAACGCCACTCTCAGTCCTATTGTTTAAATTGGACTTAGCAGTTTTTATGGACTTAGCAGTTTTTAAAAAAACTGGAATTCTTGGGTAAGATTTCATTTTTTTTTTTTGATTTTTTTGATTTTTAATATATGCACTAGGTTCTCCAGTTACTGAATCCATCAAAAAGTCAAAATCGCTAAAATCGGGACTTAGCAGGTCTTGGACTTACGGCCTCGATATGTAGTTGGAGTTCACTCAACTAAGCACATACTATAATAGTACTGTTTTCTGAATTTGGTTTTAAAGTATTCACAATTACTTCATAAGAAATCATTATGTATGAGGAGTTTGGTTGCAATACATCACAAAATTGAAAAGTTGAAGTAAGATAAGTACTTATTAATACATTGATATTACTTGAGATTCCATTGTTGTTTGCTGGTTGGTGTCAGTGGAGGTGAGGTTAGAGTTGTTGGTGGATAAAGATGTTTGTGCATCATTATTGCTATAATACAATAATTACAATAAGAATATTTGTTTTCCAGATCATGTTTCCTTCTCCTAAGAGTAGAAACATGATTATCATTTCTACGCAAGTGAAAGCAATTTCCTTTATAATTATTAATCCTTCCTCTTTTTCAATCTCCCCTCCTCTCACTTTTACCTCTACTACCTGAGATTCTTCTTCCATTGTTCTAGGCAATGGAGTAATTGATTTCTGCCCAGTTGTGGTGGCAATGGTCATGGCAGAGGATAAAGATAAAGACGAATGATATGTTTAAGGCAACTGTTATCAACGTGGACCTACCTGTAAATCCAAATCCAGAAAATCCTTGTTTAGTTTCACCCAAATCCTGCTCAAAAAAATTTAAATTATTTACCCAATCTAGAGGAGGAGGGGGGAGGTGGTGGTGAGTGCCAGAGAATTTTTTTTCAACTCACATTGCAAAACTCAACTTTGGGGCTAATAAATTACTCACAAATCAGTTGAGAGGTCCTATCTCCACTCTTAATTTTAATAGGGTTCACCAGCTGATGATTAAATAAAACCACCATTAATATTACCTTGATAATCCATACCAATTACACTCACTGAATTGGAGAAGAATTGGTATTTGGTATACTTTTAAATTTTATTTCAAATAAATGAATTGAAGACCTGAATTCCAAAGCGGGCTTAGTCCATACAAATGTATATGATTAAAAAAAACCACCACAATATTACCTCGATAATCTGGATCAATTACACCCACTAAATGAGAGAAAAGGTGGTATTTAGTATACTTTTTAATTTAATTTTAAATAAATGAGTTGTAGACCCAAATTCCAAAGCAGGCTTAGTCCATACAAATGTATATGAGAAAAGGGACTTGAGTGTAATCTATTTTTCAGTACATTCAAGTCTCTTTTCTCCTATACTATTGTATGGACTAAGCAGGCCTTAGAATATGGGTCTTCAATTGAATTCTATCTGATTTTGTTTCAAAGACTTGAAAAAATCTGTACCTATAGGGTGCTAGATTAATTCTGGCTCCCCCCCCCCCGATACTTTTTCTGTCAAAAATTGTAAGTTGGCAATACTTCTTTCAATCAAACAAATCGAACAAAGTGTAGCCAACTTACGATTTTTGACCTAAAAAGTATCGGGGGGAGCCAGAAATAATCGAGCACCCGGTATCATGGCACTTCAAGGTTGAAAGTGGTGGGCATTGAGTTAATGAGTTTGGTTGCACATGCATAATCACACCTGCACGTTGTTAGGGACTCAAATGTGCTATCTTTGATAGTGTATTTAATTGTGCTGGCATAGAGGAGTTCTTGGTTGCTGAGGGCACTGTGAGATCTCATCTTGTGTACCACACTCAGCAAAGTTTGTATTTATTAGTGCAGCTGGGACTGTTGTTAACAGTACCCGGCATCGTTTGTCACAGGGTTTGCTGCTGTTTGCTTTGCTGTTTGTTTTGTAGTCATCACAGTTGACGATGATTTGAGGCGGCTGTGGCTCCGGATGCTACTTGCCGCATGGAATAAAAATCAATGAAATAGTAATTAATAAATTTAATAGAAAAGGTACAACTCCTATTATAACAAAAAAAAATCAACTTCCATTTCTATTTTGTTAAAAAAAAAAGAGAAACTGTTAATTCTATACCAATATTCTTAATAAAAATTCCTGAATATCTAATCTGATATAAACTAAATAAAGTGGAAAATTTGCATCCATCACAAAACATTAAACATAGTGACTAATATCTTTACTTTTCAACATTAACAAATTGTGTTTGTCAATTTTTCTCCTTTTGGTACACTTTCATCAGTAATATTTTTTCTCATTATTATACTTATTTACAATATGAATCAGGGAATAAGATTCAACTAAAAAGTTGACTCCTGACTCTACCTGGACTCCAGAGTCAAACTGTGATCTTAACTCCTAGCTCTCAATTTGGAATTAGTTTGACCTTAACTCTGGAGTCTACTCCTATTCCCTGATATTGATTGAAATATTGTTACTTTCCTCTAAAGTTGAAAGTTGCTAGATATTTCAAATTCTCTTAAACAGGGCAAAGATAATTAAAGGATCCATTTTCATTCAATCTCCTTCATATTCATCATAAAATGATATAGAAAACAACATTTATACCTATAATTAGAGATGTGCGCCGAGGCAAAATCGGCGGCGGCGGCAAGCTTCGAAAATCTTATGGCGGCGGCGGCGTTCTCGGCGCGTCGCCGAGTGAGTTTGGTGGCTGCGATTTTGGCGGCGTCATTGTTTTTTGCCTTTAAAATCAGTTTTTGAAAAAAATTGGAAAATTATATCATTTTTAAAGGGAGGTTAAAATGTTGCCAGAGCGAAGCAAGGGCAAAAATTTTCAGAAAAATTACGTTTTGAAAAATGATAATTGAAAAGCGGCCATTTTTCGCCTTTTTGAGGGGAAAACTTCCCTTACGCCAACACCACCTCTACATAAGGCCTGGACACTCAACGTTTGGCAACATCGCGAGTAGTCCGATGTTATTAATTACACACGATCACTCGCTTTTCTTTATTAATTACGAAAGAAGTTGAGAGAGTACAATTATGTTTGAGGTATGAAAAATGATCTACTTTTCACACTCTACAAGCTAGTTTTTTCCCCATAACTCTAGCCCCAACCGATCAAAAGTTATAAAAGCTCGAACTTTTGAACTTTTATAACTTTTGACTGGTTGGGGCTAGAGTTATGGGGAAAAACCAGCTTGTAGAGCGTGAAAAGTAGATCATTTTTCATATCTCAAACACCTATGTGCTCACTCAAAATTTTGCGCTATTTTAATTTGAAATTTAGGTAATACGATTTTTGCAATTTTTTCAAACTTTGAGCTTCGATAACTTTCCGCTGGTAATTGCTAGGATTTTGAAACAAAAACGAGGTTGTAGAGGATGAAAAGCAAATTCAATTTCGTCCCTACAATACCCATGTGTCCACTCAAGTTTTTGAATTATTGCAGAAAAACAGAAAAACGATCTATTTCCCATAAGACCCAATATTAAAGTCGGCCTACATTCGAATTGGCACCTCAGCATTCTTATTAGGTGTCCGGGCCTTATGTAGAGGTGGTGTTGCTTACGCCAATACGCCGCCGAGATAGAAATCGGCGGCGGCGGCGGCGGCGGTGCTGGTAAATTTACTCGGCGGCGGCGGCGGCCAAAAAGCAAGAAAAATTGGCGGCAGCGGCGTATTTTTTCGGCGGCGCACATCTCTACCTATAATAAGAGGGTTTCCCATTCGATATATGATAACTTGGGAGTAATGCTTCGAATAATGTATAATTAAAAAATGAAAAAATATTAGGCATCAAAATTCAGAATTATTTGCTTACCTTGGAGGATTCACGCTCAAAAAATCCGAAGAATGGATTGAAAACCCTAGATAATTGATCGAACAATATGTTCTGTGGATTTTCCAATTATGTCGATTATCTCAGTTATTGTAGCGCAATCTTGACCTTTTCACAGCCTCCTTAGCTACTCTTTTCAAAGCCTCCACCTCTACTTCGCTTATTGCAGCTTACTTCAGGATAGCTGATAAGAAATTTTTAGAACATTGTTCTTAAAGGTACTTCCATGATGCCTATACTAGAAATCAGGCAAACATTTTCTTTGTAAGTTTCATTGTGGCAATACTTGGGATTTGAAAATTTTCCATTTCCACAACCTCATAGTTCTTAATACATATAGTTTGGTCCAAAAAAGTTTGCCAAAATGTCTGATTTATACTTGGCGGTGCGGGCTTATGAAGAGGTAATTATTCACACTGTGCGGTCAATAATAATTCGTAATTTTTTGAATAGTCAATGAATATTGTTGCTTTGTTTTGTTTGTTATTGTTCGCGAGGTATTGTTGTTTTTGGCAAACTCTTTTGGATCAAACTATAGTTTGTTTTATAGATATTTGTAAAATTTAGTATCCAAAAAAGTAAATCTAATGTAAATTAAATATTGGTGGAAATAAGGTTGATTACATCTTACATCTCATAATTTTAAACTATTGGTTTCTAATTTCATAAATTTAGGGTTCTCAGAAAGTAATAAAAATATTTAGAGTAAACACTGTGGAATCACTATGCACTGAGAGAAAAAAGTGTGGTGATATTGACTACAAAATTGTGGCAAACCTTATCCAGTCCGAGCTTGTGGCACTTTTCACCACAATTGTGGTACTTTTTATTTCAATTACCACAACTGTGGTACTTCATATTTTGATTACCACAGTTGTAGTATTTGAAATTCACTTGCCACAACTGTGGTAGTTTTGCTACAGTTAATGAATTACCACAGTTGTAGTATTTGAAATTCACTTGCCACAACTGTGGTAGTTTTGCTACAGTTAATGGTAATTATGGCGTGCAATAATAAAATTAAAATTGTTTTTTAAAAATAAAATTCAATACTGGCATGCTTTATCCAATGATTATTCAGTTCAGGACACACATTATCATGATCTCATGTCCTAATCAATTTATTCTACTCTCACAAATTTTTTGCCCTATGTGGGATTCGAACCTGGGACCCTACACCTATAATTCCCTAAACTATGTCTGCCTAACCATTACGCCACCGGGTGCGTATATAAAATAGGGAAATTAATTAATATATTATGTATTTTTGGTAAAATTCAATTATGATTTGATGGAATTACATGTTATAATTGATTTATAATAAAAATGATTGAATTTTGAAACAAAGGAGGTTTAGAAAGATGCATTAAAATGTTATGTTCACATACTTATTCAGCTCAAAATTTTACATCATGTTCATCCAATTTTTCTAATAATGTTCTGATTTCTGAATTCAATTAATTTACTATGCACAGGGATTAAAAAAGTATTTGTTTAAAGTTATCACATCATTTCACCACTTTTAAATTTGTTCTAAATCATTTTTCTCTCTACACAGCTTTATATTGATAATACCACACTTATAGTAACACATTTTAATGTGTACCACCATTTGTAGTATAATTAACCACAGCTGTAGTATATTTAACCACAGCTGTAGTATATTTAACTACAGCTGTAGCACAATTAACCACGATTGTGGTACTATTGGCTATAAAACTGTGGTTCTTTTGCTATGTGGTAATTTTTACCATCAGAATGGCGAAAAATACCACATTTATCGCTAAAACTGATAGAAATGCAATAATTTGTGGTAAATAATACCACAATTTTTTCTCAGTGTGAGTTGAATGAGGATAATATGTGGTAAAATTAACGTTTTCACCCATTTGTAGAGTTTGGTTTTAATTTCACAATATTTACAAAGTCTTACATTTCAAATTAATTTTTAAAACATTCTAGAATTTCTTAAGTTGTGCCCAGTTTTACCAAGTTACCCGCAAAAAAAAACACCTTATTGCTGAAGAATTGATAAGAGATCTCCGGTAAATCACACCTCATTGATAAATTTATTTCATTATTATATTTTTAGTACAGAAGGGCAAAAAAAATGAAAAGTAATCAACTTAATGCTAAAACATTCTGAATAATTTTAAAAAATCACTCCGTGTAAAAAAACAAATGAAGGTAACATTGCTAATATATGACGTTTGCTTATTTTTATACAGGTTTCTCTCGATTACACGCATTGGTTTCTCTCATTATCTACCCGTATCAGTTTTTGAGTCTTCATCGGCATTGTACAACTTATTGTAACTTAATTAGTCATATTTGATCAAAATGTACTTAATATGTTTTAAACTAATGTTGTACTGACCATTGTTGTATCCTTATAAATAGTTTACATAGGCATGTATTTACATATCTTGTTGAGATTTTTTTGATTGTTGTATTAGTCAAGTAAACGTTTCCACTGTTTGTTTTATTGGTTTATGGTCTTATTTGTAACTGGAGGTGAAAAATGTCATCTTAACAATTTCATTTTCATGACAGAACTGTCGGAGAGGAAACAATCTGAGATGTGGGGGCCACTAAAATTGGGAAATTTTGTGGTGAGTCAACAAATTATTCACTCTTTTTCACCCCACAGATTTTTGACCAAGTTCCATCTACGAGAAACACAACAAAAAATTCCCTAACAACGTTTACAAGCATTATGAACTTTGGACTATGGGTGATTCTTTATTTCAAATTAGAAAAGTATGTGTTCTCTAATTAATGATGAGTATTTTACTAACTTTTTAGCAGTGGTCTTGAGAACAAAAAGCTGTCTTTTTCAATCCTTCCATGTTGTGCCAAATAAACTTACTACACGATACCAACGATATAATATGTACCTAACTACCTATTTGTAATCAGCAAAATCGAATAAATCAGTAATTAAAATTTCAACTCTTTCAAAATTTAAATGTGATTGTGAACACGTTTCAATTAATTACTATTTTTCAATCGGGAAAATGTGATCGAAAATAGACAATAGAAGCAACGAGAAGGAGGTATTGGGAGGGACTTGAGAATTAGAATTTTTTAGGGTTATAATTGTATAGTTGAAAAAAATGCAAATTTTCAGTTATAATTATAAAATCAGCTCTTATGACGATGCTAGATGTTTTGTGCCCGAATGCGTCTCCTGTTTGAGTTTGATCGGAGACGAACATTCCTAATGACAGCCAAAAATGGTTGTTTTCAGGTGAGTCGGGGTGTCTAATAGGCAAAGCTGTCCTGATATGTCAAGATTTTTTCAAAAAAGTCATGCCGGCCCCAAAAAGTCCAGCTTTTGGACCAATTCACCCTGATTTACTCAAAAGGTCAAGCCTTTTTCAAAAGTATAGCTACTTATTAAAATTTACATTTTTTGGAATTTAATGTGTTTGTTAAAATTTTAATTTTCTGTAAATTGCTTTTTTTTTTAAATTGGTCCTCATTCCACATGATGGAGGAAATTTATTTAGGTATTTATTTTTTAATTACAAACCTTGATCTGTTGATGTTTAGCCTACAAGCACTCAAATGTATAGATTAAGGGGGAAAGGTACTGGCGTACAGACTCATAACTTGAAGGGGGAGGGGGCGCTCGGAAACGTTGAGCGAAAAGTCATTCCAAAAGGTCAAGCTAAGTCAAGCTTTTTGCTCAACAAATTTTCTTGGACACCCGTTAAGTGTCGTTTTCTTATTAGGTACTATTATTATAAAATAAAGCAGTCTTAATTCGAAGACGCTAAAATTTTGAATTCAGCCAATTTTCATCTCAAAACTGCGATTATTACAGCAATTAAGCACTGTTCACGCAAAACAAACTCGGAAGTTGTAATCAGCGACCCCAAATTAGTCAAAAAACACACGTTTTGCATGTTTTTCAGACTCTTTTAAAATTGACCAAAAATGGCCGTTTTCTCGGAAACTATGACCGATCGGAGAAAACTTGATTCAACTTGACTGCATTTTAACCAATAGGAATAGAGATTTTGTGAGAAATATTTGGCACAGTTAATTTTGATTGGTTGATTTATTAAAAAATAGAAACAAATAAGAAATAAACAAACAATTCTTTTGAGCTGATGTTGTGTTTGGCAACACTGCCTCGCAGTTTTATCAGTTCGTTTACGTGCGTGATGCAATAATTACGCATATTGTATAAAGTTGTTAGACAGATTCTTAGAAAGTATTATGTATCATCTTGAGAGATTGAAATGGGATAGATATGTATTCAATCAAATCCACAAAAAACTCAATTTCGGATTTTTGTTTCCAAAACTGATTTCATACCCCTCCCTCGCTTCCTCCCTCCCAAATTGGTATTAACTATTAACCATTCTTGGCAATACCATAAAAAACAAAAATTCAAAAGCAAGATGTTTAGAAATTGAAACGAAGATTGATTTGTACATCTGCAGCCTATAAAATGTTAATGACGGAGTGTTATCAGATGGCTCACAAGAATTTCAATTTTAATAATATCCGTTTTAATTAAAATCGGCTCTGCTTTATCTATCGTTACTAAGCTAATAGCTAATCAATCTGGGTACTGATTTATTCCATACCTAGAAAATTGTCATAATTTCAATACCCGCAAATACTTTTAATAAGCTAATACATAGATGAAAAACTTGGTCGTAAAATTCGATAAAATAGGTTGTCGTCTGGTCGAACATGTTTCAATTAAGAATATCCAAAAAATGGTTTAAACACACTTTAAAACATAACACTTTTTGTTTAAAAAAAACACATCAAGATTTTTCATAATTTGAATAATATTTTGTTGAAAATTAGTTTCACATTTTTTGATAATTTTCGACACTTAAAGACGATTTTCTGGGCAAAAAAAGAGTCATACGAAAAAAATGAATGGAGGTGAAACAAAACATAACGTTCTTTTATACAGATTTCCATTTCAATTCAGAGCTGGCAACATTAAGGATATACATATAGGTACCTACCTAGACCTATTACCTATCTACAATTCAGACTTTTTTTATGTAGTACCTTAAAAATAAGATAAGTATGATAATGTTCGGATCTGCTGGTCCTAGGGAAAAACTAACTGAACATTAAGGAAAGGAAATTTTACGGTCTACAATTTATGTTCCATTCCAATTGTTACACAGAATAAACTGTGCAGAATACACGATGATTATAAGCGTACTTATTTAAATGATGAATGCATTTAACATTCATCTTCAAATTTTTTTTCAATGTCTTTTTCCTAAACTTTTCACTCAAACTTTACTTTTTAGATTTTTATTGCTCGCTGATGAATAGTAGAATAAATATAAATAAAATATCAAAACGGTAGGTAAATTAATTAATATCGGTTTCAATTTATATTGGTTCTAAATCTTCAGATAAGAAAAAGAAATTTTGACTTGTAGGTATCAAAAAAATTGAGTCGTTAATTAAAATGTTAATAAGGTAAAATACCAATTGTGGATCAAGGTACCAATTACGGACCGCAACTTTGAGGCAATACAGTATGTTTCCATGTTGACCAAAAGAGTCGCCGTTTGCGGCATCTTGTTGAGCGAAGTCTTTTCTACCTAAATGATAATAACCTCAGAGCACTTTCCGTTGCATCCAATCCAAGTGAAATTCATTTTTTAAAAGTGTTTAATTTTTTAGTAAAAAATACGTTTTTACGAAGTTGGCGTCGGATTAAAATTCGTGTAGAAAGAATAAATATCAACTTTTTTCAAAACTCCTGCGTTTTTTGAGTCAAGGGATGTACTAGCAACTATTTTTCAATGAGATCGAACCAATTTTCATATTTTGAATTTGAATTGTGGACATATGAAAAAAGTACAAAATTCATGCCTTTAAAGTGTAATAATTTCGCAAAATCTCAAGTATTTTGACTGGTGTTTGGTTTTTTACATTATTCAAAGTGTAAATTTTCAAAATCTGTCATCACATCAGAAATTTTACCTGATCCATAATTGGTTTGATCCGTAATTGGTATTCAAAATCTGAGTTCTGCAATTGAATTTCTATTAAAAGTCTACCAATTATGGACCGGTCCACAATTGGTAGTTTTTCAACTTGCATTTTTCGCGTATCTGATGATCAAAATAGTTTAAGATGGTCCTACTGACCTTAGAACTGCAATCAAAGCAGATTTGTATTTTTTTTTGAACAAGTTATTCCATGATCCGTAATTGGTACCTTTTCAAAAATCGTGGTTTTTAGGACATGTTTTCAAACCCCTAAACGGAAATATTGAAACTTTTTTTTTGGAAAATCATCCCTCGTACGTGATAGAGAAAGGTTTGAACTTTATTTTTTTTAAAAAAACAGCGAATTTGGTCCATAAATAACAATTTTATGGCATTTCTACGAAAATTGATCCACCATTAGTATTTTACCTTAATTATGATTAAATTTCTGCACATTAAGATGTGAGTAGAAGTTGAACGCAATTTTGTTCTATCAGGAGTAATTATCTCAAGTATAATCTTTTTATCGATGATACGGATTTTAAAAAATGTGTACAACACGACATAAAATTGTAGATTTCAAATAGATATACTTCTTTCATTAGGACGATCAAGTTCATTCCACGTCTCAACATATTTTGTGTTCTCTTAAATTAAGTCATAAATTTGTTAATAATAATGATTTGGTCAAAACCGCTTTTATTTTATTTGATGGGTTCCAGTAGGCTCCCAATGTTTCCAAATCAAGGTCGGAGTATGGTACCCTCACAGGGTATCCCACTCGATATCCCACTCGATCACGAACGGTTACCCGCAGTGTACGTGAGATCGGCGCGAGTAAAACGCAGTCCACTGGTAAGCAACACAAATAGTCTACAATCCAAAGATGAAAAAGTGCTCTAGAAATCGAATTTACCGATCTTCTTTGGGAACCAAAAAAATTAGCTGCCAAAATGTCGGTACTACCCGCCTTATTCGAAAAAGCGCAGTTTCAGATTTTTAACCATGCACAATGGGGGGGGGTGGACCCCTAAAAAGGTGATTTTGGGGACATTGTCGGAACCAAAAAAAATCGACGGATTTGGGTTGAGGTACTTCTCCCGATATCGAATATGTAATTTTTTTCCGTTGCACCCTGCACAACTGCATTTTATTGCACTTTAAGTGCAATTTTTATGCATTTTGGACGATTTTTGACAGTAAAAGAGCCCTCTTATCCAAAATATAGGAGGGAACCAAAAAATACTCGTTAATTTTGTTGAATGAAACCATTTAAAGTCGAATGCCGCAAAAATGGGCGAAAAATTCCTGCACAGTGCGAAGTAATGAAAATAAACAGGTTGGTCACCCATCCCCCCCACCATAATCAAGTCATGGAATACTTGCTCAAAAATAGCGATGCGATACATCAAAATAGGTCAAAATTTCGCGCTGAATCCGAAAATCACCATGATTTTTGATTTCGACCCCCCTCGGTGGAGTTCTGCCCCCAAACTTGAATTTTAGGGGGAAACTGAAGAATTGACACCATTTAGATGAAACGAAGTTGGAAATTACGCAAATCAGACAATTGTGGTTGATTGGTTTCAACATTCAGCATACCTTGGCCCCTAAAAAAATTTCCAAACCTCATCCCTCCCAACCCCTCCCCCAAACTATAATAAAAGCATTCATTTAAAAACAGCGATGCGGCATATCGAAATGATTTAAAATTTCGCGCTGAGTTTGAAAATGGTAATAATTTTTGAATTTGATCCCCCTCGGTGGAGTTCTGCCCCCAAACTTGAAGTTGAGGGGGAAACTGAAGAATTGACATCATTTAGATGAAACGTAATTGGAAATTACGCAAATCAGACAATTGTGGTTGATTGGTTTCAACATTCAGCATACCTTGGCCCCCAAAAAAATTTCCAAACCTCATCCCGCCCCCCCCCTCCCCCAAACTATAATAAAAACATTCATTTAAAAACAGCGATGCGGCATATCGAAATGATTTAAAATTTCGCGCTGAGTTTGAAAATGGTAATAATTTTTGAATTTGATCCCCTTCGTTGGAGTTTTGCCCCCAAACTACAATTTGAAGGGGTAAAAATGAATAATTGACCTTATTAGATGAAACGTAATTGCAATTTACACGCGGCAGGCGGTTGCAGTCGATCAGTTCCAATTCTGCAGCATATATCGACTCAAAAAATTTCTACCCCTCGCACCTCCCGCCCCTGCTGCATCATACCTGAAAAAAAAACATTTATTTCATAGCATAGCAGTGTGACATTTTAAAATGCCTTAAAATTTCACGCAGAGTTCGAAAATCGTAGTAATTTTTTAATTTGACCTATCCTTTCTTTTTTTATTCTTTATTTCTTTTCAAGAAAAAAATTGTCGATTTTTTTTTACTGTTAAAAAAGAAAGAAAAACACATACATTGAAAAAGTCGGAAATACGCATAGTAATACACAATATGCAAACGTGTTTTTACATTATAGATTAAGTTTTGGTATTCTTAAATACAATTATTTCCATTAATAATGAGCATACCAAGTACAAAAACTAAAGAAGAATGAATTTAATCGAAATCACTATCCGCTCCCTCGTTGAAAAATTCATTTTCTTCGTCATCGTTATCAACATTCTCTTCGTTTTCGCAGGAAGTGCAGTTGCACATACTGCATTTCATTGACGATTATGATTACTGATTATTCCAGATTATTGCATCATCCTTTTTAAGCCACTGACAGACTTCAACGCGCCCGGCATCCTCTAATGTACTGCGTATAGCTTGGGCGCGAAATTTGTATTCCATGACTTGATTATGGTGGGGGGGATGGGTGACCAACCTGTTTATTTTCATTACTTCGCACTGTGCAGGAATTTTTCGCCCATTTTTGCGGCATTCGACTTTAAATGGTTTCATTCAACAAAATTAACGAGTATTTTTTGGTTCCCTCCTATATTTTGGATAAGAGGGCTCTTTTACTGTCAAAAATCGTCCAAAATGCATAAAAATTGCACTTAAAGTGCAATAAAATGCAGTTGTGCAGGGTGCAACGGAAAAAAATTACATATTCGATATCGGGAGAAGTATCTCAACCCAAATCCGTCGATTTTTTTTGGTTCCGACAATGTCCCCAAAATCACCTTTTTAGGGGTCCACCCTCCCATTGTGCATGGTTAAAAATCTGAAACTGCGCTTTTTCGAATAAGGCGGGTAGTACCGACATTTTGGCAGCTAATTTTTTTGGTTCCCAAAGAAGATCGATGGATGAACACTTTTTCGTGTTTGGATCATAGACTAAAAGGTTTTTAAGCAATGTTATATTAGACTTACATAGCAGTACAAATTCGGATATTTTGAGAAAAATAAGTCTATCACGTATCAAATTAGTGAATCATAAATTGGAAACCCAAAAATTTCCTAGTTTTAATAATTTGTTATTTTTTTCTGAAGCATATAATGTCACCCATCGAAGAGCTGCCATCCCAAATAGGAAACGGCAACGAGATAACCTCAAGCACGACATTCGAAATACCAGAGGTAAGTTAGCGATTTGCGCCGTCGAAAAATTACGCCGCTGCCGGCGCTGCCGCTGATTTTTTCGTTTTTTTGCCGCCACCGTCGCGTTGTCGAACAAATTTACCAGCGGTACCGCCAACACCGCCGCCAATTTAACATTTTTTCCATTTGTAGGTCAACAAACATTTTTGGAAAAAAGCGAACGAATATTCTTGGCGGAATCTCCCTAAGGTAAAGTTGCCGAATATGGACCCTTTCCTAATATGTACCCCGGCCATATCTCGTCTGTTATGAGAGCTACAGGCCGGACAAAAATATAAATGGATGCCCTCAATGCTATTGATGATATACATGTAGAAACAACCTATAAGCTTTAGAAAAAAAAATTCTCACGCCTAAACCGTGAGGTAACCGACTTTTCTCGTATTTTTATGCATGAATTTTTTCAACAAAATGTATTATCTGACAAAGAAATCATCTTTGTCATCAATAGCTATTTGTTGGGGTTCATTTTGATACAATGAAAATGACTGAATACAAAATTAACCTAAATCCAAGTAATTTCCTAGTTTTAGGGAGACGATGGGGGGAGGGGGGCGCTCAGAGGAATCGGATAAAAAACTGAGCATATTTTCAAACTCAGTTCTCTCAAAAACCCAACAAACGACACGTCACATGTTATTTTTCATTTTTTTTTTTGAATTTTCACCTCATCGGCCCGGGGGGGGGGGAGAGGTGATAGGAAGTTCACTGCGATCCGTTGAAAAACTGAGCCCATATTCTAATTCAAAATTTAGTCAATTTCTTGCCGATTCCGTTTTTGAATTCTAAATTGACAGTAATTCCAAAGAATTGTAAAAAAACAAAACCTTCTAGACTTGAACAATTTTTTTTTTATGAACAATCTGCACTGCATGTTTCCATAAACGGAAAATCCTTTTACAATAAGATCATAATTATCGAGGGGTTTTGTATTTCTACCATCATGTACATTCGAATGGTAATAGACTAGGAATGACGCCAGATTTAAAATTTTTTAACTAAGTTGATTACAAAATTTTTGCTAGGCATTTTAATTGTAATTTTTTTCGGACACCCTGAAGACCTCTTTTTTTTCAAAGTTGATGGTAACCGGAAATGATGAATTCGTAACCTGAAGAAGCTCATCTCGAATGGATCCTTTCTACTATCATGTACATTCGAATGGTAATAGGTCAGGAATGACGTCAGATTTTAAATGTTTCAATCAAGTTGATTACGAAATTTTTGCTAAGCATTCTAATTGCAATTTTTTTTGGACACCCTGAAGACCTATTTTTTTCAAAGTTGATGGTAACCGGAAATGATGAATTCGTAACCTGAAGAAACCTGTCTTGATGGATCCTTTCTACTATTATGTACATTCGAATGATAATAGACCAGGACTGACACCAGATTTAAAATTTTTCAATTAAGTTGGTTGAATAATTTTTGCCATGCATTTTCATTATATTCTTTTGGACACCCTGAAGGCCTTTTTTCGGACAAGAATTGCTTCTAGGCAACGCTATTTTCACACAAAATTCATTAAAAAATCACAAAAATTCATTTTTCTCAAAAACTTTTCAACCGATTTCGATAAAACTTAAAATCTCACAGGTTCAGCAATGCCCCAACAGCGCGACTTTTTCAGATTTTTCTCAAACCTCATAGTTTTGGAGTTTAATCGAGGACAAATTTCATACATATATATATAGGTAGTAATATCCGTACATGTGAGCCACTTTGTGGGTTATTTCTACATACAAAGTGAGCCACCTATTTTCAAAACTTTCACCAGAGTGCGCACCACTTAGAAATTGAGTCGTGAGGATGAACGCAGGCCCATTTTTTAATTGGTGATGAGTAGAATGAGGTGCACTGGTCGGAATTTTTTTACCTGTATCAAATTTGGTTATGCACAGTGTTAAATTTAGCCCATATTTTTTTTGTCATTTTATCAACTTGAACAAAAATTTCTGACACCAAAAATTTTTATTTAACCTAGGCTTTTTTGTAACAGAAAAACTTTTCCAAAATTTGCAATAGCTTAGAAAATGTTGCAATTTTTTTTCAAAAATTTTGTTGTAGGAGTCTCATTTTTTTTGCTGAGGTGGATTTTGTGTAGCTGAGAAAGAATCTACAATCAGAATTTTGATTGGTCAACTAGGAAAAAGATGAGAAAAGATTGAAAATTTTGAAAAATTTTAAAAATTTTCGAATATATATAGAATTTGGCTCACAACCTACGGTCGCGTGCAATTATATATATATGGATCATACTAACCTTGCGAGACCCTCTTTGCAAAAAGAGATCATACAGACACTGTGAGGCCCAAAACTTTAAAAATAGGCATAAATAAAGGGTCTGGTAAAAATGACAATGTGTGTAACCAAAAAAATAGTAGAAAATGAGACGAGTCTAATGGTGCTAGCGTCATATTTGTATCTCTTTATGCTTATGAATGACGCATGGTTAAAGTTTCCAAATGTTGCTGTGTGCAGAGAGGCGAGGTAATTTGTATATAAAGATATACAAACGACCTTGCGAGACCCTCTGCCTACAGACTCCTGAGTATGCATACATCATGAAAAACCACTTTATATGGCATGACGTTGCGAGACCCGATTTCGGGCCTCACAAGGTAAAATCGGGCCTAATAAGGATAGCGAGATATCCAAAACTGGTCTCGCAACGCTGCAATATGCCTGTATATATAGGTAGTAATATCCGTACATGTCAGCCACTTTGTGGGTTATTTCTACATACAAAGTGAGCCACCGTACTTCTCAGCCATGGCTGAGATTGAATGGGTTAATTCTACATACAAAGTGAGCCACCTGTTTTCAAAACTTCCACCAGAGTGCGCACCACTTAAAAATTGAGTCGCGAGGATGAACGTAGGCTCATTTTTTAAGTGGTGATGAGTAGAATAAGGAAAACAGGTCGAAATTTTTTTACCTGTACCAAATTTGGTTATGCACAATGTTAAATTTACCCCATCATTTTTTTGTCATTTTATCAACTTGAACAAAAATTTTTGACACCAAAAATTCTAATTTAAGCCAGGCTTTTTTGTAATAGAAAAACTTTTCCAAAATTTGCAATGGCTTAGAAAATTTTGCAATTTTTTTTCAAAAATTTTGTTGCAGGAGTCTCATTTTTTTTGCCAAGGTGGATTTTGTGTAGCTAAGCACGAATCTGCAATTAGAATTTTGATAAGTCAATTAGTAACAATTTTAGAAAATTTAGAAAATTTAGAAAATTTTCAAAAAATTTTGAGTATATATAGAAAGTGGCTGACAACCTACGGTCGCGTGCAAATATATATATATAGATTTAATCTGAGTCATTGTGGTGCCCATTTTAATTGTGAATAGTCATTGTGGTGCCCGAAAAAAACGTTGTGGTGCCCAAATCGGGCACCACAACGTCCCTATGTTAAAAACCATTGTATATAGATGGCCACACACCCCTGAGTCCCCTGACACGTTTTTAGGGTGGGCACCACAATGACTCTCCTTATATACCTATAGTCAAATTTTTATATACACAAGAGCTTATGGTACATAGCCCTTGTGGTGCCCAGTCTGGATGCATTAGTATACTATGTTTATATAATAATGCTGTATATAAGGTGGGCACCACTATGACTCTTTAAGACCTGGGCACCACAAGGTATTGCATATGTGTATATATATATAGGTAGTAATATCCGTACATGTGAGCCACTTTGTGGGTTAATTCTACATACAAAGTGAGCCACCGTACTTCTCAGCCATGGCTGAGATTGAATGGGTTAATTCTACATACAAAGTGAGCCACCTGTTTTCAAAACTTCCACCAGAGTGCGCACCACTTAAAAATTGAGTCGCGAGGATGAACGTAGGCTCATTTTTTAAGTGGTGATGAGTAGAATAAGGAAAACAGGTCGAAATTTTTTTACCTGTACCAAATTTGGTTATGCACAATGTTAAATTTACCCCATCATTTTTTTGTCATTTTATCAACTTGAACAAAAATTTTTGACACCAAAAATTCTAGTTTGAGCCAGGCTTTTTTGTAATAGAAAAACTTTTCCAAAATTTGCAATGGCTTAGAAAATTTTGCAATTTTTTTCTAAAAATTTTGTTGTAGGAGGCTCGTTTTTTTTGCTAGGGTGGATTCTGTGTAGCTAAGCACGAATCTGCAATTAGAATTTTGATAAGACAATTAGTAAGGATATAGGAAAGATTTTAAAATTTTCAAAATTTTCAATTTTTTTTGAATATATATAGAAAGTGGCTGACAACCTACGGTCGCGTGCAAATATATATATATATATGGACCAACATAACCTCGACGTCACCTTTTATAAACAGTACCTTTTCGTCACCACCTTTAAATATGCTTCTGTTGGTTTCTACACGTCGTATTTAAAACCAGCATAGTTTTTATAGTGTTTATACGTCTTTGCTGCATTCAATTCAAATGAATATGCAGGTGGCCTAAATCAATGATCGATAGTAGAACAAAGGATTTTAAAATTTATATATAGTAGGTATATACATAGCCTCTACGTCACCACAAAAAAAAGATCGCGACCTCATGTGCATGGTGAAAAAAGCAGTTTTAAGCCAGTATACACAGGGAGATGTCTGCGTAACCACCAGACGCCTCTGTCACCTTCGTTTTGGGTTAAAAAGAGTAGTTTTAACTTGATATACACAGGGAAACGCCTTCGTCACCGGCAAAACGCCTTCGTCACCGATTTCGGTGACGGAAAGGATACTTGCCTATATAAACGGTGACGAAGAGGTACTGTTGGCATATATATATATATTTGCACGCGACCGTAGGTTGTCAGCCACTTTCTATATATACTCAAAATTTTTTGAAAATTTTGAAAATTTTCAAAATGTTCTAAAATTGTTACTAATTGACTTATCAAAATTCTAATTGCAGATTCGTGCTTAGCTACACAAAATCCACCTTAGCAAAAAAAATGAGACTCCTGCAACAAAATTTTTGAAAAAAAATTGCAAAATTTTCTAAGCCATTGCAAATTTTGGAAAAGTATTTCTATTACAAAAAAGCCTGGCTTAAATTAGAATTTTTGGTGTCAACAATTTTTTTTCCAGTTGATAAAATGACAAAAAAATAATGGGGTAAATTTAACATTGTGCATAACCAAATTTGGTACAGGTAAAAAAATTTCGACCTGTTTTCCTTATTCTACTCATCACCACTTAAAAAATGAGCCTATGTTCATCCTCGCGACTCAATTTCTAAGTGGTGCGCACTCTGGTGGAAGTTTTGAAAATAGGTGGCTCACTTTGTATGTAGAATTAACCCATTCAATCTCAGCCATGGCTGAGAAGTACGGTGGCTCACTTTGTATGTAGAAATAACCCACAAAGTGGCTCACATGTACGGATATTACTACCTATATATATATATATATATATATATACAGGCATGCTGCAGCCTTACGAGACCCGTTTTGGATATCTCGCTATCCTTATTAGGCCCGTTTTTACCTTGCGAGACCCGAAATCGGGTCTCGCAACGTCATGCCATATAAAGTGGTTTTTCATGATGTATGCATACTCAGGAGTCTGTAGGCAGAGGGTCTCGCAAGGTCGTTTGTATATCTTTGTATATGAATTACCTCGCCTCTCTGCACACAGCAACATTTGGAAATTTCAACCATGCGCCATTCAAATACGAATCAAGCTAAAGGGATGGCGCTTGCTCAGTGAAATTCGTCTCATTTTTTACTATTTTTTCCGCTCCACACATCGGCCGTATTACCTGACCCTTCATTTATGCCGATTTTTAAAGTTTCGGGCCTCACAGTGCCTGTATTATCTCCTTTTGCAAAACGGGTCTCGCAAGGTTAGTATGATCCATATATATATATATATATATGCCAACAGTACCTCTTCTTCACCTTTTATATAGGCAAGTAACCTCTCTGTCACCAAAATCGGTGACAAAGGCGTTTTGCCAGTGACAAAGGCGTTTCCCTGTGTATATCAAGTTAAAACTAGAACCACACGCCGACGGTCTTTTTTTCGGCGGCGGCGTTTGGGGTTTTTTTCTTCGGCGGCCGGCGGCGCGTCGAATATTTGGGCTCAAAGCGGCGGTGTCTGCATTTTATCGGCGGCGGCGGCGCAGGAGCGGCGCCATGCAGTTCTTTGTCTCAGGCCATCATTTTCAAAATTTTAAAATGTTGTTTGAAATGTAATGGGTGATTTTTGTGGAACTTCTCGCGCTGATCATGGAAGAAATAATAAAAAAATTCCATCACCGAAAATTTTTTCAACATTTTTTGAATTTTTTGTTGAATATTTTCTTAGCTTTTGTGTGAAAAGCTGAGAATCACGCAATACAGGGTAGAACGTAATTTTTTTCCCCATTAATCAAATTGGTTTTCTCTTGTGAGGCTTAGTTTTTCAGATTTATAATAAAATAAGTTGAATTTTAAACTTTAAATTAAAATAGCTCGAAAAGTTATCTTTTCTTATTCAAGAAGAAGCTAGATAATCGAGGTCGACAAAAAGGAAATTTTTGGCTCTTCAATTGATGTTCTATTCATTTTTATAGAATCCTTCCTTTCCAAAGAAGATCGACTTCAAGTGTCAAAAGTTATGAAAATTATAAACGAAATGTGCTACAAAAAAAAAAAAAAACAGATTGAGAGAAATTTTTTGGTGATGGAATTTTTTACCATTTCATCTCGAGTAATTCCTGTCCAATAATATTTCTCTTGCACTTTTTTTGTTGTTTTATTTGTTCCAAGTGTCTGCCACTTATTCTGTCATTGTGGTATGCGTGAAGTATGTTGTTGATTAGATGGTGTAGTAAAACTACTGGATTCTTGTTTCCTAATGGCATTACTAAAACACCATTTTCATTGAGTACGTATCTTCGGCTTACTCGTCGGAAATTCTGGCAATCTTTGTATTTTATATCTGGCTTGTTTTCTTTGATAAGAATGATGTTTTTGTAAAATTCATTTTTTTCTTATTCTTCTCTGATGTTGAGTTTTTCTTCAATTGCACAGGCTATTTCTGTTTGACTTAGCACATCGGGAAAGATATTTGTCTTACTGGGCTTATGCATAATTTCAAAATTGTATTCGGGGAGTTTCAGGATCAATTTTGCCATTCTTGGGTCTAGTTCTTTCATTTTTTGATAACTAACTAAAGGTGCATAATCTGTGTAAACGGTGAATGAAATTCCAAATAGATTTTCCCAAAAATGAGTGCTAGTGTCAACTAAAGCTGTGAGTTCTAGATCATACCTGCAATGATTTTGTTGAGTTCTTTGTAGTTTTCTGCTAAAGTAGGCTACTTTATGAATTTTTCTTATTTCTTTGTTTTTCTAAGATAATACTCCTCCAACTGCGATCTTTGAGGCATCTGTTTCTACGATGGTCTCTCTGCTTCCTTTATATATCTGGAGTACTGGTTCTATTATGATGCGGTTCTTCAATCTTTAAAAAGCTTCTTTGTGTATTGGTTCCCATTTGACTTTTGAAGTACATAGGTTTCAAGTCGCCTTTCATAAGAGGTAAAACAATCTGAGATTTTGTGGAATCATGGTATGGATTTCCGATAAAGTCCAATCATTCCAACGAACAACATAACATCTCAAACTATTTTTGGTTAAGGAAAATTTGTAATGGCTTTTGTATTTTTCTCAAGTGGTTTGATTTCTTGTCCATTAACTAGATGTCCTAGATGTTCTATTTTGTTGTAGAAAAATTTGCATTTGCTGGTTTTTAGTTTAAGGCTGTACTTTAGTAGGTAAATGAGAGGTAAATGAGTAGGTAAAAATGAAGAATTTTTGAAAACGTGTTGTGAGGAACCGAATGAACGGATTTATTTCATTTTTCGATAATATTGTTCAGGAAGGTTATAATTATGGTGCTTTATCACTATTTTTTGAATAATTAATTATCTGAATTTATTATCTTACTCTGAAGTTAGCAAATTTACATCAATTTTCACTCATACATCATGTAGTTGAAAAGTAGTTGGTGAAAAAAAAAAATGATGATACACCCTTCAAAATGATCTTGTAAAGCTATGTACAAAATTTTAAATAGATTCATTCATTATTGACAGAGTAATCTGTATTTTGAAAATGTAGAATTACGTACTGATATTGATAGTGGCGTTGAGAAAATTTTGTTTTGTTTACATTTTTTAGTTGAACCATTTTCAATATAGGGGGCGTATCAATAGTTTTTATGAAAATCCGATTTAAGGATGAAAAGAATCGTTCTTTCGGTTATTATCAACAATTATCACCAAATTGCAACAACAAACTTATCAATGTGGATGCGAAATATCTATTTTTGAAATCGGAAATTAATTTATAAGTAATTAATAATTAATAACGAAGTGAAAATGAATAAAGTGCTGCAAAGGTGTACTTTCATGTATAGCCTACATACTAGGTATCAATTATGAGGTACCGTATCGATTATGTAACTCAAACTTTGGAAATGATTGAAATACGAAGCTGAAAATACCCAAAATTGTACCAGTGAAGCGTAATTTTTTTATACGTGCTGGTAGGGCATTCCAAAAAAAGTCACTGCAAGAAGTTCAACTCCTACCGTTAATAATAGGAGAGGTTATTGAATACTGCAATAACCTCCCTTATAATTAACGGTAGGGGTTGAAATTCTTGCGGTGACATTTTTTCAAAAAATGCTGTAAATCGTTGAAAAATAGGTGTTTTCACCCTTCCTTTTTGGTCAAGGAAGTGAGTGTTTTTGAAAAAAAAGAACCCCTCTGATAGGAAATTACACGTAGAACAAGATTGTTCATAACTATTTTTCAATTTTGAGGTTTATTTGAGGAGATATTTGAAAAACCGGTTTTGAGCAGACATTTGCCCTTCCCCTGGGGGTAGCGGAGGGTCATGGGGGTGCCCATTTTAGTACGTTGTGTAGTGGACCATTACGAACGTAAAACGCGAAAAAAAAATCTGGATTGAATTTTTGGGGTTTGGTACATTTTTTCTCTTATTTGCCTGAACTATTACGCGATGGAAAATTTCACGCTTTACGATTTATATTCTGTACAGTTTTTCGTAGGACTCTTCCAGCGTTCCAGAGCTCATAAAATTAACTTCAGGGTTGTTACGAATAGGAAATATTGAAATTAGGGTTCAAGGTTCATTACAAAAAAATTAATTTTCTGGGAAAATCATGCCTAAAAAAAGCATGCAACAGAACATAAATTGTAGAGCGTGAAATTTGCTATCAATAAATTCCAATTCGTTTTCTTTTAGAAAGCTTAGTTTTCGAGATATTTCCAATAAAAGATGAAAATTGAACTTTTGATTAACATATCTCTAAAGCTTAGCTTTCAAAAAAAAAAACAATTGGACTCTGCGGAAAGGAAATCTTACGCTCCACAATTTAGGTTCTACTAATTTTTTTCGTAAAACCCTTCCTTTACCCAGAAAATTGACTTGAAGTGTCAACATAAAAAAATTTAATCAAAATGCACGCGTTTGATCGGAAAAAAATCACGATGAAAAAATCTTGTTACGCTATCCCTCAGAAATTCGTAAATCGTAAACTCAAACGAAAATAAAATAATTATTAGACCCGATACAATGGAATGTCAACTTGACAACTACGCCTCGTATATTTCAGAATGAAGTGTTCCTGTGGTAGTGAGGTGATCAACGCAGCATTGCGCACGCATAATTTTTGGCCATCAGCTGTGATTTCAAATTTGGAAAAAAATTCTTGTATTTTTCGTTCATTTGAACGAATCAGTTTTCTTATTATCAGTAAAACAAAAATTGTTGTTTTAAGAAAGAAAATTTGCAACCAAATATTTCTGAATAAAAATCAACAATTACCTATTTCCTGCGATTTTTGGAAGCTAAAGTACAGCCTTAAGTTAGTTTTTTGATTTTTTTGCAAAACTATTGCTGTGAGATGCATTAAATCTTCTGTGATCAGGATTTGATGAAAACCACTGTTACAATAGAGTAAGTTGAAGTATTTCATTCCTTGGAGAGCCATGATGATGTTTTTGATTCTTGGAACTGTATTTCTATCTTGAATTGATTTTTCATTGAGCTTGATAAAGTTCAATTCAATTCTTTTATTTGTAATTGTGGTCCATGACCACTAGGGTGGAGCGAAAAATCCAACTTTCAAATTTTAAAATCCCTGGGTGCGGAAAAGTGGCTACTAGTAGAAAGAAACCAGTGTGCAAAATTTCAAACCGATTGAAAAAAGTTTTGAGGTGCCACCAAAACGTCAAAGTTTTTATGCCTCTCAATGTGGACTAGGCATGTGTTGGCAGCTCTGTGCTACTGCTAGTTTCAATCTTACGTGTTTCTTATCGCTAAGGTGGAGTTTTTTCATTGAATTTTGGCCATCCTAATTTTCTCTGGAATTCTCAGCATACCAGCTCTGTTTTTGTTTTTTTTTTTCAATTTTCTAGCGTTCTCTTATGGGGCTGACAGTTTACCAGCTTGGCTTCTCAACAATGGCTTCAAAATCAAAACATACTTCTATTGATCTGATTGAAAACAAAAATAATACTGTGAATTTTTCAAACGATAAAAAAATTAATTCGAGATAAACGTAAATTCCATAGAGTAAAATTTACAACTGCCTACACTGATATACAAAATTTTCTGAAAAATTTCTGAAATTTACTTCTAGTGAGTGAAAAAAATTCATAATACATATTTTCAAGCGAAAAAGTAATCAATTCAAAGTTGGCATAATTTCTGTATTTTGGAATTTTACGATTCGCCGTTGGCTGCACTGGTGCATAAAATTTTCTTAGACCATAGAGAATTAACATAGACCGCGCTACTGATAAGCGGCGAGTTCCAACATTATTTTGCATGATTTGGGTACTTGGCGTATACGACTAAACTCGGACTAGAAATGAAATCTAATCGTTTAATTTCGGTCCAATTGTTTCTATGAGGTCCTCTTGATAGTGCAAATTGACTTGGGCATAATTTTTCTGCATTTCTCTTGCAGGAATTGATCCAATTCAAGTAAGTTGAACTGGGTACTTGGCGGATAAATAAGACCGATGACCGAAGCACCGAACTCGAACCAAAAATACAGCCACGTCTTTTGAAATCGCTCCAATTTTTTTTTACTTCTGAGTTCCCCTTGATAGTGCAATTTGATTTCTCTTAATTTCCCGTGCAGGAATGGGCCCAATTCTCATAAAATAATGTTGGAACACGGTAACAACGTACGTCTTATGGCCGTAGCGCGGTCTATGTTAATACTCTATGGTCTAAGAAAATTTTCATAATTTTTTTTTCAAAATTTATTTTCAGTGATCGAAAAATTTTTTTTGCTCAATTAAGGTCAATTGGGGTAATTGTAAATTTTTCGGAAAATTGAACTGATTTTGTGATACCCTTTTACGTTTAACTCTGTAAGTGTAAGAAAGCAAAGTGATTGAAATTTTTACCATGTATCAATGAATGTATGAGAAATAATATGGCGGTTTGTTTTCATCGATTCGATTATTCATTCCAAAATTATGGACTTCGTTTACAATTGAACAAGAATATTTACATTTACCCCACAATAGAACAGAGATTCTAATTCTTATTATTATCGTCATTGTTTTGATGATGAAAAAGGGGTTTCAGTTAGAAGCCCGAAATTTAAAATTCTCAAATCAACTTTAACTATTGAAAGCGGAAAGCCCCAAAGACGAAAAATAATTTTTACACCGCCGGATAGCCGTTGAAATACATTTTTTGGAAACATATATTTAGGATGGGCCACTTGGCGCTCATGAGCAGTACGAGCACATGGTGCGCGTATTTGCATATATCTCCATGACATGTTGAATTGGCGAGTCTTATATTTGAAAATCAAAGATTTGCTAGTTTATTTCATTTGTTATGTTTAAGAATTCCACTGTTGGAAATGAATCTCAAAAAAGTAAAAAATCGACGTCCTACGAAGAAGAAGAAGAATTGACGTCCTCCGAAGAAGAAGAATCGACGTTCTCCGAAGGAGATGACTCGCCTCCTATAAAAAAAAACCAGTCCACAAAAGAGTTGCCATTCGCGGGGAATGACTTCCCGACTGTAACCCCACCCATTGATCAGGATGTAAGTATTTAACCATCGGCTACCGACTAAATTTTTACCATATGTGTATAGTATATGATATAGGGTTCGAAGTTATCCGAAAATGTTATATCGATACATATCGATGTACTTATATCGAAAAAAAAAGTGCTGATGAGGGACATAAAAATCGTATTCAGTGTCCGAAAATATATCAAAAAAGTAAAATTTTCTACAAAAATTTCTAATTATGAAGAATCTTGACGCAATGGAGAAAATCTTTATCATATTCGAACATTGCACTAAAGTCGGTACAACAAAAAAAGGCACTTTTCCCCTACTCGATTCGGAACGCGGAAACCAACGACGCGCGTTGATTTCAAATTTCGTCCAATCACAACTTGACGTTTTTAAATTTTGTGGTGGGAGAACGTAGGGGAAAAGTGCCTTCTTTCGTTGTACCGACTATAAGAAATCAATAAGAAATAGGTCAGAATCACATAGTAGTAAAAAAATTCCGGTTTGAAACGTGCTTTTTCAACACTTTTTAAATCTTTTAGTTGAAATAAGTTTTAAACAATTTTCTTTCATAATTCTGTAGCAGAGTCAATATTTTTTTCAAATTTCGATATAGGGCATTTCCCGTTTTGTTGCCTATCCCCTCTGCCTTAGCATAGGTGGTACAACAGGTAGGTACAGCTCGTTATGAATTTTTTAAACTTCACATTAAAATAACTCAAAATTTTCAGTGAGCATATAGGTGTTTGAGGTAGGGAAAATAATCTACGTTTAATTCTCTACAAAATGGCATAGATTTGAAAGTTTCCCCGGCAACCGGACGAAATTTATTGAAGTTCAAAGTTTAAAAAAACGTTTTCATTTCAAATGTAACGTATTTTTTCAACTTCAAATTAAAATAACTCAAAATTTTCAGTGAGCACATAGATGTTTGCGGTAGGGAAAATAATCTACGTTCAATTCTCTACAAAATGGCATAGATTTGAAAGTTTCCCTGTCAACCGGACGAAAGTTATTAAAGTTCAAAGTTTAAAAAATACGTTTTCATTTCAAATATAACGTATTTTTTCAAGTTTGAACTTTAATAACTTTCGTCCGGTTGCCGGGGAAACTTTCAAATCTATACCATTTTGTAGAGAATTGAACGTAGAATATTTTCCCTACCTCAAACACTTATGTGCTCACTGAAAATTTTGAGTTGTTTTAATGTGAAGTTTAAAAAATGCATAATACCTATTTGTGATAAAAAGTCACTTTTGTAACTTTAAACTTTAATAATGTTCGATTGATAGTCGTCACCACTTTCAAACCTATTTCATCTTCCTTCATTAGACTACCAAAGAGAACGTGTAATAAAAAATTGAGCTAAATCGGAAGACCCAAACTCAAAATAATGTCGATTTTACGTGGAATGAGCCATAAAATTCAAAACGCGCTGTACCACGGATGTGCAGGGGACTCGCCTGCAACACAGCAATACGCTGAAATGGAAATTCCCTATATCGCAGATATTGAAACTTCATGGTTAAAGTTTCCAAATGTTGCTGTGTGCAGAGAGGCGAGGTAATTTATAAGTATACAAAGATATACAAACGACCTTGCGAGACACTCTGCCTACAGACTCCTGAGTATGCATATGTTACGCCTAATCCTTGTAATTGCCGAATTCATGGAATAGGCAAATTTTTGCCTAATGCATGAATTAGGCAAAGCGACTGCCTAATTCATGAAAATTTTCAATTCAAAGCTTTCTACCATTTTTTTTATTGTACAGGAAAAAATTCAAGATATTTCAACAAAGAATACAAACTTCCAGCTACATTTCAAAAAAAATTAATCCAGCTACTACAATTAGAAAATTTTTTACGTTCAATAGAAAATATAATGAATGAAAAATTTTGTTTGCAGTATAAAAAATTGTCTAATTGATGTAGCTGGTTGAATTTTTTTTTTGAAATGTAGCTGAAAGTTTGTTCTCAATGCCAAAGTATCTTAAATTTTTTTCTTCGCAATAAGAAAAATGGTAGAAAGCTTTGAATTGAAAATTTTCATGAATTAGGCAATCGCTTTGCCTAATTCATGCATTAGGCAAAAATTTGCCTATTTCATGAATTCGGCAATTACACGGATTAGGCGTAACACATACATCATGAAAAACCACTTTATATGGCATGACGTTGCGAGACCCTCTCACAAGGTAAAATCGGGCCTAATAAGGATAGCGTGGTATCCAAAACGGGTCTCGCAACGCTGCAACATGCCAGTATCGATATATATCGATAACTTCTCATTTCTAATATGATAAAGATTTTTCTCCATTGTGTCAAGATTTTTCATAAGTATCAATTTTTGTAGAAAATTTTACTTTTTTGATATTTTTGAACACTGAATACAATTTTTAAGCCCCTCTATCTACAGTATGACACAGAAGTCTTGCTCACTTGAAACACTTCTCAATATCTCAGAACTGAACAGAGATACCAAAACGGTTCAAACGGCAATGTGTTCCTGGCGTCGAAAACATTGAAAATCGATAATCAAGCTTTCAGCCCGACGTATAGGGTGTCCACAAATTGAGAAACCGGTTTGAGTAAAAAAAAATGGGGGTCCGGTTTTTTTTATTGAAATGAAGTCTACACACTGACGCAATTGAAATGTGATGTGTTTTTTTGAATCCGGTTCAGCAGTTTTGAACCAGTTGACAAAAATATCCAAAAAAATTGAGATATGAAAAAAAGTTTGAAACAAAAGTTGTAGAGAATAAAAAGATAATTATTTTTTTGTTTTATAACTTTTCTTTCATCTTGCAATGGAATTTCCATTGCTGGATGAGGAAAAACTTACAGAACAAAAAATGTTAAATTTTTAATTCTCTACAACTTTTATTTCAACTTTTTTTTGTTATCTCCACGTTTTGATAACTGGTTATCGACTTGGAATAAAAAACCACCGAAAAAACTTGAAAATTGGGATAAATTTTGTACCAGTTTAAAAAAGTGAAGATATCGAAAAAAGTTTGAAATAAAAGTTGTAGAGAATTAAAAACTGAATATTTTATGTATGAAAAAAAAAAAAAACGTTATGGGACAAAAAATGTTTCATTTTCAATTTTCTACAACTTTTGTCTCAAACTTTTATTCATATCTCCACTTTTTTGGATATTATTGACAACTGGTTCGAAACTGCTTAACCGGTTTCAAAACTAGACACACTGTGTCATAATAGCCGACTTCCTTTTTATTTTGTGTATTGTCAAACTGGAAAATTTGACCAATCACAAGGGTTCTCACTTTTAATATTAACTTTATGATACTTCAAAAGTTCAATAAAACCTGTCTTTATCCCGGCCTTAAAAATTCCAACACAATAGTTGGCCCATCACAAAGAAAAAGAAACAAAAGAAATTCCATTAAATTTTTTTATAGAATTTCATTGTTTCATTTTCTTTGTGGTGGGTCACCTGCTGCGTCGGCATTTTTTGTTCAGGGCAAAGAATTTTATTTCTTCATTATTTGTTAGTCTTATTGCCCTACATGACCAAAATTTTGAATGAAATTTAGAATGAAAATTTTTCATCTGCCGACCCCCTGCTGAGAAATTTGATGTCTCAAAGGGGCCATAAAACCATTCTTTTATCTTGGTCTAAAATTGCCGACACAGTAGCTGGCCCATCTTAAAGAAAAAAAAAAACGCATCTGTCAGTTTTATACCACAAAGAAAAATAAACACAATCAAAATTCCATTCTAAATTGTAGGGTAATAAAGTGAACAAAGGTTGAAGTAATAAACATAAATGACAAAGGGAACCCCAACACGCTGGTCCAAAAATGCCGACACAGCAGGCGGTATATCAAAGAATTTAAATTTCATTGAAAATTCTGGTCACGTAGTAGGGCAATAAAACTAACAAAGGCTGAAGAAATAAATATAACAAAAGGAATCCGAAAAATACAAAGCCAAAGCATCCCATCACAAAGAAAACCAAAAAAAATGAAAGTAAAACATTCATTTTAAATTTTATCAAAAATTTAGATCACGTAGGGCAATAAAACTGTCAAAAATTGAAAAGACCTTCATATCAAAAATTTAAGTCAAGTAGGACAATAAAATTAACAAAGGTTGAATAAATAAATGTAATGAAGGGGATCTGAATACAAAGCCAGGTCGTCTGCCTTGTAAGGAATTTTTGATAAAGATCTTATCTGCCGACCACTGCCTCAAAGGGACCATAAAACCAGTCTTTGTAGTGTTGAAGAACTATCGATAGTTCGGACTATCGATAGTTTCGATATATCGTTAAGCAACTATCGATAACTGTCGATACTATCGGTTGAATTTTTTTTAAATGGGAGATTAGATTTCAAGTAATTCGGCAAAATCTTAGAAATTTCGGCAAATTAAAAAAACGTTTGGAAATTTTGCAGCATAAGTAATGAAAAACTGAGCCTCTTAAAATTTCAAGTTTACTGTCAACTTTCAGAAATTACAATCAAACTCTAAAATTACTTACTCTCAATGCAACATTTTTCAAAATTTTTGGCCTCGCTGCGCTCGGTTTTACTGAATTTTTTCTTCAATAATTTCAAAACACTTTAAATCCTATAGAAATGATTTTTTTTTCGTATTTTTCCTCAAAATTATTCTAACTAATTTTATCAACTTATTATATCTCATTAGGTAAAACTCATTTTCGAGGTTTGGAAATCAAATTTTTCAAAAGCTTCGGTCTCGCTGAGCTCGGCCCTGTTTATTTCTTCTTAAATAATTTTTGAGGAAAGTTGACCGATTTTTTATTCAAGTTAATTAATTTAAAACATTGTTTTATGGCATTTTGAATTTAAGGTCTTCAAAAATTTTTGCCCTCGCTTCGCTTGGGCCAAATTTATTTATCTCCTATTCACATTGAAACTATAATCTTTGAAATCAAATAGACTTAGGAAATTCCATCGGATTTTTCAGCTATACATACAATGAAATTACAGAGGGAAATATTCAGGCATGAGCAAGAATGAGTCGTTTCTTTTTTTATGCAAGAAATTTTGTTGTTCATGAGCAGGGATGAGCAAGAATGGCTTTTTAACAATGGAAATATATTCAAAAACCCAAGGAATAATTTCCAGGCGCGTGGAAAATTAAAAATTGACCTGAACATGATGTTACTTTTCAAGTTTTATACTCAATTACTCGAACCTATCTAAAAAAAGCAACACTGTTCCGATATATCGATAGCGAAATTTCATTATCGATAGACTATCGATAGTCATCACTATCGATACTATCGAAATACTATCGATAGTTCTTCAACACTAAGTCTTTGTGTTGGTCTAAAAATGCCAACGCAGCAGGTGGTATTGCAAGGGTTCAAAGAAGATATTTTATCTGCCGAACCCTTGTTGATAAATATGATTAAATCCCATCAGAAAAGTTGACCAATCACGAGCTTTCCAACTTTGAGCTCAATTTTCTCGAAAACGGTGAGCTTTTAAGAAAAATTCATGAGAACCAAAGTTGTAGAGCTTGAAATTCCTGACCATCCTTTTGGCCTCCGTTTTTCTCTATGATGCACCATTTTCCAGATATTTACGAAAAACTGAATAAACTTTGAGCTTCAAAAGCTCGACTTTCAATGTACAGATCGACTTAAAAATTTAATCAGCTCTTCTCCTATACACGTTCTAACCACTGTAAAAATTTCAAGTCGATTGGTCAACTCTAACGTGAGTTATCGCGTCAGAAAGAAATGTCCCAAAAATGAACTTTAAAGTTGAAAAGCTCAGCTTTCTGTGCACAGAATTGCACCAAAATCTAATCAGCTCTTCTCCAGCATGAACTACACCTATTGTAAAAATTTCAGCCCGATCTGTTCAGTTTAGCGAGAGAAATCGCGTCAGAAAAAAAAGGCTTCAACAAACAAACAAATAAATAAATAACAAGCAGGGTCGCAGGCGACCTGGCAATAGGGTCCCCGGAATTTTGATTTTCAGTGATGCTGACTATTTTTTTTAAATTGTCAAAATTCAACAAACTCGGAAAAATTTTGAAGTTGAATTTTTTTTATATTTAATGTATGAAATAAAGACCAATTGAACCATGTTAAGTCAAAAGAGACCAAGCGACAAATTTGAAAGTGCTAATATTTTAACGTACCTATTTCTCGCTGGTAATACAGAATAAGCTTCTGAGCACGTAAATTATTAATAGAATACCTTCTTCAACTGTTCAGAAGTTATTGTACTTTCAACTTCAAGTCTATTTTTTGATGAAATTTTTGATGTCGCTTGGTCGCTTTTAACTTAACACGGTTCAATTAATATTGATGAAGCTTCTGGGATGAAAATAAATCGAGTCCCTTTTCTTCACATATATGGTTTTGGGTTATTGGCATTGGTCTTCAAGTTGAAAAAAATTTTCAAAAAATTCAAGTTTGGAAAATTTCTTTAAAAAATTCTGAGTCGGAAATTTTGAGAAAAATAATTTAAATTGGAAAAAATGTTGGGAAAAGGAGAAAACGCAAAATTGCATAACATTTGAGGAAAATTTGAAATTGGAAAAAAATTGTTGAAATTAAACTGAAATTAGACTTCAGAAAAAGGAACTACTCCACATCCACACAAAACAAAATTATCCAATGGTCCCATGACTCCCATGTATAAATATAAATACATTAAATAGACTTCCGTTATTTATACTTCCTCTCTTCTAATTGGTTTACTAACACGATGCAGCTGGACGTCATCGAGGTATAAGCCAATAAGATTCTTCACTCGATCTAATGAACATCGCAAAGATGACGATGATGATGAATGAGTGATTTTAATAGGGCTCCTCGGCCTTGGAGGCCGGGAACCCTAAAAAAAAAACCTTATGAACGCAATAGCGGGTTCCCGCTAGAGCGGGAAGTCCGCTAAAAACATATCACATTGAACCCGGCAGGCAAATACCTACCAAGTTGCACCATTGTCGTCGCCTGTATGTAGGTAATATAGATAGGTGGGTATTTATACACAGCTACCTATTACCTACATACGCGATCGATTGTGCTGTGTAGTTTCACCACACTGAAATCAAAATTTTCCAACTAGAACAGGGGTTCTAGCCCTTCTTTCATTATTTTCACCTTTTCGGGTTTTGACATCAAAGTAGGTTGAGCAAGTTTTACCAAAAATATAAGTATGTAAGTATAAAAATAAATATCGGCATTGTTTTAATGATGAAATAAGGGGTTCAAGACGTTCACATTAAAACCCAAAATGTAAAATTTTCATATCAATTTTAACTTTTGAAATTGAAAGCCCTGGCGACAAAAAATAATATTCATACCGCTGAGGAGCCCTTGGAATAAACTTTTTGGAAACCCATACATAAAAGTGCTCACCTGCTGAAATTTTTTGCCAACCGGAAAAATTATATGAGGTAATGTAAATTCGACCTGCGACACCCCCACAAGCATGATTTCAATATGCCAACCTTGGACAATAGGGGGGGTGGAGTTGGGACCGAGGTGGGAACCAAAAAATTTAAACGGGGTCATATAGGGGACCTTTGACAGATACTAACTTGGTTGCTGATCGTACCTGTTGCTGGAAGGGCATATAACCATCAAAAAAGGTCAAAAATGCTTAAAAACTGCATTCAAATTGCAATAAAATCCGTTTGTGCAAAGTCTCAGCGAAAAAAAAATACATATTTAGTATCTGTCAAAGGTCCCCTATATCGCACCTCCAGTACAAAAACAACACATCTCAAAAAAAATGAACTTCTTTATTTTTGATGTAAATTGAAAACTGATCAAAGATGAGCGAAGGTCAAATTTTTTTGAGATGTGTTGTTATTGCACTAGTGGTGCAGATGTGTTGTTATTGCACTAGTGGTGCGATATGACCCCGTTTAAATTTTTTGGTTCCCACCTCATTCCCAAAAAGGAAAAACACACATTTGTGGTCCCCCCCCCTATTGTGCAAGGCTGATATATTGAAATCATGCTTTTTGGGGTATCGCAGGTCGTATCTACATTACCTCATATAATTTTTCCGGTTGGCAAAAAATTTCAGCAACTTCGATTTCTAACGTACTTTTCGCCTCTTGGATTGTGTACTATACAATGTTACCTATTAATTTTTTTGTAGGTGCAACAATTTCTCAAGGAACTGTTTAAAAATACGCAGAACATGAAATCAAGGGACCGCTTTTTTTACTCAAACTTGATGTGGTCGATATTGGTGAAAGATAAGGAAAATGCATTGAAAACTGTGAAGATCAATAAGGTAAGAATTATTTTATTATAAAAACGAGATGAGAGTAATTACTGAAAGAAATGAAAATAAATGTTATTCAAAACAAATAATAACGGAGCATTACTCAACGAATTGGTATAGTCCGTGCAATTTACTTAGGCGGCTGAACTCCGGTGACCCCGCACGCGTTGCGTCGCGACAGCCAATGAGAAAATTTTTATAAAGGTTCGCGCTACGTAAACGTACGCTCGTTGGCCAACAGGCACAATAATGTTTCAAGGTCCGCCGCCTAAGTAAATTGCACGGACTATAAAATTTGTTTTAAACAAATAATATGTATCGGAAAATGGATAAAATTAATTTCTATGTAATAAATTTTATCAAATTTTGCGATAAATATTTTTTTTAAATAAATTTTATCCATTTTTTGAATGGCCCCCTCTTATTATTTTTTAAAATGAAATTTATCGTTTTTCTGGAAAAAAATTATTTGTGATTGTCATTGTTTTTTTGGATAAAATTTCATTTTTTGTAATTAACATTTAATTATTCTGTGCTGGGCATATCTCGATAATTATATGCATGGCATTGGTGTCTGCTTTATTTTACTTTTGTGATTAGTTGCGGTCGCGCTCTCTAATTCACTCGGAACTCAAAATGTCCAATGATCACTTTTCTAAGGGTTCAATTACCTACATTAGGTTTTAGAGTACCTAATTTAATTTAATGTTCCTTTTTGTTTGCATAAATTTCAATTTGGGCACTGATAAGAACTTTATAAACATAATCAATAAACCAAGATAATCAAAAGTGATGTGCTATTAAATTTTTCAGAGAAATTCGGAACGTTATGCCCGAAGAGTAGCCGTACCCACTGAACTTAGACATAATGCTGAGATATTTCCTAGAACTTACATCACATCAATTGATGAAGCAATGAAGATCATGGGAGACATTAACGATAAAATTTGTAGTGTGATGAATCCAATTGTGAGAGCAGACTATTTAAAAAATTGTACGTTGCACTTTGGCTCATATGTTTCAAAACCACAAAAATTAGATTCAGATTTTCCCAAGGCGTTAAAAAGATTAAAAGCGATAAATCCCAGGCTGGAGTACAATGAAGAAAATCTTACCCCACTGCAGTCAAGTATAATAAAATTGTATGAATGTGAAAATTACGATGAAGGTAAACAAATCTGGATGGAGGATAAGGAGAGTATTTGGAAATTAAGGAGTAAAGCGCAGCTCTCGGATTCAGATTTAGATGAAATAACGCGCTTAAGTTTATTATCACCGATCACTGTTCGAGAAAAATTTTCAAGTCCCGCCTTTGAAAAAGTGATAAAAACTTCAGCAGAACAAGAATATGCGTTAGACGCTTACCTGCTAGGTAAAATATTCCGTCAGAGATCACTTCCAAAGTGGTACAAACAGTGCATATGGGTATTTTACGGATCGAATAACTCCGAAATAAGAAAACTGAAAAAAAAGTTGGAGGAGAAATGGCCCGAGAAAGATCGCGAACACAGATACGATACTTACTGTGAAAAATTTAACACTTTTTACAACATACTATGAGGCACATATTCCAGATCAACCCTTAACGTTAAGGATAACTTAAGTAGACAAAACAGGTACCTTAAGTTCTTCTTAACCAATCACGATCTACGAATTCGTGTTTTATCTGTGGAATCTTAAGTTAAGGATTCCTTAATTGTTCTGGAATATGGGCCTCAGAGTTGGATAAACACGGACCAGGAGAGAATCCTCCAGAAAACTGTGAACCAACTGCTGAAGATTTCGAGAACTACATTGAAAAATTGAATAGTGCAGGCGAGGAGGATTTTGCTTTTGTCGCAATGACATTGGTTTCTGGCAAACTAAAGAAAGATAAGTCGATGGGAAGGGGGGGAGGTGAACTCCAAATTTTACAATAATTTTTTTTCTGAAATTTCCGATTGGTTTACCAAAATTTTTCAAGCACAACAGCACGAGCGTAGTGTTGAAGAACTATCGATAGTTCGGACTATCGATAGTTTCGATATAATTATCGTTAAGCAACTATCGATAACTGTAGTATTCTCATGTAAGACGTATATATTGATAAGGATACAATGAGTCAAGCTAGCTAGATAACCTACGGATATACTAGCGCTACCTAGATAGTTAGCTATACAACATCTTCCTTCTTAAAATATAAATATAAAGAATAATAAGAAAATATAATTAATAAAATGAAAGTAAGAAAATACGATTAATATAACATGTAGTCAGCAAGCCGCGCTGGTTGCCTTTTCTTCCTTCTTTCTCGATTTTCACGAATGGGTTCGTTTCGTTCAGGCGATGCTATTGGTGTTTCAGCCTGTGATGTTGGTTGGCTGGGAGCTGGCTCTTGAGCCATTGGTACATTGACCTGCTCATTATTTCGACGATGTTGTAGTCTGATATTGGAAGGTCGACTTATCGGAGCTGGGGAGTTAGACGATGGTCTGAGAAACGACGCATTTCTTCTTAATACTGAAGTTCCGGTAGAAACGTAATACGATCTTGGTTCTTCGGCCTCACCGACCACACGTCCAGACTGCCAATTTTTTCCAATTTGGATAGTGACATATTGGCCCACATAAAAGTTGGAGCGGGGTTTTGCCGTACGGTTGTAATATTTTTCTTGTTGTTCGAGGTGATGTTTTCGTCGATTTTCAAGTTCAACCGCGTCAGGAATTTCTGGTTGAAGTAGTTTTTCATGAATCGGAGTTTTTGTTCGTAGAATTCGATTTTGCAACAATTGAGACGGGGTAAACTTTAAACTCTTGATCGGCGAGTTGTTATATTCAAGTATGGCTGCATGAACGTCTTTACCCGAATCTACCGCTTTTTTGATCAACTTCTTCGAAATTCCTACTGCCTTTTCCGCCATCCCATTCGATTGGGGGTACTTCGGGCTACTATACGTAATGTTAAAGTTCCATTCTGAAGCGAAATTACGAAATTCTGTGCTATTGAACGGAACATTATCACAGACTACTTCCTTAGGAATTCCAAATCTCATAAAAGTCTTCTTGAGCTTATGAGAGACTTCATAAGCATTCAATTGCTTTAAAACGATGAACTTCAATCCATTTGCTGTAATAATCAACGATAACGAGATAGTTTTTGCCTAAGATATCAGCAATATCTGTTCCTATTTTTTGGAACGGTAACGTAGGTCTTTCATGCGAGATTAAAGGTTCTTTTTGCGGTTTGTTCGCAAACTTTTCACAGGTTTTACAAGATGAAATCAGGTTTTCGATGTCAGTGTTCATCGTACGCCAAAAACAGATAGAACGTGCTTTCATTTTAGTCTTCTCAATACCCAGGTGAGGCTGATGAAGTTTTTCCATGAAGTCTCTGGTTAACGACGATGGTACGATGATTTTATGGTTTAGGTAGAGAATACCATCTTCTTCAAAGATATCCTCTTGGATGTTGTAGAAATATTTCAGCTCTGCACTTGGGTTGTTGACTTTGGGCCAATCGTTGCGATAAGCTGTTAATACTTCTTGAAGAACTGGATCTTTCGACGTTTCTTTACGGATTTGTTCAGTTTTCTCATCGCTAGGTTTAAAATTTGCTCGGATACAATGGATCTGTTCTTCCATGAAGTTGGTATCGGATTTAGTATGAGTATTGTAATATCTTGACAGATGATCGGCAACGTAGTTGTTCTTACCTTCGATGAAATGCATTTTAAGCTTGTAAGGTAATAATCGCATTCGCATTTTCTGCAGATGTGAGGAAATATCGGATATCAGTTTTTCCATGATACGCAGTAGTGGTTTATGGTCCGTATAAATATCCACTTCTCGACCGTAGATATGGTAGTGAAATTTTTCCACAGCAAAACAAATCGCGAGTAATTCCTTCTCAATTTGGGAATAGCGAATTTCTGTTTCTGTGAGGGCGCGGGACATGTAGAATACCGGCTGGCCTTCCTGCTTAAGACAGGCTCCTAAGCCAGATTTTGATGCGTCACAGTCGATTCGTATCGGTTTACTTCCGTCGAAAATACGCAAGGTAGGTGACGAGGTCAAGATGTTTAATATTTCGGAATACTCAGCAGTGTGATCCGGAGTCCATACAAATTCGACGTCTTTTTTCATTAAGGCCCGCAGAGTCGATGTTTTTCTGAGCGATATTTGGTACAAAACTGTCTCAGCGAGTTAACCATACCAGGAAGGATCCTAGCTGTTCTTTATCCTTGGGCTTGTCCAATTCCTTGATTGATTCTACGTAATCTTGGTCCAATTCGACACCATTTTGGGAAATTAGCAATCCTAGATACTTTTACACGAGGCAGTTTATACTGGATTTTATCGAGATTAAAACGAACATTATATTCTCGGGCACGCTCAAGTACTTGTCTTAAAATTTCATCGTGCTCTTCTTCGGTTTCGGCAGCAATGATCATATCGTCAGCAAATATTCTTACCTTGAGGCCCCGAAAAAATATACTCTGCATAGCGTTGCCATGCTTCTGCAGCAGTAGTTACTCCTTGGCACAAGCAGTCGAATTTATACTTGCCAAATGGAGTAATAAACGTTGTTAATAAGCTACTGGCTTTATCCAGTGGAACGTGTAGAAATGCTTCACGCACATCCAATACGGTATAGTATTTTTTACCAGATAAATCTGGGAGTATTTCGTTAGTCGTAGGTATTGGATGGGTGTCTGGTACCAGTGCTTCATTTAAAGCAATAGGAAATAAGCATAAACGTAACTTACCATTCTTCTTTTCGGCTATGGCAAGGTTATTGACCCATTCTGTAGGGTAATCAACTCGAGAGATTATACCAAGCTTTTCGTAACGATCCAACGTACGTTTTAGTTTAGGTCGGATAACATCAGGTACACGTTTTAATTTGCATACGACAGGTTTGGCTCCTTTTTTGAGTTTTAATTTATATTTCTTTCTCAGTCGGCCAATACCTTTGAATACATCGCTATATTCTTTAAGCACATTGGAGTTTGTTACACTATACACGCGTTGAATAAAGTTGAGCTGGACACACGATACGATTCCAAGTAACGGTTCATCATCTACGTCGACGACAAGATACTCGATTTTATGTACTTTATTTTTAGCCTTGGATTTCAAAGTTATGTAACCGATAACTTTTATTGGCATTTTGCCATACGAATTAACGTGGATACTGGATGGCTTGATTTTACTCTTATCAATTCCAAGCTTGTTAAATATTTTTAAAGGTAGAGTATTAGTTTGAGAGCCACTATCCAGCTTGAATTTAATTACTTCGTTACCAATAATTATATTTTCATACCAAGCGTTTTGTTCATTTAACGAACTGATAT
The DNA here is from genome assembly GCA_033439095.1 of Pseudococcus viburni. Classification (NCBI taxonomy): domain Eukaryota; kingdom Metazoa; phylum Arthropoda; class Insecta; order Hemiptera; family Pseudococcidae; genus Pseudococcus; species Pseudococcus viburni. The sequence goes on from JAVBJF010000093.1 coordinate 479,053, forward strand.
TAATTGCATCGAACGAAAACGAGTCACTGGTATCACTGTCACTATCTGTATCATTTCTTACCGAATGCACTTTCTTATCTCGATTACGATCACGATCACGATGCTTCGATTTCGCACTTTTATCTTTGCTTTTATATCTACAACCAATGGCGAAATGGTTACGATTACCACAATTAGAACACGTTTTACCGTAAGCCGGACACATTCTTCTTCGATTTGTAGTATCGCACTTTTTACAACGATATTCTTCGTCATCGCGGTCACTATTATCATTACAGCGCACATTATCACCATCACGACGCGAATTTTTATCATAACGATTGTTTTTACCACTTTGGTGGGCACGCGAATTATTTTGTTGATTTTCACGGTAATTACTGTAATTACGGTTGAATGCATCTACAGCTGTACTTTCGGAATTTTTCGTATTATTTGATGCGGAACATTCGGCGATTATTTTAGCTTGTTTTAAACTAGCTTCTTGAATACGAGCATGTTCTATAGCATCTTCTAACTTTAGATCTGGTATCTTAAGAAGATCAGCTTGGAGTTGCTTATCAGTAGTACCGATTACAATACGATCTTTTATCATAGATTCTTCTTGGTCATAGAATTTACAGCCTTTTACGAGTTTTTGAAGAGCTGATAAGAACTCTTCGAAGGATTCGCCTTCTTTTTGTACTCTGGTATTAAACTGGAACCTTAGGAAAGTTTCATTTACCTTTGGGTTGATTCTATCTTCGAAGAACTGTATCACGTAATTATAGTCTTCTAGATCTTCCTCTTGTATATTGGCAGCAAATATTAACTCTTGGGCAGCATCACCGGCGAAATTTAATAGTAGAGCTGCTTGCCTTGCACTGCTAGTTTGGTCTAGCCCAGATGCTTTGAGGTAGAGATCAAGTTCACGGCGAAAACGTCTCCAATTTTCACTGGCATTCTCATTTAGCACAAGAACATTAGGTTTATTGTAATTTGACATTTTAAACAGCACAAAACTTAGGTTTTATGATTATTAATTACTTTATTTGCACTTTTACTGCAGCGCCATGTAGTATTCTCATGTAAGACGTATATATTGATAAGGATACAATGAGTCAAGCTAGCTAGATAACCTACGGATATACTAGCGCTACCTAGATAGTTAGCTATACAACAATAACTATCGATACTATCGGTTGAATTTTTTTTTAATGGGAGATTAGATTTCAAGTAATTCGGCAAAATCTTAGAAATTTCGGCAAATTAAAAAAACGTTTGGAAATTTTGCAGCATAAGTAATGAAAAACTGAGCCTCTTAAAATTTCAAGTTTACTGTCCTCTTTCAGAAATTACAATCCAACTCTAAAATTACTTACTCTCAATGCAACATTTTTCAAATTTCGGCCTCGCTGCGCTCGGTCTTACTGAATTTTTTCTTCAATAATTTCAAAACACTTTAAATCCTATAAAAATGATTTTTTTTTCGTATTTTTCCTCAAAATTATTCTAACTAATTTTATCAAATTATTTCTCATTAGGTAAAACTCATTTTCGAGGTTTGGAAATCAAATTTTTCAAAAGCTTCGGCCTCGCTGCGCTCGGCCCTGTTTATTTCTTCTTAAATAATTTTTGAGGAAAGTCGGCTGATTTTTTATTCAAGTTAATTAATTTAAAACATTGTTTTATGGCATTTTGAATTTAAGGTCTTCAAAAATTTTTGCCCTCGCTTCGCTCAGGCCAAATTTATTTATCTCCTATTCACATTGAAACTATAATCTTTGAAATCAAATAGACTTAGGAAATTCCATCGGATTTTTCAGCTATACATACAATGAAATTACAGAGGGAAATATTCAGGCATGAGCAAGAATGAGTCGTTTCTTTTTTTATGCAAGAAATTCTGTTGTTCATGAGCAGGGATGAGCAAGAATGGCTTTTAACAATGGAAATATATTCGAAAACCCAAGGAATAATTTCCAGGCGCGAGGAAGATTAAAAATTGACCTGAACATGATGTTACTTTTCAAGTTTTATACTCAATTACTCGAACCTATCTAAAAAAAGCAACACTGTTCCGATATATCGATAGCGAAATTTCACTATCGATAGTTCTTCAACACTACACGAGCGCGATTTGCGATTTTGCGGGATACACTAATGATGCGCCACGTTACGATAATCTGCCAATCAGAAACGCCGTTCGCGGAGACCCGATGATCACATCGTCAATCAAAAAATATCTTCTAAATTTTTTCCAACCTCAACGTTTTTCCCAAAAATTTTTCCCACTGTAAATTTTTTCGACTTAAAATTATGAATTTTTTCTCGCGATTTCAATTTTCTTCCAAATCCAAACTAATTTTTTCTCAATTTTTTCCAATCCTTCAATTTATCTAAATTTTTTGTTCTCTTTCAGCCATAAATTTCATTGACATTCGACTTCGAAATTTTTTCTCAAAATTTCATCCAATCTGAAATCTTTTTCAAAATTTTCCGTACTCTGAATATTTTTCAATTTTTTTAACCTTGTAATTTTTAAAACAATTTCTTTTCCAACTCTACAATTTTTCTCCATTTTTTCAACCCCGAAATTTTTCTCAAATTTTTTCGGCTTCAAAATTTTTTCTTGTTCTTCTATAGTACGCAGTCTTTTGTCGTTAAATGAAATTTAAAAAAAACGTTCACCCCAGGCGTTGAAATTTTTTCGGAACTCAACTCGATTTTTAAAATAAAAATTCTCAAAAGTTGGAGAAAAATCGTAGAGTTGAGCAAAAAAGTCTACAGATTTGTTATTTACTACATCGTTTCAAAAATGTGGAAAAATTTTTTTAGGATTAGCTATAGCAGAAGATAAATATTTCGTAGTTGATAAAAATTTAATAAAAAATTTCAAAGTTTGAAAAAAATTGAAAAAATTCAAGAGTTTGAAAAAATAAAAGTGTAGAAAACAAAAACATATCAGGTTCAGGATTAGAAAAAAAATTGAGAACGAATATGTTGACTTGAAATGTAAACTAAAAAATTTTTTGAAGAAATTTTAGAGTAGTGTTAAATATATCCATATCGTGTAAATCGTAATAGTCTCGCGTATCGTTTAATTGTAAGCCGTTAGCTATAAGAATAATATGTGGCTGGCTTCGGCCAAAATCTCGATTAATTTAAGTTGTAAAATCTCACCATTGAATTTGCAGGGTCCGAATACCCCATTCTAGACACCCCATCGTCGATCGAGGACAAAAAAATTTTTGGCCCAAAAAAATGAGAAGTGGTTAGTTTATTGCATAGATAAAGAGGTCCCTGATTTCGAATACGCGGCCCATTTTCGGCGCCGCACCTTCGTACACGAGTTATGGCCCATTTTAACCGCTGAAATGCGATTTCTGGACATGGATGCGACGATCGTGCAAAATAAACCCGAAATTTGGAATCAGCGACTCCAAAGTAGTCGAAAAAGACACCTTTCGGGAGTAAATTTTAATTTTAATCTTGTACTTTTTTGTGGAAATAATTGTGCTGCTTCATTTCTATTTTTATCGTTTTTGTTTTTCGTATTTTAAATGAATCAAAAAAATTGAAAAATTGAAAAAATATGCCTGCAAACAGTGCAAGGTATGCAACCAAACATACTTTGACAGTAAACAGTCATCCTAATTCATCGACATTACAGTTGTAATGTCGATGTCCTAATTGCTTACTCTCAGGAATAAAGTTTCACAACGATAGTTGAATCTGAATTTTATTTTAGGAAGATTTTAGTGAACACAGTCCCGTAAACGTGGTTTAAAAATGGTCTTCACTCAAGTTTTTAAATTCTTCAGCACCTGTTTTGAACTATCTTCTTTTTACTTACATTTAAAAAACTTGAATTATTAAAAAAATTCAGTTTCATGAATTTCGGTTTTTTAGTTTTTATATTTTTTTCATTCCCCCCCCCCCCCCCCAGTCTTCTAAAGCTGATAATTCGATTCATTATTGTAAGGTACGTATTGAAAATTAAACTAAAAAATAAGCTGCTGATAAAAAAAAGTGATAAGTATATCGAAATGATTAAATTGAAAATGAAGTTCGATTGATTTTAAAAAATTCGCAGGGTAAAATCTTTCGAAATAATAAAAAGTGTATTACATTTGGATAGGAGCTGTTGGTAAAAAAAGAGTGATAACTATATCGAGATGATTAAATTAAAATGAAATTCGATTAATTTTAATAAATCTACAGGGAAAAATTTTCAAGAGGGTGCTGTACGTATTGCAGAAATCAATTCTGGCCTATCTACAACTTACAAGGCGCACCTCGAATTTGCGGTTTTTTTTTATTGTTATAAAGGGCCATAAGATTATTTATTGCAAATTGCAAAAAAAAATAAAAATTGAAAATTTTGGAATGAACCAATCAGAAACGTTGTTATAAAAAGTCGTAAATCTTGTGATTTGGCAACCCCTGATCCTCGAACTTCCAGGAGACCACGACTCTTGTGGTAGTTGACACTTGACAATATCAGCTTTACACCGTTTTTTTTTAAATTACTCTCGCTGAGTAATGTTCCAAGGTTGTAAATTTGACCATTTGAGACGAAAAAACGTGAAATTCTTACGCGAATTCAATTTACAGCAAGACCTTGTAAATAAGGAAATAGCTAAATTTCTTTCACGGTCGTAAATTCGTATTAAATAGATTGTTGCCGGAGAAACTGTTAACAAAGAATACTTTTCTTTCGAAATTTTAAATCGTATTTATTTAATTTGAAATATAAAATCTCGTTTGTTTTGTGTCTACATACATAAAATTCGAAATGTCAAATGCTCAAATTTTAATTTTTTTAAAATGGCAGCACTGAATCGTAAACAACCAATCAGAAACCACCACGTTATTTGTGTTATTTAGTTTGTTGTTTAACCGTTTTTTTTACGTCTGTGAGTTTGTTGTCTCGTTGTCTGAGTAGTGACTAGTGAGTCCTGAGGCTCCTGACTCAGACTCCTGACTGGGACTGTGGGAATGAGAGGACGTCTTTCCGGTTTCCGGTCTTTCTTTCTCTTTGTGCTAGTAGCATGAAGTTGCGTGGTGACAAATTATTCGTGTTTTTTATTGAAAACTACCGATTATTAATCATTTACGCAATTTTTTATTTTGCAATGGAATAAGTTCGTGAATTACGCGTGGTTCTGTTCCGACGGTTATTTCGAATCGAAGTGAAATCATTTTTCGTCATAACATAATGTGAGTATACCTAGGTATTTCATTGTTTTCTTCGCTTCGTTTCTCTTTCTAGCTAACGCATGGTCACCAAAAATCTATTTTTCATCTTTCACCGTTTTTAAAAACCTGAAATTCGTCAGTTTAATAATCTGTTTTGATGGACAGGTGTTTTGTACTGTTTCAATAATTCGCGATTTGACATTTCAAACCATGAACAAACGTTTTATTATCGATGTTTGATTTGAGTTTGGTAAAATTTAGGCCTTAGTTTGTTAAAATTAGAATATTTGTACAAAATCGGAGTGATTAATTCATTCAGGTAATTCAGGTACCGACGTACCGATGTCGCGCGTGCGCAAATGTACGTAATCAAGTCGTAACTCGCCACTCGAGAAAGGGATGAAAGATGAAAGGGTTCATTTCAGTATGATGACGCATTGACGCGACGGCGACTCCATTTTGTAATGTATGTTTCCTTCAGTGTTGCCATTTTAGCATAATTATGCTAGAAGTTAGCATAATGCGAAGTCCATTTAGCACTGAAATTTCTAGAAATTTCGGATTTAGCATTTGGCATAATGTTTAGCATAATATATTTCAACGATATTCTAAAGAAAATGTTCATATTTATGTATTTTTAGAAGAAATTCTGAGCTATTCGGTTCAAATATTTGAAATATTTCAACATTTTGCAGATTTTACTTCAAATTTTCATTTTTGGTTCATTACTACACATAGATAATTCGAGGAATTGACTTTGAAATGAGTGAATTAAGTGAAATAGACTATAAAATAACGAAAAAAGTTTGGCATAATTGTTTAGCATTTTCATTTTCAATTTTTAGCATAATTTAGCATAATTTTTGTGAATTTTCGCTTCAATCTAGCATTACGAAAATTTTTGAAATGGCAACACTGGTTTCCTTAGTTAGTCTTAGTCATTGTCATTGTTGTTGCAAACTTCCGACGACAGAATGATTCTTCCGAATGGAATGTTGTCAAAGTCATTTTCAAGTTGTGTGATTCAGTCTCGTCGTTTCTTTTTCTTCTTCGGGGTTTTGTTATGTGCTCTAGGTACATTGTACTTGTGTTTTGTATAGAGTTCAATCAATGGCGAGGATGCGACGCGACGTAACATTTTTGCTGTAAGTAAGAATTGTAATATTCCATTTTTTTTTTTCGAAATCTGCCTTTAAATTACGTAATGATGTAGTGCATTTGGTGTTTTCATACGTTGGTACTACTACTACTTGTGTACGTAACACGTTGTGGTGTAGGCGCGTGCGCGTATGTGTGTGTATATGTTTATATGAAAGAAGAGGTTCGAAGTGTCAGTCTGTCAGTTTTTTTTGCGCGATTTCTTTTTCTCTTCCTCGTTCCTCATTCTGTTGAGTTGTCTGCTCGCCTCGCGTGGTTATTTACGTTCAATAAGTTTCATTATTTCAAATTGTGATTTTGTTTGAATTTCCGAACAGTTTTTCAACAGTTTATTATCGCGAATGTCAAAATAATTATGAGGAGTAGATTGTTTGGGAGCCATTTTGTGTAAATTTTTCGTTGTCTTTTCATCGTTTATTGACTGGTTTTTCGCCGCTTTCTTGTTTGTGGTACCTAACTATATCGAGGATCGAGTGTATACGTAAGTAATTTGTAATTTTCGGACTAAAATTGTATGAAATTTACGTGATCATTGTCGATAATTGGTCTGTTTTGAGTGGCATTTTCATGATGTACAAAGTGGCTGCAATAAGCAGGGAAAATTCTGCGAATGAATTTACTTGAAATATTTCCTACAATGATTCGATAGACGAAACACGAGCTACCCCAATCGTAATTTTAAAGATTAGAACATGTACATTCGAAATTAATCGATGTTTAACTTGATTACAGGTGCAAACGACATGAAAGAACACAGTAACGTGGTAACGAAACGATCAAGAAAAATTGAGACGGAATGAACATCCACGAAACGGCTAGGAAAATACAGATACCTACGACGGTTGCGAAATCAAAGCTTTTGTCTCTTGTGAAAAATGAACAGTAAGTAATCGTAATCTTAAGATGTGAGTTTTATTGGATAGGCGATACACGAACTACCCATCGTCATATTTAGGATTAAAATACGTGATTCGGAATTGAATACACGTAGAAATTAATTACTCGCGTATTAATCTATGTATAACTTGATTACAGGTGCAAACAACATGAAAGAACACAGTAACGTGGTAACGAAACAATCGAGAATAATTCGGACAGAAAAACATCGAATCGGCAACGAAACTACAGATCCGGCGACGGTGCAAAATTGAAGCTTTGTGCCTCGTGAAGAGCGAACCGTACTCGTAATCTTGAGATGTGAGTTTCCATTTATTTACCTACCATACGAATTACATGTGTTTGAAAATCGCGACTGCTTGGAAATTTTCTTGGATCTACTTTTTTCGTTGCTTCGATTTTCTGGTTTTATTTTATTTTATTTTCGCGATCGTAATCTGTTCATTTGGTGATAGGGTTTGAAATCGGTTCGGTTTAGGTTCAAGTAGGTCATACTGGAAATTACTGAGGTTTTTTTTTACGTTTTTCAAAAAAATAAACTGCAGCTCCATCGACATGTTGAACTTTGATTCTACCGAAATTACCGACGTGATTTTCCACTTTCAGAATTTATACTCTTTCGCGGTGATTGAACAAGATCGTGTGTTTGGTTGATGTGATGTTTCGTAAACGAAAAAAAAACTTCTCTGTTGATGATGTCTTTTGTACACACAAAACGATGTTTGTTCAGTTGGATTAACTTTTCACTCAGGCTATGTTTTTTTGGCGTAACTATTATAAATTTTCCAACTTCTCAGTTGGTGGAAGATTATCTATATGTCTGTATGTGAAAACACCGATACTCCAGGGATCGAAAATTTTGGCTGTCAAATTATAATACAAAAGCTATGATTTGCGTAACAAATATGATATATGATAACTCATCGAGTTTTGTTTTATTTTCAGATTTACTGGTGTTTTGAATTCGAGAAATAATGGGAGATGGTTCGTCAGCGTCGTGATAATGAATATTTTTGCTTGAAGAGCTGGATCAATGTACAATATACGATCACAATAGGTAAACGTTTGTTCAGTTGGATTAACTTTTCACTCAGGCTTCGTTTTTTTAGCGTAATTATTATAAATTTTCCAACTTCTCAGTTGGTCGGAAAATTATCTAGTCTGTATGAGAGAACACTGATACTCCAGGGATCGAAAATTGGCTGTCAAATTATAATAAAAAATCGATAATTTAAATATCTTACGTAAAAAATATGATAGATGATGATAACTCATCGAGTTTTGTTTCATTTTCAGATTTGCTGGTGCTTTGAATTCGAGAAATACTGCGAGATGGTTCGTCAGCGTCGTGATAATGAATATTTTTGCTCGAAGAGCTGGATCAACTGAACTACGAGTGTACAATATACGATCACAATAGGTAAACGTTTGTTCAGTTGGATTAACTTTTCACTCAGACTACGTTTTTTTGACGTAACTATAAAAAATTTTCCAACTTCTCAGTTGGTGGAAAATTATCTAGTCTGTATGTGAAAACACTGATACTTCAGGGATCGAAAATAGGCTGTCAAATTATAATAAAAAATCGATGATTTACCTAAATATCTTATGTGAAAAATATTAATGATGATAACTCATTGATTTTTGTTTTATTTTCAGATTTGCTGGTGCTTTGAATTCGAGAAATAATGGGAGATGGTTCGTCAGCGTCGTGATAATGAATATTTTTGCTTGAAGAGCTGGATCAACTGAACTACGAGTGTACAATATACGATCACAATAGGTAATTATTTTATGTATATGAGTAGTAATCACGATAAAAAAAGGTCAGGGATGAGGTTAATATTTAAATTTATTCAGGTATGCTGGATAATTAAGTATATGAAGAAGTACAGACGAAAAAAGACTTTAAAAATTTTATCCCGCGAAAAATTTCGTTGGCCTTATTGACTGTCTGCCTAACGATGTCAGTACTTTGACCATTTATAGTCAAAAGAAAATACCTTCGTCAAGTTACGATCCTTTTTTGGTTTCAGTTTTTTTTTTTTTTTTTGCTAGAATACCTAGCTCTGGAATTGATTTAAAAAAAATTAAATTCGTCTTCTGAAGCTAGAGTAAGTGAGTAACCATGGCAAACATGCGATGAAAGTAATTCAAGTCTTGTGTTTAGGGCAAATCCTCTCCCCCTCTGTAATGTTTGCAAAACTCGAGAAACAAAATTATTATTTGGAAAACTCGAAATGAAAAAAACTAGAGATTGTTTTAATTATATTTTTTAACGTTTTGGTTTCAGCTGTGGTTACAGTTTTAGTTTTGTGCAAATTTCAGCGATTTCTATCGATGTTGGTTAAAATTTTGATGATTGTTCCAGTTTCAGGGCGTCGATGATCGTTCATTGTCCGATTCCTACTTCTCGAGGTTGCCCAACCAATCTAAGATTTTCATTTTTCGTAATATAATCCGCGTGTTTTTGTGAAAAATTTCAACTTGTAAACCGAACTGAAACCGAAACCATTAAAAACCGATTGGAAAAATTTGCATAAACCCGAAACCATTGAACCACGAACGATTTGTTTAAAAAAATGATTTTAATTTGATTTTGATACGATTTCTTTGTCTGAAGTTTCCTATCGTATTTTTAGATTATAATATCATTCTAGAATAATAGTGTTATTTTTATTGATTATTGCAGTTCAAAACTATCGAGAAGTACTTTGAGAAAAGCTGTGTAAAGATGTAACATGAACAACGGAATTTCCAATCAGAAACGAGAAACGAGAAAACCAGTTACTCATCGTTTGTTCTTTTGTGTACTAGGTATGTATGTACTATGTGTGTACATTTTGAATTGAATTTTCCATCCTCCGTCGCCTTTGTACGTAAAATTCGACCATAATATTGAAAAGAAATAGTTCATTGTTACGAAATTGGTTTTCGAATGGTGTCGATGCATTTTTAGGTAGTTTTTCAATTATTTGAGCAATTTTAAAAATTTTCAAATTGATGTACCATGGCATTTTTTGGTTTCCAACTTTGATATTTACTGTTTTTTGGTTTTATTTGGGATAATGCTCCCACATTATTTATTCGCTTCGGATTACTTTCGTCGTATTCCTTTTCTTTGGGACGAATTAGTTGGTTGGTGATGTGACTATGGCTTTTTTTTTCAGTGGTTGATTCAACTACGTAACGGTTTTTTGATATTCTTTTTGCGATTTAATTGCAAAGTGCAAATTGTTTACTTTTATTTCTTATTATAAATACACAAAATATCGAGTTTACTTTTTGTTTAATTTAGATTCATTTGTTTTGATTCGAACAGAAACAAGCAGACTTGAAGAATGAAGTTAGTTGGAATTGAAATTCGAGGAAAGCCTAGATTCGCGTCCATTTTACCCAAGTTATCCGTCAGACAATTATTTCCCAAGAAATAAATGATTACAGGCAGATCCTATTTCCTGGTGAGTTATTCGTTAGAATTGAATTATTTATTTCTTTTTTTTATTCAAAAGTTCCACATTAGTTGAAAAAATATTAGTGAGTCGATAATTTCTTTCAAAAATAACGTGAAAACAAGTCCGACTTCACTAGCCCTTCGTGAGGTTAAAAATGTGTTTGTATTTTCATTTTTTCATTCTTGTCGTTTCAACTTTCAATTCGGTCGCCATTACGTTGGAAATTGGTTCTTTTCTTATTAAGTATTTTATGCAAAAATTCCGTATTAGTTGATGAAAAAGTATAAAAATGTAATAGATTGGTCCATAATTTGGTCTCGATCCTCTCGATTCTTTACGAAAACAAATTCAGCTACACTAGCGCTCCATGCGGTTAAAAAAATACAACAAAGTCAACGACCAATCAGAAACAACTACGTGGAGTTGGCAGCACTGGCACATTGAACGTTTGTGTTTGAAAAAAATGAGTTGGCGTTTTTATTTCATTTCGTTCGGCCGCCATTACGCGTCTGTTTGGCGTCTGTTACGTTTTGTATTGCATTTTTATAAATTGTTGAATGATTTTTGTACTGAATTTCGGTATAATTTTTATGGTAAGTAATTTGTTTTGTTTGCTGTGTGAAATAACTTACAAGTTACAATTATTTTCGTTTGGTTCGTGCTAAATTGAATCTGAAGCCGAAGCCAACGCCAAACTAACCAATTCAGGTTCCAATTTTACTTGTCTGTATATTTAAAGTACCTAGTTTGATCATTCGGTTACTATTTCTGCTGTTTTTGTATTCTAAATTTGTACGCATGAAACGTACTGCATCTGCATAGTGAATTAGTGAATTGAAATCCATGGCTTGTAATTCTGTTGAATCAAACTACCTCACACGGGAATTCGGGACAGAATTTTAATATAAATCGATGGTTTCCCGAAATTATATGTCGATCATGTGTACCATACTCGTACCTATGTTCCGCGTTCATTTAGTAGTTCTGTTTTAGTATAGTAAAAACGTGCACGATTTCGAATTTTTCAAATTCTCTCACACGTGTAATTGTAATTTCTTTGCAGAATTTCATTTTGTACAAACGAATTAGGTTATTTTCGATACCATAGCTAATTGAATTACCTGTTCGCAAACAACTTATTGATTCTTCGTTTCTTGCAGCTTGAACACTTGAACAGCCTGAAGCCAACGACATCGACATTGGTAATTAATGACGAATTGACGATTTCGGTATCTGATTTTCGCTGTTCCGCTGTAGGTAAGCTGAGAAGTTTTAAAAATGTAATTTCTGTGACATTTAGTTCATTATAGGTAAATGTGTTTCGTAGGTAGAGAAAATAGTTTCGAAAAATAATTCTATTTTTGACGGTGGAGTAAATCTTCGGTAAAATTCGGAAATATCGTCATGTTTTATTTTGTGCTGTATATGATCTCGATTTCCAGAGCGAAGATCATCCCTCGAGAAGGTAAGAAAATTGTTTCTTTAATTCGTGTTATGTAATGAATTAAAATCAATGTATTTAGTTGATGGTGATTTTTCCACATTTAATTGTCTGAATATCATTTTTGTAAAATTTAGTTCATTATAAATATGGTTCGTAGGTACCTAGCGAAAAGAGCGTCAAAAAATTATTCTGCTTCGAAAGTATGGTGTAAATTTTAGTCAAGATTTGGAAATATCGTAACGTTTTATTTGGTACTGTGTAATAATTCGATTTCCAGACTGAAGATCAGCTCTTTATTATCGAAAAGGTAAGAAAAGTGTTTCTTTAATTCGTGTTATTCAATGAATTCAAAACGTTGGTATTTAATTAATGGTGATTTTTCTACATTTAATTGTCTTGAATATCATTTCTGTGAAATTAACTCCATTATAAAAATATATTTCATAGGTACCTAGAGAAAAGTGCGTCAAAAAATTATTCTGCTTTGAACGGATGGTGTCAATTTTCGTCAAGATTTGGAAATATCACATCGTTTTGTTTCGTACTTGGCAAGATTTGATTTTCAGAGCGAAGATCAGAGGTAAGAAAATGTTTCTCTGATTTATGTTATTCGATGAATTTCAATCGCAAGCATTCAATTAACGGTCCTCCTCGATACATTTCGATTGGTTTTTCGAACAAGCTGATTTTCTTGTAAGTTCGGAGGAATCGTCGTGTCGTTGGGAGTATTTTTGGTGATCTAAATTCGTTCGATTTAGACGATGAAGGACGAGATAAACGTTTCGTGATCGAGGTAATGTTTCGGGGGTATTTTTGATTTTTTCATTGGAATTGGTCTTCGTTGAGCTTGAATCTGTTCGGAAATGAGACGATCGTTCTTCACCCGTTTACTTCGCAAGCACGTTTCTTTTTTTTCAGCGTCGGAGTCTCTAATAATACGTCGACTTGAGTATTTCGTAATTTTCCTGAGAAGACTGGCCGAATTTTCACATCTAACACTGCCTTTTTCTTCCGGTTTAGGATCAAACTTATCGGGAGCTTTTCAAGATTTCTTAGGAGTAGATTTTTCTAGTTTATTGGGCTCGAGATCAGACTCAATTTTAAATTGTTTGACAGACCTTACGTTCTCGTTAGCTCTTGTTCTTACTTCATTCCCAAGAACGGTTAAACCAGAATACTCATCTTGGCTGGATTGATCTTCTTTGACCTTCTTTGACCTTCGGTTCATCCAAAGGTTCGGTTTTAGCTACGTTATTAACTGAGCTTGAAAATTTATTTGGTTTTACGAATTTATCCGAGATATTGCTATCAGATTTTATTTTTGACGTGGCGATTGGTTTTTTCATCAAAGACTCACCGGATTTCTTTTTAAGTTTCGGAGCGGATTCGTCGCAAGAATCGAACTTGTCCGAGGTCAACTTCAGTTGAGATTTACTTTCGAAAACTTTTGTAATGAATTTTGGCTTCAGGAAAAATTACGTTGGAGCTGCTTTAGTTCTCAAATTCTATCATTTATTTTGGGTTGATTTTCTTGAGATAGTAATTCAAGCACGTCTTGACCGGAGATGAATCAGATTCCAATCCATTGACTGATGCTTCGGAAAAATCTAAATCGAAGTAACTCGACTTCGTCGATTCATTAAAACACCCAGTAGAACCGTTTCGTTTTGGTTTCGAATTTGAATCATTATTTTGAAAAAAAAGAAGGGCTGGGAATTTTTTTCACTATTTTTAATGGAAATAATTTGGTTTATTTTCTCATTGTGTTATAAGCTGTTGATTAAATATGTATTCTGTCATTAATTTTGATTTTTTTTTACAGTGAATGCTGCGAACACGAAGAATCGAGTATAAATTATAGTTATGTCGAGTACCACCTTACAAGGAATGATAAATCAGACCGTAAGTGTTTATAGTGTATATTACTAGTATAATTTTAGATTATTTCCTTTCATTGAAATGATTTGCTACTCTGGTTTTGTCTGAAAAATACCTACTTTTGTGGAAATATTAGGTACGACCTTATTTTTTGAAGTATTCACAGATTATCCAGTATTATTATGGATTTAAATATTCGAAATATATACAGATTGAAGATATTATACCCTTGTATGTGTATCAGGATGAGTTGACGAAGATAATACTGAAGTCAAAAATTGCCAATAATCATCCTCTAAGATAATTGATCTAAAATTTAAATAGTTAAAATCGGTGGAGTTTGTCCTGTGTATCTATTAGATACCTATATGAGAGATTCAACTCAAATTTTCCAGTTTTTCGGCTAAAAAACGTGTTTTTGATTTTTTAATTGAAGTAGGTCAACTATGTGTGTCTGGGTGCAAATCACTGAGTGCAATTTAATTTTCTCCCTTTTTGTTGGTTCCGAGTTTACTTTTTTTGAAAAATACCTATCATATGCAGAATTTGATCAGTTGTATTCTCTCTCCACTCCGGCCGCAATAGAAGTGTTATGGGATGACGAAAATTGACTCATTTTGAATATTCTCATTTTTTTATTTTACAAAATATTTTTTGTTGACATAGGAACTGTAATTATTCATGATATCAATCATTGCAATTCCATTGAGTAAAGAATATTGAATATATTTACGAATTCTCACGTTTTGTTTTCTCACTTTACAGATCTTAATTCTCAATAAAACTGCCTCAAGATTATCGAAGCCTTTTTTTTAAAAATCAAATATGTATTTTGTGAAATAATGTTGTATTTTATGTTTTTAATGTTAGGATATGTTGTTTATTATTAATTTTAAGATGAGCTCCCCCCCCCCCGCACCCGCTCCAGATGCTTTGTATAAATTGGGATATTATTTTTTGGCTGGGTACAAGTTTTGTTTTAAGGGAAATAGGTTATTCATCGAACGTTATAATTCGAGGTCGCGTGTTCTAATCGCCATCAAAATGAAGAAGTTGATTGATGCCAGTATTGAAAAAAATTTTATGTAGGTTTAAGGTACCAGTACTGTCAAATTTTGCAGGGATTTTTTTGGGGTGTTTCTCACGGAGGGTATGTTCTGTGGTCAGTAGTGATATGTGATATTTTTACGTTTTTGTTTTGATTTTCGTATTTTATAGAGTAATTTTTTCGCACTGTGGGGGTTTGGGCATAGATAGGAAACAACTTTGGCAAACATGGTGGGTAGAGGGTAGGTGGCTTAGTCAGAGAATATCAGTGTCGAATGGCATTGGTGAAACCTTTGGATTCTGAGGATGTCTGGCGCGATCGTGCCCAGTAACTGGGAACCCCACGGCAAGTCAGCTCCAAACACGGATCGGGGGTGGCTGTGGTCTCTTGATCTCTGGGCGCCGGCCGGCCTTGTTGATCGCAAGAGAGCCCTCAGGTATTCTTTCACAGTAGGCTTGGTACTGTGGATAGAAGCGTCTGCTGTGGGCGAAATTTGTAGGCGCCGGTGATCTGTATCTGCGGACACCGGAAGAGGCCCCGAGTTTTTGCGATGCCTGGTGCGATCGTACCGAGTATCTCGGGTTGCGCGGCATGCCAGGGTCGTATAGAACGAAGGGTATTGAGGGGGCGGTCTACCGTTTTTCAAAATTGAACCATTTTAATTGCAATCAAATGCGATGGTAAGTCGCAGGTAAAAGTTGGTGAATTAGCGATAGTGTGTGTGTGTAAGTATATACAAGTACGAGTGAATTGAGTGAATGGGAGAGGGGGTCCAGTTAAGAGTCTGCCTTATAGTGTCCCGGTGCCTTTGTCGAATTTGAAGGAATATAGGTATTTTCAGTGCAGGGCGTGCCATTTTCGGAAAGAATTCAGAATTCGGACCGGCAGGGCTGGTGCTGGGTGTATGCTTGGCTCCGGTCGGTGAACGGTAACTCTAGCTCCTTGCGTGTGGGAGTATTGACCCTTCGGGGCACCCATCATGGGGAGTGCTTGACGGTTACCTGGATCCTTTGGCACGTGACCCCTCCCCGCCTAGTCGGGAGCCTGTTAGCGCACCAACGACAGACTGCTGGTGCGAGGGTGTCGGCCCGATCCTTGTGGATGTAGGCTGGCATCTCTAAGGGACGGGTAATGCTAAATACCTTGCCACCTGGAGAAGACCAGCCTGTGTATGAGCTGCCTAATGTCGCTATCTAGTAGGTAAGGAATTTAGGCGCTGCCTTTGCGACATGTGTAAAGTTGAGAGTGCGTGATGACCTGGATCTTACGTAGCGTTTGATTGCAATTAAAATCACGATCTTGATTAGCACCTAATTTCAGCAAAAAATGACGTTTGTTTGAGCGATTGATAAGAATATAGGTGTTTGATCTTTTAGGACACCCTGGTGCAATTTTTCATGGCCTAAGTTATCTATCGAGCAAAAATAATCCCTCCCGGGTCTTGCCTGATTAGGGAATCTAGGTGTCACTGCTAGTTGGTTTTTCATTTGTGCATTTGACGATTATTTTTGGATGTATGTATACATGGTACTGGTTCGAGGGAATGTGTATTAATCAACTTCTGCAATACGGTGGGGATTAGCTCGGGTGACTTTTGAATCATACTTCGATTAATAGGAAGCTAATGTTGTGGGTTTTGTCAAAGTAGACATGTTGAGGGGACCCTTGGGTATACTTATATTTATTATTTATATATGTACTTGTGTTGAAATGTATTGTAAATTGTGATAACCGATCACGGTTTTTTCACTGTCGAGCGGCCGACAGTGTTTTTTTAACCCAGATCGGTTAAAATTTAGAGAATAGTTTGTGTGCTCTTTTTTTTCTGCCGCCGTGTCAACGAATTAGAAGTTTGGTTTTGGTTTGTGTTACTTTATTATCGTCATCGAATGGTTTTGGACCTGCAATTGAAAGGATAGGGTTTATTTATCTGCTACTCATTTTTGAAGGCAAGGAAAACAAAATGAATCGTATGTTTGGAAAATTGACTCAGATTTTGTGATTAGTGATTTTGAAATTTCGAATTGGGCAAAAATGGCTTTTTTTTTGAATACCGGGACAGAATTGCTTTAAAATTGGGGTTTCAGTCAATTTTAAAGGTTAAACTAAACATGATAATTCGAAGTCGTTGGTTTTTCTAACTTTGTATATCACCTAAAATTTCAATTCTGACACGTTGCTGATAGATAGGTAAAATGAATATCAAATTTGAGATTATTTTATAACTCCGATTTGGTCATATTTGACAAAAATTTTAAGTAGGTACTTTCAGCTATGATATAGTTCAAAAGGTAAGTTCAACACAAATACATCTCACCCATAGTGGTGAATCAAAGAAAACAAAAAAGTGATCAAGATAATTGATTAAAAAAATAAGTGTGTCATTTCATCGCACGTTCATAATGCCTGTAATTATTTGCGGTAGGCAACCTAAATAACAAATCAGATTAAACTCGATGATGCATATAATTATTGCAGCCGAAATGCCTTTTTTGCTTACGATAGGCAACATATATGACATTCATTCTGCATCGAAAATGCCTCTTATTACATCCGATAGGCAACTTGATTAACAAATTAAATCACATCGAAGGCATCTGCAATTTTAAACAATTATGTTATGTAATAAATCAAATTCAAAACATCACCCAATTTTTAAAAACAGAACATAGTTTCTCAATACGTTTTTTTAGAAATTCAAATTATTTTATTCTCGCTACTTTTCGTCAATTGGTCAATTATTTCGTTTTTATCATGACAGATAACCTTCTATGGGTACTATTTTTCAATTTTAAAATGTGTTTCGAGTTGTCTGGTGTAATATTTGCAGGAGATTTCAATTATTCTATTTAAAAATCGTTACCATAAAATTAGGTAATCGTAGGTATTCAATGTTTACATGGTTTTTTCTTTGGTACGTGGTACGGGGAATTTAGTAGGGATATTTAGAGCTTACGATTGATGCTTAATGAACGTTCGTTACGTTCAATCTCTCAAATTAAGAGCAGTTTTTGATAAATTTGATGTTGCTGATTACATTACCTGAATTTGCTCTTGACGTCGAAGCTTCTCCGTTCTCCGAAAATTTATGAAAAATTGAAAAATTGGACAATTTTCACCGCTGAAATGTGATTTCTGGACCCGGATGCGACGATGGTGCAAAATTAACTCGAAATTCGGAATCAGCGACCCCAAATTAGTCGAAAAAGACACCTTTCGCGAGTTTTTCAAACCTTTTTAAAATTGACCAAAAATGGCCTCAAAATGGTCGTTTTCTCGAAAACGGGGGCCGATCGGAGAAAACTAATGCCACCGTTGAATTCGCCGTGTCCGAATACCCCATTCTAGACACCTCGCACGTCGATCGGGGACAAAAAATATTTTCGCCCAAAAAAATGAGAAGGGGTTAGTTCATGCTTTTTTTCGATTTTCGATGATTTTCAAAAAATTCGAGATAGGAGTCGTTTTCGACTAATTCGAGGCCGCTGATTTCGAATTCGCGGTCCATTTTCGGCGCCGCGCCCTCCTACTCGAGTTATGGACCATTTTCACCGCTGAAATGCGATTTCTGGACCCGGATGCGACGATCGTGCAAAATTAACTCGAAATTCGGAATCAGCGACCCCAAATTAGTCGAAAAAGACACCTTTCGCGAGTTTTTCAAACCTTTTTAAAATTGCCCAAAAATGGCCTCAAAATGGTCGTTTTCTCGAAAACGGGGGCCGATCGGAGAAAACTAATGCCACCGTTGAATTCGCCGTGTCCGAATACCCCATTCTAGACACCTCGCACGTCGATCGGGGACAAAAAATATTTTCGCCCAAAAAAATGAGAAGGGGTTAGTTCATGCTTTTTTTCGATTTTCGATGATTTTCAAAAAATTCGAGATAGGAGTCGTTTTCGACTAATTCGAGGCCGCTGATTTCGAATTCGCGGTCCATTTTCGGCGCCGCGCCCTCCTACTCGAGTTATGGACCATTTTCACCGCTGAAATGCGATTTCTGGACCCGGATGCGTCGATCGTGCAAAATTAACTCGAAATTCGTAATCAGCGACCCCAAATTAGTCGAAAAAGACACCTTTCGCGAGTTTTTCAAACCTTTTTAAAATTGACCAAAAATGGCCTCAAAATGGTCGTTTTCTCGAAAACGGGGGCCGATCGGAGAAAACTAATGCCACCGTTGAATTCGCCGTGTCCGAATACCCCATTCTGGACACCTCGCACGTCGATCGGGGACAAAAAATATTTTCGCCCAAAAAAATGAGAAGGGGTTAGTTCATGCTTTTTTTCGATTTTCGATGATTTTTAAAAAATTCGAGATAGGAGTCGTTTTCGACTAATTCGAGGCCGCTGATTTCGAATTCGCGGTCCATTTTCGGCGCCGCGCCCTCCTACTCGAGTTATGGACCATTTTCACCGCTGAAATGCGATTTCTGGACCCGGATGCGACGATGGTGCAAAATTAACTCGAAATTCGGAATCAGCGACCCCAAATTAGTCGAAAAAGACACCTTTCGCGAGTTTTACAAACCCTTTTAAAATTGACCAAAAATGGCCTCAAAATGGTCGTTTTCTCGAAAACGGGGGCCGATCGGAGAAAACTAATGCCACCGTTGAATTCGCCGTGTCCGAATACCCCATTCTAGACACCTCGCACGTCGATCGGGGACAAAAAATATTTTCGCCCAAAAAAATGAGAAGGGGTTAGTTCATGCTTTTTTTCGATTTTCGATGATTTTTAAAAAATTCGAGATAGGAGTCGTTTTCGACTAATTCGAGGCCGCTGATTTCGAATTCGCGGTCCATTTTCGGCGCCGCGCCTTCCTACTCGAGTTATGGACCATTTTCACCGCTGAAATGCGATTTCTGGACCCGGATGCGACGATGGTGCAAAATTAACTCGAAATTCGGAATCAGCGACCCCAAATTAGTCGAAAAAGACACCTTTCGCGAGTTTTTCAAACCCTTTTAAAATTGACCAAAAATGGCCTCAAAATGGTCGTTTTCTCGAAAACGGGGGCCGATCGGAGAAAACTAATGCCACCGTTGAATTCGCCGTGTCCGAATACCCCATTCTAGACACCTCGCACGTCGATCGGGGACAAAAAATATTTTCGCCCAAAAAAATGAGAAGGGGTTAGTTCATGCTTTTTTTCGATTTTCGATGATTTTTAAAAAATTCGAGATAGGAGTCGTTTTCGACTAATTCGAGGCCGCTGATTTCGAATTCGCGGTCCATTTTTGGCGCCGCGCCTTCCTACTCGAGTTATGGACCATTTTCACCGCTGAAATGCGATTTCTGGACCCGGATGCGACGATCGTGCAAAATTAACTCGAAATTCGGAATCAGCGACCCCAAATTAGTCGAAAAAGACACCTTTCGCGAGTTTTTCAAACGCTTTTAAAATTGACCAAAAATGGCCTCAAAATGGTCGTTTTCTCGAAAACGGGGGCCGATCGGAGAAAACTAATGCCACCGTTGAATTCGCCGTGTCCGAATACCCCATTCTAGACACCTCGCACGTCGATCGGGGACAAAAAATATTTTCGCCCAAAAAAATGAGAAGGGGTTAGTTCATGCTTTTTTTCGATTTTCGATGATTTTTAAAAAATTCGAGATAGGAGTCGTTTTCGACTAATTCGAGGCCGCTGATTTCGAATTCGCGGTCCATTTTCGGCGCCGCGCCCTCCTACTCGAGTTATGGACCATTTTCACCGCTGAAATGCGATTTCTGGACCCGGATGCGACGATCGTGCAAAATTAACTCGAAATTCGGAATCAGCG
The DNA here is from genome assembly GCA_033439095.1 of Pseudococcus viburni. Lineage (NCBI taxonomy): Eukaryota > Metazoa > Arthropoda > Insecta > Hemiptera > Pseudococcidae > Pseudococcus > Pseudococcus viburni. The sequence goes on from JAVBJF010000093.1 coordinate 499,897, forward strand.
ACCCCAAATTAGTCGAAAAAGACACCTTTCGCGAGTTTTTCAAACCCTTTTGAAATTGACCAAAAATGGCCTCAAAATGGTCGTTTTCTCGAAAACGGGGGCCGATCGGAGAAAACTAATGCCACCGTTGAATTCGCCGTGTCCGAATACCCCATTCTAGACACCTCGCACGTCGATCGGGGACAAAAAATATTTTCGCCCAAAAAAATGAGAAGGGGTTAGTTCATGCTTTTTTTCGATTTTCGATGATTTTCAAAAAATTCGAGATAGGAGTCGTTTTCGACTAATTCGAGGCCGCTGATTTCGAATTCGCGGTCCATTTTCGGCGCCGCGCCCTCCTACTCGAGTTATGGCCCATTTTCACCGCTGAAATGCGATTTCTGGACCTGGATGCGAAGATCGTGCAAAATTAAAAATTAAAAATCTGTAAATAAATCGCAAACCCGATGTGGATTTTGAAAAATTACTATAATTGAAACAATACAGCACAGATATCTTGACTGTAATACTATATAGGCAAAGACATATAAATATTCATTGTAAAAACGTACAAAGTTAAATTAAAATTACCAATAACAACATCAAAGAGAGAAAAAAAATACATAATACATTAATGCAATATTACACGAAAAATGAGAAAAAAAAAGACGACTAACGTAGGAAACTAGAGGAAAAAAAATAATAAAACACACAAACATAATAAAGCTTTCGAGATACATATTTCATCATTTTACACACGTACAAAATATTTACACGAATCCCTGATATTTAAGAACATTTAAAAAAAAGAGGAAAATAATAATAAAAGAAAGTAAAATTAAAACAAATTATACACAGCTTTCGCGATTACAAAAAGCCCCTCCATCTTTACTTACAAAAGCGCTTCTCGTCTTATCCTTCGCTTAAACCATCATTTCACGCGACGCCTCAAACCAATCGTAATAGTATTTTTGCTCTTCTAATACAATAAAATTACTTGTAAATTTAACGTAATAATATTACGAGTCGGATTCCGGATAAAGACGAGTCTGAACGGTATAGGTAAAATCGTTTATCCGGATTCCGAATCGTCCATTATAAAATATTTATACGTATTAAAAAGAGGATTTTTTTTGTCCTTTGTAAATGCTACACAAATGCTAAAAACGTTCTTAATCGAAATTTTTTCTATACATTATCATTATATTCGCGTTAAAATGTAGATTAAAAATACTCGTGTTATTTTTGATTATTTATGACGTAGAGTAACGAATATATGTATAAAAAAAAAACACAAACACAAAATAGGTATTAATTTTAAAAAGGTATTTGAAATACGGAATTGAGATTTTTCATATCGAGCAGAGACCGAAAAGAAAAAATTGTTCAAGAAGCGTATTAACCTACGTACTCGAGTAAGTACATATTTTTTTCAACTTTCGAGGGATATATTTAATAGGTTGGATAAAGTTTTAAAACGGTCGACGATTTTTCACCAGTAAATTAAGTCATTTTATAGCCTAAGATTAAATTTCAACGAAGGAGGATATTTTTAAAATTATATTCCGCTTCGGTGAACTTTGATCTTTGGCTGGGATGGAGACAAAACGAAAGATACGAGCGTCATTAATGTCGAGGGGGGTAATGAACGAAGGAAGATTTAGTTTACGATCAAGTGCATTTTAGAATGTTTAGAGCACTATTTTTTTGATTATTTTATTTTCCTTCCCTTCATTCAAAGTTTGAATTTTTTATTTTAAAAATAAACAGTGATGCAAGCATCACAAACTTTCCGGACAGGTGTGAAAGAAAAATCAACGAAAGTATTACCTAGGTACCATAATTGTCTGAATTTTGCCCATGAAAAAAATAAGCTTACTCTTTTATGTGTATTATATGCTCGCTGGGGAAAAATATGCGTTATCTTGAAAGAAAGAGGCAAAAATGCTGACGCGAGATATATTTGGTTCTTCTAAATACGTCCTCCCATCGATAAGGAGAGAAATAATTGTTATCGCGTTTTAGATTACGATTACATGCAATGTAACGCGGCAAATGACCAATCTCAAAGATTTTTGGATTAAATCGCCCGTAAAATTTTTTCTGGTGAACCTATCGATCTGAAATTTTGGCATAGCCTTCCTTTTTGCAAACCCCAACTCCTATTAAAATTTCAACGAAATATTTAAATTAGGACGGACGTAATCGTGTTCACAGACATTTTTTATCCCACATACATACATACATACATACATACATACATACACACATACATACGGAACATCACCTGGAAAATGGTCAAAACAAACTTGTACAAAGTCAGATTTTGTCTAAACTCAATATTGGCGAAAACGAATTTCGACCCGAAAACAATACTTTCCTTACAACGCTTCGCGCTGTCCGGAAAGTAAATAAACAGTGATGCAAGCATCACAAACTTTCCGGACAGGTGTAAAAAAAATCAACGAGCGAAAAACGTAGGTACCTACTTGTCTGAATTTTGCCCATGAAAAAAAAAATTAACTAAATCAATTTCGTGTACCTATCATTAATTGCTTGCCGGGAAAAAATATCAGTTATCTTGAAAGAAAAAGACAAAAATGCTGACGCGGGATACATATGTTTCTCACTAAATACATTTCTCCATCGATAAGGAGAGGAATTATTATCGCGTTTTAGATTACGATTACATGCAATGTAACGCGGTAATGACCAAACTCAAAGATTTTTTGCATTAAATTGCTTGTAAAATTTTTTCTACTGAACCTATCGATCTGAAATTTTGGCGTAGCCTTCCTTTGTTCAAACCTCAACTCCCATTTTAATTTCACGAAATATATCAATTAGGACGGGCGTAATCGTGTTCACAGACACTTTTTTGTCCCACATACATACATACATACATACATACATACATACATACATACATACATACATACATACATACATACGGAACATCACCTGGAAAATGGTCAAAACAAACTTGTACAAAATCAGATTTTGTCTAAACTCAATATTGGCGAAAACGAATTTCGACCCGAAAACAATACTTTCCTTACAACGCTTCGCGCTGTCCGGAAAGTAAAAATGGATCCTCAATTACCATGCCACTTGATTTTTTCCAAATCCATCTTTTCAATTTTTTTCATACTTTCAGAAGATTTTTTTTTCAACTCTAAAAAATTTTTCAACCAATGAAATTTTTTCTTAGAACTGAAATTTTTTCAACTCTGGTATTTTTTCCCAAGATAATTTTATACTCGATTTATTTTCAAACAATGAAATTTAAATCGATTTTTATCAACTCTCAAGATTTTTTTGCAAGATTTCAATTTTTCAACTCCAACAAAATTTTTTCTTATTTCTTCCTTAATTTTTCTTTCTGTTCTAAGATTTTTTCAACATATTTTCATAAACTACAATTTTTTCAGCTTTAAAATTCTATTCTTCGACATTGACACTTTTAAAAACATGAAATTTTCTTAAAATTTTCTCTTCATCTCGAGTTTCTGAAATTTTCTCCAAACCCAAATTTTTTCAATACATTTTTATTCTAAAAAGAAAAAAATTTAGAGTTGAGAAATATTTTCAGCAAAGATTTTAGAGTCCAACAAATATTCAAGTTGAAACAATTTAAAAAAATAAATTTTTGAGTTGAGAAATGAAGTTGAAAATTGAAAAAAATTGAGAAAAAACAGTAAGGGTTGAAAACCATTTTGAGATGAAATTTTACTACTGAGTAGGAAAACATTTCAAGAAAAAATTTCAGTGTTGGAAAAAATTCAGGAGAAAAATTTCTGAAAAATAAATTTTAGAGCTGGGAAAAAATTTCAGCGGAGTTGAAAAAATTTCAAGAGTTGGAAAATATCTTGAGAAAAAGTAGCAGAGTTGAAAAAAAATTTCAAACCTGAGAAAATATTTTGAAGAAAAATTTCAGTGGAATTGAAAACGTACTTATTGAGAAAAAATTTTCGAATTGAAAGACTGTAGAGTTGAAAAAAATTCTGGGAGAAGAAAAAACTTTGTATTAGAGTTGAAAAAAGTTTGAAAATGATATCTACTTGGAAAAATCGAGTTTCATGAATGAGAAAAACAGGAAAGATTCAGTCGTTCGCATTCGCATCATTTTTCATCTTTTTGCCTGATGCATATTCCATGGGTATTAATTTTGTGAGCCTTTTTGCCACAAAATTTGTAATTAAAATGAGAGCAAAGTTGAAATGAAGAATTTTGAGCAACAGGACGTCAAAATTTCCATTTTTTCCGGGTAAATCCAAAATTTGAAACTAAATTCGATTGAATTTTCGTAATGTATTTCTAAAATTTTCAACCCTATTTTTATTGTCTGAAAAAAATTCAAATCTTCGAACGAATGGGAAATCTCAAGTATGAGAAGGGGCTGAAGGGACAAAAATGACATTTCATATCCTGTTTTCTCTCCATCTTTGATATGCACCTGCTTCATCGGACGAAAATTTCGTTCCCAAGATATTAAAAAAATCAGCCGCAGAAAGGATCCAAATTTCCAAAAAAAATTCGCCCCAAAATTTCCTATTTTTTCACCCCCTTTTCTAGAAAAATAAAAATTTCCGACGAATTTCTGCCTTTTTCAAATCCGGCTATCAATATTACAAGGGTCTGCGACTTGGCCCCGGTCATGCGGGTCAATTTCCGATCCATCTTCCAAGATCTTCCAGCCAGGATCCTTTCATTAGCTCAGGTACAATTGCGGGGAAAAAAGGGGGAACCAGTAAAACAAATCTACAGGTAATTTATCACTTAGATGGGTAACAGATGAATGAAGCAGGTCCAAAACGACCATAAGACCAAGATTAAAATATGTATCAACAAGGAGAAGCGTAGGTAATAGATGAAGAATTGATTTGAGAAGAAGCTGTCGCGGTCAGCTCTGCCGTGATGGCCATTTGTACGAGTAACGTTGACCGGAGGCAGAGCTACAACCTTGATCGGCGGCATAGCTACGACATTGATGGGCTGAGGCTGCCTTGACGCTGACGGCGGCATCGGCAGAGCTACTGTTTGTATGGAGGGGCTTATTAGTCAGTAACATTTCTTGGCGCAGACGCATCGGCGAGGAATATCGATATCTTTGGAGTACCGGGTGCCGTCGCTGCAGATCAGGCGCACTTTGCGTTTCTTCGTTTTGCGCGGCTGACAGCAACCGGTTCCGCAGCCGCCTTGGCATTTGGCGATTTTGATAGGTTTGCGAGACCGGCAGCCGTTCTCTGAGTAGTATTCTTTGACGAATTCTTTTTTACAGCTGGATCCTGCGAAATATTAAAAAGGAAGATTAGTTCAACCGGTTCGATGAGAGCGGAGGGGAGTAGTTTGGGGAAATGGAAAGAGAGATACCTTGATCGCAGAATTTTCCCGTCCATCCGGCATTGCATTTGCACATATAGTCGTTGGGGGGCTGAGGAACGCATTTACTCTCGTGTTTGCATCTGTTGCCAGTGCACAGGTCGGTATCGACTCGTTCGTCTTCGCTGTCCTCCATTATATGCTCTTTGACGTACTCTTCGCCTCCATCTTCGTCGAACATGTGCTGCTGCTGTTGCTGGTCTTCTTCTTGGATAAGGCCGCATCCGGGTGTCACCTTTTGCTGCCTTATGGCGTTCATAAAATCGACCAATTTATGGTTCACCCAGACTTCTTTCATGCAGCCTGTGAAAAAGAACAAGAAAGTAGGATTAGAGAAAAAATCGAGGGCTTCGGACAAGGGCGTAACCAGCAGATGGGTAGGGTGGCCCAGGCCTGGCTGAAAAATCATTTGGCCCAGACTGGTCCACCTAAGAAAAAAAATGAAAAAATTTACTGTATCCACTAAAAAAATCCCTTTAAAACGGGTATTTTCATTGTTTCCACTCGACACTCCCCTAGAGCATTGTCTGAAGGCAAGATTGGCACTGCTACCATTTTTTCGAATTTTGAAATTCAAAATTTTTCATTTTTTAATGGCTCCTAATTTTTTTTGCCAAAAACGAAATTTCAATCATCCAAGTCCAAATTTATTCCGATTTCTGAGTTCAAATTTTTTTTTCAACTCTATTTTTTCAAAATTATTGCACCCAATTTCCAATTTTAGAATTTTTCCAACAGTAAAATTATTTCAAACTTGAATTTTCTCAACATTTTTCCAAATTTGATTTTTCCATTTTTCTTTTCAATTTCATGTTCTTAAAAATTCCTTCAATTATTTGGTCAGAAGAAATTTAAAAAAACGAAGAAAAAAATTCCAAGTTTAAAAAAGTTGAGGAAAAATGTTAATTTATTGGAAAATGTTTTCGAATTAGAACTTCAAAGGAATATGAATTTGAAGTTTTTTTTTTAAATTCAACTCAGAAAAATTTTGAGAAAATTTGAATTGAAAAAAATTTTACACTTGGAAAACGTTTTCGTATCTATTAAATTTTTTTTGATAATTTACACTGATTTATGAATGAATATGAAAGAATATCAAAATAGGGTAACATTTCACGAGCAGCACCAAGATATCAGTGAAAATGTAATTTGAATAATATGTATGAGAAATTTTGAGCTCAAAATCAGTGATATCAAAAATTAACGCGTGGAATATGAGAATGGGACAGAAGTTCACCAAAAACTTGGAAATGTGGACCAAAAATTTGAATACTGGTCATTTGAGTATTTTTAAATGTTTTTCAAAATTTTTTTTCAACTCAATGAGTGATTAGAAAATTTTTTAAAAAGTAAAAAAAATACAAGAGACTTGAACATATTTTGATTTTGGGTGGCTTTTTGATAAATTAGTATTAAAATAAAGATTTTGAAACATGTTTTGCTTCTTTTTATCTTTCGACTTCCTCAGATTTTCCCTTCCAAAATCGCCGCTGCTTTGCGGGTTGCATTCTATATGTTACGGACTGGAGGTTTTTTTGGCTCTGTTCATTGTTTTCTTTTGTTCAAATTATTTTGAATTATTTTTGTACCTATTTAATCAAAGAAAAAAATATTGGGAACGAAAAATGTCAATCATAAAGAGTAGTTCATAAATTGTGATTTTCTCAAGTCAATTCCATAAATATTTTCAAAATTCAAATTTTTTTCAACTCTAAATTTTCAAATTTCAAATTTTTTTCAGTCCTTGGTTTCTCAAATTTTCTTAAAATTTTCGTAAAGTTTTTTCAACATATTTTTTCTGTTTATTTTTTTCAAACTCCAAAGTTTTTCTCAACATTTTTCTTTTAAAATTTGTTTTAACTGGTATATTTTTTCTCAAAATATATTTAGCTCTAAAATTTTATCTAAATTTGTATCAGATTACATTTTTTTCCAATTTTAAATTCTTTATCCAAAATTTTTTCAAATTTCAACTTTGAGATTGTCCTTAAAATATTTCTTCCTACTATAAAATTTTATCGTAAAATGTTTTTAAATTAAAATTTCTCGTAGTTAAATCCCATGAATTCAATTACTGGTACAAAGATTCAGAGTTTTAATGTTCATTTATTTCCAGTTTTAAAAAGTGAAATTTTTTTGAATTTATAGCTTTTAATTTTATAATGTTCAGGATGCAGATTACGAAAGTTCGTTCACGTTAATGAATTTTCTTATCTGTTCAAGTTTTAGAGTATTTGCTCATTTTTACCTCCCCCTCCACCCACACACCTGTTTTTTTTACCATCTATTTATTTATTTATTTATTTATTTTTTTTTGTTTGGGGGGGGGGGCCTTATTTGGCCCAACTATTCATTATATTCAGGTTAAGCCTCCGGCTCCGGAGGATTCGTGCCAATAAATTTAGTTTAATTTACCATTGAAACTGGTCAAATTACGAAGATGCCATCGTTGAAAAGCTTCAAATCCATGTTCCGATGGTAATCCACCGATGAACAGAGGTGAGGTCAATCTGAGGTATTCTCGGGCGCCTTCGTTGACGATCGATCGAGCTTTCCCGTTATCCACTCGCAGGGTGAAATTTTTCTTGATCGCCAGCAATTCGACGGTGTGGTATTTTCCATCGGAGACCATTTCGAAGCTGTGAACAGAAGGGTAAGTAACGAAGATTAGAATAAATATAGTGATCGTAAGATTGAATCAAGGCTTTAAGGGTACCTAAATTTGGACCAAGATTTGGCGCTAAAACATTTTTAACAAATAAAAATTGAATATTTATTTTTGAGGGGGTTTTCCTGCAACAATTCGGTACAATTTCGTAGATTTAAAAATATTTCTCAACATCGGAATGACGATTCCGAAAAATTCTCTGACTTTTCCAGATTGGCAAAATTCCTCAACTTTTCCCAATTTTTCAAAAAATAAACATTTTGTTACTTTCTTCGAACGAAGAAAAATTTGATTTTTTTGACAAAAATTTTGTACAGTTAAAGAATATCCACATTAATAGCCATCAATGACGAGATTATTCAAATTGAATTTATATGATTTAAATTTTAATAATTTTTCAAGTTAAAATTTTTATTTAATTTTGAAAATTGAAAATTTAATTTAAATAAAATTTTAAACTAGAACCAACTACCAACCTGAACATCGTCGAAACTGGATAATTTCCCACATCGTAGCTGACTCTAATCCGGCCATTGAACAATTCCACAGCCAAATGCTCAGAGTGACCGTCGTACAATATGATACCATTATCTTGGGTAGTCGAGAACGTGATAGTAACATTGGCTTCCGGCTTAGTCCTCAATGGTTCCAATTCGACGTACGATGTATTGTGCACGAACGTAATTGACGTCAGGTATTCGCATCTTTTACCTGGAAAATCGACATTAAAAATTAAAATCATGACTTTTTCAACCTGGGTATTTTTTTATGAGCAAGTGAGAGGTTTATTATACCAGTATAACCAGGAGCACATTTGCAAATATAATCGTTCGATCCGGGAGGTTGAAAGCAAATACCATTTTTGCAGTCGTGATGCTGGCAAGGGGATGTTTGAGGGTAGAGCATGGCTACCATTGGCTCAATTTCGCAAAATTTGCCGCTATAGTCTCCGGGGCACTTGCAGGTGTAATCGTTGATACCGTCGACGCATACGCCACCATTCTGTAACAAAAAAATCGATTATTAATTTTTTTTTTTCAATAAAAATCTTACGTGAGTAATAAAAGAACCTATTTACAATCCTTTGATGCAAATTGAGCTAAAATTTTGTTCATTGAAGAAGTACATCACCCACATTTTAGGACCAAATTTTGGGCTGCTCAAGTCGATTTTTCGATTTTTTGAAGAATTTTTGAAAATGACTGGAATAGTTTTTTGATAATTATGTTGATTTTTCGTAAAAGTAATAAATCATGAGTTGAAATTTCAAAAATCGGTTTGTATAGCAAAATCGATTACCCGAATTGGTAGCAACCACTGACGAGTCGATCAAGCTCCAGCTCAAATTGACTTTCTTCCAGCACACTGCGGTGATTTTCCGAAGATTGAACAATTTTTCCAAACCTTAAATTGAAAAATTGGACAATTTTTCCCATAAAAAAAAATTCTCATAAATTGGAAAATTTTTGAAACCTCATAAATTTTTAAAGATTTAACCCCTTACGTGGGATGGAGAATTCAGACACGGCGAATTCAATGGTCACATCAGTTTCCCACAGTCGGCCACAACCTCGCAGTACTCAAAAAAACTGCCATTTTGTCCACTTTCAAAAAGTTTTTGAAAGCTAGTAAAAAATGTGTTTATCGACAAATTCGAGGTCGCTGATTACAAATTTGAAGGACCCATTTTGCGCAATGGCATCTCCGGTGCCCAAAAATCGAATTTTTGAGATGAAAATCAGCCATAACTCGAGAACAAAGGTTCTGCACAGAGAACCGATCGCGGATTTGGAATCAGTGACCTCGAATTAGACGAAAACGACACCTATCTCGATTTTTTTGAAAATCATCGAAAATCGAAAAAAAGCATGAACTAACCCCTTCTCATTTTTTTGGGCCAAAAAAGTTTTTGTTCCCGATCGACGTGCGAGGTGTCTAGAATGGGGTATTCGGACACGGCGAATTCAATGGCGGCGTCAGTTTTTCCCGGCGGGGCGCCGTTTTCGAGAAAATGGCCATTTTCGAGGCCAATTTTGACCAAAATAAAAAGTGTCTCAAAAATTCGCGAAAAGTGTGTTTTTCGACTAATTCGGAGTCGCTGATTACGAATCTGAAGTTTGTTTGGCGCGATAGTCGCTGGTTTGCCGAGAAATCGCATTTTCGAGGCGAAAATCGTCCATAACTCGAGAGGGAAAGCCCCGCGCCAAAAATGGACAGCGGATTCGGAATCAGCGACCTCGAATTAGTCGAAAACGACACATATCTCGATTTTTTTGAAAATCATCGAAATTCGAAAAAAACCATGAACTAACCCCTTCTCATTTTTTTGGGCGAAAATATTTTTTGTCCCCGATCGACGTGCGAGGTGTCTAGAATGGGGTATTCGGACACGGCGAATTCAACGGTGGCATTAGTTTTCTCCGATCGGCCCCCGTTTTCGAGAAAACGACCATTTTGAGGCCATTTTTGGTCAATTTTAAAAGGGTTTGTAAAACTCGCGAAAGGTGTCTTTTTCGACTAATTTGGGGTCGCTGATTCCGAATTTCGAGTTAATTTTGCACGATCGTCGCATCCGGGTCCAGAAATCGCATTTCAGCGGTGAAAATGGTCCATAACTCGAGTAGGAAGGCGCGGCGCCAAAAATGGACCGCGAATTCGAAATCAGCGGCCTCGAATTAGTCGAAAACGACTCCTATCTCGAATTTTTTAAAAATCATCGAAAATCGAAAAAAAGCATGAACTAACCCCTTCTCATTTTTTTTGGGCCAAAAAAGTTTTTGTTCCCGATCGACGTGCGAGGTGTCTAGAATGGGGTATTCGGACATGGCGAATTCAATGGCGGCGTCAGTTTTTCCCGGTAGGTCGCCGTTTTTGAGGAAAAGGCCATTTTCGAGGCCAATTTTGACCAAAGTAAAAAGAGTCCCAAAAACTCGCGAAAGGTGTCTTTTTCGACTAATTTGGGGTCGCTGATTCCGAATTTCGAGTTAATTTTTCACCTTCGTCGCATCCGGGTCCAGAAATCGCATTTCAGCGGTGAAAATGGGCCATAACTCGATTAGGAAGGCGCGGCGCCGAAAATGGACCGCGAATTCGAAATCAGCGGCCTCGAATTAGTCGAAAACGACTCCAAAAAAGCATGAACTAACCCCTTCTCATTTTTTTGGGCGAAAATATTTTTTGTCCCCGATCGACGTGCGAGATGTCTAGAATAGGGTATTCGGACACGGCGAATTCAATGGTGGCATTAGTTTTTTCTGATCGGTCTCCATTTTCGAGAAAACGGTCCTTTTTGAGGATAATTTTGACAATCACCAAAAATTTTTTGAAAGCTCGTGAAAAAAGTGATTCTTGACTAATTCGGGGTCGCTGATTACGAATCTGGAGTTCATTCTGTATATCGCTGCTTAATTTGCCAAAATTCGCTTTTGCGATAAAATTTGGCCGTAACTCGAGAGCAAAAGTCCAGCCTCAAAAATGAACCAAGGATTCGGAATCATCTTTTGAAAATCATCAAAAATCCAAAAAAAACCATGTGCTAGGCTTTTTTTTCTACAAATGGACCGGTTTTCGAGAATTGTACCATCGTTATTCCATAGTAACTTGGATTTTTTTCCCCAAAACTAGACGATATTCTAAATGTAAAAATAAAAACGAAATGTTTCCAAAAAAAGAAATTAACAATTGAATAAATAGAATTTTAAAAAATGAACTAGGTATTCTGTTGAAAATTTGAATCAATTCCAAAAATGAAACATTTAATATAACATTTTGTCATTCAAAAAAAAACCATCTTCTACACATCAGAAGAATTTTAAAATTGAAAAACCATTTAAAATTTGAAAAATAACCTAAAAAATTGGAACTTTAGAAAAATTGTAACAAAAAAGGTTTTACCGCATGACTTATAAAAAAATTGACTTCGGCTCAATCGACGAGGACGGATTGTAAAGCTTCCATTCTCAACACAAATCAGTAGTTAAAAATACAATACCAACCTGACACAAATGATTAGCGCAATCATCCACATTGGTGGTGCAATTCTCGCCAACGAATCCGGCACTACACTCGCAGGTGTAGTGAGTAAAATGATCGACGCATTTAGCTCCGTTCTGGCAAGCGTTGTATTCTTTCGTACAAAAGGGTATCTTCGTTTCGCAGAAATTACCCATAAATCCTTGATTGCACTTGCATTCGTAGGCTTGGACTAGATCAACGCAGGTGGCGTTGTTTTCGCATTTATTGGTCAGGCAATCGTCAATATTCGTCTCGCATCTGTCTCCGGTGAATCCGGCAGGGCAAACGCAGCTGAAATCATGAACAAATAAATTCCATCAATGCGCAATTCCAAGTAGATTTAGGTACTCAAAATTTATACAAACATACAATGTTCGGTTACGAATCGTCTTACCTAAATCTGCCTTCTTCCAGTAATTTACAAGATCCTCCGTTCCGACAAGGATTTCCATAACAAGCATCTATCATATGTTCGCAGAATTTACCATGGTATCCGGGAGGACAATCGCAAGTGAACTGACGACCTCCTTGGAGCTGGCAACCGGCGCCATTCATGCAGGGAGACAGAACACAAGGATTGCATTTTGATAGAATTTCTTTCTTCACAGGTTCTAAAATTAAGAAAAAATGAAGTTCATTAAGGTATTATCGAAAAATAAATAAATATTTGAAAAAAACAGAGTCCAAAATTAATTTTAATTCATGATTAAAGAGCCTCTGCGGGTAAGATGGTGAAATCCGCTATTTCACCGATTGGGACGAAACTTCTACCAGATTGGAAATTTCATTCTCTACAACTTTGGTTCTCATCATTTTTGTCGTAGGACGCTTAGTTTGCTCAGAAATGTCACTTTTTGTAGACAAGGCACAAAAAAATGCGATTTTTTCACAGAATTTAGAAAAGTTTAACCTGCTGTAACTTATGATTCGTGATTCGAAATTTTTGTACTTTTCTAATCATTTTACAAATTATTTTTTCCAATATTTTTTCTTTCTGATAATTTTTTCTCAAAATTTTTACCAAATCTGGATTTTTTGTTGACATTTTTCAACTCTTAGAATTTTTTCTCATAATTGTTTCCAACTTTGAATTATTTTCTCAACCCTTTTCTTACTTCGCATTTTTTTCTGAAAATTTTCACATTTTTTTCACTTGAATTCAAAATTATTTTTCCAAACTAAGACTTTTCTCAATTTTTTTCAGCTTTGAAGTAATTTTTCTCGTGAATTTGAATTTCGTTTCCCACCCAAAAGAAATCGTTTTCATTTTGCATTCATTCATTTATATTGAAGATTTCTTTTGGGTGGGAAAGTTGGAAACGAAATTCCGAATTTATGAGAAAAATTAATTCAAAGTTGAAAAAATAGAGAAAGTTTTAGGTTGGAAAAATGATTTCGAATTCAAGGGAAAACAATGAAAATTCATGCAAAGTAGGAGAAGGTCTGAGAAAATAATTCGAAGTTGGAAAAAATTATGAGAAAAAATTTCAAGAGTTGAAAAACGTCAACAAAAAATCAAGATTTGGTGAACATTTTGAAAAAAAAAATATCAAGATACGAAAAAAGTTGAGAATAAGTAAATTTCACGATTAAAAATTCTCAATAAAAAAATATCTAGGAGGGAAAATTTTGAAGAAAATTTTGAAGTAATGTGGAGTAAAATTTTTCGGTGAAATCATGTCGATCTGGGTAATAAAAAAGAAAATTTTAAAAACCTGAAATTTAACTGAAATTCATTTCAGTTTCAGTTCCAGTTTCGGTTTCATTTTTTTTTCAGTTTTCCATCACTGTCTTTAGAGGGGGTGGTTCAGAAATTTTGAAATTTTCATAGAAAATAGCGTTGAAAATAGTCAGTGAGTAGGTGTATACGTGAGCATTTTTTCAATTTTTTTTTTGCAAAACTGAGAAGATTTTGGGGGTTGAAAATTTCAAAAATTCGTGAAAAAATAATCTGGGGTCTATATTGCACAATTTTTTTTTACATATTGACCTTGAAAGGCGTAATTATTACAAAAAAACAACAAAAAACACGTTTTTTCTGAATTTTAATTTTTTTTGACCATGTTTTACTCCCCTCTCGAGGTTTGGAAAAAAAACGTTACACCCAAAAGTATGACCAATTTTTCAAGAAAAATTCCAGCCATGGGTCTCCTCCCATTTTTTTCTACGAATTTTTAAAATTTCTACACCCCTCCCCCCCAAAAAAACCTTTCTCAATTTTGCAAAAAAAAAATGAAAAAATTCTCACGTGTAGACTTACACACTGAAAATTTTCTGAGAAAATTTCAAAATTTTGGACCACCCCCCCCCCCAACAGATAATTTTTGGTATTTACGGCCATATTACTCAAGTAGTGGTGGGGGGATCACTCCAAAAAATTTTTTGGGGTGGTTTTACATCAAGACTGGCATTTTGGATGAGCTTCGTCAGAATCGGTGAAAGGGCGGATTTTCCCATCTCACCCACAGAGGCTCTTTTTTTCAACAAAAAAAAAAAGGTATAATTCAATCGAGAAATGGTAAGTAAATAATCCAGAATTTATTTCAGGATCGAATAAATAAATTACCTGTGCACTGGAACGATTGCACAGGAGCGGTAAGTAACAGTTTATCTTTCATATTCGAAGGTTCGGCACATTTTGCGATACCAGGTTCGACGAAATCTTTTTTCACCCATTCGGCCAACCATTGCAGGCTACAATCGCAGTATAATGGATTGGATCCCAAAGCTCTGCGAATCATTCACGTTTCAAAAATCAAATTCCATTCGATGATCATAAATAATATCGATTAAAAATTACATATTTTTCCAACGAAGTACTTACAAATGAGTGATCGAATGTAAATCGGAAAAAACGCCGTCAGGAATCATCGAAATATCGTTTCCATGAAGTGATCTATAGAGAAAAAAGACACATCATGATAAATTCTTTTAAATATAATATAAAAAAGGCAAGAAATTTGGACTTTTAATTATTATACTCACATTATTCTCAGATGTTTCAATCCAGCAAATGCGTTTCGTTCTATGCATTGAATTTTGTTGTAACTGACGATTCTGCGAAGAAAACAATCAGAATTTGAATATCCCAATTTTTTTGAAAAAAAAACAACTCCAACCAGTGGATAATTTGAAAATTCAACTGGAACTGGCGCAAGGTATTTAAAAAAATTTCATAACAAAAAAGAACTTTGGTAGAGATTTTACAATTAAATTGTAATTTTTATTGGGGGAGGGGGAGGTAACGGTAGTGGTAAAATTCCAAACATTAACTGAAAAAAAAGGAATAGCAGAACATTTCGACATTATTGACAAAAAAGGAGGCATGGTAGAACAGCTAGACTCTTTGGAATCTTACATATTTTTATTTTTATAAATGAATTTGAATAATTTTTACATTTTTTCCCATTTTAATGTTTGGTAATTGAAACTTTTCGAATATAAAACTCCATTTTTCAGCATTCATTAAAAGAAAATTTTCAAAATTAAATTTTCTTTTGACGAATATCAAATTTTTGAACCAGATTTATCACCGATGAACAGGAAAATATTCAAACATATTTCATAGGTATTGGAAAGTAAAAAATTTTTCAGAAAAAATTGAATTCATAGTACGATGAATAAGTACAGATACTTACAAAGTCGACAATTTGGTGAGATTAGCGAATGTATAATTTGACAGAACTGCTATTTGATTATTGCTTAAATCTCTGCAAAATACAAAAAGAATTTTTTTTCATTTATTTTACACATGTTCACAAATTATTCCAGTCAGCAGATTTCATACTTACAATCTGGTTAACGATTTTAAATGACTAATACGTTCTAGTTGCACGTTTGTTATTTCATTCACGTCTAGATACCTATTAAAAAATAAAAAAAAGTTTATCATTAATATCATTCGAGTACCAGTAAAAAAAAATGCAAAATAGAACTAGACGAAGCCGATTATATAATTTCTGGAATAAATAAGTAATCGACAGGATCGAGTCCCAAGGGAGGGCAGTCTTTCAATAACGACAAAATGGGATTCAAGTCGAAATTTTTTAGAAAAATACGACTTTTTCAGAGGAATTTTTTGTTATAAGTTGAAAAAAATGGAGAAAATGGAAAAATTATGCTTTGAGTTGAAAAAAAATCCACTGGAAGTAGGTAGTCAAAAAATTTTGATTTTTTGTCTTTTCCAAGTTAATTTTCGTTTGCCCCTACGAATTGAGCGCGCTTGATTTTTGAGCAAACGATCTATTGAGAAATTGTCGATATTTTATCGTGTGATCTCCTTGAACCTCTCCTCCCCTTTTCCATTTTATAACGACCTTTTCGGCATTTTGATTCGAAATTATCCCAGAAATGAATTACAGAGGTAAAAAAAACATACACTTAGATCTTATTCGAAATTTTAAAAAATTTTAATTTTTCAGCCAAATCTTTTTAACCCTCCCCCACCCCTCCTCCCCTTCTCCGAATCTAGTTTTTTTGAATTTGGTAAAATAACATCAGAAACAGAATTATCGAGAAATAGTCCATCTTTTTCTTTTCTCGACCTCAATTATGGCCTGGATAACGTATTTACGGCAAACCGGGTAGGCAATTCTATTAACGTGATTTTTTTTCTTTGTTTTAAATATCTCTAAATCGCAGCTGAAGTTCGATTTTCTGGTTGAATTACTTACTCGAAGTTAATTAATTAATTAAACGGAGGAATTCGAAAATATTGGAGAAAATTAAGGTTAATTTAGATCAAAAATTGTTTTTTTCAAACAACCAAGCGTTTGGTAGATTTTGAACTTTTTTTAAAAAAAAATTGCATTATTCTTCGAAAATAATTTCATTAATTCTCAATTTTTAATAACGAATGACATTAGATTTCTTCTCGAGAAAAAAACTGAAATTTCAAAAAAAAAATCACTTCATTATATCGATAGGTATATGGATCAGGAAAAATTGAAAATAAAGTTGTTTTTTGAAATGCAATGAAACTTCATTTCTCGGTATGAAAAAATGATTCGTCCATTATTAAGAAGAAAAAGAATCCGAAATGTTGAAAAAAATATAACATTTCTCAATACCAGGAAAAAAATTGAAAAAAATCAATCCAGTAGGTATCTCTATCTACTTGATTAATTTGAAACTTTCCAAAATAATTACACAAGTCAGCAAAAAAAAAATGTTCTGTTTCAGTTCTCATGGCCAAATTCTGATTCTAGACATCAAAGTACACCAATATGCTCATTCGTGGCTTCCAAAGTTTGCTTGGGGGTGGGGGGGGGGGAAATGTGATTTTTCGAAAACAATACACACGAATTTGAGAAAAATTTGAAAAACAAATTTTTTGGTTCAACCTTATAGAAAATTTTACGCTGAACCGAATGCCGCAAACCGCAGACCTCTATCTCTTTTAGAAAAAAAGTTACGGTTAAAACTTTCCTAAATTATGTGAAAAAATCGCACTTTTTTTCGCTTTGCTCACCGAAAAGTGGTATTTCTGAGAAATCCAAGCGTTCTACGACCATAATGATCATGAACAAAGTTGTAGAGAATTAAATTTTCTGTCGGATAGGTGCGTTCAGATTTTTCCGGGAGGCGTAGTTTTCGAGATATTCTCGAGTAAAGTTGAACATTAGTTGAGGCAATTGAGAAAAACAGAGAAATGAAGCAATTTTTGGCTGTCAAAAGTGTTACAGCCAAAAATTGTGGGAGGTCGTGGTAACTTCTAAAGGTTAGTCACCTTCCACAATTTTTCGCTGTAACACTTTTGACAAGCAAAAAAATGCTTCATTTCTCTGTTTTTCTCAATTGCCTTAACAAATGTTCAACTTTACTCGAGAATATCTCGAAAACTACGCATCTCGGAAAAATCTGAATGCTTTCATCCAATACGAAATTTAATTCTCTACAACTTTTGTCATGGCCATTATGGTCGTAGAACGCTTAGATTTCTCAGAAATCTCACTTTTCGGTGAGCAAGGCGAAAAAAAATGTGATTTTTTCACATAATTTAGGAAAGTTTTAACCGTAACTTTTTTTCTAAAAGAGATAGAGGTCTGCGGTTTGCGGCATTCGATTCAGCGTGAAATTTTCTATAAGATTGGACCAAAATTTTTTTTTCAAATTTTTCTCAAATCCGTGTGTATTGTTCTTGAAAAATCACATTTTTGACTCCCCCCCCCCCAACACAAAACTCGTGTTGACTTGTGTTATTAGTCGACGAGAAATCATCGCAGTAAAAATAATCTTCAACTTACAACTCGGACGTCTCAGCAGGTAATCCTCTCGGTATCTCGGTAAATTTAGCTCGACTGCACTGCACAATAGTTCCTGTACAGCTGCACTTCGGAGGACAATAATTTTCACCCAAGCAACCTTGATCATTTTCACCTTCAATGAGAAATGAAAAATTACCACACATTACCCTTACTCATCACCTCTACAGCTTCGGTAGATAAATTTTTCCACATTCTTACTTGTACATCTGAATTGATATGTTGATAATTCGTAAATGGCGCTGTCTTTTAAATTCGATGGACTGGAGCATTTGGCATTGCCTCCGGTGAGGCCCTTTTTCCTGAGCCATTCCGAGAACCAAGTTAGATGGCAGTTGCATACGAAAAGATTCGATTGTAAATTCCTGTCAATCAAAAAAAAATTACAAATGTTCATTTTTCGAATTTTTTCAAAATCAAAAATGTAAATCAAAATGATAACTTACAAGGTGTGAAGAGCAGATAGCATATCAAATGAACCAGGCATAATGCAAGTGATCAAATTATCGTGAAGTGATCTGAAATAATTGAAAAAATTTGAATAGGGATTCAATTTACAAGAAAAAAATGACTGATTTTCATTTTTTTTTTTTTTTTAGAAAAAAACTCATACTTACAAAATTTTTAAATTATGCAGTCCTTTGAACATCTTGTTATTGATCTCTCTGATTTTATTCTCCGATAAATTCCTGAAAATTTGAGTAAAAATCCATTAAAAAATACTCCCATCTTTTTCCTTTTCCCATTCGGCTCATACTTACAATTCGAACAACTTGGAAGACGCTTCGAAGGCATTTTCTTCAATTTTAGAAATATGATTCCGACGAAAATCCAACTTATACAGATTGGGTAATCGACCAATCAATCCATCCGATTTCACCACCGTCAATTCATTGTCAGCCAACAACCTAGAACCGGTTTCCAATCAAACACAATTCCTCCAAAATCCCACCAATTCTTCCAAAATCAACTTACAATTCGGTAGTCTGAATAGGAATATCTTTGGGTATCTCAGTCAGCCTTAATCCGGAACAATCGACAACAGTGCCATCGCAAGTACATCCGCTCGGGCACGCCACATCCGATCCACATTCCCCTAATGCGTTATCTTTATACACGTCTTCGATACCTGTAAACAGCATATTGTTAATTATGCGGAATAATCTTCGAAAATGCGAACCCACATCAGGCGAGTGGGCCAAAATGCCAGGGGCTTCTCGCGAAGACAGATGTCACCGCCAGAGTACGACTCGGGCTCATGTTTCGAAAACTAGAGTCGAGCTGTACAGCGCCACGTAAACTTATGGAAAATCGGTTTCCACACGGCAGATGTTTCATTTTCTATACGACGAAAACTTATTGCGAAAGCGAATTGAACTTTCTTACATTTGAATTTCTCGTCTCGAAGGGATTCGATTTTTCTCCTTTGCATACGTTTCGGACTTTCGCATTTAGCGCCGGATGTTTCGATCGGATTCTTATGTAAATATTCGGCCAACCATCGTAAATTACAATCGCAGATGAACGGATTACGAGCTAAATGTCTGGAAAACAAGCAAACGTTACAATATTGTATTTTTTTGCCCGATTACGACAAATAAGGATATCTTATTCTAATTTGAGCAGCTATACAGATATGGACCCAGTAAGAGAGTGGGAAATCGAGCCAAATTTTTTGAAAGGGTGCAAAAAAGAAAGGTATATTCAAAAGGGTGTCAATTACAGAGGGAATTTTTTTTAAATGCATCTGGGGGGAGGGGGTGGAAAATGAAGTCTCAGGTAAAACACATACCTGAATAAAAAATTATCATTCCCATCAAATGTTATTTGTTCAAAAATCAAAAAATATGTAATAGAGAGGAGAAAAAAGAAAATACAATTAATGTTTTATAATCAGCGACGCAGCCAATAAATTCTCATTGGGGAGGGGGAGGGGAAGTGTCAGAATTTTCATAATTTTTCGAGAAATTTCGAGCTCAGCTTCCGTTCCCTTTGCACAAAACTTCCTTTCACTATAAGAAAACCAATTTCAAAATTTGATCATTTTCATTAATATTTAAAAGTTGCACAGGCGTTCAGTGGCGGTTTTGGAAGGGAAAATCCAAGGAAGTCAAAAAAAGAGTCATCGATTTTGAGATTAAACTGAAAATTTGAAATTTTTTTGTAGAAAAATGAAAGAATTGATGAGCCCTAGCGGAGCGAAGCGAATTTTTTTTTTTAAAGTTGTATTTAAAACTTGAAATTTTACCAATTCCCCTAATATTTTGTTGTTTTGAGATGAAATTTGTAATTTAAAACCAAAATCAGACAAAAAATCATCAAATTCACCAATTTTTTAGAAATCACTCATTTACCATTGTGAAAATTAAAATAGGGAAATAGAACTATATTTTTAGGGTGGAATTTTATTTAATTTGCCAATTTTTTCTAGACACATTTTATCAAAAAATGATGTTGAGAAAAATTGTAAGTTTTGAAAAAATTCAAGGAAGTCTGACTTCCCTGACTTCCCTTGGAAAACCGCCACTGCAGGCGTTACAAAGTTCTTATGCGATTGGCTTAGAATATTTAGGAAAAACTGGAAACATACTTCATGAAAATGCAATTTTGGAACACACAACTTTCATGCCAATCATTTGGACTTTAAAAACCGAAAATAATAACGAATCTCAGCAGGGGCATCGAAAGTTTTTTCTGTGTTGGTAGTTGGTACAAATGAGAATTGGTGAGTTGATTACCTGAATTCAAAGTGTACGAATTGATTCCCATTTTTCAGGGTATGTAAGAGCTACTCAGGAAATACCATGAGGAGGTATTTTCAATCATTTTTTTCAAGTTAAATTTTTTTCAATCCCATAATTTTTTCATCAAATTTTTTTCCACTCTGAATTTTTTGCTCAAAAATCAACTTCAAATATTTTCCAATTTTTTTCAATCCTTTGTATTTTCTTCAAAATTTCTTTCTACCTAAAATTTCCTTCAAATTAGTTTACATCTTTTACATTTTTTTCAAAAATATTTGTTTCAACTTTGAAATTGTTTGTTAAAAAGTTGAAATTTCTTTCTTTCAATTTCAATTTTTTTCTCAAAACATTTCGCAATTTCAAGTTCAACACCAAAATTTTTTGGGCTGAATTATTCTAAGACTTTTTACAATTTCAAATTTTTATCCTATTTAAAACTTTTTCAGGCATGAAACACAGATTTTTGGGGGAAAATAGTGACTTTAGTTACTTTTTATGAGGCAAAAAGTGACCTATTTTTCGAAAAAAGTGACTAATTTTTCAAAAAATAAACCTCTCCCCCCAAAAAAATGGCTTGAGAGGAGAAAACTATACCGATGTCAAGGTATCAATCAACAAGACTGGTGAACTATTAAGTAGGTAAAAAAAGATTTTTGATAGGATTTTTTTTTAATTCAGTATTTTTTTTAGAAATTTAGTATATTTTTTAAATTTTATGCAAGAGTGGAAGGCTGTTTGAATGAAAAAAGTAACTAGAGTGAAAAAAGGGACCAATAGTGACCTTTTGCCCAAAAAAGGGACTTCTAGTGATCAAACCTGAAAATAGGGGACAAGTCTCTAAAAAAGGTGACTCTGTTTCATGCCTGCT
Source organism: Pseudococcus viburni (assembly GCA_033439095.1). Classification (NCBI taxonomy): domain Eukaryota; kingdom Metazoa; phylum Arthropoda; class Insecta; order Hemiptera; family Pseudococcidae; genus Pseudococcus; species Pseudococcus viburni. Next base: position 521,815 of record JAVBJF010000093.1, read on the forward strand.
TTTTCAAAATCTTCAAGTACAAACTTTAAATTCTAAAAAGTTGTTTTCAAATTCCAGGAAAATAATTTCAGAGTTGAAAAAAAAATGGAAAAAAACTTGTAACTTTGAAAAAAAAACTTGGGAATTAGAAAAAAAACAAGGAATTGGAAAAAAAAAACAAGGAATTCAAAGTGTAAAAAATTGAAGAAAAATTTTAGAGTTGGAAAAAAAATTGAGAAAAATCTCAAGATCGAAAACAATTTTGAGAAAATTCAAAAAATGTATCAACATGAAAAAATCTGAGAAAATTTTCGGTTGAAAAAATTTTGATGTTGGAAATACTTGAGGAAAAAATTAAGAGTTGAAAATAATTCAAAAAACATTAAATTTTGAGCCAAAAATGTAGAGTTTAAAGAAATTTTTGAGAAAAAAATGAATATTTCGTGAGGAATCAACTCACCTACAGTCGTATGAAGACTTGAAATACAAGGGGGGGGGGGGGGTGTGTGAAAAGGAGCCTTTTTGGACAGTCGCAGTCGCTTCAAGCAAAGCTTTGAAAAAAATGGATTTTTGAAGGCTAAAAAAAAAACATTTTTTGCGTAACAATAATTTTTAAAAACAATTCTTGACCTCATATGAGAAGGGGAGGGTCCAGACCCCAACCCCACCTCTCATTCACTACGCCACTGTTTATAATCGGAGATTAATATAAAGAAAAATTGTAAGAAAATTTAAATTTTAAAACTTTTAATACTGAAAATTTCTCCAATTTTGGTTTTTTCATATTTTTTCCAATTTAATATTTAAAAAAATTTCTTCCAACTCAGAAAATTCCTAAAATAATTTTCCAACTTTGAATTTTTCAAAAAAATTATCTTCGTGTTTTTCAAAATTTCTTATGAAATTTAAAAAAATTAGAAAATTTAAAGTTTGAAAAATTTTGAGAAAATTCGGATTTGAAAAAATTTTACTGTCGGGGAGCTTTCAAACTTGGATACAATTTTGAAAAAAAAACCTGAAACATTGAAAAAAATCGAACTTGGAGTAAGTTCAAAGTAGAATATTGAAGTTTCACGAATCACATTAAAATCATCTTTTGACTCTACCAAGTACACCGGATTCAAAACTAGTTTCTACTACAAAATGTTTCAATTTTTTCGAAAATGTTTACCAGGCTTTTCATTTCCGATGTGAGCCTGGATATAGAAACCACCCTCAGGTGTCAAGAATTGATTTTTGGTTGAGATTCTCCTTGATTCTACTCTTCCTGAAAAGCTCAAAATCAGCCTCAATTCAAAAACCAATTTTTGACACCTAAGGGTAGTTTCTATATCCAGGCTCACAGTGTTAATAGCTCCGTTATACAGTTAATTTAAAAAATTGTCATTTTTCCTGTAAATCTTCCATATTTTGAATTCAAGATTCAACGAGAATCAAAATTTTGTTCATCTGTACAAAAAAATTGTGATTCATCCATTTTTTTTAAAAAAAATAAAGAATTGAAAATTGTTTGAAAATAATTGGTCGGGCCAATTTTTTTCAAAGTGGACCCAGACCCGTACTCGTCTCCACCACCGCAGCGAGGAGGGTTTTAATTAAAGATATTTTTCGCCATGCTATGTGCGAATATTAAAAACCTAATAATAAACAATTCGTATTACGAAACCGTCGAGTGTTTATGGCATTGCGACGATTATTTTTACCGAGTTTGCACAATTTACATAAACGTTTCGATGATCGTCTCGAGTACATACACCCTCATTTTTTTCTCGCAGTCGCACTGCTGCCATTTGGACGTATAAAAAGGCATATACTCGATGGCACAATAAATTACACGCAATCAAAACCAATATACAATACTTACAATGTCTGGATACTTTTCAAATTGGCGAATGTTCCGTTGCTCAGCGATTTGATATTGTTATCGTACAACGACCTGCGAAAAAAAAGGGGAGAAAATTAAAACCGTCTCTTTAAAAAAATTAGCCATCTCGTTTACCTGCTTCTACTTCGACAGATATGTTAATTTCTTATAATTAAACCGGCCTCTCGGCAGCCGGCGCAGAATTCATAATTAAATACTAGACCTCTTTTAATAATTTCTCTCCGCTCTCTTCAGCTCGCAAAAAAAGAAGAATACCTACGCAATCAAGACACCCATTGCCACTCGACAGCGTCGAGATAAAAATCAAACACGAGAATTCTTTCAATTTGTAATTCGATTCGATACACGGTAACGTTTTATTAATTCGAGAAAATACACGGCATCGAGACCTGTCAAAGTTTTCGATTCGGAGCCTTTCGCGAACATCTTGAAAAGGGGTAAATTTCATTCGACAAAACGAGCCTCCTCCTGCGCCGCCGTAACCCAACGAAATTTGCATTAAAAGGTAAAACGAGCTGAGAACACGACGTAGCTGTAACGTACAGACGACGTCGTCATAGTAGTCATCGTAATACTACGCATCTTTCTCTCTCATCTATCGCATGAATATTCAACGTAGTCGTCTACCTTCCTCCCTGCGATACCTCTCGTTCATTCGATTCTCTAGCTGTTTTCCCGTCCGCGGTACCGATGCCACTTATCAATTTCGTTAATTTACAATTTTTCACGCATTTTGAATATGAAATCGCGTCGTCAAATTCGTTAAAACGTAGACGAATTCTCGACGGAGATTACTCGAGCGCCGCAGTAGTCGAGACTCTTTTGTAACTCGAGTATTTCCTTTGGGCCGGTGCGTCGCGTCGTCGGGCCGGATTTGCGTAGATTTTACCAACGAGATAGGCGACGGCGTAGGTGTTGCTGGTGCCGTTGCGGTAATTGAACGGAGAAGATGGTGCGTGAATATTTCATCAATTTGAAGAGAAGCGAAAGATGGAATTGATAGTGGGAGAGGCAATAATAATGAAGTTTTATCGAATGAAAATAGAACCTCAATTTTACATCTTTGTAGAGAAAAACTTGCTCAGATGAGAATTGAAAATTGTTAGAAAAAAATATCTCAACAGTTTTTCACTTTTTGATTGACCGAAAGATTGTAAGATTTTTCATCAAGATTCCCTTCAAGATACCATTTTTCGATTCTAGACCAGATCAAAAGAATTTCATAACCGGTTCAAACCGGTTTCTCACCTTGAATAACTGGTTTGAAGAATCAATAGTTGATTAAAAAAAGAGTAACTTTGAAAATTTGGAGTAAAATTTAATATCAACATTGCAATATTCAACAACTAGTTGACACTGAAACCGGTTCCATTTGCAATAAATTCACAGGAGGAAAAATTAGTGCAGAATTCAGCCTGTATTTATCCAAATTTGATTGAAAATATGGAACAAAGTATTCTTTTTTATAAGTTCCGATCTATCGTGGATCAGTTTTATGAAATTTCAGAACAGGTTGAAACCGGTTCCTTTATAGTAATCAAATAATTTATGAACATGATTCAATAAAAAACAATAAGAATTCAAAAGACCAACATTTTTCTCCATAATTAAAAAATTTTCATAAGTGAATGAAACCGGTTTCCCATTTCAAAACCGGTTGAAACCGGGTGCCCATTCATAATTGACCAATTTTCAGAACGCAATCAGTCAAAAATAACACTGATTCGATCACATATTTGAAAAATTTTCCAAACATTGTAAAATTACATAACTGATTACAACCGGTTTCCAATCATTTCAAACCGGGTTGAAATGAAACCGGTTCTTTCATCGTGATCCACTGATTTGTGAACTTTTTACAACAAAACTGGCACAGAATCAAATTATTTTAATTTTTTTTCTAAAAATAGAAAAAATTATGATCGATTGTAACCAGTTTTAATAATTTTAGAACTGGCTTGAGTCAATTGAAAAGCAATTTTGATAAAACAAGGAGGCTGAAAATTTTTTGCTAGGATTCACCTGAAACATTTCATCAACTGGTTCGATTCTGCCCAATTTCTTCATTCTCTTAACAGGTGTTCACATGGATGCACAGGTAACGGGCCAAAACCAGTTTCGATAAAACACAACCACGACATGACATGAAATTACAATCTAGCCCAATTCCCATTTTTCCAAAACAATTGACATTATTAAAAAAATCCTTTTCACCAAAAACAGTTTCTCAAAGTCAATTGAAAAATACATATAACAAGATGAAACCGGTTTCAATAAAAAAAAATATTAGCCATCAAAATTTTCATCATATGGCCGTTATCAAAGTAAGTTCAAATTTATATAAGACTATATGTAGAGTGAAAAAAATGATGAAATTATTTGATAAAACTGGTTTAACCCGGTTCTTAAACCCATGTATGACAAATTTCGACAAAAAAATACTAATTTTAGACTTTATGAAACATGACAGCTGATTGTATCAAGCATCTACAAAACAGACCAATTTTCTTAAAACCTGCTTAAATGAATTTGAAACTGGTTCGAACCGGTTTATTTGAAATATTTGCTGAAAAGAATCGTTTGGAAATCAAATTCATAATTATACTCGGCGAAATCAACAATGTGTGCACTTTTTAATTCATTTTAAACCCATTTATCCTTGTGAAAACAAATCTCAACCGGTTTCAGTTTTACGAAGAAACCAGTTCAATTTAGTTATAAATTGATTTGAGCTAGTTTATTTGAAATATTCACAAGAAAGGATCATTTCGAAGTCAATTTTATGACCATTTTAACAAAATTTTATAATCTGATCTTATCAATTTACTTTTCGAAAGATTCATCTTTTCAAACCGGTTTCAACCAGTTTCAATTCCAAAGAATAACTTGCTTTAATCACCTAATCAGTTTTTAGGTGGGAATTTACAACTTGAACAAATTAATTTTCAAAAGAATTGAAAATGGAATCTCACAAAACCGGTTCTTAATCAAGACAACACTTGCCAAATTTCAATTCCAAGAGTTTTCTTGATTGTATGTACATGTATAGAAAAAGTTGTACAAGTTTGCCAAACATGTTCAATTTTCCAAATTCCAACACAACTTTTGACTACCAAATAACTCGACTATTTCACCGAGTGAGTAATTTTGCCTACTTCTCGAAACAAGGGGCACTGCAAACAACACCATACCCTGTAAGTATTTAGAACCTCCGTGAAAAATCACTACTCCATCCAAATCATCCAAAAATCTCACACAAAGCAGCATTCTACCCTCCAATAATGGTTTTTCAGTCTACGAATGCAACAACAAACAGCTTCGTGGCGACGAGAACTCGTACTACACCTTGTTTCTTTAAATGTTTAACAATAAATCTCTCGGATCCGGCGGCTGAGTCGATTAAAAATTCAACGCCGTGTAAAATACCTTCGCTTTGCACCGTTAACACTAAAATTCTCTTGCAACCATGAATAGTTGAAAAGTTGCGAGCGAAATTCTTCGGAGAATAAGTTGTCAAATAATAGCTACAGCTACCTAACTGCGTTCGTCTTCGTTTCGCCACCTCTCCGGCGCATTTCGCTCTCTCGGAGCTCCGGCACATAAAAACTATTAAAAACGCGAAACAGAAATATGAGCGAATCCTCGCCGGAGATCCGAGAGGCAAATGTATTCGTAAATGTTAATGTAGCGTGTAAAATGATGTAACTACGAAGTACGGACCCCCGTCCCCCCTTCACCCCGTTATCCTATACTTTTATACAAATGGTTACGCTAACCTCAAAAACTCGATGAAAATTTCAACGCGACAACAAAATTTTACCGGAGACCATTTCCCAAGTTCGTATTTTTCACTTCATTTAATTTATAAAAACGACGACGCGCCACGTCCCCTCGCAGCACCGAAAAATACCTCGCGCTCCGCGATCCTTTTTAATTGATGACGTTTCATACGATAAAACGCGTTAAAACCTATATAAAAAGCTATAATTACAAAGCTCCAGGCTTTCGACTTCCCTCGCCCACTCGACACCGCGCCACCATTTCCGTTTCCCTTCCTTAACGTTCTATACATAGTTCGCGTATATTTACAGTATACTTACAGTAAATTCAACGAATTCAGATCCTTGAATGTATCCTTTCTAATGCACGAGATTTCATTCGCGTTTAATAACCTGCGCAGGCAAATGCAAAAAAAAATCGTTATTCGTACGTAAGAGTAAATTCGCATTTATAAATAAAAATTCAATTTTTTTCTCTTCCTTTATCTGGCTACTCGTTTTAATTCGATAAATTCGCGACGGATATTTTACTTCAGACAAGCGCAAAAAAAAAGTCCGAATCCGCTTTACCGAATTAAAATTTATAATGCGGAAAGTGCGAGAAAAAAATTAAAATTAAAAAAATACATTACATTATACTCTGAAAGTATACTCACAGCAACTGGAGCGAGGTTAATCCGTGAAAAACTCCGTTTCCTAATTCTTTTATTTTATTTCCATACATTACTCTGCAGGGAAAGAGAAAAACAAAACGGCATTTTGATTAAATACCCGAAAAGCGAAATGCGTTAAGAAGGGTATGCTACGTTAAAATATGCGCATATACCAACAGCCAGCGCTATACTTACAGCGATGTCAGAGATTTTAGGCCTTGGAACGCGTCCGGTGCTACTTTCACGATCTGGTTTTTGCTCAAGTCGCTGAAATCGTAAAACAATACGCGAATTAAGTCTCGAATTACGAGTGTAATGGGATAAATTAAGGATAATCGTGATCGGAATACGAGAAGAATCGAAATGCCCTTGTTAAAACGTATTTTTAAAGAAAAATCATTCGGTTGGTGACGAGAATTTTTCCAAAAAAATTTCATACTTACGTAAACTTGATTGAATTTTTTTAAATTTAGAATTTTCAAATGAATCATTCGCAAACGACAGAGTTATTTTTGGAATTGAATCGAGTCGAATCGTTCGCGAACGACTTCGAAAACTGATTCATGCACGGAAAATTTTCAAGAAAAAGTTCATCAAAAGATGAAACTTCAAATATTTCAATTTAAGGTTTAATAAATCGAGTCGTTCGCGAACGATTTGAATGAACGGGTCGACAGAAAGACTTTGTTCTACAATTATTTCCAAATCTAAATGAAATGAATCAATTGATTTGAAAAAACCCGAGGATGAATCAGTCGTGAACGATTCTTGAAGAATTGAATAATATAATATCTTTTTGAACTGAATCGTTCGCGAACGATTTGAATGAACGGGTCAACAGAGACTTTGTTCGAAAATTACTTCTAAAAATCAAAATAAATCATTCGATTTGAAAAAAAACACAGCGAATCAGTCGCGAACGATTCTGGAAGAACTGATATCTTATTGAACTGAACCGTTCGCGAACGATTTGAATGAACGGGTCAACGAAGAGACTTTGTTCGACAATTTCTTCCAAATTTAAATGAATCATTCAATTAAAAAAAATTCAAAGCGAATCGTTCGCGAACGATTTGAGAAAATGTTCCTAATTTAAGTTTGAGATTGATTGAAGCATTAATAAAAATCTTTACTTGCCCAAAAAAATTCAAAAATAAGGGTGGCCAATTTGAATCGTTCGCGAACGACCAATTCTGTTTCGAATAAATCATTCGCAAACTATTCAGATGATTCCCGTCCTTACAATAATAATCAGATTATTCAAATTCACCAAACAATCACGAACGACTGATTCACAATAAAAAGATTATGGAATGAATCATTCAGATTCAGAAATGACTAAAATGATTCATTTAAAAAATAACTAATATTTTTTAAAAATCAAAAAAACCACATCAAATTTAAAATTCATTTTTTCGAGACCATTAAAAGTAAATTCTCATTTCAAGAGAAATCAGTGCTACCACATCTCACAATTACATAAATTTGCACCCACAAAATAACTTTGCCCCACATCAAAAGTATTTTTACTCGTGAAACAATTCCATCATACGTCAGTGACTTGAATTTATACTTTCATTTTCCAAACATATCTAACTTCGCCTGAATCAACCAAACCTCTCCCATCCGACCATACAAACGAACGTACTTAATACATAAATCAAAAGACATTAAATCATACTCACATTCTTCTTAATCGTTTATAATGGGAGAACGCTTTCGATGGTATCTCTGTAATTTGATTTTGTTCCAAGCGCCTACGCAATCGAATAAATTAATCAAACAAACGTCCGAATTATGTTACGCATCCGACTCCGCAGGAGCTACTTACAATTCGGTGGTATCTTCGGGTAATCTGGCGGGTACCTTGGTTAACAGCTTCTCCCTGCAGTCGACAATACCGTCGTCGCATTTACACGGCGAAGGGCATATTGATTCGCCGGTACTGCATTGATTGGTGGACCAGGGTTCTGACGAAGTGGAATCTGTTTCCGGACGTATAAAAATTTGATATTAAAAATACCGCTACATGAAATAACACGAGCATTTTCTCTAGACGATTATCAATGTGACGTACCTGTGCATTGGAAATCTTGTTCGTGTAAGTCTACCACATTTTGACCTTTGAACTGAGTTGGATAAGAGCATCGAGTCTGGGTACCGAGACGTGGAAACCTGCGTAGCCATTTACCAAGCCATAGCAGTCGGCAATCGCAAGCGAAGTCGTTGTCTGAGAGTCGAACTGTACGTAAACGATATAGATCTTGGAAGAGATCTTCTGGCATCGATGTTAGATTGTTGTTGTTCAAAGTTCTGCAAATTCGCGAAAAAACAATTATTATTTGTATCAATTTGTACGACAAATTATCATAAGTCTACATCTATTCGCATTACTTGGCCAGAAAAAAGAACAATGTGGCTTTTTTCGATGGAACTGAACAAAGTAAGGTTCTTTTAATTAAAATTTTTCTATTCCGTCTTCATCCAATTATCAGTTCCAAGAAGTGTGCTTTATCGTCATATTACAATAATTACCAACATTTACCATCATTTTACCATGATTTTGACGTTATTAACCACCATTTTACCAAATTTACCATAAAGGGTATGGACGGATAAGGGGTGAATTTGGCCCCCGGCGCTTTTGGGCTCCTAAACACCTCAAGTCATGTATATTGACTAGAAATAATTTTTCACAAAATTTTGGACCCCTACCCCCCTCTCTTTTGGAGCTATGGCCATTTTATTGCATCATTTTCAAGAATTTTTAATTTCAACGGAATTGAAGGAAATTTTCTGTTCTTTGGCACAAAGTTACATCTGGTAGGGGTGTATTCATGATAATTTTTTCAACAATTTTGGTGCACTCCTTCACGTTTTTTCGGTCATTTGAAGTTTTCAATCGTAAAAAACACCATATAAGCGAAGAGCGACCACCCTGGAAAAATTCCTAAAAAATGCGTTTTTTTATGTAGAATTTTACTATGTATTTGGTTTTGGCGATTTCTTTGAACTAAGGGCCGAAAATCGCGAAAACCCGTACAGAAATGTTGTAATTTTAGCAGATTTTTCAAATTTTGAGCGCTTTATACAGAAAGAAATAACCAAATAAGAAAACCAATTTCAAATTCGTGTTCAGCAGGTCAAAATACCCCGGTAAACGCCCTTTTCGTAATAGTTTTGATTAATATTTCAAAATTCACCTTTCTCACTGATTTTTAATGAAAAAAAAGTGAATTTCGAGACTTCGAGTAAAACGATCGCGAAAAACGTATTTTTCGGGGTATTTTGACCTGCTGAACACGAATATGGATTTGGTTTTTTTCATGTCGTAATTTTCTCATGTGTACTACCTCTTTCTTCATCCCCAAGCTCCCATTCACACCCTTTTCCTCTAATTTAGGTATGTATAGGTATTTCAACGTCTTCGCCGAAATCCATCTGCTAAGACGTACATAGAGTTGAGAGTTTTTCAGATAGGGTTTCATTTTTGCCACTTTTTTAATACGTTGATTTTATGGTAGTCCTAGGGTTGAAATCCTCCCATTTCAATTTCCAAATTCCTAATACTATTAATAGTGATGTTATTGGTCTTAAATACTGTTTTATTTTCGGAAAAAAGGTGTTCTTGTGTTTTTGACCAACAATGCCCCCCCAATGCTTCCCTCCCACACCTCCCCCCCACTAGAAAATCAATAATGAATTAATTTTGTTCAGCGCAACAACGAGATGCCAAAATGACAATAAGGAATATTTGAAAAAAATCAAGCATCTTCGATGCTCCGCTCCTGTTTTCGTGAAACTTTTTTCAATCTCGAATTGCTATGTTGATTCTTGTGGAAAAATTTCAAAAACTTATTGTTCGAAATCCGGGCACGCAATACCTATTGTAACTCATTGGCACGATTTAATGTCAAAGACATGGAGGATACGTGGAAAATAAATTCACCAACACTCCTCTTGGAAGTTTTCTGTTGCTGAAATGTGACTCAAAAAATTTGAAATGGAAAGATTTTGGTTTCCGACTAATTTTGGGTCGTAGAACACGAATATGACATTAATTATTGTGTATAATAATTTTCTTGCTCGAGAGACCCTATTCAAACATGAAAAATGAGGACGTTTTAGGGAAAAATGACGAAATGAAAAAACCAAATCCATATTCGCGTTCAGCAGGTCAAAATACCCCGAAAAATACGTTTTTCGCGATTGTTCTACTCGAAGTCTCGTAATTCACTTTTTTTTTCATTAAAAATCAGTGAGAAAGGTGAATTTTGAAATATTAATCAAAACTATTACGAAAAGGGTGTTTACCGGGGTATTTTGACCTGCTGAACACGAATTTGAAATTGGTTTTCTTATTTGGTTATTTCTTTCTGTATAAAGCGCTCAAAATTTGAAAAATCTGCTAAAATTACAACATTTCTGTACGGTTTTTCGCGATTTTCGGCCCTTAGTTCAAAGAAATCGCCAAAACCAAAAACATAGTAAAATTCTACATAAAAAAACGCATTTTTTAGGAATTTTTCCAGGGTGGTCGCTCTTCGCTTATATGGTGTTTTTTACGATTGAAAACTTCAAATGACCGAAAAAACGTGAAGGAGTGCACCAAAATTGTTGAAAAAATTATCATGAATACACCTCTACCAGATGTAACTTTGTGCCAAAGAACAGAAAATTTCCTTCACTTCCGTTGAAATTAAAAATTCTTGAAAATGATGCAATAAAATGGCCATAGCTCCGAAAGAGAGGGGGGTAGGGGTCCAAAATTTTGTGAAAAATTATTTCTAGTCAATATACATGACTTGAGGTGTTTAGGAGCCCAAAAGCGCCGGGGGCCAAATTCACCCCTTATCCGTCCATACCCTTTACCGCGAATTACAGTTTCATTACCGTAAATTACCAAACACAAAATCAAAAAATGTGATTTTTCTTCGAAAATATAATTATATTCACTTGAATAACGTTAATTTTTATCTAAATACGTTGTTTTACAAAAATTTCTGGTAATTACCTAGGTACCAAAAATACCGAATTTTTAAAAGTAAAGAAATAATTTCTGCTTGTTCTGATACTTCTCAATTCGAAGCCAATTACCGCAATTTCTACCAAAATTACATAAATTTACCGCGAATTACCAACACAATTTACAAAAATTACCGGTTATCACCAAAATTACCGGTTATTACCAAAATTACCAAAATTGCCGGTTATTACCAAAATTACCAATTATTACCAAAATTACCAGTTATTACCAAAATTACCAAATTTATCAGAACCTTTGAAAAATTTCAACTCATTCTGCATGCCTTCAAAACCTATCAAATTGAAGTCAATTACCACAATTTCATCGAAATTACCAAAAATTTACCGCTAACTAACATTCCATTGTCGTGAATTACCAACCACAATTTCGAAAAGCATAATTTTTCCTTCGGAAATTTATTCATTTAAAAATTGAATATCGTTCATGTTTTAAATTAAAACGAAGGCTTTTACACGGAAAATATATCAATCACGAAAATAAAAAATAGAACGAACGACTGAATCTTTTGTATTCGACTCTTGCGGGTTTTCACAGTCTTCAGATTCCTACGCAACTCAATTTTTCAAAGTCTATACTATTTTCAAAATTTTTCCAATTCTGAATTTTTTTTCAAAGTAGGTACATAAACGTATTTTTTAATTTCAACTCTTAATTTTTTTTATTTTTTTTTCAGATTTGCTCCAAATTTCAGCTTTAATTTCAATAAAAATTTTCCCCACATCTAAAATTTTCTCATCAACTAACATTTTTTTCAACTCTAAAATTTCTATCTTTTCAATTTTTTTTCCAATTATCGATATTTTTTCTCAAATTTGTGTTGAATTCCAACTTTAATTTCAAAATAATTTTTCCCCAGATCTAAAATTTTCTTATCAACTGACATTTTTTCAACTCTAAAATTTCTATTTTTTCAAATAATTATTGACTGTTTTCTCAAATTTGTGTCAAATTTCAATTCCAATTTCAAAATAATTTTTCCCAGATCTAAAATTTTCTCATCACCTGACATTTCTTCAACTCTAAAATTTCTTTTCTAATTTTTTTTCAATTATTGACATTTTTTCTCAAATGTGTCAATTTTCAATTCCAATTTCAATATAATTTTTCTCAACTCTAAAATTTTCTCATTAACTGAAATTTTTTTCAATTCGAAAATTTCCATTCAAAATAATTTTCAACTTTGGCAGAGTAAGTTTTTTGTATTTTAAAAAAAATTTCTTTCTCGACTCTGAAATTTTCCTCAAAATATTTTTCAACTTGTAAAATATTTTAGGATTGAAAAAAATTTCAAGAACATTAAAATGACGTAAATTTTGACAGAATTTGAAGTTTTTTAAAAATTTTAGTATTAAAGAATTGAATTTTAGAGTCGACAGCTGGAAAAAAATGCATTGGAGTTCAAGACATTCTACAGTTGGGAAGAAATTTCAGAAAAAATGAAATTTTGAAAAAAATTCACGATTGGAAAATATTTTAAAATATACGTATTTTTCGTGTAAAAAATTTAGCCCTCTGTATTTCTGCCCAAATATGGTAATTTACTACGGGTTTGACGTCAATTATCACAACTTTACCAAAATTACCAAAAATTTAACACGAATTACAGTTTTATTACGGTAAATTACTTATAACTTGCAATTTTCAGAGGAAATTTTTCATTAAAAATTTATTCAACTGAATAAAGTACAGTTGTTTGGCAATGCATTAATTAATTATGGTGATTATTATGATTTTGATGCAAATTGTCAGTAATTCACCGAAATCATGCGCAATTTACCTCGAATTACGGAATAATTACCGTAAATTACAAGTTATAAACTCGAACTTTTTTTACTCAAAATTTCTTCAATCGTTTGTTTTTACCAAATTACCGTAATTTACCATGATTTCAACGTCAATTACCACTATTTTACCAAAATTACCAGTAAATTACCGTAAATACAGCAATTTCAAAAATTACAAAAAAATTCTACTCATTCTACATTGAATCAATTTGCCAATTCGAACTCAATTGTAGCAACTCCACCAAAATTACCATCAAATTACCGTAAATACCAAATCCTGGTAAATTATCGTTTTTCAACACAATTTACACTCAATTTTGGAATAATTTTCTAAATTTTACTCGATTTCCAAAAAAAAAATATCTTCAACTGCTCACATCCAATAACCAAAAATTCAACATTCTACGACTACACCCCCCCCCCCCCCGAGCTTAATCCTTCCAAAAAACTCGACCATCGAATCGCAACCTCGACACAACTTCCAACCTGCCGATTAATTCATCACCGATAACCATCAATTTGGAAACCTCTCGCATTATAAAACAATCAAATTCACCTGCGAACCCTTTTCCAATTCCCAGCCCAAATACAAGCTCCAAACGTCACCTCTCCGAAACACCATCCCTTATCAAAAATCACCTCACCGTCCCTTTTAGCTCCGCGAATCGAACCTGCGAGGTAATAAATTCATCAAATTACGAATCCACTCTGGCATGCCTTTTCGTAGCCGGCTACATAACTCGTACAGCTCGGCTTGGGCTTGCCAAGTGAAATAGTAAAATTTATAAAATTGCGAGATTTATTTTCGCCGTACCATAAAAACAGACATCTAGTAACTAATCATTTTTCCAAGAGACAAGCTCCATTTCCATAAATCATGCCCGAGCTAGTCCCCTACCCCTTTCCTTCTTACCCCTTTTTTGTACTTTATCTCTACACCGGCGTCGTACTGCAACGTAAAATATATAGACGATTCTCGTCGGCCTACGATACGTTGTCGTCCCTGCCAGTCGACGCTTTCTCGGTGTGCCCGGCTCTTCGCGAGCTTTTGTGTAGAGATAGCACGTTAAAAAGGCCTCTTCTGTATATTTAATTGCTCTGCCAAAGTACACTGTTGCTTCTTTATATTTTTTTTCCAGCTCTTTCGTTTCGTCGTATATTTGCCATATACAAACGTAACTTACAATCCCACAGTACCTATATTTTTCCGCATTTTTTCTACCATCACACCGGCCAAAAAAATACATAGGGAGTTTTTACGACTACGACGACGCCAAATAACAAACAAAACTCGCAACTGCTTTTATTCGTCGTGTTGTGGAGAGGCAAACCCAAAAAAAACTGCATTTAATGAAAGAAGCATGAATTTTGGCATGATGAATCTTAAGGCCCAAACAAAGGTTTTGAGACCGGGAGCCATCCGCGCTCCCCTCCTCTTCGAGGGGGGTGGGGCTCACAATTTTGAAAAAATTCCTAAAAATCGAGTTTTTGTTAGAAATGAAATATCTTGATGTCTAATGTTAGATATTGATCTGTAGATTTCATTTTCACCATCAAAATCATTTTTCCACCCCCACCTCCTTGAGGGGGCACAACCCCCTAAAATGTGAATTTTGTGGGAGTGGACACTCAAAACCGAAATTTTGTGAAAATATACTACGTAAGGTGTACAAATCACTGCCGTAGTCCATTTTTCGATTTGCACCCTCTCCTGCCCCCTGTGGACCCTTAAAACTTGAAAAACGCTCAAAATTGTCGTTATAACGCCGAAATACGACAAGAATTGCGATCCAAAAAGTAATTCTTGTTGGAAATATTTTTTCAAACCAAAACAGGATGTGAAAACGTTGGTGCCTCTGACCCCCTCCCCCCAGCGCGCTCCCTCATAGCTTCCAACTACGAAAAATTTTTGCTGTTCAAAATCACATTGAAATTGAAATATTATGACATTTGCTGTTCATTATTGATCGATACATTCCGTTTGAATTGTTAGAATTATCACCTAACCCCTACCTCTTTGAGGGGGAAGATCCCTAAAATGCGGGGTCCCAAAAAAATGAAGGCCCAAGGCTGAAATTTGGTGAAGTTATGCTACATAGGGTACAGAAATGTTTTCCATATTACATTTCATCAAATTACTTTCCCTCTTCCCCTCCCCTTATGGTGGCCCAAACTCAGAAAATTCTCCGTAGAATAATAGTTACCTGAGTATTAGATATTAATTTTGCTTATCGTCTCGTCTTGTATCGAAACAAACATTCTCACTTTGTCTGAAAACTATTTTAACAAACAACTAATACACTTTTTAGTAAAATTTACGTGTTTCAATCAGTGAACAAAATTTAACTGAAAATCAGTGATTTTATTGATTTTTTCTGACAAATTGGGAATTGATTGAGAAATCTGTGATTTTTGACTATTTCACCGATTCTCAAACACAGATTTTCATCAAAAACTGATTCAGATTCACAGTTATAAATGTTTATTTAAGAAATAAATGAATGACTAAAATACTGCCTGAGCGAAGGGAAAGCAAAAATTTAAAAAAATCCTATTTAGAAGAGAAAAAAAATGCACTTTTTCCACATTTTTGTACAAAAAACTTCTTTTTTTTGTATACGGAGAAGGCTCGAGTTCCCTGAGCCCCCTCCTTGGGACGCTTATGCTAAAAGGTTCATCAGAATGTTTTTGATCTAATGGTTGAATTCCTCAGAAAACTGTAAATTTTAATCAGTAGCGCACTTCAAATTGTTTTTTTTTTCAAGAGAAAAAATTGTGACAGCATCGAAACGCTATCCTACAAAATTGTGCCCTTTCATAAGTGTCGTTGTTGACTTGTTGTCCATATCGCTTCATAAATTTTCAGACGTAATATGGAAGTCTGAAAACACAATACCAAGATGAGACTTTAAGTGATTCTCAAACTCGTCTCAACTGTTATCTCCAGTCTCAATGTGATGAGTGTTTTCTTCAGGCAACAGGGGAGAGAATATTTCTGAGTTTGGGCTACCATGAGGGGAGGGGAAGAGGGAAAGTAATTTGGTGAAATGTAACATGGAAAACATTTCTGTATCCTATGTAGCATAATTTCACCAAATTTCTGCCTTGGGCCTTCATTTTTTTGGGACCCCACATTTTAGGGATCTGCCCCCTCAAAGAGGTAGGGGTTAGGTGAGAATTCTAACAATTCAAACGGAATGTATCGATCAATAATGAACAGTAAATATCATAATATTTCAATTTCAATGTGATTTTGAACCGCAAAAAATTTTCGTAGTTGGGAGCTTTGAGGGAACGCGCAGGGGGGAGGGGATCAGAGGCACCAACGTTTTCACATCCTGTTTTGGTTTGAAAAAATATTTCCAACAAGAATTACTTTTTGTATCGCAATTCCTGTCGTATTTCGGCGTTATAACGACAATTTTGAGCGTTTTTCAAGTTTTAAGGGTCCACAGGGGGCAGGAGGGGGTGTGAATCGAAAAATGGACTACGGCCGTGATTTGTACACTTTACGTAGTATATTCTCACAAAATTTCGGTTTCGAGCGTCCACTCCCACAAAATCCACATTTTAGGGGGTTGTGCCCCCTCAGGGAGGTGGGGGTGGGAAAATGATTTTGATGGTGAAAATGGAATCTACAGATCAATATCTAACATTAGACATCAAGATATTTCATTTCTAACAAAAACTCGATTTTTAGGAATTTTTTCAAAATTGTGAGCCCCACCCCCCTCGAAAAGGAGGGGAGCGCGGATGGCTCCCGGTCTCAAAACCTTTGTTTGGGCCCTAAGATTCATCATGCCAAAATTCACGCTTCTTTGATTAAATGCAGTTTTCTTTCCACATATAGCAGTTTGCCTCTCTATCATTCTTGGCAACGACCAAAAAGCAGAGAAAAAATTAAACTGCATCACCCTTTTATTTTACAACTTTCGCGCAGGCACATCAAATCGAACGACGTTGCTTATTGAATACTCGGTGAGATATTACGATAAAGCACACATTCCAATCGAGAGCAGTCACATTGAACTCTTTTCAATAAAAAAAACACACCACGGCGGCCCGGGGTGAAAATACGGGATACAAAGGGGAGAGAGAAATTTTTCGCGAGTAGAATTTCAATACGAGCGAGAGAATCTACTTTATATACTTACAATATCTCGAGCTTCTTCAGATGCGCAATGGAGCCAGCTTCGATGCACATAATCTCATTATAATCCAATCTCCTGCGCAAGAATGAGAAAAAAATACCAATTAAAAGCATTTCGCTACATTAAATCGAATAAAAAATTCTCCGCGGCTTCCATTAATTTAAGTCAGTCGCAGAACAGAGAAGGCGAAAAAAAACTTCCTAATAGAAACCCATTTGGAAAAAAAAAGTCCTCGTGCTATAATTTCAGTGTGCTGGCGTTGTTCGAGTCAATCGAATATGCATGAATGTGAAGGGTGCGAAAATTATGAGACTAATAATATTCAAAACTGAACAAAAATTTTCCACCCAAAAGCCAGAAGTTAAGCTTTTACCGTTAAGTATTTTTTGCCACCGGTTAAGGCTTCATCGTTACCTCTGGCTGCCCTCTCGTCGAGCTCACCGAGCCTCGTCGTAGCGACTTTATTAAATCTTAAACCTTCATTATTCTGATACGCTTCGCCGAGCAATTACATCATTTCCACGGTGCCTCGCCTCGTCCCGGACTAAATATTTTTCTATAATTTTCCAGCACCTTTTTTCCTCTCTTTTTTTCCAGGTTACCGAAGAATTTATCCGAATAACCGCATCGTGGTTCGAATTTACCCCCAAAAAAAGCACCGTACTGGGAACTCTAAAACGAGTATACCGAACACCGGGTGGATTATTAATTTGTAAAAAATAAACCCTCGGTTAAGCTGGTGTATCTCGCGAATCGGTTTCACAGAATGGGGAAAAATTTACGTATAGGCCTAAAATAATAAAATGAAAAACAAGCTGCCCCTCCAAGCCTCGCCACTGCGATAAGGTGATACATATTAGGACAAGATTTTGCAACCTAGTTATGGATTAGCGCGAGGTATTAGTAAAAATATGTGTGCCGGGGATGAGGAGTATCAACATAGGTACGTGCTCTCGTATAATAGGTAGCCGCGAAAAATTCATACCGTATAAAAAACAATCGCTCGACGGAGTAATTTAGCGTGAAAATTACGCTCTGGCGAGCCTCCCGGTCTCCGAAGCTGGGTCTGGATTACGTGAGGATGTGGATGTGGAATGCGGAGGCAGTGCACCTTTCGCACTTTTTTTCATTAGAATGACCGGCGCCTGCCTTGGATGCGTAAATATTTACCCGGCGACTCGTAGTTTTAACGTGGACTGGTCAACGAGAAGGTTTTTGCTGGGGCCAGAGTCAGTTACGATTCGGTATGGAAATTTGGCGGGTAAAAATGTAAAAAAGTGGTAAGTGGGCTGCCATATGAGAGCCGAATTTTTGGGTTGGAGTTTGTGTTGGAATAGGAGCGAAATCTTGGCCACTCGAGACTTTTTGATTGAACTGTAGATACGTCAATGTCAAAAAAAATGGTAGAGAAGTTCACGATTTTGGGGCTCGAAGGAAGGGGAAAAGCCCAGAAGCTGAAATTTGGGTATGTTGGAAACAATATCGATAACCCATCGATGATGGTGAAAATTTCAATTTTTTTCATTTTGGGTCGATTTTATGACTCCAGCAAAAAAAAAGACCAATTACAGTTTTAAGTTGGGGTTCCTAAGTTTTTGCGGTATGAATCTGCCGTCAGGAGGACCCTAATTATCAAGTTTGAGCTCATCTGACTCATCTGACTCATAGCTTAAGGGCAAAAAGTGAGGCGAGGTGAATCTCATGAACAAAAAAATTTGAAAAAACTGTGACGTGGGTTCAAACATGATATGTATTTTTGGTCGAAATGGATAGAGAAGTGAAATAAAAACATCCCTGACACTTCCTTTCAAATAAAAAGCTAAACTCAATAGCTAAATTTTATTCAAAAAATCAACTAAAAATACATGCAGAAGGAGGGGGTCTTGATAAGATATGGAATAGTTTTAATGGTGAAATAGGAAAATTACCTATTCCAATTTCAAGTTTGTTGGTTTGAAAATATTTCCACTATTAGGTAAGGGTATTTCTGCATTTTACAAAATTTTAAAAGACACTAAAATCATCAAGTCTCTGAGTTCAACTGAAAAAACTGATTAAAAACTGATAAAATTTATAAGAAATATCCCATTTTTTGCTAAAAAAAAGTTTGAATTGTTCAAACTTTTAAAAATTGTTTAATTGAACCGAAAATTTTCAGGAAATTTTGAATTTTTAAAAAATGTTTCAAAATTTAGTACAAACAGTCTAGATTAATCAAAAGAACGAAGAGAAGAGCTTGTCCCATTCCAAAAAATGAAGAATTTTTCAGCTCGAACCCAATTTTCTCAACTCAACTCCAACTTGATCTTAATTTGGGGAGAGGGAGTGAGGAAAAAGTGCCTCATATAATTTTTCATTGTATCCAAAAAAATTTTCAAATTGAAGGTTTTCAAAGGAACTTTTTCAGCATTTTCGCAAAACCTTAGATAAGATGTTTTACAAGTCCTAACCTCCCCCCATCACCCTCCCTCAAACGACAAATCGAAGAAAATATGAGTTTTTAATGGAGAATGCAGAACTTCTGATCCAAATTCAATTCTTTTTCAAGATTTTCAGCACCCTAAATTTTTATCACTTCTTACCTTATTTTTTTATTTTAGAAAAATCCCACTTGAAACTGTTTTTGCCACTACTTTGTTTTCAACTAATAATTTTTGTAAATACCGGAAAATTTTTGCCATTTTAACATCAATGATTATTTGTAATTTGCTTTTATACGTTCTTTTGAATAAATGTAGGAATTCAATAGCAGGGGCGTAGCCGGGGGAATCAGGACCCCCCCCCCCTTGAGGTCAAGAATTTTTGTGAAAAATGCCTTTTTTAGACATTAAAAAATTCAATTTTTTCGAAGCTTCGCCCTCGCTACGCTCGGGCGTAAATTAAATCACTATTAAGGGTAAGGTTGCCATATTTCGACCACTTTTTTTCAAACTTCCACCAATCGAAGACTTTTTGAGGTAGAAACGTCGAAAATGGCTTAAAAAATACCTTGATCCTTCCTCTATCACTCCCTAAAATTTTGAGCCGATACAATCATTTTTTGTATTTTTTGCGATTTTTTTTGTGAGGGAACTCAAAAATCGATTTTGAAATTTTGGGTTCCTAATTTCGACCACCAGCTGATTTCGCCCGCATAGAGCCGAATTTACCCGAAAAGAATTTTTTCATATTCATCTTTCACAGATAAACAAAATGAGACCAAAATGACAACCCTACAGCCAAAACTCGCAAAGAAAATCAGAAAAAACAAAATCGCATTCAAAAAACAGATTACATAAGATAGTATAGCTGGTCGAGATTAGGGCACCCCAAACAATTTGAACATTGGTGAAAATTTTTGTTACGTACCTACAGTTGTTTTCAAAAACGATGATTTTATCGAAATCTGACACCATGCCCCATCACAATTCACAATTATTTGGTAGAATTTATTAAAAAAATTATTCATAATTTGAGATCAAAGAAAACGTAAAAAAATTTTTTCACCTATGCGATTTCGTTTTTTTCAATTTTCTCCGCCAATTTTGCCTGTAGAGTTGTGATTTTGGTCTCAAATTGTTTATCTATGAAAAAGGAACATGAAAAAATTTTTTTCGTGTAGATTGCATCCATAGCGGCCGAAATCGGCCGGTGGTCGAAATTAGGAAGCGGTCGAAGTTAGGGTACTTTACCCTTATATGAACTATTTAAGCTTAAAGTGCGAAAAAATGCTCTTTTTTACCCCTCCCCCTTCCCCTCGGACCCCAAAAAATTTCTCGTTTTTCAAGTCTCTATAATTATTCTACAGCCACCCAAAAAAAAACTTCCGGCACCACTGCTTCAGACTCCCCCCCCTTTCAGACCATTCTGGCTACGCCACTGTTCAATAGACAGCGAATCTCGACATTTTTCAGAGTTGTACTTTTGTACATATAAAAATTTAACGTCGAAAATGTGTTTTTTTTTTCTCAACCGAACCTTCCATAAATTCATTCACCAACGACTTCCCCACTCCCCCGCCCACCAGAACACAAAATAATTCAAATAATTTTAAATTTCCAACTAAAAAAAAAGTAATATTCTTCCTACTTTAAGGGGGAAAAAATCACAAAATTTTCAATATTCTTTTTCAATTTTTCCAAACACTTGTTTTTTAAAAAAAATTCCAAAAGTACCATTTTCGTGCTCTATACAAATCAACGATATTAATGCCTTCAGAACCTGAACGAACGGGGGGGGGGGGGGCAGACGGAACAGCTAGCTACTCCTCAATAGCAAAATTGCAATCCAGTTGAAAAATTTCGAAAGTGATGATTTTCTCAAAGAAAATTTTTGTTTGGAGTCGGAAAAATCAAGGAAAGTTTTGGATTTTTTTTACGCCCTTAACATAGGTAATCCAACTTTGGTTCGTCCCTGAATGCAACAAAAAATTACAAATTTTAATCGAAATTGTCATGAGTGGATAATACAGATAAACTGAACATCTGTTTGAATTTTTCATCTCCCTCTCATTTCCCTCACTAGGGGCGAATGGTTTTTCTTTTTCATTATCTAAAAAATATCAAATTAGGTATTTCCAGAAAAAATTTCAACTGAAACGGGGCTATGACGAATTTTCCCCTCAAAATGATTGTCTGGGTGGTTTTATCCCTCCTTTCCCCTGCAGCCAAAAATACGAATTGTTTTCTCTAATTTTCGAAGAAAATGGAAAATATTTTCAAAAAAGAACTTATCATCAAGCTTATCAGAGGACATTTTCAACAATTCCTATGCTATTTCAACCCCAAGATTTAAGAAAATGAATCAACGCAGCAGTATAATTCTCAGTTTGACGGAAAAAATGTGAATCTCTTTTCCCTTCATTTCTCGAATTAGGCAAAACAGTTGACAAGCATGCAATTTAGATAGTGAAGTCACCAGCATGAGAACAGACATCACAATGGGATGTCAGATTTTCTAGGTGGCCAAAAATCTGAAACCAATTTGACCCTGATGTCCATAGAAGAATGGGGGAAGGGGCTCAAAAATCAAATTTTGGGAACTTTTCGAGTGTAGCGTCGAAATTTGTGTTTTAACCTGCTGAATTTGATTCTGGTATCATTTTTCCAAAAAAATTCAAAGGACAGTGAGGGGAGGCCGGGAGGGACCTGATATAGAATGTTTGAACCTTTTCAAGTGGTATCAAAATGTATCTTTTTCAGCCTCGATGTTAAAAAAAGGGCAAAAAATGCCAAAGAAGTTGATTTATATTGTCAATATAAATGGAACGATTTTGTAATTATGTAAGGGGGTTGCGACAGCGAAATGGTCAACATTACCCACGACTAAATTTACACGGAAAATGCATCAGGTACGAAAATAAAAAAAGGTATGACCGACTGAATATTTCCTGTTTGACTCATGCGAGTCTTCAATTACCACGTGAAATTCGAAACTCTCGAAAATTTTTCTACTCTAGTAAATACGAGTATATCTTTTTCTTAAGATATTTTTCAACTCAAAATTGTTTTTCTCGAAATATTTTACAATTATAAAATTTTTTCAACTCCATTGAAACTTTTTCTCAGCTACGAGAAGTGAAAATTTTTCTTCAAATTTTTTTCTTGCGTCGATATACAGGGTGTTCCGTCTCAATATGGACACCCTTCAACCAGTTGTAGTGTAACACATACTGAGTCGATGTAAGTAGGTTTGCCTACCATTGGGATTGAAGGGGCAGAGTTATGCACATTGAAAATTTTTTCTTTTTGAATTTTGCTTGGCATTTTCAACCGTGCGATGTTCAACAACCAAGATAGGTAGGAGGTTGCGCTTTGCGGCAACGTGTAGCCCACTTTCTCTAGAATTTTTCTATGCGATTGATAATTTTTGTAGGTGAACTATGGTGGGTGTACCGCATCAAATATTTGAAAAAATCGCGTCAAAAAGTTGATGATTTTTTAAAAATTTGGTAATTACTAAAAAAGTTTCCCTCTTCTACTACCATTATTAGTAGTGTTTCTGGAAGAAAAAACTTCGATCTTTCCAATGACGCTAACCCCACTCTTCTGTCATGCTCCAATCAAAAGTTACAAACGTCTAATTTGAATAAAAACACAAGAAAAACTTCATTTTTTTGATTTTTCAAATTTCAAAAATTTATATCTTTGTGACAAAATGAGATAGACTGATGGGGTTTGCAGCATTGAACTAATCAAGTATTACACCGTACAAAATATTAATAGAATTTTCAAATTTTACATTAAAAAAAATTTTTATTGGAAAAAAATTGGAAAAAATTTTGGTAAAAATTTTTTTATTTGTAAATTTGAAAAATATCATTCCTACAATGTGCAGTGTGATGCTTGGTTAGTTCAATGCTGCAAACCCCATCAGCCTATCTCATTTTGTCACAAAGATATAAATTTTTGAAATTTGAAAAATCAAAAAAATGAAGTTTTTCTTGTGTTTTTATTCAAATTAGATGCTTGTAACTTTTGATTGGAGCATGACAGAAGAGTGGGGTTAGCGCCATTGGAAAGATCGAAGTTTTTTCTTCCAGAAACACTACTAATAATGGTAGTAGAAGAGGGAAACTTTTTTAGTAATTACCAAATTTTTAAAAAATCATCAACTTTTTGACACGATATTTTCAAATATTTGATGCGGTACACCCACCACAGTTCACCTACAAAAATTATCAATCGCATAGGAAAATTCTAGAGAAAGTGGGCTACACGTTGCCGCAAAGCGCAACCTCCTACCTATCTTGGTTGTTGAACAGCGCGCGGTTGAAAATGCCAAGCAAAATTCAAAAAGAAAATTTTTTAGATGTGCATAACTCTGCCCCTTCAATCCCAATGGTAGGCAAACCTACTTACATCGACTCAGTATGTGTTGCACTACTACTGGTTGAAGGGTGTCCATATTGAGACGGGACACCCTGTATATTTTTCAACTCCGAAACTCTTTTCTCAATATATTTTTCAGCTCTAATTTTTTTCTCGAATCATTTTTAAATTCTTGAGATTTTTTATCAAAAACTCTTTCCCAGAATTTTTTTCATTTCTAGTCTTCCTACTTTAAAATTTTTTTCTTTTATATTTTTTCGACTGTGGAATTTATTCCTAAAAATTTTTTCTCAGGTAAAGCTTTTCTCAAAACTTTTTTCAACTGTGGTATTTTTTCAAGATTTTTCTCAACTGTAAAATTTCTTCTGCAAAAATCTTTCTCATTTTTAACACTGAATTTGAAAAAAACTTATATTTTTTCAAAATGTTTTCCATCATTGATATTTTATTATTGGCTCTAAATTTTCTTCCTAAAAAAAGGTTTGAAAAACTCAAGATGAAAAACTTTAAGAAAATTTAAAGTTTTTAAAAATTTTAAGACCAAAGATGGAATTTTAGAGTTAACAGTTGAGAAAAATATTAGTAAATGGAAAAATTTTAGAGTTGAAAAAAATTTAGCAAATGAAAATTGAAGAAGAAAAAAATCACGAAGCTCGAGAAAAATTGGGGAAGAAATTTTAGAGTTTGAAAAAAATCATTACATTGAACAAATTAGAATTTTGAGAAGAAATCTTGAGAGCTAAAAAAAAATTGTGTAAAAATTTTAATGTTGAAAAATATTATGCATTAAAAATTGTTCTGGGTTGAATAATATCAATACATACATTAGAAAAAATACCAGAGATGAAAACATTTTAGGTTTCAGGAAAAATTCCCGAGTTGAAAAAAAATTTCATTGAAGTTGAAAAAATTTTCAGAGTTGAAAAATATCTTAAGAAAAAGATACTGGCGTTGAAAAATCCTGAGGAAAGAGAAAAAAAAATTGAAATTAATAAACTTATAGACTTGGAAAAAAATCGAGGTTGCATGGTAACTGAAGACTCGCACGAGTTAAACAGGAAAGATTCAGTCGTTCATACCTTTTTTAATTCTAGTACCTGATGCATTTTCCCTGTAAATTTAGTCGTGGGTGTTAAGTAACCTTGGTTCAGTTCAACTTAAATAGTTTAAGATTAAAATTTTTCCACAGTTTTTCAAACGAGTGTCTGTTTCCCGTAAATGCTCTGGTGGAGGCTCATTTTTTTTCGTTTTTTTTTCTAAGTCCATTATCTGAGACGTTCAGAGGTCCAAATTTTTTTCCAATCGTAATTTTTTCACACCAAAATTTTTTTACTCAATTTTTTTCAAAACGTAATTTTCATACACCTAAATTTTTTTTCTCAAAATTTTTTTTCAAAAAGTAATTTTCACACACCTAATTTTTTTTCAACTAAAATTTAGGTGTAAAAAATTACGTTTTGAAAAAAATTTTGATGAGAAAAAAAATTTAGGTGTGTGAAAATTACGTTTTGAAAAAAGTTTTGGTGTGTAAAAATAACGTTTTGAAAAAAATTTAGTTGAGAAAAAAAATTAGGTGTGTAAAAATTTTGTTTTGAAGAAAATTTAGTTGAGAAAAAAATTTAGGTGTGTGTAAATTTCGTTTTGAAAAAAAATTAGTTGAGAAAAAAAATTTAGGTGCGTGAAAATTACGTTTTGAAAAAAATTGAGTAAAAAAATCTTGGTGTGAAAAAATTACGATTGGAAAAAAATTTGGACCTCTGAACGTCTCAGATAATGGACTTGGAAAAAAAACGAAAAAAAAATGAGCCTCCACGAGAGCATTTTCGGGAAACTGGTATCACGACTTTAGAGAATCAATGCTTCCATTTGATAAAACAAAAATAATTTCACTCTTCATAAAATTTTCTTAGATCTACCCATTCATACGTAATTTTCTTCGTCAATTTTCTTTATTTTTCTTACGTTCATTTCTCTCATAACTCACTTTTCCACCTCGCCTCTCTCTTCCCAAAACAAAAAACCAACTCTACCAAAAAATTCCTCCATCCGAAGTACTTACACCCCTGTTTGGAATCTCAGTCCACTATCGTCTATCTTGGCTCGCAAGTGGCACTCGTACTTTCGTAAATCCCAGCGCGCCGATTATTCCGCTCGACAAACCGCTCATAAAATCCGAATCCGAGAGCAAAGAAATCATCGACACTTGGTTTATTTCACACATAACATCTGAAAGAAAGCTCCTTTCGGCGGTACCTTCGTTTCTATTTGTACCTATCACACAGAGACACACTTCTTTGCCACCGCGTTACGCTGCGCTGGCACTACAATAGTAAAGCACACATACCCACATATAAACTTAACGCACGACGATTCTATCATCGAGAAATCCTTCTCAGAAACAGATGAAGAGTGAAAAAAAATCCTAAAATTACATTAGTAACGCTACATTTATTACAAACGTCTGTCTGTAACAAGCTGCAGGCGCGATAACGTCGGCAGCGTTTCTTTTTGGTATTTCGCGCGCCAGCTTCCTTCCCAAATTAAAGGTAAATGTGAAATTTCTCGCTTTATCGAACAAAGCTCCACGGCGAAAAATTATAAACAATACTTACAGCGTTTTTAACGACGCAGCTCCGCGAAACGTCTTCCTTCCTATCGTTTGTAATTTATTGCGACTGATGTCTCTGTAACATGAAAAATAACCCGTATCGTGTAAATAAAACGCTACTATACGAAAGTTGTATAATAAGTACACAGAATAAATGCTAGAGCTCTTAATTAAAACACGAGTAAAAAGTCGACAAATGAAGGAAAAAAACTTGAGAAAAGAAAAATTTCGAGGGGTTTTCTTCTCTATATTTTTTGTTCGTTAACCTCACACAACGATCCGCTTAAGCGAATAAATCAACGTCACTTTTGTATACAAGAATTACGTACTTACAAAGCAACCAATCGAGAATCAACGAATGACTGGTTAGATTAAAAATTGTTGAAATTTTAATTCTGTTGCATTACATGTATTTTCTCGTTTTTAGCATCGTGTTCGCCGTTACTCTTTTCTTAATAGACAGTATGATTAAGATGGTACATGAGTCAATTACGAGCAACACCGAAAGGTAAGCGAAAGTAAATAATAAATGGAGGAGAATTTGGCTCGAGATCTGGCCCGGGACCACACGTTTTATCACCTACTTTGAGCGAGGAGTAATTTTTCATTTTTATCGAAGAATTTTGACGGAATTTGAGATGATATTGCATATCACGAAGGGTCACTATAGAATGTCCAAATGAAGGCATGTGAAAATGTGGAAGGAAAAGAGAACGCGACAAAACAGAATTTCAAAATTTTCGATCCTAGGGATTTCAAAAAAAAGAGCTTTGAATCATGGATTTCAAAAAATATCGATTTCAAATTAGGTACCATATTTGGAAATTGATCAAGAGCAACGATAAGGAAAGTTCTTTGCTTGATGATACAAAAAAAAAAAAAAAATGATTAGAATAAAATCAAAATTTCACAAATCGAATAGGTACGTTTTTTTTCAAAATCGAACAAATCCGATTACTGATTAATTGATTGAATAATCACTATAAATAAAAATCGATTCATCTGTGGGAAAAAACTGAATTAATCATCATCCGATAACAATGAATTTATCCGATCTGCTAAAATCATAATTCCAAAAAAAATCCAAGTTTTAGAAATCAAAAAATGACTGTAATCGAATTACCATCGAATCATAAAAAAATCGATTTTAAAATTTAAAAAAGTTTCAAAAAAATGTTGAAAAATGTTTCAAAAAATCAAATATTGAAAAATTAAACCGTAGTTGAAAATCAAAAATAATCGAAATCGAAATGGAAAAACTTAAAACTGGAACAGAAATTTGCTCCAGTTTTCAAAGGGTGGCAAATTCTGGGGTAAAAATGGAAAAAAAAATATTTCCAACAAAATCTTAAAGAAATATGCATTTTTTTTTTAAAGGAACAATTTTTAAAAAAATGACTCAATAAGTTACGAATTTTATCCACTAATATTCAATATGTATAGGTAGCGATTTTGTAATTATTGAGAGAAGGGTGCGGGAAGCCTACTTCTCCCACTTTACCAGTGTGTATTTCAAAACGTTTTTAGGTCTTGTTTGGGTAACTCCAAAAATCTGTTAAGCAGATCCAAAAATTTGGGCAGTTTCGAAAAAAGTTCTGTTGATGAAATTAATGAAGATATTCCAGCTTTTGGATGTCTTTTTCCTGATAAATTTTCGCCCGAGCTAACTTCACACAATTCATTTTCAAAATGATAACATAACCCCTTTTCTCTTCTAGCCCAGGCAATTGAATATTTTCAAAGGGAAAAAATTTGTCCTTCTCATTTATCAGGGGACTTAGTGACAATCTTAAATGGAATTTTCAAAAAATTTCTAATTTTTTTGGAAGAAGGGGAGCTCATTAAGGAACGTCACTTTTTTTGAAAGTTAAAAAGTAGCACTAAAAAAAAACACGAATTTTAATGAAGACATTTCAGCTTCTGGATGCTCTTTTCTTAAAAAAATTTCGTCCTAGCTTCACTGGGCCTTGAGAAATTTACACAATTAATTCTCAATGATGCCTTTCCATTCCAAATAATTGAATTTTTTGAAACGGAAAAAATTTGTCCTTCTGCTTTATCAGGGGTCTTCGTTGCGATTTTCAATGAAGTTTAAAAAAATTGTTCGATTTTTTTAGAAGGGAGAAGGGAGGTAGTCATTAAGGAATAATTAGTTTTTTTTTAAGTCAAAAAAGTAGCTCGAAAAAGTACAGATTTTTGATTTTATGTTCAATACGACTGGTTAGCAAATTTACATTTTTTAAACTATGAATCAGCAAATTTCCCCTTTTTCAATAATATTAGTCGGCAAATTTTTCATTTTTACTCTGCCCCCCCCAAACAAGATTTTTAACCAGATTTCGTCCATGATTCTTACCCTTATTATTTTTAGGAAGATTTTCACATTGAACAGGAAGTTAAAAAATTGGATTGCATATCCCCCGGGGGGGGGGTGAAAGTAACCGGATAGGAAAAGAGAAAAAAATTGTAAAAAACATCAATTTTCCAATTTGGACAGCTCCAAAGAAATTTTAGATTATACATTGCACTTTACGTATTCTCCTAGATAAATGAAGAACGATTGCAAAGGTGAAACTGAAAAGAAAATTCAAATTCAAACTTAAAAACTAGAACTCGTCACATCAGGTAATATTGTTTCACCAGTCGAGCAAAAAAGCAAGTGCAAAGTCAACTGAATTTCGATATCGATAGTCGTTGATCTTTGGGACCTCCAAGATAAAGAAGGAACCAATAATTATTCTCCTTCTCCGTCTCAGAGGCTCCGAAGATCTTGGTTACAGGTTAAAAGGTCACAATAATCTCAGAAATGAATTCTGGACGCTTCGCTCAAAAAATTTTCAATTTTGGCTCCTCAGCTCCACTTTCTGTTGTGAAGATCTTTTTGTTTTTTTCGGGAGGGAGGGAGGGAGGAGGGGGGAGGGAGGCGAGAATGACTTCAGAAATGAATTTTGGAGGTCAAAAAATATGTTTTTCGATACTTCGACCAACAGTTATTTCGGTCTCCCCCTCCCCCATCCCTCCCTTATCAAGAAAGTTTTTTTTAAACGTGACACAAAAATTTATCTTAGAAAGTCAAAAATCATAAGATTGAGATACCACACACTCCATATTGTCACAGTTTTTTTTACTTCGATCCAGTCGATCCTCTTCCCCTCACCCCTGTGAACCAAGGCGTTGGATCAAAATAATCCTAGAATCAATTCTGGAGATTCGAATACCCATGAAGTCGCAATTTTCAATTTTTCCCCAAAGTATCCATTTGGAATATTTTGAAAAAACTCTCCCTTTTTTCCCCAGATTTGATTGATTATTGTGATTTGATTTGTTTCGGAAATGGTTCAAAAAGACACTGAAATCGTGAAATTATAAAAAAAAAAAGTCTGAAGTTACAAATGGAATTTAAAAAAAATTTCCTTCAGAATAGAAAAATAATTATGTTGAAACTGATAAAAAAATTTCTCAAGTTATAAAAATAGATCGAATTCCTTTGGATTTTTCAAAATTCAAATTTAAGATGGCAAAATCAATTGCAAAAATTTTTTAAATCTCAAATAGGTACTAAATTGATTTCAAATGGCAAAATAATTTCAAAAAACTTTCAAATCGTTAAAATTTTTGAAATTGTTTGAAAAATAGACCAAAAACCATTGAGACGTTTCAAATTGGTTCAAAAGTTGTTCAAATTTTAACCTCAACATTGAAAAAAAATTAAATTACGTTATAAGTAAAAGTTTCATTGAATATATCCAATCGATAAATCAATTTCTATCAATTTTCATCACAAAATTTAGATAAATTTGATAGCCACGAAATTTCACCTCGAGTGAACTTGTAAAATTGAAACCCATCGATTATAAAAAAACCATCACTATCGAATCTCGATCAAAATCTCCTAAATAAATATTTTTTCAATTTACTTACACGTATTTTTTTCCAATGAACTTTGATCAAACCAACCTCGAATTTCCACTCATCCGAACCACTCAACCCGATGAAAATCCAAAACCACCCACGAACAATTCAATCAAAACACCCGTCGAATCCACGCTACGATCATTTTTACGACGACCGCACCGTTGAGAACATTTCATCGCACTACGATCCCATCAATCGCAATCGGCTTCATTTCTCAAGGGAGCCAGTCGTAATACTTACAATATTTCTTAAACTCGATGACAATCGATTAATCACCCCCGAGCATATTTTCGCAAAAATACCATCTCGTCATTGGAAAACAGATAAGACGTGAAATAAAAGGTGACTCACTACACCACCCTTTGCATTCTCGGATCCCAATACAATACGACACGATAGGAAAGGCGACGACCAGAATCGATAAAATTAATCTTTCGTTTCGCTTTGTTCCTTCGTTTCACTCTCACATAAGTATTCGAGAAGAAAAAAATCTCGAATTTCCCTTCTTCGGCGCGAATAAAATAACAAACTTGGGCCGTGTAAAAAACAAAAGGGCCCATTCTACAGGGTCTTTTTAGCCAACACCCTATCGTCATTTACCAAATTAAAACATAATTCCTCGCAATTCGCTTTTAAACACATAAACAAACATCTTTAAAATTAAATTAAAGAAATTCAAACAAAACAATTCCTTCGTCGATTTAAAGCCTACTCGTCTGCTTGTTCTCCCCACTTCCCTCTGCAGATTTCTACTTCTAACAAAATGCAAAAAACATCTCATCTTATACTCGTAATTCTTCCGGTCAATTATACTACACGTTATAAATACGCAAACAACGGAGCTTCTTCATCGCAAAAGCTCGACTCGAACGCCTAAAGCGAGAGCTTTTTGCGCTGCATTGGTAGTCCCCGTACGTGCGGCTGTCTCGCGTTGTAATTTGAATAATTCGTCATTCTGTGCAGTTTACGCAGCCGAAGTTGGATAATTCGACGAGAAAGCTTCAAAGGATGCACTCCCTCGAATTTTTTCGCCTTTTCCTGCTTTTTTCAACTCGTAGGTCGTCGTCGAGTATTTTCGCCTGGCCTTCGTGTATTCTCAAGAGTCTACGAGATCTTTTTTTCCCTCTTCATACGAATACCACCTTATCGAATCAACTTCAATATTCTTCTTGAGTAAAAACTTACTTACGTTCCCCAAAGCTCGACGCAGCACTTTCGCAATACGAGAGCCACAGACAGGGACCAGGGGACCGGTCGTTTTTTCTTCTTTATTCGTTTAACCGATAAATAAAAACGAGATTTTTTATGACCCAGTTGCCAGAGTACAAGTCTCGATTAAAATTCCATCCTCGGCGAGATCTCAACTCGGCACCAGGAATCATCGAAAGACAATTAATCCGCCATCGCGCACCTGTTCGGATGCACACGGTCGCGGGGTTATTGTCCCACAGCGACGACACGCTCCACTACCCTTCTTCGGCTACATAAATAAACAATACGAAAATAGCGCCGACATCGGCAATAAGGGTGGCTGTAGTACACGAAGACGTGTCACGAATACTACATACTATAAAAATGCACCCACACCTTTGGCCACACGTAACACGAGACCTAGTTTATTATACACACGATTAATCCCACCGCTCTGCCTCTTTGAACTCATCACCACGCTCATGAGCTCGGTATTCGGATGAGTTTAATTAATCCGAAATACAACGTATTCACGAGTAGAATGTTATTACGCCTTGCCTTTGCCTTTAGAGGTTTCCGAACCAACCATCGTATCCAGCAGATGGATCGGGCAATACCCGCAATTTATTTCTAATTGGTTATTAAATCTGGTGAGAGATTGAGGCGCGGATATCGTACGTACGAAGGTGTTACTATATTTTGGAGCTATTAAAAGCTCGTACTCGTCGTATCCGTTGTCAGCCAGTTTCTGTAACGAGTACAAGATTTATTGATGGAAATATCTCAAGTGCGAGATGACGACCTAGTCGTGTCTTCTCGGTTTACGTTCCCTTCCCCCCCTGATGGCCTCTTCGTCGGACGAAATATTGGCCTAAACACGTGTGCGATGATTTTTCGTCTATTTGAGATATTGAGATCGTAAACGCACCTAGAAATTGTGAAAGGAAGGGGTCAGATTTCGAGAAAACATGGGGGGAGGGGGTAAAAATTTAATGAAAAATGAAGTAACATGTTATTTCAGTGGGGTTGGAGTAGTTGGGGTATTTCCAGTAGGCACATAATACATACCTACAGATTTCAGCAAAAAAAAAATTGAAAAATGACGAGATTTTCTGTTTTTTTTTTTTAGTCAAAATTACTGATTTTTTCTGATAAATGGAACATTGAATGAGAAATTAGTAATTTTTGATCGAAAAATCACTCATTTTCAATTAAAATTATTTCACTGATGAAAAAAGACAGAATTTATGCAAATTCAACTGATTCAAATTTAGAGAGTGGTGTGTTTATTCAAGAAATAGTTATTAAAACGAATTTTTTTTAAATAATCATACTCCTCTTTGACATTTTTATAATATAAAAATGGAGCCCTTCGAGCCCTCCCTATGAAAGAAACGAGATACGAATCATGAGCATTTAAAGGAGCCGAAAGGAACCAATAAATGTAACAAATGAAATTTCATGATTTTTTGAACATGGCCAGTGAGTGACTAAAAATAAGGAATTAAATGTGACAAATGACAAAAAATGAGAAATCGAGACAATCAAGTGAAACAAGTGAGATCGCATGTGCCATAAAATGTGATGAGTGGAACTTTTTAAGCAATTGAAATGTGACAAGTGGCATTTCATGTGCCTCCAAAAGTAATAAATGACATTAAATTGAACCGTTAAAGATAGTAAATAAAAGTAATTCATGAACCATTAAATATGACAAGTGACACTTCATGAGGAATTAAACTTGAAAAAGACATGAAATGAGATATTGATTGTGACAAATGATCCGTCATGAGCAAAGTCAATACATAAGCCATGAAATGTGACAAGTGACTTTTCGTGAGCGATCAAAAATAATGAGTGACACATTTAATCATCAAGTGACATGTCATGAGTGATTAAATGTAGCAAGTGATGTGACATGTGCTATCAAATATGACAACTGAAATGGCATGTGTCAATAAAGTGTAGAAAAGTGACATTTCACGAACCGTTGAATGAGAGAATGGAGAATATTTGAGCAATTAAATGAGAGAAGTGACAAAATATCATGAAACGTAACAGGCGACATCACGAGATGCTGAGTGACATGACATGTGACAAGTGATATGTTACTCGTCATAAACTGTCATAATTTTAGCATAACATGAGCCATTAAAGGGACAAGTAATGAAATGAGGCATCAAATGTGACAAATGACATAAATTTTGACAAGCGATAAGATACATGAAAATTGACACAGAACATAACAAATGACACGAAAAATAGCGAGTCACTTAAAACATGACAAGTGACACAAAAAGCACAAGTAACACTCACGTGACAAGCCAGATGATACAAAAACTGACCAGTGACACAAAAGTGACGAGTAACGCAAAAGTAGAAATAACACAAAGGTTACAAGAGACACAAAAGTGACGAGTGGCGCGATCGTGAAAAAAGGCGCCAAGTGTCACAAAAGTGACAAGTGACACGAAAAGTGACAAGTGCCACAAAAGTGCCAAGTAGCACCTAAAGTGACAGGTGACACAAAAAGTGACAGTTGACACAAAAAGGTGCCAGGTACACAAAAGTGTCAAGTTACAAAGAAGATACCGAATGCCACAGAAAGTTCCAAATGACAAGTGACAAATGACGCAGGAGTGACAAATGGCGCAAAATGTGATAAGTGACACAAAATGTGACAGGTGACACAAAATGTGACAGGTGACACAAAATGTGACAAGTGACACAAAATGTGACAATTGACACAAAATGTGACAAGTAACACAAAAAGTAACACAAAAGTGACACAGACCACGAAAAGTAACACAAAAGTGACAAGTGACGCAAAACGTGACAAGTGACACATAAATGACAAGTGACACAAAATGTGACAAGTGACACAAAATTTGACAATTGACACAAAATGTGACAAGTAACACAAAAAGTAACACAAAAGTGACAAGTGCCACAAAATGTGACACAGAACACGAAAAGTAACACAAAAGTGACAAGTGACGCAAAAAGTGACAAGTGACGCAAAAAGTGACAAGTGACACATAAATGACAAGTGACACAAAAACAATTGAGTAAAGCAAAAAGTGACAAGTGTCATAAAATTTGATAAAATAAACAAGAAAGAGAACAAGTTACACAAAATGTAAAAAAGTAAAAAATGAAACTTGACAATGACACAAACTGAGGAAAGTGATCCAAAATCTAAAAGCGCCATAAAATTTGATAAATGACTCAAACGTGACACGTAATAAAAAACTTGACGAGTGGCGCAAAATGACGAGTAACACAAAAGTGACAAGTAATACAAAAAGTGACAAGCGTCATGAAATCTTATGAGTAACAAGAAAAAGGACAAGTTACACAAAATGTTAAAAATTATAAGAAAAATGTACAAAATTTGACAAGTGACACAAGCTGTGAAAGTACACAAAATCTGACAAGTGGCTTAAAATTTTACAGGTGACAAGAAACGTGAAAGTGACACAAAACGTGGCAAGTGACACAAAAAATAACAAATTACATGAAATCGACAAATGACACAAAAAGTGACAAGAGCCACAAAACCTGACAGGTAACAAGAAAAAGAACCAGTGACATAAGACGTGACAAGTGTAACAAAAAATTACAAGTGACATACAATTAGAAAACTGATATGAAGCTGACAAGTGACACGGAAAGTGGCAAGTGGCACAAAGCGTGACAGGTGCCATAAAATTCAACTCAAGATAGGAAAAGTGACAAAAGTCATGAATTTTGACAAGTTACATAAAATTTGACAAAAATAACAAGTTACACAAAACGTAGCAAGTGGTACAAAAAACAAATGAAATGAGATTTGACGAGTGACAAATCGCATGATAGGTGGCGAATGTTATGAAAAGTGACAAGTGGCATGATATTGAACAGATGACATGATAGGGACGTATTCATGTCACAAAAGAGTTATGAAATGACAAGTGACAAGTCATAGTATGTAGAATATGCAATGTGACAAGTCTTGCGAATTCCAAGACCAATGCCACGCTAGTACCAAATTTTACACGTCTACTGACAAGTGATACGTGTCATATCATCTGCCAAACAGATACGAAACTTTCATCAATTATTCGACTCCTCGTAGAAAATCTCATCGAATCCAAATTTACAAAAATTTACATAAAAATTAGGCGAAAACGTCGTTAAATCCAGTCATCGCTACTTCGAACCACCATCGGTCAATTCGTCGACTTCGAAACAAGCTTTTCGTTACATTCGCGGGTACTTTTATTAGACCATTACTCATTTCGAATCTTTCGAACGAATAAAACACTCGAACAACCGCGTGAAAAAAAATGACGTTAATAAAACGAAAGACAAACGACTCCTCCGGTTTTAAATCACCAATAAATACTTCGAAAAAGGGTATAAATATAGAACCGGAGTGAAAATGAATTACGTCGGGAAGAATATCTACCAACGAAATAAAAAATATTTCGAAAAAAAAAGCAGAACAGATAAAACGAGGAAGGAATAAGGAAAGAAAATACACACTGGTGAAAATAAAACAGAGTAAAAACCACTCGACGAGGTGAACTGGTACACATTTGTAATGTTTCATCGAATACGCACCGATCATATCGTACTTTAATTTATCACGACACGTTTACATAATACACGAGAATATATTAACGACATTAGACGAAAAAAAAAAGGAGGAAAAGCCTACGAAATTCGAAACCCTTCTCGTAGACTCTCGACAAAGCTCGCCGCACCGTTACGGTTATTCGATTAAAATATGAAAATTTGCTCAACACCCTGTGATTTTTCATCTTGTTTTCCCCTCTGTTAAAAATCCATTAAAATAATCCATTGTCCGTCGCGGATTAAATTAAACGAATTGTATTATTATTTCTTTTGTTTTTGGAGATTTTTTTTCCAACTGGTGTTTTTTTTCATCGCCCGAGAAGTTGCCATTTTCCATTAAAATTTCATTCGTTGCGCTGCAAAACGGGGTTCCAACTTTTCACACCCCTTCGTACCCGCAGATGAATTTCATTTACTATATTGCTATACGTTGTTGGTTTGTTTGCTGGCTCGTCGACGTGGTCTCGTATTTTTTTGTTTTTTCCTCGTCGAATCCCATTTCGCGTACGTATTTTCGACACAATTTCCATAGTAATTTCCGCGCTGCGCTGGTTCGTTGAAACGCGACTCGACTAGTTTTTTAAACCCAAAATCAATTTAAAACCGCAGATAACACGGCGCGTATCAGATTCGTAGATGGGTAATCTGATCTGGAACCTCGAAGAAAAATACTCGTAATTCACCGCACCCCTTCGCCCCTCGAGCTCGCGACCAGATACCAGAAAAAAAAGGGTCGACTTTATGATCATTTATTTGAAAATTAACGAACGCCAACGAGGTGATAAAAAATTCAAATCGAATCTACTGCGCGACGAAAGAATGTAATCGTCGAGATCGGGCTCGATGACGCGATGAAATTTTACCGCAGTGGAGTACGCGTATATGTCTCGTTAATTAGACTCGTACAGAGCTGGTTTTTTCCTTCCCTCTGCCTTAAACGGTAATTTACGACCTGCGATCTGCTAGCCATAGGCCTGATGTGTTGTGTACCTGTTGCAGCGCGAGTGTAAAACAGGCAGGGGACCGATGAGCTTTTACTCTTCATCTGTGTCGTTCCATCTCTTTCGAATTTTAATTAAAAACGTAAATTTTGTATTGTTTTATTGGCGGCAAGGCGGTGGCGGGGTGAACCGGAGGTTTGTCTTTTTTAATTAAATTTTTTTTCGCCATATTTTTTCACTCCAATCCTTTTTCGGTCTGGACGAGTCGCGACGCCAGTGCCACGCGCCATTCCAATGATGACGACGCCGACGTCTTTCCTTGAGCAAACATTTGCACGGCGTTATTGAAAAAGCTGCGAGGGAAGAAGTTTGTCTTCGAATTAAGAAGAACACAATCGGCTAATGAAAAGCTTCCCTCGTTCGGCGTGGCTTTTTTTCTGTCTTTACTAGGCTCAAAGATGGGTATTTGTAGAGGAACGAGGGGCGAGGAGGAGGTAATGGGAAAAGTCTGGCATGCGTTCGATTTCGGTGTAGGTAATCGAAAAATTCCAGGTTATGAAAGCTCGATGTTTCAATTTTATTCCCAAAATTTCAACTTTTCGAGTGAATCGATTCAAATACGTAAGTACAGATTTTCAGCTCATAAAGAACATCGACTTGAGCATAAATCGATTTTAATAGGAATAAAATTTGTCAAAAAAAATCTATATCGACAGAAAAAGATAGAAAAAAATATCACACACAATGAAAAAAATTGATTAAAATCGACAAAATATTGATGCACTTTGATTAAAACATCGTAAATTTAGATGTAATTAAAAAATCAATCATCTCCAGAGGAGAAAAATTGAAAACAAGGATTACAAAAAATAAGACATCATATCGAACTATCAAAGTACAGGCTGATTGATTTTGGTACCGCAACCTTTTTTTCTTTTCAGTAACTTCTAACTTGAATTGGTAAGAAAATTTTTTGATCAAGGTCAATGATTTAAGCGAAAAATCAATCGAAATAATTTAACTGCAAATATGAACTTTTATCGATTAAAATTTTGATCGAAAATGAAAATTCGATTATCAATAAGGAAACTATGTAGGAGGGGAAAAATCATGAATGTTTATCTTCTTTCAGAAATCGTGAGACAATGAAAAATTGAATCAAATATAAAATATTATCGATCTATCATTCAATCGATTTTGTTATCGATATTTTTCATATTGATAGCAAAAATTTGTGAAAAAAGTGACAGATTGTAGAATATAAATCGATAATATTCAAAATCGAAACATCGATGGTATTCAAAATCGATACATCGATAATATTCAAATTCAAAATCGATTCATCGAAATTACTCAAAAATCGATACATCGATATTACTCAAAAATCGATACATCGATATTACTCGAAAATCGATACATCGATAATATTCAAAATCGATACATCGATAATATTCAAAATCGATACATCGATATTACTCAAAAATCGATTGATCAAAACATTTAATAAATCGATATATCGATATTACCCAAAATGCAATACATTGATAATATTCAAATTCCATGCATTGATAGTCGATAGTATTCAAAATCGATGCATCGATATTACTCAAAAATCGATACATCGATAATATTCAAATTTAAAAATCGATATATCAATAGTCGATAGTATTCAAAATCGATACATCGATATCACTCAAAATCGATTGATCAAAAAATTTAATAGATCGATACATCAATTTTTTTCAAAATCGGCGAATCTAAAATATTTAAAATCGATACATCGATAACATTCGAAATCGAATATTTCAAGATCATAAAAAATTCAACTTTTGTCGAGCAATTATCGAATTGAAGGAGAAAAAACGTAAAATCGAATATAAAATCGAATATCGATCAAACTATTCATAAAATTTACAAAACAACCAAACGTATGGAAAAACTGATGAAAAAATACCAAATCTTCTCACTCGTTTTCAATAAATCGATTATAAAATCGAAAATTCATTCAACCAGCTCGTCTATCATTATAAAAAACACTCAAATTCGAAATCCTATCACATTTCCAACTTAGCTGCAACCAAAAGACAAAATTTACCTACGTGAAAGTACATATAAAACCCACATCTTCGAGTATAAAGTTACGTTCACACAGTCGAGTCAACTAACGACGACGACAAATTGTGAAAATTAAAACCACTTATTAATGGAAGTCCTCACCCCCACCCCGTCTCCTCGCTGCGTTGACAGTTATCGGCGTATAACGTTAGCGAGCTGACGTTTCGAAGCATTTTTTAATGAACTTTTTCCTTTCGTCGAAGCGTAAAAATATTTCTGTAATATAATCCTTTTCATTTTTTTCTTTTTTTTCCATAGTTGTCGTTGTCGCTGTCGTCCTGGCGTGCCTTTCCCACCTCTTCCTCTTCTTCGTCTCTCGTGTCGATAATTAATTGTCGCCGCACACGACGCAAACAGTGGCTACGGTCCCCCGATCCTAGGTACTACGTAATTGCCGGAAGTCACGTAACAACCCCTTGTTATCTTTGATCGGCAACCCGTAAGCGTAAGGTGTAAGATTTACGCCATCATCGCCGCCAGCATTAGCAGCATGCCAAGCCTGTGTAGTGGGTTCCTCTGCGTTACTGTTGTAGATTCTTGTCGTGGTTTCGGGAGTCGTATCGTATCAGTCTCATCAAATTCATCTTTTGCCAAAGTGACAAATTTTGCGGATTCGCAGATGTTTATTTCGAGGGAAGATAAACTAGTACACTTTCTTCCCCTAATACTTTTCTTTATGGTTCAATTTTGGATGTTTTTTCTTTTACGAGGAAAATGTTGCATTGGATTAAATCAGAAGAGAAAATAGAAAGTTTCAAAAAATTAGTACAATCGATTCAAAAAGTAATACGTTTGCAAGCTAGACTGAATGGAGAAGCAAAAAAGAGACAGTTCCGTTCTCAATAATTGAAAATTTTAATTTTTTGTGAAAATTGAGATTAAGTCGAATTTGTTTGAAAAGTAAATCCTTTTGAAATGCGGATATGTCTCTGGACGGGGAGGGGGAGGGGGGTCCTTCCAGAAATTTTGTCTGCAAAAATCTGTCGACCAAAATTTTTCCAAGAGAAATTACCAAGTCAGAAAAAATGATACAATTGTTTCGTCAACTTTTACAAGATTTTTCATATCTAGCAAAATGTCATTACGAAAGTAGAATCAAGCTGGGGTGTGGTGGGGGGGGCGCTAATATATTTCTTTTCTCAGTACTCATCGTCTCCTATTATCTACAACTTCATTTCATGTCAAAAGTTTTCCCAGCATAGGAGCACCCAAGAGAGGTGTTCAGGGGACTCGAACCCCCTGATTAACCTCACCAAAGAGATTTTTTATCGTAAAAATATCAAAAAGAAATGCATTTTTTTGTTTTTCAAACTGCTTTAGGATGTTTTTTCAAAAAAACATATTACTCTCCAAATCTGAATCGGTCAAATTTAACAAAATTTTGCTTTTTTGAATCAGCGAAAAAAATTCACTAAAAATCAGTGATTTTTCGCTGATCTTTCAGCCAAAATTCACTAATTTCTCAGTTAATTTCCAATTGAACAAAAAAATCAGTAATTTTGATTAAAAGACCGCTTATTTTTAATTGAATTTACTTTACTTCAAAAAGGCAGAATTTCAACAAATTCGACTGATTCAAATTTAGAGAGTATATTAATCGTTTGTTCCAAAAATTTTGCAATTTTTCAATTTCCTGGGCTGAAATCTGCACATGTATCATCCATCTACCGAAACCATTTTTTCTAAAATTCTTAGCCCCTCCCTTTTGCCGTTTTTATGTCATTTTTTTTGCTTTAAATTTGCCAAAAAAATAATCCTTTTTCTATTTTTCGATTAAGGAAAAACTTCAAGAAAAGAGAAAAATTGTGAAAATTTTTGCTTTTCGCAGTAAAATTATTAAAATTCTTGCCATTTTCTGATTTTCTTGCTACTAAAGTGAAATTCTTGCAATTATTTGGTTTTTCTTGCCAGTTGACACCATGGATGGTTTTAAATCGGAAAAGTCAAAAAAATTCGATTACACCGCATCAAACACAGATTTTGGGGGAAAATAGTGACTTTAGTGACTTTTTATGAGGCAAAAAGTGACATATTTTCGAAAAAAATGACCAATTTTTTCTCATAAATAAATATACCCCCCCCCCCCTTACTTTTTCATAACTTAAACTGAGTGCTTTTGAGAGGAGAAATCTATACCAATGTCAAGGCATCAATCAACAAGTCTGGTGAACTAATATATAAGTATAGGTAGGTAAAAAAGATTTGATAAGACCTTTTTTTTTTAGAAATATCTGTATTTTTTAAAATTTTATGCAAGAGCGGTAGGCCGTTTGAACGAAAAAAGTGACTTCAGAATAAAAAAAGCGACCAATATAGTGACATTTTGGCAAAAAAAGTGACTTTTAGTGACCGTTCGGCAAAAAGTGACTTTTAGTGACCTTTTGACCAAAAAGTTACTTTTAGTGACTTTTGGCAAAAAATTAACAATTAGTGACCTTTTGGCGAGAAAAGTGACTTTTAGTGACCTTTTGGCGAAAAAAGTGACTTTTAGTGACCGTTTGGCAAAAAGTGACTTTTAGTGACCTTTTGGCGAAAAAAGTGAGTCTTCGTGACCATTTGGCAAAAAAAATGTCTTTTAGTGACCAACCTTGAAAATAGGAGACAAGTCACTAAAAAAGTTGACTGTTTAATGCCTAATTGCAGTCAAAAATTTTCGATTTTTTTGTCCCTTCCCTCTCCCCCTCCATAAAAGCAAGTTTCGATTTGTTCCCGAGTGGGCTACATTTTCATCAATAAAAAAACAAGTGAATTTCTCACTCGAATATTTTCTTTAAAAATTTATAATTTTTACCTTCAAAATTCCATTTCAACCCCTTTTTTGAAAATTTTCAAAATAAGTAAGAACCTACTTACTTGCTAACAAAATTTTCCAATCAAAATTCAGAACTTTTTTAGAACGTTTTCAGAATTTTCATAAGGCCTTTGAAAAGGTAATTTTCAAGCCCTTCTCCCAAAAAAATTAGGCCCGAGATAAAGGAAACTAGGTAATGCAGCTCTTTGATCTTTTCACCCTTTTTTTCACTTCGTATAAATTGAAAAAAAATGAATATTCAGTGAAAAATGCAAAATTTTTGAACCAAATGTAGGACTTTTTTTTAGTATTTTCAGTATCCAGAAACTGTTGAAAATCTTGAATATGTATTACATTGAGCTCACATTTTGGAATTTCTTTTTTCTGGAATAATTTGGTCCAGTTTTCTTTCAAATTCAAAGTAATTTCACTCCAGCGATCCTCCTATCCTCAATCACCTTCAAACAAATAAATTCTCTCCTCAAACATAACACCTTTTACTCCGAAAAAATCGATCGATGCTCATATAAAAACACAGTACAAAATTCACCTCCCCCTCTTCCCTTACCACTCCAATAAAACTCACCACCACCGAACAAAAACACTCACAAAACGTCTTAATAGCCAGACCAATTCAAGTAACGACCCCTTCTCACCTCCTCCGCCAACTTTCGACCAAATTAAAAAGGACAATTCCAAGACGGGGCGGCCAATAAACAGAAAATTAGAAGACTTTTACATCTCCGTCTCGAGGCAATATCGCGGGCAAATTGTCCGAAGGCGACGACATCTCGTCGTGCTGCTTAATACGCCAACCATTAGGCATAGTTTAACGGATCATTACATCGAGTCCACGGGACTAGGGGCAAGCTACAGGGGGACTCTTTTGTGAGAACTTGCGAGTCTCCTAACGGGGTATACACGATGTAATAATAATAAATACGTGACGAACATTATCTCCTGACCTTAGTAGACTTAGGACAAGATACTTGGAAAAGAAAAACATTCGAGCTTATCGCGATAAACGTTCCGATACAGAGGCGTAAGAAAAGCAATTCACAGAGGCAAAGAGATGGTAAATGTATTACAATATCTCGAAATAATTAACCTTTCTTCCAGAACCGTTGG
This sequence comes from Pseudococcus viburni, assembly GCA_033439095.1. NCBI lineage: Eukaryota > Metazoa > Arthropoda > Insecta > Hemiptera > Pseudococcidae > Pseudococcus > Pseudococcus viburni. The sequence goes on from JAVBJF010000093.1 coordinate 565,211, forward strand.
TTTAATTATCCGTATACGCAATACAGTTAGCCTTTGGTAGGACGTGATTCGGGGCAGGGAAGTGAAAAAAAAAACGTGTTAACACGAGGCGGACCAGGAGTTAATTTCGCGTTAAATTGGCGCTAGGCGACCACGGCTCGTTAAAGCGCGAAATCATTAATAGCTCATAACGTTACCCCCGCGTCAATACCTTTGAAAAAGTGTCGCTGTATTGTGACTTGGTTCGAGCATAGGCAAAGATTCGCCATTAGAGCCAGCTCAACTCGAGTTTGAAATAATTTATGAGACATAGTTCAAGTTCGGCGCTGGTATAATTGAAAAGCAACATCATACATAGGTTTTATTACCTATAATACGTACACCCGAAGCTATTAAATATTAATGCTGATGCTGCTTTAGAAAAAATCAGACTAGGTAGGGGAAAAAAAAGGTCTATACGAGCTCGTGGACATGCACCTAGCGAGGTAAATTATTTAATCGGGGTCCGTGTTTAATTCGGTATAAACATTAACAAATGTATCGTAATCATTCAAAATACCAGCGAGTACGCTTAAACGTTTAGTATTATTTTCAACGTTCACATTGTTGCATGGTAAAATTTTATATTACGCGCTAGTTTAAATTATAGTCATTAAGTGCGAGCGTATGAAAATTTTAATTATCTACAACGCGAGACGTTTAATTTACCGCTTCAACGGGTCTCTGTAGAGTCTATCTCTGTATTATCTGAGTGAGCAGATGGGGGTAGGTATATGAAAATTTGACTAAATTCCACTTCACTGTACAAATACATGTACGCGATATAATGAAAAAGTAACAGAGAACTTGAGCACCGGGTCAATATTCGACAACCTGGATAATCAGAGCAAAAGGGTCGTACGAATTGCCTTCGAGGATTGTCGGTCCATAGAGACGGAAACCGTACATGAAAATAGGCCAAGACATCTTGATAACCTGCGATGTTTTTTCTCATTTTTTTATTCTTCATTAGTTGGGTACTGTGGATTTGAAAAAAAAACTACGTTAAACTTTGACCATTTTCGTAAAAATTTACTTTGTAGCTGGAATAAAGCCGGAATGAGCAAAGAGGACAGAGAGGAGGGAGAGCTTGCTTCCCCAATAATCGAAAAATTACATTTTTTCGGTAAGAAAAATCAAATTCAAGTTGGAAAATTCAAAAAAGTGATGGGATGTCCTTGGAAAATTTATAGCTGGAGTCAAAAAAATTGAGAAAATGTATTTTGAATCGAAAAATGGGGAAAAATCCGTCTGAATCCTTCAATTTTTGTCCATCAAAAATGAAAACTTCTATTCGTTCGAAAATATTTGAAATGTCGTCAAAGTGGATGTATTAACTATCATGCGAATCAAGAAGATTAATTCAAAATGTTATTAAAATTGGCGAAATTACCAAATAATTGTCCTTCAATTATAAAATTTCTTAAAACTGCCAAAAAAAATGTCAATTAATTATTAAAATTGTCAAAATCGCCATAAATTCCAAACAATTCCCCTCGAAATACACACAAACGGCGTTAAAACTGCTAAAAACTTGCCCAAAAGTCATCATAGAAATGAATAAAATTGTCAAGAAAATTGCTCCTGAATTACATACAATCTTCGTTCAAACTGTTGCAAACTCGTTCAAAAGTAAAAAAATTAATCATAGAAATTGGCAAAATTGTCAAAAAAATCGCACCTGAAATATAAACGATATTAAATCTGTTGAAAAATTTCCTAAAAACCATTAAAATTTATCTATTTTCAGAAAATTACTGTTGAAAAAATATCCAAAAAGTCATAAAAATTGGCCACAAAAATCTACAAAATAATGCCAAAAAATTGTCCCAGAAACACATATTAACGTTAGTTGTTAGAGCTACTGAAAAAACAAGAGCAAGAGAAAAAAAATTTCTCGAAGCTGTAGAAAAATTGCTCAGGAGTCACGAAAACTGGGTCATTAAAATTTGCAAAATTGTCCAAAAACCATAAAAATGGATCATTAGATCATTACAATTGGATAAATGGTCGAAATTTCCCAAAAGGGTATGGACGGATAAGGGGTGAATTTGGCCCCCGGCGCTTTTGGGCTCCTAAACACCTCAAGTCGTGTATATTGACTAGAAATAATTTTTCACAAAATTTTGGACCCCTACCTCCCTCTCTTTCGGAGCTATGGCCATTTTATTGCATCATTTTCAAGAATTTTTAATTTCAACGGAAGTGAAGGAAATTTTCTGTCCTTTGGCACAAAGTTACATCTGGTAGAGGTGTATTCATGATAATTTTTTCAACAATTTTGGTGCACTCCTTCACGTTTTTTCGGTCATTTGAAGTTTTCAATCGTAAAAAATACCATATAAGCGAAGAGCGACCACCCTGGAAAATTTTTTAAAGAATACGTTTTTTTATGTAGAATTTTACTATGCATTTGGTTTTGGCGATTTCTTTGAACTAAGGGCCGAAAATCGCGAAAAACCGTACAGAAATGTTGTAATTTTAGCAGATTTTTCAAATTTTGAGCGCTTTGTACAGAAAGAAATAACCAAATAAGGAAACCAATTTCAAATTCGTGTTCAGCAGGTCAAAATACCCCGGTAAACATCCTTTTCGTAATAGTTTTGATTAAAATTTCAAAATTCACCTTTCTCACTGAAATTTAATGAAATAAAAGTGAATTTCGAGACTTCGAGTAAAACGATCGCGAAAAACGTATTTTTCGGGGTATTTTGACCTGCTGAACACGAATATGGATTTAGTTTTTTCATTTCGTCATTTTCCCCTAAAATGTCCTCATTTTCAAGTTTAAATCGGGTCTCTCGAGCAAGAAAACTATTATATACAATAATTAATGTCATATTCGTGTTCTACGACCTAAAATTAGTCGGAAACCAAAATATTTCTATTTCAAATTTTTTGAGCCACATTTCAAGAACAGAAACCGTCCAAGAGGAGTGATGGTGAATTTATTTTCCACGTATCCTCCATGTCTTTGACATTGAATCGTTCCAATGAGTTACAATATTGCGCGCCCAAATCTCGAACAATAATTTTTTGAAATTTTTCCACAAGAATCAACATAGCAATTCGAGATTGAAAAAAGTGTCACGAAAACAGGAGCGGGGCATCGAAGATGCTTGATTTTTTTCAAATGTTCCTAATTGTCATTTTGGCAGGAAAAGGGTGTAAATGGGGGGGGGGGGGGCTACTCAAAATTTGAAAAATCTGCTAAAATTACAACATTTCTGTACGGTTTTTCGCGATTTTCGGCCCTTAGTTCAAAGAAATCGCCAAAACCAAATGCATAGTAAAATTCTACATAAAAAAACGTATTCTTTAAAAAATTTTCCAGGGTGGTCGCTCTTCGCTTATATGGTATTTTTTACGATTGAAAACTTCAAATGACCGAAAAAACGTGAAGGAGTGCACCAAAATTGTTGAAAAAATTATCATGAATACACCTCTACCAGATGTAACTTTGTGCCAAAGGACAGAAAATTTCCTTCACTTCCGTTGAAATTAAAAATTCTTGAAAATGATGCAATAAAATGGCCATAGCTCCGAAAGAGAGGGAGGTAGGGGTCCAAAATTTTGTGAAAAATTATTTCTAGTCAATATACACGACTTGAGGTGTTTAGGAGCCCAAAAGCGCCGGGGGCCAAATTCACCCCTTATCCGTCCATACCCTTTGATACGAATTCGTCATTAAAATTATAGAAAAATTGATTTAAAATTTGAATAAGTGCTCACAGAAAAAAATTAAAATTTAGAAAACTGCCTAGAAATGCATGAAAATTGTCATTAAAATGGGGGCAGCAAATAGTCAAAATTTATCATCAAACATCAACATTTTTCAAATTGTTGAAAAAAATGTCCAAAAGAAATCAAAATCTAACAAACTGCTTCAAAAATCGCTCAAAATGACATTAAAATGTCAAAATCTCACTGAAATTGCAAAAATTGTTCGAGAAATAGTTCAGAAGCCATTAAAAAACGATACATAGGTACAAAAATCGCTCAAAATTTCAACAAAATAGCTATAAAACACAAGCATTTACCAAATGATTATCCGAAAGTCATAAAAGTTTTCTAATATGGCTCTATAAATTGTCACAAATTTAAAACATAAAAATTGATTAAATTGTCCTAAGAATGGTCAAGCTTTTCCGTAAAAATTTGATGAACTAAAATCTGTAAAAATCATTTCAAAATTTGTTTTAAAAATTCTAGATTATAAAAGTTTTCTAATATTGCTCTATAAATTGTCACAAATTTAAAATATAAAAATTGATTAAATTGTCCTAAGAATGGTCAAGCTTTTCCGTAAAAATTTGATGAACTAAAATCTGTAAAAATCATTTCAAAATTTGTTTTAAAAATTCTAGATTATAAAAGTTTTCTAATATTGCTCTATAAATTGTCACAAATTTAAAATATAAAAATTGATTAAATTGTCCTAAGATGGTCAAGTTTTTCCGTAAAAATTTGATGAACTAAAATCTGTAAAAATCATTTCAAAATTTGTTTTAAAAATTCTAGATTATAAAAATTGTTTCAATTATCCTAAGAATGGCCAGTTTATCTGAAAAATGTAGAAATCATTTTTACGTTAGTTATTTTATCAACAAATAAGACAAAATTTGCACATCAACATTATTTTTGGGAAAAATCAAATTTTTTCTGACATTTTGAAAAATTTTACTTCTATCACAAGCAAAGTATGCAATATTTTGTAGAAGTTGAACAACATTCAACGAACTTTTATTACAATTTTCATAAAAGTTCAACAATTTTATATACATTTTGAATCTTTAGAAGAATTTTCGATGATTATTTTTTCCAAATTTTTACAAGGATTCGACATTTTTTAGGCATATTTTTAAAATTTTCAAAACATTTTCAATAATTTTCAGTCAACCTTTAATCATTTTTAGACAGATGGGAAAATTTTCATGATTTTTTATTTATTTTGGTACATCACAATTTGATGAATTTTCATGATATATTGACGAATTTTCATACAATATTTTTGGAATTTTAAAGAACTCGCAGAAATTTTTTTATCGCCTCTCAAGATTTTATCCACTTTAACATATCTAAGCATGTGAGACAAGTTTTTCAGAACCTTTAGCCTTTCAAAACTGGAGTTTAACTGACGATTTTCAGTATAATTTTGCACTTTTATCTTAGAAAGTTTACCCAGAGTTGGCGAGAGCAAATGTGAGTCCGAAGCTATAAAAATTTTCGGGGTCTTTTACCCTAAAAAATGTTGCTATTTTACGAATTTTTTTGGTTCTGCCCTTTCTGCTTGATCTTTTTCAAGAGAAAAATTTTGAAAAATTGCAATTTTAGCAACGAAAAAAAATAAATTTTGTTCTTTTTTAGCATATTTTCTCCAAATAAAATGAAAAATATAAATTTCGGGCCCTTCACTGGATCTTCAAAAAAAATGCGATCCTGGTGCAAATGCACCCTTCGCATCCCCTGACTTCATCTAATCTTTCAAGTAGGATTCTAAGGTACTCACTCATTCCGAATCAGTGAAAAATCAATGATAAACATTCAGAATTGCAGCACAGGAAAACCACTAATTTTTTTTAACGATTTTTTTTACTGATTATTCAAAAAATTTCACAGATTTCTCAGTGAATTTCATAAGTATCACTGAAATTTCAGTGAATTTTCATAATTTTTTTCCCTGAATTGCTTTCAGTGAAAATTTTTTCGCTGATTATTCAAAAAAATTCACAGATTTCTCAGTGAATTTCATAAATATCACTGAAATTTCAGTGAATTTTCACTGATTACCAGTAATTTTTTTTCACTGGTTATTCAAAAAATTTCACAGATTTCTTAGTGAATTTTCAGATTTTCAGTAAATTTCTTTCACTGAATTGCTTTCAGTGAAAATTTTTACACTAATTTATTGCTGTGCTGCAATTCTGACTGTTTTTCAGTGATTTTTGATAAATTTCACTGATTCAGAAATGAGAGAGTAAGTGAATACGTATTACAAACAATTACTCATACATTTCAACAAGTCCTCTGAAGTCATCACCAAATTTAAATAAACCAAGACAACAAAATAAAATACCGCCAAAAACAAGGCCATCGGAAAATATAGCCAATTCAACACCAAAAAGTCATAAAATTTTAAATACCGCTTTGTAACGTAAGAAATTCGTAATCCAACTTATAACTTTTCGTTACCGTTTATCCAGATACTAGGAGCGATTCAAGTTTCAAGGTAACCGGTGTAGATAAATTTCGGCATAGAGCTCCTTTGCTTTCATCCTTCTTGATATTATTCTACTATTATATCTCATTGCAGTTATTTTGGGTAAACGTTAAAATGAATAAAATCGCGTAGGTAGCTCTGAATTTTCGTATATCTGCTCACTTATACCGCTAGGTATAAAATGAGCAAAGAGATAGAAAGAGAAAAAAACACACGTTTTACATTTCGGCGCGAATTTATCGTCGAATAAATAGAAAAGCCGAGAAGAAGAAACCCCCTATCGTATCCCATATACGCGAACGTATAAACGCGAATATCGAAATAGCATTCTAAGACCACTTAAAAAGTTTTTCTTTGAAAAGTGTTTTTTTGAAGAAGACGAAAAAAAAAAGTTACCTAGCTGTTTTTTGGAAAAGCGAAATAAATAGGATCTAAAGCGAGGTACCTTACCTACGTAAACCATAAACCTACTCGAGGTATAAAGGAGAAGCGACCAAATTACTATGAGAGAGTACAAAGACTCGGGCCATATTCTAATTTACCGTTCATTAGAAAACATTAAAAAGAACTAACGAAATAATGAACTTTAAATAACCTAATTAAACTTATACCAGCTACCTAAACGTAATACGCTGGAGCCTCTGCGCAACGTTGGTGCGTCCGTAAAGCACAGAATCTAGCAACACAATCGAGATAAATCAAAAGAAATTGTGAACGTTCAAAGTATACTAAAACGTCGTTTAATTTAAAAAGAATCCGGAGAAATATTAAATTACTAAAAGGAAACTTCTATTTAGGCTTATTGTCAGAAGTCAATACCCTTTGAGAATTGAAATTTTTATCAAGAACGAAATTTTCTCGAGTTCGAATCGCGCGTGAATGCATCGAAATTCCAGCATCGTCGTCGGCTCCTTTCTTTCTTTCCTTTTCTCTATCTTCTTTTTGTTCTCTCTTTGCTTTTTCTACGTTTTATAAATCGACTACAAACGTATAGACGACTACCTGAGTAAAATAGAGAGACAGATCCATGGTGGTCTGAACATTAACGGATGTCATTTTCGATAACCGCGTGTAATCTGTAATCGTCGCAGACCAGACGTTACATAAGGATGTGTTGTCTGCATCATAAGACCGTGCAACGGCGACTTTTATTTTCTATTACCTTAAAAACCTTCCGATTATGTCTCAACTTATGATTGCTACGTTAATTGAGGGCATTAGATAGGATAATGAAATATTTACTCAATGCCAGGATCCGGAATACCCTCGATAAGCTGCTATTACGTCTCAGTTTTAATGCACCATTGACCATTGCGCTGATAAACTAGTAGAGAAAACATTGTAAACTAAATTGAGTTGAAAGAAAACACCAAAATGCCGAAAAAATGCATCAACGCGAGTACGCACAACTCTCTAGTACAACAGTTGCGAGCAGACTGCGGTAAATATAACGAAATTGCAACATATTCACCAGTGTTGCCAATTGAGAAAAATTTTATTTTACCTATTAAAATCACAAATTTGACAAAGGGAAATTTTTTAGAAACGACCGGCTTAAATAAAATTTCACAAAGTGTGTACAACAAATTAATATGAATGAGCAGTATTTTAAATATTTTTGCAAGACAATATTGATTACTCAACAAAATGATCTTATCACACCAAAAATATTCACAAAAAGACGTAAAATTATATTACACATCATTAAGTATAATATGTTTTGAGCTACTATCACAATCAGTGTTCAATAAGTACATGTCATTAGGAATCCTGAATTTGTGTACATAGGTACAATTTTGTGATGTGCCTGCAGTAAATCTCAAAGACTGGATCACTAGATACCCGCCTGGGCCAGGGCTTGGGCCATCAAAAGGGAAAATGTATTGCAGGAGCCAGATCAAAAAAGTGTATCAATAATTGTATTACCTGTCATCTAAATTCAGTGAACATTTTATTATTCTGGAAAAACTTGTGGCAAAACCAAAATAAAAAATTTGAAATCAAAACTGAAACTATAACCAAAAGAGAAATAAAAAATATGAAACCCAACTGCTAAACTGAAACTGATACTTTTTTCAATTTCAGTTTGCATCCCTGGTTTTGAGGTTCCTTAAACCTTCTATTTGTCCTTGAATTTTTTTCTATGTATACACTACTTATGTATTGCACTATTGCTGGGCTATTAAATGGCAATCTTTGATAGATTTGCACTAGATTCACATCATGGTTTGTACTAAAATTAAAAATTAAAAATGAATAATTCATCAGAGCTGCGAGAATGGTGAACTTTTGGTTCTTCAGCTTTTTCTCCTTTTCTGCTCCCCAAATTTAATTCTCATTTTGTTCTTGTTCTTTAAAAATTGTTCCTGTTCTCATTTATGTTTTTCAAAAAACGTTCTTGTTTATGAACTTTATTTCTATGTATTTTGGTAAGATATCTGTAAGTTGTCTGGGTCGCAAGGGCCTACAAATCAAATAAGGGGGATGTATTGCTCTATTTGGCCTCAAGTAGTGTTGGCAAAGTTCGTGGCATTCATTTAAAATGAATGCAAACTGAAAGCGTATTTGTTCGATTTTCACAAACGTGAACTGAACATGTTCTTTTTTTACAAACGTGAATGTGAACATGTTCTTTTTTCAAGAACATGAACATATTTTTTTGAACTGACAAGTTCTTTCAAAATTTCTGAGAAGAGGAAAATACGATTAGAAGAGCAAAAAATGCCCCTTTTCCAACATTTTTATACTAAAATCATGTTCTTTTAGAGCTTAAGGAGCAGGCTTGAGCCTCCTGAGCCCCTCTGGCTGTGCTCCTGCTTCAAAACAAGCTTTCTCTTTCCCCTGGACTCTGCTTCCCACCTCTGCCTACCCATATTGCTAATTTATAAAAAAACGTGTTTGAATGTGAAACGTGAACGAGTTCTTTTGAAGTGAACACGAACGCGAACGAGTTTGTTTTAAAAGAATGTGAACTGAACTAGTTACGATTTTAAAGAACGTGAATGTAAACTTGTTCACTTTTTTTTGGGAACTTTGCCAACACTGGCCTCACAGAGTAACATGGTGTGTCGTCCGTGGTCGCGAATATAGGTATGCATACTTGTAGGTACCTAACTACCTATCTAGTTCCCTAATAATTCTTCCAGAGGTATCAATCCATCAGAATTGCCCGAAGGTTTGAATGAGAAACATAGCCCAACTAAGTATGTCTATAGCTCGAGCGTGAAATGTAGCCCAAGCCAGGGGTTGAGAATGGAACAAGAATGTTACATCGTTCCGTTTCATTCTTCTGTTCATTAAACGTTCCATTCTGTGCTCCGTTCCGTTCCATCTCCGTTTGAGATACACTTCGAAGCATTCCCGTTCTTCGTTCCATTCCAGTTTTCAGATCCGTTATAACGCTTCCGTTCCCATTCCATTCCGTTCCAATTATTTTTTACAAAAAAGGTTGAGCTTTCATAAATTTATAATTTCGTCATGTCGTTAACTACATAAACATGAATCATTATGATGGGAATAATATAAGGTAAAAAAATGATAACCTAATAAGTAGGGAGCGGAAAAATATGCACCCCGAAAATGTCAAAATAGAATTTGCATAAAAATGCATATTTTTTGCATATTTCTGAAAAGTATGCATTTTTTATGCATGCGTATATTTTGGCATTTTCAGGTGCATATTTTTCTGCTCTCTACTAATAAGTCGGTAAACTAAGAATAAATTTGGAATTCAATTCAATATGAAAAATCGACAATAAAAATTGAAAATTACACACGTATAAAACGCAAGATGGTGATTTTGATTATTATTTAGAATTTTGCAATTCACATTGTTAATGGCGGATAATAGGTATAGGTAGGTATGTATAGAAAAAATGGATATAACCACTTTTTCATGATCTTCAACTTTTTTCTATAAGCACACGATTTTTTGGCGGAGAATGAATAATTTTTTTCACATTTTTTCATTATTTCTTATTTTTTCCATCACCTTAGTATTGACTCCGCCACGCGGAGTGGCTGCATTCTATAAGATCTTGTTGGAACTAAGATTTTTTCTCAGAATTGGGGGGATGGAATACATTAGCGTAAGTTTTGAAGAACAAGAACAGCTTTTGAAGAACGAGAATGAGAACAAGAACGAATTTTAAAGAACGAGAACGGGAACCAAAATTTCATTGTTCTCACAGCCCTGTCAACGCGAGAATGCACAACTCTCTTGTGCAGTAGTTGCAAGTAGATTGCGACAAATGCAATGAATTTCCAACATTTTTGTCAGTGTTACCAAATGCCAATTGAGTAAAAATTGTATCAAAATCGCCAATTTCACAAATTAGAATGGAAAATTCAATCAATAATTCAGTGTTTGTAACTGTGGTTTCAATAATTAAGAGGCGATTTCAAAAATTTTCTGAATATGCACCAGTGCTGCCAACCACAAAAAATCAGAATTATGACGAATCCTCATACATGACATGTTTTTCAGCCAAATTCAATTTTTCCAGCATTTCTTTGCTTCAAATGAAGTATTTTCCTTCATTTTTTTCACAAATCCATCAGTGTTGCCAGTTGCTAAATACTAAAAAATACAAATTTTAATGAAATCTCAATTTCGACGATCCATTAGTAAAATGGCATTTTTACGACATCTATTACATTTATAAATTGCAAATCGGGTATTTCAATCCCTTTTCTACCCCCCTCTATTCCTCCCCCTCTACACCATACAGCACTCGAAATACTTAAATCTCCGGAATATAAAACACATTTTCAGCCGTCTATTAAATCCAAATCACACTTCGAAACGATTTTTATACAACGAAACGACTAAGCGATTAATTCTTTCCATCGGATGGAAAAACAAAACTACAGAGGGAAAATATATAGGCAATTAAAAGGCCGCTAGTTACCATGTTGACGCGGTCGCAGTTGTCGGAGCAATCCGGAATAGCGTCCGGACAAATCGATCAAATTAATTAACAGGAATAAAACAAAGGCACCGGCGAATGGGCGAGATCGGGGGCCACGCAGTACGCCATCTCGTCGAGCTGGTACACAGAAGAATACGACGTTTCGCGAATGATAAAAAAGCTCCATCGGCTTAATGAAACGGTGTCGGGATTCGTTTGAGCGTAAAATGTGAGCCGCAAGCCCTTTGGCATGCGAATCCGCCGTCTTTCGCGCCCGCTGCTCGTCAAACCAGAACGCGCGTTGCACTCGGTAATAAACTTTTTGAAAACATGTAACGACACTTTACGCGAAACTTTAAAATTTTCTAAGTAATTAAAAGCATAAAAGTTAATTACTTTCGAGTCAATTTCGCGGCAAAAGTTTAATTACTCGACGATAATGAATCGATTGCGAGCTGCATAAGGAGAAAAACGACGCGCATCTGGAGATTCGAGAGGCATAATGGAGGAGGCTGCGAATCGGGGGGAGAAAAAACCTCATCGTTTGTACGCTAAATGGCGCACGGAGGTTTTTAGTCATTTGATTTTAATTAAAGTTGCGGTTCGCGGCAGCTTCCGGCGGCGAGGTTTCTTCGTCAATTGTGCGACGACGATGACGACAATGACGTTCGATACGCAGCTCGCCCGAAATTATACCGACACGATGCGTTTTTCTGACACGTACGTAGACGTAAACTTTGATGGGTGTCGAATGGCAGGCGAGGCGAAGGATTCATGAAATGAGCAAGTCATACGTGATATAGCTTAATTACCCCAGAGTACGTGTGATGCTTTAATTGACATATTGCGCGATACCTTCGCACTTGGAGAGAAAATTATACCTATTCGGCGTTGGAAAATCATTGAAAATTGTCAAATATGCCATCGGCGTATTTCAACAATGCTTATTTGAATGATGTGCAGAGGGGTAGGATGAAAAAACTGCATCTCAGCGCCTTAAAAATTAGTAGAAATCGACATGTTGCTTTACTTTTCAAGTTTCTTTAAATTTTAGTCAAAATTGAGTACCCCTGTACCTCTCGAGGGTTTTGAGATCCCATTTTGAGAATTCAAGGGTTAAAAAAAAGGAAAAAGAAGCTCCTAATAGTAATTTTTCCCGTTTTTTAAATAGCAGCGTTCAACAAGTGTACCTACTTATCATGAAAAGCTGAAAAGCTGAACTTTCAATCTCGAGCTTTTCAAAATTTAATCATAGATTTTGACTCTTACGTCAATTCTTTTTGAACTCCCAAAAACAGATTCGACCCAAGTACAACCTATCTCGAAATATGAGTCTTCATAGTTGGGTAGTTCACTTTGGGAAAAAATAGCGATAGCATAAAAATTACAAAGTCCCACTCCCTGAAGAGTTCGGATGAAATGACGATGGTCATTTGATTCGACCAACGAAAAGACCTCGTAAAAAAATTGAGTGAAATTGGAAGGCTCGATTTTTTTTCTTTCAACTTAAAAGTTTACACCATACAACGCAACGAATTAAAAAATTTCCAAAAACAAAGAACTATAGTCTGAAAATCGCTCAGCTTTAAAGAGTAAATATGTTTGAACTATGTAAGTAATCAATTTTTGCGAAAACATTGAAATATAAAACGAATTGGGGTAAAATGGTATGTGAGAGAGAAAGGAAGAGGTGGAGATGAAAAAATCTTACTGTTTTTCATTTCTCTACCGAAATATGATTTTTTATTACCAACAAAAAAAAAGTAAAATGACTTCATTTTCTGAACGTGAGTATATTTTGCATCCGTGTGGACGATATTTTGACCTTTTAAGAGTCAAACGCATGTACACGTATGACTTACCTATAATAGGCATACTTTAGTTACATATTTTTCTCAAAGTCCAACTCCAAACTTTTTTTTCAATTTTTTCAACGCAGAATTGTTTTCAAAATCTTTTTCAACACCAAAATTTTATTTCAATATTTTAAATCACAATTTTTCATTAAATTCTTTTCCAGCCTTGAATCTTTTTCACGAAATATACCTTCATAATTTTTTTCAACACAAAATTTTACTTCAAAATTATTTCAAGTGAATTTTTTTTAATGACAAAATTTGAAAAATTTTTAGAACCAAAAAATAAAGAATTCTAATTCAAAAAATCTGAGATATTTCATAGGGAGTTGAGATAATTTAAAAAATTTTGAAGTTGAAAAAATGTTGAGAAAAAAATTTAAAATGAAGAAAATGTCAAGAAAAAATTAGGTATAAATTTAAAAAATTTTGAAATGAAAATTTGGAGTCAGAAAAAATGTTGAACAGAAATATTAGTTTGAAAAAAATTTAAAAGAAAAAGCTCGAGAAAAAATTGTGAATTTGATAACAATTTTTAATGGAAAATAGTCTCGAGTCATGAAATTAATTGAGCAAAAGGCTCGACTTTATTGTCCTTTTAATGAGCCTCTCTTCCTGACCTCCAAAAAAATTAATTTTTACGAAAAATTCTAAACAAATATAATTTAAAAGGAAATCACAATGAGCTCCTAAATTTAAATCTCATATTTCTTTTTATTTTATTTTATTTTTTTAGATTTAAATTGTTTGTTAAGGATGAATGGAAATTTTTTCAATTTTTGAAAAAAAAACTCGACTCATGACTAGCTTGACTCATTTTGACCAGTTTGACTGAGTTTGATTGTTAGACACCTATGTTTAAGAAAGTTTTTTCGCAATTTTCGACCCTTTTACGTTTGAAAACTTCAAATAACCAACAAAACCAAAAAAACATAACGACGGAATCAAAATTGATGAAAAAAATTGCGATAAATACAACTGCATCTAAGAAATCTTGTGCAAAACAGAAAATTTTCTTTATTTTTACTGAAATTAAAATTTTTTTGAAAATAATACAATAAAATAGCCATAATTGGAAAAAAGAGAGATGGGCAGCCATCACAGAAAAATTCTTAAAAAAAGTTTCGGTGACCAGTTTTGATCAGAAAAATGACTCAAGAGGAACTAAACGACCAAAAATTCAATTTTTTGAGTGATTAAAATTGTTTAATGGTACCTCCAAAAAATTTGAACATCAACTGAAACGACATAAATAGTGACTGTACCTTTACTTTTTTACAAAATGGCCGCTCAAACTTTTTAAATCGCCATAACTCTGCGAAAAATGGCTAAAAAATTTTGAAAAAAATTTGGGGGTTCTCTAATCCTCCAGAATCTAAAAACCACAACATTTTCATCTCCATTTGGCAAAAAACGAAAAAAAAAAGTTTAAAAAACACATTTTGGTTCCTCCACCGAAAATACGTGGGCCAAGGGTCCAAACTTATGTCAGAATTTTCTCTCATCATGACTGACTTTTTGGGGTAGGTTTCGTCAAATTCCTTTCCAAGGACCAAAACACCCCACTTACGCGAAGTACCATACGTGGATCAGGGCCCGGTTGTGAATCAAGCCACATAACAAGGAGTTGTGTAAAAAAAAAAAATTTAGGCGTGTATATGAACCACCAGATTACCCATTACATATCTTTAATTTGTGTTTTTTTTTCATTACAAAGCAGAAAAAAATAAAATGATTTTAAAGGCATTTTTTGACGCGAAAAATGGATGTTCTAGAAAAATTTCACCGTCAGTATTTTTTTAAAAATGAAATCCGCAATATTGATGTAGAGGAAAGTGATTTTCCATAGGATTTTTTTTTGAAAAATTATATTTCTCTGCGAGTGGTTCGATCCACCCCCTGAAAAATTCGAAAAAATTGAGGTTTGGGGAAAAAATTCCAACAAGCAAAAGACTCATGGCAAAAATCTTAAACAAAGGTGTTTTGGTAGAAAAAACTCCACTCTTTCAGATGCCGCATTCAGTTTTACCAGAAACTCAAAATTTCGGGGTCTTTTGGGTGATCGGAAAAGCCTGATCCATAAATGGTACTTCGCTGTATCCTGCTATACTCTTTCAGAAAATTTTTTGAAAAATAACAATTATGATTTAAAAATGAGGAAAACGAGTATTTTTCGCTTAAAAAATTGGAAAAAGTGACTTTTGAGGGCACTACCTGAGGGGTTCAGGATGAAAACCAGAGCTGGGGCTGATTTCACCATCTCATCCGACTAGAACCTTTTAAGTGCTATAGACAAAAAGCTACAAATATCAGTACAAGAGCACACAGTGACAATGACGTACCCCTGCTTCGATCGGACATCGAGTGGCGAAAGTCACACATTCGCACGTGCCTAGAAATGACCAAACAACGGTATTCACTTTGGCCGCCGTAATTACACATTAAATAACGCCACCACCTGGGTGGAGGACGAAAGGAACGGCCAAGATGAGTCATCGTACTCCAACGAGCCACCACATCGCGATTTTTAAACAGTTGCATAAAAAGTCATTAAAAGCTCTACGTGCTCAGTCTGCCCTTCCGAATCGGGCGCAGACTACAAAGCGTTCATCCATAAAAAGCTCAAACGCTGTGGGATTTTTCTTGGTGCATCGAGATCGGTGTAATCATTCACACCCCGACATCGAGATTGGCAAGAAACAAGGGTAAACGGTTGGGCTTCTTCGGTAGACGTCGACTACCGCTTTTACCATATGCTATGCCCCATATACGTACGAAGGACACGAAGGGATTCTGCATCGGTGATGATGGGGCTACGAAGATGACGTCACTGTGTATCGGTATCCGTGTAATCCGCGGTTAAGCATCCCTTACGAAACAGTATTGTTACACCCTCGTACAACGAGTATATTGGAATAGGACGACGATATACGATTATGAATTTAATCAACAAAATGATTCGTGAGATGTAATCAAAAAACACCCCCAATGTTGTGTATAAATGTAACGCCACCGTGGCCTTATATTCCGATACAGTGAATCACACTTGTACTGTAACACGTGCTTTTTCACATCGTCGTCGTGATGTCTACCCATCCGAGAAAACGAGATCGAGATCGGGGTTAGTAGATTCACATTTCGCAGTTGTACATTTTTTTCGGTCTGTTTTCGTACAAGATGTCCACAATATTTTAGTAACGATTTTCTCTGATTTTCTAAGGTTTTCAGACCAATTTTTCGACATTTTCGACATTTTCCAGGCTTTACACGTTTTTTTCATGAAATAGTGAAGATGGGGGGGGGGGGATTTAAAATTTTGCCACGTTATCCGAAAGTTTTCAAAAAATTAAGATTTTGAATGAATTTTCAAGATGTATCACAGACCTGTAAAATTAAAAAAGTATGATTTTTATATGACTGAATTTTTTTTAGTAAGTTTTTCTTTGAGATAAAAAAAGATTTCAAGGAGGGGGGTGGTGAAATTATTCTCGTCAATTTAAAAAAAAAAATCAATAGTTTGAGCGACGAAGAATCGAAAATGTGTTTTTTTTAATTTTCTAAAATCAAGATTCATATTAAGTGTAGAAATTGAAAATTGTAATTTCTGGATAACTTTGTTCTCTGACCAGGGATAGAAACTTTTTTCAAAATCAATTCTTGCGTGTTTTATAAATTTTTCGGATCAATTTTTTTCAAATTTTTCAGTCTTTTTGAGTAGGTAAACTTCTCAAGTAGTGAACAAAACGTGGCAAGTAATAGTAACGTTGGTGGAACGATGATCGTCTTCAACATTCAAATTTTCAATTAAATGTACAATTTTTGAGACAAAATACTCAATTTTTTCAATTTTTCGTTCCAATTTTAAATAAACACGCTGAATAGTTTTCTGTTTATTAGTTTTTGAAAAACAAAATTTGTCCAATCAGAACGAAGCAGGGGCAGATTCGAAAAAAATGACGTTAAAAATTTTTCAACTTTACAAGTCATTTTCAACCTTGAGTAAACGGAAGGAAAATGGAAAAAATTGGAAATTTTTTGTTAAAAGTATGTCCAAGCATAGCGAGAGCAATTTTTTTTTAATTCATATTTTTAATGGACAAAGACATGCATTTGAATATCAATTTTTTCATTCAATATGGTTAACAGATGCCAAATCAGCTGAATGAAAAAAGTCATATCTATAAAGGAATGAAAAAATTTAGTTCGAACGGAGCAAGGAATTTTTTTTTTTGAAAAATTCGTGATGAAATGAGCAAAAACACTTTCCAGATAATTTATCCATCTGCAAAGGTTACAAAATTCCCAGATTTTCAAAATTTCTCGATTTTCCGTATTTTTTTTACTTTTCCACAATTTAACAATTCCTTAAATTTTCCTTGATTTTTCCAGATATTCAAAATTCCTTGCATTTTTCCGACTTTTCCAGGTTTTCAAAATTCCTTGAATTTTCTCTGACTTTTTTTCACGAATTTTTCTCAACTTTTCCAGATTTTTAAAACTTTTTGACTTTTTCCAGATTTTTAAAATTTCTTCATTTCCCGATTTTTTTGACTTTTCCACAACTTAAAAATCCCCTACATTTTCCTTGACGTTTCCAGATATTTAAAATTCCTTACATTTTCCCCGACTTTTCCAGGTTTTTAAAATTCCTTGAATTTTTTCTCAACATTTCCAAATTTTTAAAACTTTTTGACTTTTTCCTGATTTTAAAATTTTTTTATTTTCCCGATTTTTTTGACTTTTCCACAATTTAAAAATTCACCAAATTTTCCTTGACTTTTCCAGATATTTAAAATTCCTCGCATTTCCCCCGACTTTTCCAGGTTTTTAAAATTCCTTGAATTTTTCCTGACTTTTTTTTCACGAATTTTTTTCAATTTTTCCAGATTTTTAAAACTTTTTGACTTTTTCCAGATCTTTAAACTTTCTTCATTTTCCCTATTTTTTTTGAATTTTCCACATTTAAAAATTCCAAAAATGTTTCTCAACTTTTCCAGATAATCAAAATTCGTTGCGTTTTCCCGACTTTTCCAGGTTTACAAAATTCTTTGAATTTTCCCTGACTTTTATTTTACAAATTTTTCTCAACTTTTTCAGATTTTTAAAATTTCTTGATTTTCCCGATATTTTTTGACTTTTCCACAATTTAAAAATTCCCTAAATTTTCCTCGACTTATTGAGATATTCAAAATTCCTTGGATTTTTCACGACTTTTCCAGGTTTTCAAAATCCCTTGAATTTACTCTGACTTTTATTTCACAAATTTTTCCAAACTTTCCAACTTTTTGATTTTTTCTGACTTTTCCAGATTTTTGAAATTCTATGTAATTTTCCTGACTTTTTCTGATTTTCAAAACTCCTTGAATTATTCTCAATTTTTCCATATTTTCAAAATTCTTTGACTTTTTTATGTTTTTAAAATTCTTCCATATTTTCAAAATTCTCTGTGACTTTTCCACATTTTCCAAATTTTCCAGAAAATAGACACCCCTAATAAAATCAACCATCGAGGTGAATGACCACCCCGTAATAAAAAATATCGTGCTTTGTGTACTAATTTTTAAGGAGACGGACGTTTTATATATTAATGGTGTAAACATAAGGCGAGTCAGAGTGTTCGCATCGTCGGTCGTCGTGTCGAGAAAGTATGTTTTCGCATCAACTTGACCATCGCCTCGTCCATCGTAGCCTTTTACAAAGGTTGCGGTTTTGATTGAACGATAAAATTAATGGCTATTCTAAGATCCGTCCTCCCCCACCCCGTTCCCCCAGCTGGCATTATAAGGTACCCCGTATTTCGTCCGTACGGGATCGTCTTAAACAACAAAGTAAACCTAGATTTATGAACGTTACAAAATCACATATTGACAGCGTAATCCTAAACGCTCCATTGGACAAGATTGTGTACTTAATTGCGAAACGCTTGCGAGCTTTTTTTCTCCGTCGTGTGCTTTTACCCGAAAAGCTTAACGGGTACTTTGTCACGTACTGTGTGTGCTCAGATTGGTATGCGATGATTTTCTTCGCACAGAGATGGTGAAAAATTCGATCCGCCGGATGAAAAATGGATACGGAATTCCGATATATGTGATGGATTTCGTCTTGGGCCGTGAGATGCGGGCGGCGGAAGGTGGTGTAATTAAGGTGATGTGTGAGGTGGATTTTAAACTAGATAAGAATTCGAATTCGCTGAATGATGGCGAAATTGTTATATATTTTGTGCGCCAAGAATTCGTAAAAGGTTCGCGGTGAAATTGATTGTTTTTCTTTGTCTGGGATAAGTACGGATTTGTGAAATATGAGGAGGAGTTTTTCGCCAGAATATCGAATTTTTGAAGTAATTTGGTGCTGGAATAGTCATTATGAATTCGTGAAGAAAATTCACTGAAAATTTCGGTCAATTTTCCAGTAAGAAGTGATTTCTTTTCAAAAAAAAGGGGGAAAGTGATCATAATTATGAAAATTACCATGAATTAGGTTTTTTGCAATCGTCATTAAAATACAAAGAAATTGTTATTTTTTATTAGGTAATTGAAGAAATCAGTGAATTTATCAGAATTAATTTTAAAAGATTGCAATCACTCTAAATTACCAAAATTTTTATTTTCCAACTATCAAAAATTGTCATTTAAGGTGTTTAATAAAACTCCACAATAGAAATGGGACATTTTCCAAACATTTTACAATTTTTTTTTTGGGGGGGAAAGGTCGTCAAAAATTTTCTTTCCCATTTCAGTTTTTCACTTTTTAGGGAGAGACGAAAATTTCATTTTTCAATTTTAATTGTTCCTTTTTCAAATGTTTCAAACTTCGGAGAGATAGGGAGACCACCTATTCTCTCATTCCGAATCAGTGAAAAATCACTGAAAAACAGCTATGCGCAGTTGGTACAGCTGTTGCAAGAGTTGAGCATGGAACATGGATTTTCAAACCTGAGTACACCGTCGCAGGCACAAGCAAAATATAGGACAAAATAAGGACTTGGAGGACTGTTGGGCACCTTGAAATTTTCCTATTTCTACTAAAATAAAAAATTCTTGAAAATTATGCAATAAAATGGCCATAATTCCGAAATCAAGGTGTCCACTGAATCTCAAAAACAAAAATTCTTTGCCATTTTGTTTTTTTGTTTTTTTTATTTTCATGACATTTTTTATGCTTTAAATTTATCCGAAAAAACACTCTCTCTTTTTACCTCAATTAAAAAATTCAAAGAAGACCAAAACGTTGAAAATTAAAATTTTTTAAATTCTTATTATTTTCCGATTTTTTAGCTATGGAGGTAAAATTTTTGCTGATTTCTGGTTTTTCTTGACGTGAGAAACTTAGAATGAAAATCGGAGCTGGGGGCGATTTCGCCATCTTATCCGACCAGACCTTTCTACATGGCGCCTGACGATCCTTTCCTCTCGAATTAATTTCAAACTTCATTCATCTCCTTCAACGTAGATACTTCTGACATTATCAGAACTCTTCCGTGTATACGTTTTTCATCCTCGTCTCGTTCGCATTCGTATCGAATTTCTTCCAAATCTCGAAGTCGAACCGACTCATTTTTTCATCGTCGAGCTTCAGATAATTCTACAAATTGTTGATTTCCACGTCAATTGTCTACTTCTTAATCGACCAATCACCACCTCAATGGGTGGTCTTCCTTCATTCTGAAGATAATGCGATTTTAACGATTCGACTTCTCATCTCCAAAGCTGCATTTCCTTCTAAGGCAATTTTTCCAGCACTCGACAGCTCATCCTTGATCATAAGTCATACTCGCACATATACGACGACAATGTCGCAAATAATGAAACATATACCTTGGGGACTTTTAAAGTATAACGCCATCATTCGCGTATGCCCAACGCCGAACAATTGTCCTCCTGGGAAGCTTGTTATCGCAATTGGCGAGTCTCTTATCGAAAGACGTAAAAAAGAAAAAGTAATTTAATTCCTTTACCCTTCTCGAAGAATTCGATTGAGTACGGCTGGAAAAATATATTCTTCCCTCTTGCAAGGAGAAAAAAAAAATTCTTCCCTCTTGCAAGGAGAAAAAAAACCATATAGGGAATAGTAAGCATCCGAACCAAGTTACAAGATTTAAATAATTCTTCGACGAGTCTTTCAAAACACGTACGTACAAAATACTCGGTAACTGGTTTGGGTATCTAGAAAGGGGGTTGGGGAAGAGGGGTAAAAATCTAATATCCTTATTACAAACGCTGTCAACCGGTCGTTAGCTATCGGAGGAAAGCACAGAGTTCGAGGCAGGGGAAAGGGGAAGGGAAAAAGTAAACCCTATTAGTAGGTGTTAATAATAACACGGGTCGACATGGAAAATGCTGTTTGAGGTTAGATGCGTGATTTTCATAGTATTTATTGCGATGATCACGAGAAAAATGGTGAAAAAATCCCATCACCCAAGGATTTTTCACAATTTGAATTTTTCGCTTAATGGGTGTTCTACTTTTTTTGATAACTTTTGACACTTCAAGTCGATTTTCTGAGAAAAGGAAGGGTTCTACGATAAAAATGAATGGAACATAAATTGTAGAGCGTCAAATTTTCTATCTGAAAAGTCTGATTAATTTTTTCTTAGGAGTCTGAACTTTCGAGATATTTCAGCTCAAAGTTAAACGATTTTAAAATTATGTTTTCAATTTTTTTTAAAAATCGAACTTGGAACTTTGAGCTAAAATATCTCAAAAGTCGAGCCTCCTAAGAAAAAATTAATTGAACTTAAAATGTAGGAAATTCAACGCTCCACAATTTATTTTCCATTCATTTTTTTCGTAGGACCCCTTACTTTCCCAGAAAATCGACTTTAAGGGTGAAAAATTACATCAAAACGTGAAAAACAAATTTTTAACGAAAAATCATCCAATTATGAGAAGTCCTGACGTCCTGGAATTTTTCACCATTTTTCTCGTGATCAGCATGAAAAATAATATAATAATAATTCATT
Organism: Pseudococcus viburni; assembly: GCA_033439095.1. Lineage (NCBI taxonomy): Eukaryota > Metazoa > Arthropoda > Insecta > Hemiptera > Pseudococcidae > Pseudococcus > Pseudococcus viburni. The sequence continues at coordinate 587,174 of JAVBJF010000093.1, forward strand.
AAATTTAAAACAGCATTTTCTTTCTCTTTTTTTAATCACTGTTTTTAGTCTAAAATGTAGCGCTGATTTTGAAATTTCTCCATCACTCAAGTTTCGCTGGTAGATGATTCTAATCTATTTTTTAGTGCCGAGTTCGAATATGATTACAGTTTTTTTCGAATACGCCAGGATTTTTTATAATTGGAAGATTTTTTGTTGAAAATTTGTTTCACATTTTCCTGTAACTTTTGACCCTTAAAGTCGATTTTCTGGTAAAAGAAAGGGCTCTACGAAAAAAATGAATAGAACACAAATTGTAGAGCTGCAAATTTCCTCCTAGTAGGGTCCGATTAGTTTTTTCTTAAAAGGCTTAGTTTTTGAGATATTTTCAATTTTTAAAAAAAGTCGAACTGAACTTTGAGCTAAAATATCTCAAAAGCTAAGTCTCCTAAGAAAAAACTGATTGGAATCAACAGATAGGAAATTTGACGCCTTACAATTTGTGTTCTATTCATTTTTTTCGTAAAACCCTTCCTTTTCTTAGAAAATCGACTTAAAGTGTCAAAAGTTATCAAAAAAAGTAGAAAACCCGTTGAACGAAAAAATAAAATTGTGAAAAATCCTTGGATGATGGAATTTTTTCACTGCTTTTCATGATCAGCGCGAAAAATACTATAAAAATCACCCATCAAACCTCAAACAGCATTTCAAAAGATTAAAAATGTCGACCTGTGTAATAGGAAACAAGTACCTATGCCAAATTTAGCAAACAATGGGGCATTTTACGCTGTACCAATTTCGTGATTGAGAGAATTCTCCGCTTCCAATCGGGAAACTAACCAAAAATTCGTGTTCAGAAGGTCCAAATACTAATAAAAATGGTTTCATACCAGTATTGGTTCGAGGTATGAGGCTCAGAACTCAGAAAATGCGAAATTGCGGATTCGAGTCGATTTTAGCGAAAATTGGCTGTTTTTCGCTACTGAAAATCGACGATAAATAAGGTATTTCACTTCCTATCTGGAAACCAATCACAAATTCGGATTCAGGAAGTTTGAATTATACTAAAAAAAATTTTCAACCCCTAATTAATCAACATTAATGGTCTCCAGATTGAAAAAATCGTAATTTTACCTCTTTTTCCTCAAAATTGGTCACTTTTTGCTACACAAATTGTACGATTGTGCGAGTTCTATACTTTTGATCGAAAAACCAATCGCAGATTCGAGTTCAGGAGGGTCAAATTATATGAAATTGACACCAAATTTACCTCCCCCCTTTTTGTGGAGAAATAGGGGTAAAACCTCCTCTAGAAACCCTCCTCCCCCTCCCCTAAGATAAATTTTTGATGGATCCCCTTCTGAAAAATTTTCTTAAAAGTCATACTGAAATAAAAACTACATTTCAACCCGCGATCAAAAAGTGATGTATTCCTGAGCTAACCGCCTGGACTATTAAATAATTCTTCGACGAGTATTTCAAAACACGTACGTACAAAATACTCGGTAACTGGTTCGGGTATCCAGAAAGGGGGCTGAGGAAGAGGGGTATAAATCTAATATCCTTATTACAAACGCTGTCAACCGGTCGTTAGCTATCCAAGGAAAGCACAGAGTTCGAAGGAGGGCAAATAGAAGTGGGGAAAAAAAATCAACCCAATTCGTAGGTGTTAATAATAATAGGAAACAAGTGCGTCGCCCGAGGACGTGTAATCACCGTAGACTCGTCGAAGTAGTGAAGTTCAAACATAATGTGAAAATTGTTTACCTTGTAAACTATCATAGGGCGTGATCGAGTTGCCTCTATCTGGGCTCTGTCTACATTAAAGAAGAAACTATAGGTACTTTATCTATATTCGGATAAATTTCAATATTTAGTTAAGTGTTTAAAATCCCATTACGTTCGTCTTCGGTATATTAGGCCCTATATCTTCGACATGGAAAAACGAACACGACTCCGGCTTCCTGTAATTACGCCGCTCATCTCTTATGTGAAACGTCAGTCGGAGCATCGTTTAAGTTGAATTTCCAAGTATTCGATTCCCATCAGGGTCCGGGGGTATCGTCGCGTCTATCTAACGGTACGTATTATTATAGACAAGCCCGAGCTTTCGAAAGTCCGACTCGAAATTATATTGGAATTTAAGCCGCAAATTACGTTATGTCAGCAATTTCACATTTCACTCCGCACATTCGATGGCGCTGGCGCTGGCGGAGGAGCTCGTTATATTTTTGATTGGCGTGCGCGTATCGTTAACGTCGCGTCCGCAGTCTGTGCCGATCGTCGTATATTTTACCCTCTAATAGCTTACAAGATTGAAATTCATTCTGTACCGGAATTGATTCGCGGCTCGATGAGAAATAGGTGGAGATATTGCGATTTCGCGGCATACGCAGGAAAAAAGCTAGATAAAATATCACGTTATAACCATAAAAATACTCGGTACGAACGATACGTGACTCGAAATCTAGCCACGATACGTGTATATCTAGCGAGTATCTATCGACGGTGAAACTATTATACCGAAATATAAAGTATGGAATTATTCGATTAAACATTAAAGAGCAAAGACCTGTAATTTGATTGAGTAAATCAATTACATATCGCCACGTCACAGATATTCCGTCCCAAACGCGATTATATCGCGTTGAATCGTAAAAATGTCGTTGGATTTGGAATCTACACCTTTGAAACCCATGAAATCGATATGCATGACGATTTTTTTATGAATTTTTATAATAAGGGTTGTTTCAACCCCTCGACAATTGCAGTGTATGGTCCCTTTATCGGACCTAATCTATCAACGGTTTGAATAATTTTTAAAATGTAACCTATCGCGAAGATACCACGAAATCGATTTTTGATGGACTTCTATAACCACGAGTGATATTTTTGTGTCGAGGGAGGGGGGGGGGGGGGAGATGAAAGGGTGGAAAGATAAGGTTGACATACGTATATTAGAATTGAATTGAAGCAGGCATGCCACACAGATTTTGGGGGAAAATAGTGACTTTAGTGACTACTTATGAGGCAATAAGTGACCAATTTTTCTAAAAAATGACCAATTTTTCATTTTTTTCATAAATAAATACACCCCATCCCCCCAAAAAAATCATAACTCAAACTATATTTCTCTCTGCAATAGTGCTGAAAATAATTTTTTTTTTCTGAAAAATTTTTTCATCAAGGGTAAGGGTGCCATATTTTGACCTCTTTTTTTCAAACTTCCACCAATCAAAGACTTATGTAGGTAAAAACGTCAGAAATGGCTTAAAAAATTCATTGATCCTTCCTCCACCACCCCCTAAAATTCTGAGCCGATACGATCATTTTTTGTGATTTTATTCTGAGGGAATTCAAAAATTGATTATCGAAATTTTGGGTTCCGGAAGACCGTTTGAATGAAAAAGGTGACTTTAGAGTGAAAAAAACGGACTAATAGTGACTTTTGGCCAAAAAAGGGACTTTTAGTGACCAACCCTGAAAATAGGTGACCAGTCACTAAAAAAGGTGACTCTGTGGCATGCCTGTTGAAGCAATGAAATTGCCACATGAGTTGTATTTTACAAATTGATGATTTGTGTTGGAGTGAAAAAATTGAAAACTTCAGTCAAAAATTAAAAACCGGAGTCAAAAATTGAAAACTTGAGTCAAAAATTGATGAATTTGACTTATGTGAGAGTGAAATATTATAACGTGGACATATGTCAGAATTAAAAATCCCGACAAAGAATCTCAATCCCTTAGAATTTGAACGCACGAGTTGAAAAATCAACGAACAGGACATTCATAGAGAAAACCATTGATCCACGACACATAGGATAAAAAAAGTCTCCCTCTCCCTCGATCCAAAAAATTGACATTAGTGACAGAACAGCCACGTGGACATATGACATGAACACTTGGATGAAAAATTGACACTTGAGACTTGTAAGTATTGACTTATGAACATTTGAGTCAAAACTGACAAACGGACATGTCAGAAATGAATTATGGACACATTTTTCAAATTTGACAAATTGACACTTGTCAAAAATGACTCAAGGTCGTGGACACCAAATATTTCAAAACTGATTTATAGAAATTTTGTCATAACTGAATGACCTGACATGCCAAAACTGACTGATACGCAGGTTAAAAGTGACTTATGGGCACCTGACATGAAACTATTGACATTCGCTAAAATTGACTGATAAATATTTGTGTCAAAACTGACTTATGGACACACACAAGTTGACATTGGATTACGGACACAAATTTTAAAACATTGAGAATAATTGTTAAAAACAACTTCAGGACACTGAACGAAATGGACAGAATGACACATAAAGTCAAAAGTCTAAATTGATGCGTGCAAAGTCACAGCTCAAAACTGACTGACGAAAATTTGGAAGAAAATTTACCCATTAATCAAATTATAATTAATTGCTCCCATCTCTCGAACATCTCTTTTACAAGACTTTTTCTTTGGTAGGGAGTTTTTTTTTAGGGAGATGGAGACCCCTGCTTAGTTTTCAGTGAAAATGAGACCAAATATGGATTATGAGCCTTTCAAAACTTCCTTGAACTAAATTCGAGAATTTCGAATTTTTAAATTTTTTTCCTACGCATTCCCCTTCCTGCTCCTTGTACGAGAGCCCGAATTTAGTCTGAAAAATCAAAAACTCGAGTGGCATGTCATTTTCTATATTTTTAATGATGCCGAATTCAAAAATTGAATTATTTTTGGTACTGACTCATTACCAAGCATCCTCCCCATCTGTTTCCCATCATATTTTTATTCTTTACACATACATGAAAAATCTCACGTGACACATCGTTTATTACGTTTTCTGAGAGAAGACCTCCCCTTCTTCCTTGGATAAAAATTTATTTGAACGTAAATACGTTACAAGTTTGAGAATTTTTGAAATCTTTTTCTCCCCAGAAAATGATACCAATATTGAAGCACAACTACAATTTTTCAAAGGGGATAAATATTCGATTTTTATACTTCTAGATCAGATATCGAAGAAAATTTTAAAATTTTCGTAACATTCGAACATCTGGTCATGAAAAATATTAAACATGAATGAAAAATTTACTTACGAATGAATGAATGAAAGAAAACACTTTAGAGAGAAATAACTTTACAGGAACTTACCTGAAAGCAGAAAAACAAACATTTCAAATTAAAATATGATAAAATAAAGTTAATGAATAAAATACTACATATGAGTACTTATTATAGAAGAAATATATAAACTTGATGATATAACGACTGAAGATCACTGATGTCAAAATTTGATTACATACACACGATTCAAACTGACTTTTGTCAGAAATAACTTGGGAGCACCTGATATCAAAAGTGATGCAAATTGGTTAAAATTACTTATATTCTAGTTGAATCAAAAGGGACACATTTTGGTTCAAATATAATATTTTTTGGTGAAAATTGACACATTTTTGTCAAAGATATCGTCCAGAGCCAAAAATGTCAAATTTTTGTCAAAATGACATAAATTGCTCAAAACTGAAACAATTTGGTCAAAAATCGCAAAATATCTGAGTCAAAAGTGATACATTTCGAATCAAAATTACACCTTTTTATTTAAAAAGACGTATTTTGATCAAATAATGACATATTTTGATCAGAAATTACAAATTCTAATAAAAAATGACACATTTTAATCAGAAATGACGTATTTTGATAAACTGACATATTTTGATTTTTAAAAAATGACACTTTTTGATAGGAAATGGCACATTTTGATCGAAAAATGATACGTTTTGATCAGAAATGACACATTTTGATCAGAAATGACAAATTTTAATCAGAGATGACAAATTTTAACCGGAAATGGCATATTTAAATCGGAGATGATACTTTTTGATCAAAAAATGACACGTTTTGATAAAAAATTACACGTTTTGAATGAAAAATGACACATTTTGATCAAAAAATGACACATTTTGATCAAAAAATGACACATTTTGATAAAAAATGACACGTTTTGAATAAAAAAATGACACATTTTGATCAAAAAATTACATACACGTTTCAATCAAAAATTATGTTTTGATCATCAATGACACATTTTGATCGAAAAATGATACGTTTTGATCAGAAATGACAAATTTTTGTCAGAGATAACAAATTTTAACCGAAAATGACACATTTTAATCGGAAATCACACATTTTAATCGAAAATGACAAAATTTTGATCAAAAAATGACACAATTTTGATCAAAAAATGACACAATTTTGATCAAAAAATTACATACACGTATCAATCAAAAATGATACGATTTGGTCATCAATGACACATTTTGATCGAAAAATAACGTTTGGGTTCCAAATAACTCATTTAAACCAAAAATTGTCATACTTCAGTTAAAATAACACATCTTGTTCAAAAATGACTGATTTGTCCAAAAATGACTGATTTGTCCAAAAAGGACTTTTTTGACATTCTGATTGTGAACACCAGATTAAAATTGACTTATTGACACCTGTCAAAACTGACTTTCAATCGACCACATGGATCAAAATTGATGAATTTGACATCAATGTAAAAATTGAAACTTTTAGTTTAGATAGATGTAAGTTTAAAAATCAGCATCACACACTTTCAAGCCTGACAAATTTACATTCACAATTGACACATATTTCAAGTCTGACAAATTGGAGATAACAAGTATACCTCAAAATTAACACTCTGTTCTCACGAGTAAAATCCACTCAACACAGCAACATTTAAGTACTCGAATAATACGAAAATTTACAGTTTTTCAACCGTGCCAAATTCAAACCCCAAACTCTCATTTAAATCCTCCATCTCCATCACTCAACCATCCGATTACTTCACAGAGATCACCTCCATCACCTGAAAAATCTCCCAACACCACATACATCGCTTTAAGCCTCGTGCCCGCTACAATTTCCCACTGGCGTTATTTTTTCGCCATTATACCGATATTAGGTCGCGTTCTAGCGGTTATTTCGCACAATACAGCTTATTTTCGCATTTAAGACGATATACAAAGCCTCGGTAGTCGGGTTATTTTCAAGCATTTAAACTCCCTCTTCGACGTGATTCAAAATATATACCTCTATAATTAAATCCAAACACATCGGTTCTATAAAACGACGCGGCGCCCAGCTCAACGCGCCCAAAACGGCACGTTAATTCAAACCGAACAATATTTCATCAAAAGTTCAAAGCAAGCCTTATTCCCAATTGCGGCTGCTTTTAAGCGAAATTCTCCTCTTCTAAAAGCCAACGTGTTTTTTTCTATTCGTCTCTCGCCTCTCTCCTCTTTTATACTCTCAAACTGGCAAAAATTTAAAAGATACAACATTACGCAAATGGGTACGCTAACACGCCGGTATATAGCTAGGTACCTCTATCATCTCTGTATACACCGAGCAAAAAAAAAAAAAAGCAGGAAGGGGACAAAAAGAAAACTCCTTTCTACTATATTCCAACTTAAAAGTGTAGAATAATCAGCTTAACAAAACTCTTTCTTTTTATTGTATGTAGATAAAATTCCAAGGCTGAGAGGTGCGATACGAGCGAACGAAAAAACCAACCTCGCAGTGGTAAAAAACAGGGGTCGATGTAAGAATATAAAACCAGCTTTTCGACTCTCTCCGCGGAAAAAAATCCTATACGATCCGGAAAGCTGGTGTATTTCAAAGTTTACTCTATCAGGGTTCGATTCACCAATACCTACTCTCAATTCATCGATGTTATTCACCTTTTGGTACCAGGCGCGCCCAGGAGTTGAAAAAATGGTGTGGCAAAACTTAGCCCCCAAATTTTCGTCAAAGGGGCCCCAAACATTTTTCTCTTCAAAAAAAGGCTTACAAATTTCTATAAGTGTAACCAATTTTTCAGGACTTGTTTTCTTGAAACATATTCCTCATTTTATCATATTTAATATTGAAAACATTTACGAAATTGTCTAATTGTCTCGAACGAAACGAGGGTGGAAAAGTTCAACAAAATTACAATTATATGAAAAAAATTTGTAGTTTCATCATGAACATGAGGGAGAAAAATTAGGTCCGAGCGAAGCGAGGGCGAAAATTTTAGAAAACCTTGAATTGAAGGTCCCATAAAAGATTGTTTTGGATTAAATTTCAATAAAAAACCAGCCACTTTTACTTTGAAATTATTACCTATTTAAAAGAGAAATATGATAAGGCCGAGCGCAGCGAGGCTAAAGTTTTTAAAAAAATTTGTTTTTGTATCAAAAAAACCAAAAACCAAAACATAAAACTACAAAACTGTTCAATTTTTCCAACTTGGGAAAATATGGATATAAATGATAAATTTTCTCCTAAAACATGATCATTCAATTCTGCTTTCTCATTAAAAAAAAACTATGAAAGTACAAATGTTCAACTTTCCCAAATTAGAATAATAAGTGTACAAATGGTAAATTTTCCCAACTTGGGAAAACATGAAAATTCATCATCTTGGAAAAACATATTTCGTCAAGTTGGGAAAATTCACCAGTTTGTACTTATATTTTTTCAAGTTGAAAAAATTTCAGTAAGTATAAATTGTAAATTTTCTCAACTTAAGGATAAAAATAGTAAATTTTTCCAACTGAATGCTGAAAAATCCCAAGGGGGTAAATTACCTCCCAACCCTCCTCCCATCAGTACGACCCTGCATACCTAAGCAAATGAGCCCCTAATTGTGGTAGCTGATAAGAAATATCTGGAAATTTGTTTGGAGGAAACAAGATTTTATTTTTTGGTTTGTTGATTTCGAAAATTTGTGTACTACCGAGTACTTAACTGGGATGAACCAAAATCTGAATATGAGGAGAGAACGGGGTGAAACGTTTTTTCTATTAGAAAAATAAAATAATTTTTCGATAAATAGATTTTAAAAATCCTTGGGAAATGAATTTTTAAAATTTTGAGAGAACGAAAACCTTTAAAAATCGTTGAAAAATGAATCGATTTTTAATTTTTTTGAAAAAATTATTGCAGTTTTCCAAAAAATTGGTTTTACAATTTTTTGAAAAATCAATTTCCAAAATGATCAGTTTTATTTTTTTTGAAGAGATAATTTTAAAAAGGTTTTGAATAAAAAAATAATTTCAAAAGTTTTTTAAAAAATTAATTTCCACAAAATATTGATTTTACAGTTTAAAAAAAAAATAATTTCATTAAAAGTTTTCTAAAAAATTTTGAAAAATAATTTTTAGACATCTGAAAAATTAATTTTGAAATAATTTGTATTGAAAAAGTGACCTTATGAAGATTTGTTGAAAAAGTTGAGAAAATTTTCAAAACATCAATTTAAAAATTTCATGAAAAGTTGGTTTTAGAATTTTTTCATGAAATGCATTTTGGAATTTTTTTTGGAAAGTGAATTTCAACAATATTACTTTAAAAAAAAATAAATTGTAACTTTTGGGGCTAAGTATAGCAAAATTTCCCGACTCAATCAGGGATTTTTCTAATAAAACATAAAAATTTTCAGATATTGTGAAGAAAGTTGCCCCTTACCATTACCCCCTTTTGGCCTGACCCTTCATGCACGTTCACTCCCCTTTCCCCAGGGCCCCCCATTTCAAACGTGTGTATCGCCCTATCTATGGTTCGTAATGAAAAAATTTTCAAACAAAAGTTATTCCTCAGCACCTAATGTACATTTTAATTTCTCATCAAAATCCATTTTGAAGCAACTCCTGCCCCCCCCCCCAAATTTAGAAACAAAACATGTTTTTGAGAAAACCTCAAAATCACGTTTTCTTCATTTTAAACGAAAAGTTTTGGAGATACGACAAAATTTGTAATCACAAAAAGTATTCAGAATTGAATTTCTTTTCCAATAAGCTCTATCACAACCATTTTCACCAACTTTTCCCGACAGAGTGGACCTCTCCCCCCTCCTCGTTTTCACAAAAGTTGGACCCACGAACAAAATTTGGTGCAAAATGAATTCCGATAATAAATGAACTTATGCATTAGATATCGGAAAACAAAAATCATTCAATTTTTTTTCGTGGATCCAAGTTTTGAGATAAGGGGGAGGGGGAGAGATCCACCATGTCGGAAAAAGTTGGTGAAAATGGTCGTGATAAAGCTCATCGAAAAGGAAATTCAATTCTGAATACTTTTTGTGGTTACAAATTTTGCCGTATCTCGGAAATTTTTCGGTTAAAATGAAGAAAACGTGATTGTGAAGTTTTCTGAAAACTGTTTTATTTTCAAATTTGGGGGGCAGGAGTTGCTTCAAAATGGATTTTGATGAGAAATTAAAATGTACATTGGGTGCTGAGGAACAACTTTTGTTTGAAAATTTTTTCATTACGACACATTGATAAGGCAATACACGCCTTTGAAATATTGGGAGGTGGGCCCTGGGGAAAGGGAGAAGGGGAAAAAAGGGCATACGAGCTTAATTTCTTTGTTTTAGTGTCCTGAACAAGAATCAATCATAAAATCAATTTTAACAGGGATTTCGCGCGGAAGCTTTTTTTTGTACGATTGAGATCTGTCTAATAGTTATTATGTATTTTGAATGGATAATTTGTTCATATTCTTACGTATTCAAAAGTAAAAATTGGGGGGGGGGCACACTTCCACACGTCGGCGGACGCCTCTGAATGATTCACCAATACCTACCCTCAATTCATCGATGTTATTCACCTTTCGGTACCTTTCCTTGGGTGATGTTTTTTCATAATTATGCACGAATTGAAACAGAACGAAGGAGGTGGCAGATCGGGGATGGATTCGTGATTTCTGCAGCACTTCGTCTCGGTACGAGCCAAAAATGACATTTCCAACATGGATAGTGTCAGCGTGTAGCTATGTGTCAGCTAGAATTAGAGTAAGGCATGTTACCCCGACACCATGGCATCGCGTCGCCTCCCTAGGGAAATATTCGCGATAAGGGTGCATGTAATTTATATGTTAATACGAATTCCGGCTATATTATTGCCAGAAGGGTGTAATGTACCGACTACACGCCGTGGTCCGATTTGCTGCTCGAAACTTGTAAGGGTATGGGTAATAATATCGGATTGTCATACTCGTACGTAGTGTACGTAGCATACAGCAACGTCTCGTCGGCATTCCAACGTTCACAGTACACAACCGCGAGGTCATACGCCATAAATTACCCAAAATGTCGCCCAAAAGCCCTCCACCTCCTGGCCAACTACCCATAAAACACACACGAGCGGTATGGCAATAATAGACCCCTCAGAAATCACTTTTTTTCCCTTTCTCGTCCAGTCGCAGCTTTAATTACGGTCTGCATCAGTGAACGACCTTTTCGATAGCAAAACGTTATACGTGGATTTGGCGACGTGAAAAACCTCGTCAACCTCACGCCAGCAGCCTGTTTCGGGTCACCTGTTGCCACAGAGTTCAATTTTTTATCGAATAGCGAAAGGTGATTCATTTTCATCAACGTCGTAAGAGTCGATCCAATATATTGAGCTCGAAGCCATTAAAAAAATATCGACTGAGAATTTTAATTTTATTACAAGACGCGAGCACATCGCGATGACGACGAGAATTAACCCCTAAATCGCGAAAACGTATAAAATATTTGAACGAATAAGAAAATCCATCTAGTTTCTTCGTTTTTACACCGGATCTTTCGCAGAAATGACAAACTTCCGGCAGAGATGAAGCTGGCACAAAAAAATACTTGTTTGGACTTTCGTTCGGGTATATAGTCCCTTTCACGAGGGTTTTTTCCTCTTTTACAAACTGCAATAAATTCGTCGGCTTTTCCATAAATTAGGGGAATTCCTTTCTATTTACCGATTCCCTTTTTCAATACCTTTCAAAATGTTATAGCTAAAAGTCAAACCGGCCCGAGACTCCATTCATGGCCTGTCTATATCCTCTCTTCTCACTCTATATACGTCCTACGTCGTATATATATCTACGAAAGAGTATTCGTCGAGCTTGGGCGGCTTTGTTTGCGACCTGCTAAGGCTCCGAATACGACAAAAAATAGTACTTCTGTCTTCTTCTCTTTGAGCTTTTTTTTTTCATCGGCTTCCTTCATTTACCCTTAATCGTCCGTATCGTTCGTGTGTATACAGGGCGTCCGTTAAAGTGCCAATCATAACGGGTACTTTATCGATGAGTGGTGCTTTGTGAGGATAGCGATGGGATGATGGAAAGGAGGAGGTATTCGATTTGTAGCATTGATTTTTGGTATGACCGAATTAGGTGTATAAACTGTGTCGTGGTGTTGTTGAGCTTCTCGATGTGTAATTTGAGATTTGAGGTCATTTCGATGAGGAAAAAGTGATGAAAAACAAAGTAGTAAAAGGAAATATAATTTTTTTCAACAGAAAATGATAAAAATGGACGAAAGTATTTGATTTCTCAAAATTACCAACATAGAAAATCCACGTTCATTATAATGAAAAATTTCAGGTAAATCCAGAAGGAAAAAAATTGAAATTCAAAAATGAAATAGATCTAAAATCAATCACAAACGAATGAAGAACCACAGAACGATACAAAATAATAAATAAAAATATTAAAAAAAAATAATTTAGTAATTTTTCTGAAAGATTTCAAAAAAAATGGTAAATTTTTAAATGAAACGTGAAAAAAAAGGAGAAAAATCAAAATCACAAACCTTTTTCTGAATCAGAAATCATCGACTCATTAATAATTAAGGGAAAGGTGTGTTGTTAGAAAAAAAAAGAACAGAAACGGAAACCGAGAACGAAAAAAACACTATATTAAGGATAAACGAAACTAAAAAAAACCTACCAGAACCAAAAACTTGGAACTAAAAATTGTGTTTTTTGAGATCCGAACCTCAAAAAAAAATTGAAATGTAGAATTACCAGAAACAAAA